>JAWNGF010000003.1:4584570-5184570 GCA_037039685.1 Ceratobasidium sp. AG-K | reverse complement strand
GAATGTTAGTTATCTCGTTCACAGCATCCAGCGACCTACTATCTCCTAATAAGCGCCGCCGCATCTAGACCTCCCATATGACTACAATAAGCGCCAGAGTCCGCGCGGGGTATCATGCAATGTATGTCCAATGGTTAGGGGCGACATAGGGAGTTAATTCCACAGACTGAAACCACCAAAATTAGGACTTATACGGGTACCTATCGCCGCGCGAGCGGGATTCTCCGGTTCAGCGCTTGGTAAGTAACTCCGACCATTTATCATTATCACAGTTTAAGGCTGATATTTTCGCTAGATTCTAACAGACGTAAGCAGCGTTAAGGTTCCAGATAACTTGAATCTAAGCAATTGTACCAGTTTTGCTTTGGTTATAATTTTTGTGGTGAGAACGCGGCTGTCCAACCAAAACGGACAGCAATGGAGCATTTGTTCTTGCAGCGCTTAAATATAGATTGGTGTCCAACTACGGACAACGGCCATATTGGTCAATATCTGAAGAATGGAAAAACCTAGACGATGATTTCAAACATGATTCGAATGACCTAGTGGTAAGCGTTCCAATTCTGATACTGCTCTTGCCTACGATATGCGTTAGCTGCATTTCGCGGCTGGAAGTCGTGGTGAGGAGGTGATGGAAAATGAGAAAGGGGGACTCTTTACACAGGTAAGGCTCAAAGAACATAAGTATAAGTTTCCAAGTCGTGACAGCGCTCTTACCGTAGGCCTTTTGTGTGGCAATGGGCGATCAACGATCGCTTCCCAATTTGTTAGAAGTCGCACGGTAGGTCAGCCGTCGGTTGGAGAGGGACGACTCATTGACCCGTGTTTCGATCTCTTCTTAGGCGGGAGGTTGGCCGACTTCATATAGAATCACTTGAAGGCCGACACGGGCGTACGGCGCAGGTTCCGAGGGGTCAGGGCCATCTACGCATACAGACGCCACAGGTTCGTAATTCCAGCTCGAAATAATGAAGCACACACTGATCAAGCTTCCTGCAGATATATTCTTCCCGTGAGCTAGTGAGTCACATCCGGGTTCCTACGAACCTCTCGAGCGCTGACTGAAATAGAGTTTAGAAGACAATACTGTGCTCGAGCAATTCGGGTGGTTTTGCGGCTGTTCGCCGAACGACACTACCACTACGAACTAGAATTACACAAATATGAACCAAAGCCACACGCATTCCCACGTGTATGCGTATGCTCTTGTTTGCGCACTTGTATTTCGACAGTGCGATTACTAAGAACCTATGCTGTGTACGCTTACCCCTTATACTATGATATCCGAATTCATGTTTTGACATTCCAGTACATGTTATTTAACTACATTGCCTCACTCAGAGCTTGGAGGAGAGACCCTCGTTCAAACGCTTCTCTGCCTCCTCGAAGTTGATGACATTCCAGATAGCAGCGAGGTACTGTATGACTCATAGTTAGATAGCATTTCTCGAGTCAGACCCATCAACTCACGTCGGGTTTGACATTCTTGTATTGGAGGTAGAACGCGTGCTCCCACATGTCAACGCCAAATAGAGGGACGTGGGGTGCTGTATCCCATGTGAGTTCGGATCTT
Organism: Ceratobasidium sp. AG-K; assembly: GCA_037039685.1. NCBI lineage: Eukaryota > Fungi > Basidiomycota > Agaricomycetes > Cantharellales > Ceratobasidiaceae > Ceratobasidium > Ceratobasidium sp. AG-K. Next base: position 5,182,997 of record JAWNGF010000003.1, on the reverse strand, counting down.
GTAGAATTGAAAAGTTTGACTTACGAAGAACGGGGTCCTGGTTAGGGGTGGTAACGATGTCGAGACGCTTATTGTTCGTGTTCAAAACGAGCCAACCCCAACCAGAACCTTGAATGCCAAGGGAGGCCGTAGTAAACTCCTTCTTGAAGTTTTCGAAGGAACCGAAATCACTATATGCGCAAAATTAATAACGTAAATTGAATATCTTGAGAGGGATGACGCGTACCGATTGATCGCGTCGGCAAGGGGGCCTGGCTTCAGCTTTCCTCCGGCACCGCTGGCGGGTGCAAGGTTTTTCCAGAACAAAGAGTGGTTGATATGTCCACCACCGTTGAATTTGATTGCAGCTTGCAGTGCAATTTGCTGGCGAGCGCTGTTAGAGTCGCCGACCAACTTGCTGAGCGACTCGGTAGCCTAATCGCGTGATGCTTAGTGATCTATTTGTTCTGGAAATTGAATCGAGTGCCCGCTCACCGCGTTGTAGCCGTTCACGTAGGTCTGGTGGTGCTTTTTGTGATGGAGCGTCATAATCTCCTCAGAAATGTAGGGCTCGAGAGCATTGTACGCATAGGGGAGGTCAGGGAGCTAGGACAAATGGTAAGCTGCGATCTGGGCGGTTCATTGTTTATCTACGTACTGTGACTTGCGACATGACAATAATCTGGCTGTGGTGGAGGTCGAGGTCAAGCTCTGTGAGCGCATCTTATATCTCGCCATCTATTGCATCACCGATTGCTGAGTGAGCGAATCCTCGGAGTCCGAACGTACCTTCTTTTCCCGATGAGATTGTTGCGTTACCATGACCGTTTACGTGATCAATGGCACGTGCGGCGTCGGGATGTGTGGAAGACAACGAACGTGCACCATGGCTTCATATGGGCCTTCCCCCGAGCGGGAATATTTATCAGGGAACTATGTAGAAGCGCGAAACCCAGGAACGTGAAGACGCTGGGAGAATATGCCGGCCGAAGAGCGTTATAAAGGCAGCAACCCAACTCGTCTCGCCATCCTCCCAGCTCTCCCTCGCTATGGTACAACTCGGCCTAGTCTTAGGATTGTCACTCGCCATCCCCTTTGTGGAGGCAGCTGCTTTTAACCCTCTTCAATGGCTGGGGGCGAATGGGCAATGGTATCCTGGTGAGTAATTTTAATGCCCTGACCATTCACTCGCCTGAGTCTTGTAGGTCCCGATGTTTCTGGGGTATCGCAGGAGGTTCCGGCCGGATGTGCGGTAGACCAGGTCGCCATCGCGTCCCGTCACGGGTCGCGGTTTCCCGATCCAGGCGCCTACAACGAATGGCTTGCGCTCGAGGCCAAGGTGATTATTCTACTCTATCTTATGAGCCTATCGTAATCTCTAACTCTCATATGCAGGTAAAAAATGGAACTTTCTCAGGCCCCCTAGAATTTTTGAACGACTGGCATCCCGTCCTCACTCACCCATCGGACCAAATTGCACAACTCAGCGTCACTGGGTACCTTGAGACCTACTCATTGGGAGCACAGACTCGCCTACGCTACCCGCACCTATATGCGGACAACGCGCCTTTTGTTGTCTGGGCTAATAGCGCTCAGCGGACGACCGACTCGGCACGCTTGTTTGCTAGAGGGTTTGGTGGACCAAACGCGACCACATTGGGCACGGTGTATGTTGTGAACCCAAAGGGGGCTCAAGCCGGGGGCAATTCCTTGGCCACGAGCGACTTGTGCCCGAAATACGTGGATACATCTGGTGCCAATCAGGCGAGTACTGCCGATATCCTTTGGATAGTTGCTAATGGAAATATTGGCCAGACTGCTGTTTGGGACAGTATTTACCTTCCGCCGATCCTTAAGCGGTTGCAAAAGTATATCAAGGGTGTAAATATTACTACTTCCGATATTTCCATCGTGCCGTGGGTACCAGTCTGCCGACCCGTGAATACTGTGCTGATAACCCGTATTGCTGCATAGATACCTCTGTGGGTTTGAGACGCAGATATTGGGGAAACTTAGTCCATTTTGCGATGTATTCACCGAGTCTGAGTTCAAGCAATATGAGTATCGTCAGGACCTGAGGTACTACTATGGAACGGGTACGTGGTGTGGATACGGGTAATGCTCAAATCCTAATTGTAGAATGGCTTTTACCTTAGGCCCAGGGACTGACTTGCCTAGCACACTAATGTTACCATACTTGAACGCAACTTCAACCCTCTTTTTGAACGGTCCGGGGTACACTTACTCAACTGGGTTTACACCCCCTCCAATCGTCGTGTCATATACGCACGAGTACGCAGCGCCCTTTCTGAACCAGCGGTCATACTAACATTGGCTCTTAGCAACCAGCTCAACGAACTTGCAACCGCCATTGGCGTGTTCAACACCACCGGCCCACTTCCACCTAACAAAATTCAAAACGATAGACTCTTTGTTTCATCCCGCATCAATCCCATGGCAGGGCGCATCGCATTCGAACGCATGACTTGCACAAATAAATCCAAGGCGGGCACATACGTTCGTATTCGAGTCAACGACGCTGTATATCCGATGAAGGAATGCCAGGGTGGGCCTGGGAAAACATGCCCACTTGTGCAGTTTGGGCAAGTTGTCAAGGCAAAAGTTGACAAGGCTGGGGACTTTATGACTCGGTGAGTTATTCCAGTTACTAAACTCTCGACCGAGTTGTTGACGTACGTGATAGTTGTGGTCTTTCGTCAAATCAAACTATCTCGAATGGACAAACGACCATATTTTGGGACACTACCCTTCCTTGGATCAGTACCGTTCGTCCTTGAACCCTGGGGGCTGTTAATTTGGTGATTCGTATCGCCGATCCAATATGATCAATGTTCTCTTGGTTTCACATAACGCATATATCGCGTACATAAAAATGTATGGAGATCAACCGAATTATTCAAACTCGAACGTAAAACGCGATTGGTTATGCTGACCAGAAGAATGAGAGGAATTCGGCTAGGAGAATGAAGCAAAATGTTGGCCCGAACCCAGGATTGAACTGGGGACCTCGCCCATGAGGTTGCTGCTTGCAGCTTCCCTAAGGGCGAATCATACCACTAGACCATCCGGGCTTACCACGTGACTCCGATGCTGTCGAATCTGCGCAACGTCATGGGGCAACCTTTCTGCACCGTAGCCACTACTATAGCGCGCCTGATTCAACGTTCCACTCGTTTTGTCAACAAGGAGTTACAATTTAACTTCAAACTAGTCTATATCCCAAAACTAGATCCGAACTAGCTGCTATGAGTGCCACTCCCAAGAGGCGCAAGGTAAGCGTATTGAATCAACCAACGACTTGTAAGTATGCTCCGCGTTCGAGGAATGAAGATGTTTTCTCATGTCTGGATTAGCACCCTATTTTGATCAAGCTGGGAAACACAAATCGGGTACGGATCGAAAGCGACGACGAAGCGGAGAAGACCAATCAACGTCTGGATCTACCCCGGCTCGTGTGGCGGCCCCTCAAGATGAGAAGCGTTTAACTACTTGTATGTATCATAACGAGCGTCGTTATGTTTTTTGAATTGAAGGATAGCCTTGGTTTCAAAGCACCGTATTTTCCGAATATCAAGTCTCCACCTTTATGGTACGTTGCTCCGCACTACGATACGCAAGTGCAACCGAGGGAACAGGAAGTGAACCCCCTTCCAAGGAAGCGGAAGCGATTGGCTTTGAGGGGTGATACTCCAGAAGAGTCACCGCCTCCGCCCGCCACACCCAAGGAGTTGTCCCAATCATTGCAAAGGGTCAAATCATGTCTTGTCCAAGGTGGTGTGGTTTCCGTATGTTTATAATTGGCCTAACAGTGACTCATTTTTGCATGCTCGCAGAGACCGTCCGGGACGACCCTTGGAAAATTATTGTGGCAACTACGCTGCTAAACAAGACTAGCGGCAAAGTTGCTATCCCAGTGTTTTGGAAACTCATTGAAGAATGGCCCACGCCTCTCTCACTCGCACAAGGTTCACCTTTGTCTGGATGGGATCAACATTTTTTGACTTTGAAAAACGACCGCAGCCGCAGCACCAAGCCTTACTGGGCTGCTCCGACCGCTTGGAACCCAGTCTGTGAGGACCTCGCGGCTCATTCGACTCTCCAATGCATATGTTATGCATCCACCTGTTCTTCCGTCCGCCGACGAGGGCAAATCTACACGTGTCTTGTCTCCTGCTTCCGATCAGGAGTTCGATCAGCGTCTGACTCAACGAAGCTCACGTCAAGCGTCGAGTGCAGCGAATGTATCAGCCTTCCCGGAACAAACCGACAATATTCCGGCCCGGCCTCATGCATCAAGTCTAATTTCTCCTCCCGCTCCAACTCTGGCACACGCCGCGGGGTCCATCCAGTCGCCGAAAGAATACAACAAGGCTCAAAAGTCCTCGCCCATCGCGCATATACCGTTCACGGGCCCCTATGCGATTGACTCTTTTAGGATTTTCTCCTCAAATATACAAGGTGGCGGAGCTCCCCGCCGAGTTGGGGATCAACTTGAACGGATGGCGGCACTCTCCAGATCGGTTCGGCGCCCACAGGCCGACGATTTCGACGAGACCCCCCAATGGTACGATCCTGAGGCGTTGAGGGTACTTGGGGACGAGGATGCGGAGTGGAGACAAGTGAGACCAGTGGACAAGGAACTACGGCGTTACCTCGTAAGTCCATGCATAATTCCTGCATTGAGTCGACTCTGAATACACGTAGGTATGGCGTTGGGCCATTGAGGGTGTAGCGTACGACGCGGAGAGACAGACCTTCGAGCCAGCGGACTGGAGCTTTCTGAACAGACTTATCCGAGGATAAAACAGCCCGGTCGCCACGCGTACGCTGGCGCTACTTTTTATCTATCACCCATTTAATACTATTTTTAAATCATTGAACCGAATGTCTATGCTTATTGGCGGCGAGACGTGAATGGGATTTTGCTGCGATTGAACCACACAAAGCATACATGTTGATCGTTGAATTGATGGCAGAATAGGCTACAAGTACAATTGGGAATATTACAGCAAGAAACGTGTGCGCGCTTCGCATGTGCCTGGGTATAATATCCAATCAAAGAAACATACACCCGGAATAAATTCACTTGTGAGAATTCGCCCCTGAGACGAAAGCCTCGAGGGTGCACTCCACGTCAAGATTCTAAAGGATCGTTATTCGCCTGGTGTGTTTAAACTTTGACAATCGGACTTACCAACTCTGACGAAGAGAAAATCTGGTGCGTTGATGGACGATTAGTCGCGCTCGGACAGATTGAAAACTGGGTGTGCTGTACCTGGGGCGTTTGCCCAAGAGAAAGGTTTCCACTCGCATGGAGTCTGACATTAACTCGCTCCCGGATACTTTCAAGTCGTAATGGGAGTGACATTCGCTCATTCCACGTTTCTGCCATAGCCTGGAGAATGCTGGTCAGCGCATGGTCAAGCGTACACGTGTGTTCCCCTCACTCGGGTAAAGTAGCCTCCCAAGTTGTCCTCCCAGGAAGCTTCAAATGAAGTACATGCAGCGAAATGCACCTGTGCAAACTTGTCAATGCTTGGGCACCGAAACGTGTAATCCAACAACGTACCGTACTAACGGTAGCGACCAGCTCCGCCCATCCAAGGACGTCTACCCATTCATCCTCCATCTCCTCAGTCGCTTCGACAGGTTCTAACTCCTCGAAAATATCGAAAATATCGACCCAACCGTAAGCTTCCGAATCGAGTGGGGATCTCATCTTCATCAACCATTCTGGGGTTTCTACCCACTTGGCACCTTCACTGGATAACTCCAGTGCATACCGGAGTTCTGTGGCTTGGTATTAAGTGAGAGGCAACACGAGGAATGAGATCAAACTAACCAAAAAAGTTACCGGAGCAACAAAACTAAACCATTGATATCGTTAGGCAACGAGTGTATCTCTTGGTTAAAAAAACACTCACGTCCGTAAACAGCTGGAATGAGTCTCTGAGTTAGCAGGTCTGATCAAACGTAAAAAAAGGGCTCTCACCGTTTGAGAAACGCGTACCGCCGGCAACTTTTCCTTAATTTCCTAATCGCCGCGAGAAAACGGGATCAGACGTCTTTCACGTACAGCCTCTGTCGATCGACTTGCCCTGCCTGTCAAACTGCAAGACTGGTGCTCTTGCTCCGAACCCGCATAGTCCGCAGTCAAGTCTATTGAGCCAGCATTTATACACCATAAGCCAGTGGACGTTTCAAGCCACGAATGAACTCACAAACGGTCCGATATATACCATCTGGTCTTAGCCCATGCCCGGCAACTGTATAAATTAATTAGCCCAGTCCATGAATACTGTGGATCACTGACTGAAGAGGGAGTAGTAGTGCAACGGGATCTTTTCGAGTTGGGCCCAATGATCAAGCTAAGGCACAGATGAGCAATTATACCTCCGCATTTGCCATTATGCATATACGTACCATGTCCTGCTTCCGAACGTCGAGGAATTTCTGGGTCTCGAGCAAAGCTTGACGGTACGCTTCCGACTCGGCCAAGCGTCGTTCGACATCGTCAGAGTCTGCGCGGCACCCAAGCAGCTTCACTGGCTGGTTTGTAAGCTTGTCCCGCTTGCCTTGGTAAACGTTGCTGACCTGCCAACAGCAGCAGGTGGGTCAGCGTGTCTAGTGCTTCGATCTTGGGAAACCCACAATGTCAACCCGACCGATGGGGGCACCTCGCAGGGACTTGATGAGCGGACTTTGCTCTTTGTGGAGTGCAGCATGGTGACTAGGTCACGGCGGCTTGTGGGTTAGACCCGTCTCGTCGTAATCCTGTCGTTAGCACGTTCGGTGTCAACTTCCCACCGCCAGGGGCAGCCGGAAGCCGACCAAGTCCGCTATAGCACCACCGATCGAGGCAGGGCTCACCGTTCCAATCCTTTCATCTGGACTTGGATGTCGGTCGTCTGGCGTCGAGTTGGGGCGGTCATCGGTACACGAGGTGGGGAATGAGTCGAGGCGGTTCCCATGTAATAATGACGCGCCACTACACACGTGATCGTGGCAGTACTGTGGCGGTGTACATCAATCAAGTGTCTTCTCATTTACCGGGATCATTTAGCAACAATTCAATGCGAGCTGAACATTCACACTCAAGGTGGGGCGAGGATTGTCCGATGCAAACTACATCCAAGGCTGGTGTTTGCTCAGGGAAGAACAAACAACCTCGTTTTGCACGCAATGAGGCTAGGAATGCGTTAATGATTGGCTGCCGGTACTCCTGTCTAAACATGGGACGATTGATCGTGGGACGTGCGCCAAGTAGAAAAGAACGCGTACATTGCCCTTGCTGAAACCCTTGATCATACTATTCACCGCGGTGGTGAACAACGTGATTAGGAGTGAAGATTAAGTGTAGACACATATTACCTGCGAAGCTGGTTCTTGAGTACCAGCCAATCGCCTGAACCGATTCCGGGGACCAACCTCCGCTCAGCGATCTCGCAGAGACAACCCGCCTTGTTCATTAGCCTCTACGGGGTGTTTTGGTCAGCTCGAAGGTTGGGTGACGAAATCAAACTTACTCTGGGAGGCCGTCCACGCGAGAGGAGCGATACTCGGTACCGGTCCGACAAAACGACGACGCAAAAGATGCTGATCGCAGTGTCGTCCCAGATAAAACGAGCTCCTGATGTATGCTGAGTCATTTCTACGGGCGAACTATGATGAGATGAGAGAGCCTGCAGGTAGGAAGAGTCGAAAAGCTCCTTAAATAGGGGCGTGTGTTGGGCAGCGCAGTCACCAATCCTGTGCGCATATACCCCTTTTCAAGGCGGTCCTCGCACCCTGGCAGCTTTTTTGGATTCGCGGCTCGCCCCCTTGTTACCCTCTGCTCGCGTTCTTCGTCCCCTATTTGTGGAAGTCTACAAGGTAAATTTTGGACAGCAAAGTTGTTCCGCTCAGGAAATTGTATTTACACCAGTTCCAAGACGCTACTAATCCTCATGTCCGCCCTCCCATTAGTCCAAGCTTTCTGCAATGTTCTTCAAGAGCTGCACAAGCCTTTCAACTTCGCGGGTGGCGAGAGTCGAGTTCTTTTCAATTGTGATCGCTTCTGTGAGTGCGGGGAAAGTAGTCGCGCCGTAACCCTTGGGAAAACGCACACAATTAGTCCAGCTATCACCCAACGCGGCCAAGCAAACCTACCAGCCATTTACCAGGTGCGACTCCCAGATGACGGTACCTAGCGGCAACGTCATCAATACCTACTCGGACTATCTCGCATATGAGGCTTACCATTCGCGATCGGGGATTCCCTCCTCCGAGATGAAACCGCGCTCGAAAGACGAGAGCTTCTTGTTCACGGTCTGGACCTCCTTGACAGCACGAATGAGCTTTCGGAGCCCCTTGTGCTCATGGTCGCCGTTGTGTTTGTGATGGTGATTGTGTTCCTTACGATGACCGTGACCTCCGTGGCGATGCTCCTTGGCCTTCTCCTGCTGTTCCTCGACCCACCCAGGTAGTCTTCCGATGCGAGGCGTCACTCGGGCTCCCTTTGGCCACTTTTGAGGGTACGATGCGCCTTTAACCTCTTCCGTCACCCCGAACATCTTCTTGATCCACGCTCGGGCCTTTCCGAACTTGCGACGGCCACATGCACCGTGCGAGTGGTGACGGCTAAGCTTCTCCAAGGCATGCTTCAGGCGGTATTCGGCGCGAACTTTGCGGTGGTCGAGTTTCTGGCTGGCCTCTTGGACTTTAGCAATCGCTTGGCGGAGGTCAGTGAAATCAGGGACATCAGACAGATGAGACGAGAGCTCCGCAACTCTAGTGGACTTGTTAGTTACTGTAGGTCAAATAGCGCTCGACCCACCGATCCAGATATTTGTCTAGCTCTAGCGCATATTGTGTCGTCTGCACCGAGCATGAGTAACTGAATACACGCCTGCATATGTACTTACGTTGAGTGGAAGAACGATGGAGTCGGCAATACGGAGCAAGACAAGACCTAAGTGTTTAGCCACGGCGACATGTCGCACGAAGCCTGGTGCAGCGTGTCAGCTCGGAGAATCTCTATTCATGAAATGACCGACCAGGGTCGCCGTATTTCTCCATCCAAGTTTGTGAGTCCCAGATAGAATGGTAGTGATAAACTGCACTCTGTCCTGTTCCACTGAATGACTCGTCCGTGCTTGCAATCTAGATGGTTAGGCGTCAGAAACCTCCGGGTGAAGTTGAAACTTGAAAGCATTACCCCCAGTCTTTGCAAAAATACCGTATAATCGCTACCGCTACCGAGGGGACTAACGCCAGTACTGGAAACGGACTTCAGAGCCGCTTCAGTCTCGCGTTGGACAAGCGTTGCCTCCTTGTCAGCGGAGCCAGTAAACGACCCAGTGTCATCCCTGGCATCCCACAAGGTACGGTTCGCGTCTGTCGGGTGAGGGATATCCAACGCGGCCTGGCGGAGAAGATGCGCGAGCGAAGGGGACCCGTAAAGGGAAAACCTTTCACCAGACGCGGACATATCTAATATAATATATGTGGTCGTTTCAGCGCCAACATTGAGTGAACTTACCGACGTTCAGGTAGGCAACGACATGCTCTTGGATCCAATCTTGAACAGCAAGTTGGAGTGTTGATAAGCTTAACATGGGATGTCAACCACTCTTGCTTACCAGCAAAATCTTCACCCCATTCTGTGCTTCCAATCAGACCGTACTTGACACATAATCCACTTCAGTCCTTGTTACAAGGGACAAGATTTCGGGTTACCGACCTCTTCAGCATCCCAGCTCGCAAATACGATTGTCCTAAGTGGTTTCCATCCTTGCTTCAGTAGTTTACCTAGTCCCCTAGATCCTGGATCAGTGTGTCGCTCTCCGCTTCAGAACACGCGCGCTTACTTTGTGATCTCGTGCACCGAAACTGTACCACTTGTCGGATCCGAGGCACCCAGAACCTGCCCAATATTACCAAAAACGTTCTATTGTTGGAAACTGTGTTCCTCACCCAAGCATCACGGTGATTTCCAACAACGACTACCTCATCGCGGATATGGCCCGGTACAACTGCCATAGTATTCCAAATTGGCGTAATCGCATTGTTGACGCCGTTAAGTAATCGAATGGTACGTTTGCTAAAAACAGAGTCAGGTCCTAACTCTTTAAGTAGGACCTGTGCATTAGCCCAAGAGATAGGCAACGACGGAATAGCAGGGATATTCGCGCCCTCGGTGCGGTTGGCGCCTGGGTGTGAGGGCGTGCCCGGAGTTGTCGGGTCACCTTTCATAACCTGTGAACCTATTTCTGGGGTGGATGAATAACACACATACCTGGATAGCTGCTAAGAAACATGACACTACCACGTTGCACTGCATCCGGATTCAGAGCCGGTCCATCGGGCCAACTTTGGTCTTGCATCAGATACTTGACATCTTGAAGCGCACGATATACTCACTACTTGTATCCATTCTCGACAGTAACGGCTCCATTGTCACGGGGGTCAGAGTAAATCAAGCAGCCGATAGCACCAGCCTCTTGTGCCGCTTGGACCTGTTCTACGTCAACGCGGAACTATGTACTTTAGCCTCATTCTCACCTTGAGCCCGCGGAACACGGCTCCATAACGAACTAGCACAATAGTGCCGGTTAGATTATGGCCTAAGGTCAAACAACATTAATGATCATCGAGAGGCCCCAGAGAGTCAGCACCTACCCGCAGCAAGTAGTTCGTCAAAGTCTTGTTTGCGGCCATAGTTAGCGTAAATAATCTTTCCCTGGTGAAATTCAGCATTAGTGATACCTAGGTCGAATAAGCCGCACCTTAACGTCCCCCCCTTTGCTTAAACCATGCCAAGCGCCAATTGTGTCGTACCATTGACCAGCGGGATCACCTTCGGCTGGTTTCTCCTCGACATTCGCGGCCCAGAAAATGCTGCCGTCGTCGTTAAGAATCTCGAGTTTACGTTCGGCAGGAGTATTAAGTAGCGGATAGTATGTGTCTACCCATGCCGTTGGCTCCGTAATGTTGGGAATCGAAAAGACGGCCTGGCGCGATTCGGCGCTTCCAGCGTCATAGACCGGAAGAGATTTAGACGAGGATTTGATCCCCAAGTGTTTTCTAAACACCTCGAGTTGCTGTATTGACGAGTAGTAATCGTTCGCGGTACCAGCAAGGTGAGGCTTTTCCGTCCAAATCCTCGCCACACTGTCGACAATGAGTGCTCGACACTAGGCTATTAACAATTCCTCACTTACGATAGAGCACTCTCGGCGGACGGGACCGACCTAGTTGCAGTGGATCGGTAAATAAAACATTTCATAAACTGAAATCAACTCACAGGTAAATTCCTTCAGCTTTTCTAGGATCAAATCCAAACCCTTTGTTCCTGTGGTGAATTGCGTCGCCCGTACTCGCTAACGGGTCAACATTGGGAAGAGTATTCCAGCGATTGTCACCCCATGACGATGTCCCAAAATAGAATAAACCGCACGCAGTAGTCAAAGCCAGTGCATTTCGGAGTCGATGAGAACGTTTAATACGGGTGGTAGCTACCGGGGCGGGAAGCTCGCCGAGGTCTTTGGGTACTTTCTCGCCGGACATGGTGGTCGGCGACAAAGTGATGTGTAGTCGTAATTTGGCTTCTAATCTGCGTGATGCCGTCATACCAGTGGGGCAACTTTCTGATTCGTCACGTGCACGTGGGACACCAATCCGCATATAACCAAGGCTTCACCATAAGTTTATACACCGGGATGCCATAGAGCTTGGTATGTGTACAGCCTTAAAATTGAATGAGCCATTGTGTTGCTGCCTGCGTTGTGTCGGAGCGAACTTATTCAAGTTGAGACCGGGAGGCCCGTTTGGGGATCGGGTCTGTCGCCAAACGGAACCGGCATGCATGCATCCGGGCGCGTGCCCAGCGACGGGTCTAAATTGAACAATACAATGCAAAGAGCACCCGTGTTTCTCCAGCCCACGTTGGCCAACGCAACCTTGGGTCTCCAGATACTGCCGTGGCCAACCCTCATCCTATCCGAGGCAACCATCCTAGAAAAAGGTGAGATACGAAATAGAAACGTCATCCTTTGTGGAATGAAAAACACTTTCAAAGACCGTCAACTACACTAACCAATGCCGAATAAAAAGAAGTACATTCAACTACAAAAGACACTGCCACTATACTCAGGTACCGTTTACCTCGTACAGTAACGGTACCTCCGTCTAGTGGTACCCCATAAATTATAGCTATATCGAAAGGAATCACAGAACTATAACCGCGCACAGGAGTCCCAAATAGGAGTGAGCAACCGAAAAATTTAGATCAGGTCGCCTGTCAGGGGGATTCGAAGCACCAATCCGTGGCTTAAATCTTCACCAACCTAGCCCGAACCTTCAAAATTGAGGTATCAGCCTAGGGTATATCTAGGTACTGTGGTTGAAAAAGTTGCTGAGAATATTGGAATCATTGAGGGGCTGGACTCAGTAGCGTAAGGACCGGGCCAGTGTACAATGCACAGGATTACACATACCAATCTGCGATTTGCGTAAACCTACAAGTGTAAGGCATGTTGACGGAGCCCATTAATGTATATATATACTCCACATACCTGGGGAGTCTGGGACCGCACCTTTGACTTATCCTTAGCCTTATTCAACCTTGTCGTAACATCGCCCCTTCAGCCGAGATTATAAGTATGCACCCACTGACGATGTTACTAGTTGATGTACCGGTTGTACCTCAGGATCTGAGGAAGCGTCTGTGGATAGTGTCCACCGATGAGATTGGTGAAAGCCTGCATATATCCATAATTACGCATTGGCTCCGGCACATCAAGGGTAGTTACTCGCCTTGGTGTGGTATCCACCAGATTCAACAGATTCGTAGGCGACTTCACCATCAGCACATGCAGAGAAGAGAAGCTGTGAAACAAGAGCGTTTTAGGACGACAGTGTTGTTGTGGCAAACAAGGAGCATCTACAGTTGGAGCGTTGTCACAGTATTTGTATGAGTGGTGGTATGCGGTCTCCTCCCACCTCGCACCTTCCTCATCAACAACGAGGACCAGTGGGAGGCCTGGAGAATGGCATTAGAGGTGTAACACATATGGCTTGATATGAACTACCCACATAGAAAATTCCCTGAGCCGCAAAACTGGTACACAGAGCGTGTGTCAGGCCAGGTTACATATTATTGACATAGTCTCACATCAGCAAAGAACTAGCCGCATTGTTAACATGAGTGCGACAAAGAGTCCAAGACTTGGCTCACAATCTTCCAGACTTGAGAGTCCACGCCAAGTGCAGGGCTGAGACCCTTGAAGAAGATGTCAGCCAATGTCCAGACGTATGTGCAGCCTGACATACTGGTAGAGTAACTAGGTGGGGATCACGCTCTGAGTGTGTCACAAATCCATCGATAGGGACGTCTGGCCACACACAAACGTAAGCCAACTACGCCAGTCACTATCGACGGGAATACGTACAACTCCCGCCTGCCCCATGACCTTGGACTGTGCTGACACCGTAAACGCGGGCGAAATAAAACACGCAGTTAAGCGATACGCACGGTAAACGAAGATTGTGTCGAGAGGTTGAGTGCGAGCCATGCGCTCTCGCTAGCGAGAAGGTCAGAAAGCCGCCGCCACTGGAAGGACCCTGATGCACATACTATGTCCTTATATGTAGTTGCTTCAACAACTTCAAGTTTAACGCCTGGGAATAATATATGAAGGCAACCTTTCATCGCCTTCCTATCCAGGTGTGCACCACGCAAATGCATCTCGCTTTGCTCAAGCCCATTGCACGTCCAAGAGACTCCTTCATAATCATTTGTGAACTACGAACCGAATTAGCGCCGCGCTTATCTCCCATTACGGGACAATACCAAAAACGCTCCAGCCACGAGATCGGATAAGAGACTTCGGCCAAATATCGAGGTGATAAGTGTGCTACCAGCGTCATTGCTTCCCAACTCTGTCGCCACGCGTGTTGCGCCTTGATTCGCGTCGTCATACCTAAACGGTTAGTTTTGAGTGTATGTAAGTCGTGCCGTTCGTGGTCTCGATGAAGCCGCATTCCGGTGTCAACGCCACAGCCGCAAAAGCAGCTGGATGCCGACGTTTCCGCTCTCACGGGAGCGAAATCACACACTGTAAAGACATGTTTAATTGTGTTGTATCCAATGTGGAACTGTATTGGTCTAAAGCGACGAGCGCAAAGCTGAGCGCGCAAAGCAAGATCTGCACACAAGAGAGGCAAAGAAAAGGCCAAAAGTACACGGTGAAGCTTCAAAATGCCCTCAAGCTGAGTGGAAGTTGGTCGTATATTGTGGCGGGAGGTATGACTCGGGCGGCGCACTCGCGCATTATGAACCATGCCAAACTGGGCAATCAAAGCAAGCTTAAGCTGATGAGCAAATGTGGTTTACGACAGTACGGCCGTTGCAAATTTGGCGCATATAGTAAAACTAGTAACAACACTGTATGATCGGGGAGCCGACCGATGTAAAGTAGCTTGCCTCTCGTGAAATACGAGCAACCAACACAGATATCATAAATTCAGTCATCGGTCAGCGAAAGCTAACGAATAGGCTTTTGCGCAGCCCAATAACTCTTGTTCTACAATACAGACAATACAGGGATAGATACCTTCCACTATATTCAGGTACTGCTGTACAACAGTACCTGGATATAGTGGTGTACAGCTCACAGTCATAAAGATGGGACGCGTCTGTCACCCGTTAAATCGAGAATAGATGGAAAACGTAGGTAGGTGGAAATCATTTGATCAAGAACCCAAACCTGGAAGTTACGAGCGTTAGATCCTAGCGCCGCGTGTGAACCATTAGGCCGTCGTTTGATCACTCGTTCTAATACGAATCATTCTCGTAGCGAGCGGTATGGTTGTAGAAGTTCTTGAGAATGTAACGATCAGTCGGTGACTAGATGCAAGATCGAGGTGAGCGCAAATCAAACTAATGACGATAAATTTACTAACGAACGGATGATCTGAAAATATCTGTTTTCGCGGAACGGATTAGAGACATACACGAGCTTCAACATGTCACCCACCTGTGGAGTTTGAACCCGCAATACACCGTCCTGAGCCCGGCTCAAGCGCTGAGAGACGTCGCGGCTAATAGACCGTAGAGTCAACCCGATTGTCGGGAATACACCGCAAGTCGTGCATTTACCGTAAGAAGACAAGTATTTCGCGGAGTGAAAGATTTTCGTCTTTGAGACTGGTGAATGCCTGAATGTCTGGATCAACAGCCTAGCAAAGATGCTGCATCTGATCTCCACACCTTCGTCAGGTATCCACCAGACCCACTAGATTCCCAGCCACTTTCCTTATCAGTACACGCCGAGAAGTGGAGCTATGGCCGTTCACGCGAGTCAGCAAGGCGAGAGGCATCAACGTTTAAGAAACACGTACAATTGGGGTAGCCGGGGTGGTCTCAAATTTGTCGCGATAAAGAGATTCTGCTGTTCTCCTCCACCGGACGGCACCTTGATCGTCGAGTTCGAGCACAAAGCGGAGGTCTGAAAAGGGGATGAGCAAGGCCGACTTCCAAGAATAAGGGAAACGAACTCACAGAGGAAGTTACCCGACCCACAGAACTTGCGAGGAGGTAATAGTTAGCGTAGGACATGATACTAGGCTCGCGTCAACTCATATCTGTGAGCAGCTGCATGTAACGTCAACAAACACGATCAGGTAGCTATGGATAGTAATTGGCTCACGATCCTCCAGGTCCTCGCATTCAGCCCGGAAAACATAAGGATGAGGTCCTATATGCGAGGATAAGCAAATGTTGGGCCCTCCATAAGCGTTCAAACCTACCGTGGGTGAAAGTCCAACAAGGTGAGGCTCCCCTTGCGAACGATCGCGAGGGCCGTCGGTGGTGATATCTAGGAGTACTCGATTTTAGACCAAGGGAACCCCCACTATTGGCGACGCTCACAGCGACCATCCTTCATATGGCCTTGAACTAAGCGAAAGCACATAAGGTGGGTAGGACAGAATGACAGTTTAAGAGACGTACAATAAACCACAACGGTATCCACATCAGGCTTGACACAGCCTAACTGTTGTTTCTATGAAACCGATGAGGATCAACGGAGGGCACAATGAGGTCACCACCCACAATATCATTGAAACTCGTATGCTCGATGGGCACTATATGTATATTGGAAAATACGGTCGGGAAATGTTCATTTATGTTCTCCAGGTCTTTCACCGAGCCGGATAGAGGTGGCAGACCATGGGAGCGCGCGTAGGACGCCCATGGCAAGCTTGTATAAATATTGGTGAACTGCAGATCCAGGAACTTGTCAGTACCAGGCATATCAGCGTCAATGGGCCCAGAGCCGTACCAGAAAGGCGTGTCCCACGGTATCACGCTGCTCCTCGAATGGTATACCAAGAGTGCCTAGAAGCGATCCAAATAGCTTCGGCTGATTGGCGTCATTCCGAGTCTCGACTTGGCTATCCTGGGTCTTGTGGCGATCAAGGCTGTGTCTGCCAAGTTAGTACAAATTCTCGTTAGTTTGCTGTCTCAAGTGGTTGAGAAAGCCGCGTCTTCGGGGTCAGCTATACATCTCGCGAGATGTAGAACCAACGTCCGCTCTGCGCTTGGGCGCGATGTATACACACTGAGACATATTTCAATATGACCAAGAATAGAATACAAATAGCGCGCGATGAGCGTATGATCAATCTCGCAATACAGCGCGGGACTTCTGGGTCGAAAAGCGAGAGAAAAGCCTGCAAAAAGTTAACGCCTACACACTTCAAGCGTTGTGGCTCGCGCTTGCGTGTCGCGGTCGTAGACAGGAGACGGCCGACGGCGCAAAGTTCTTCCTTTTTGAGGAGACAAGGAAATTCCAAATAAATACACCTAAACAATAAGATACAGTGTGGATGACTCGGTCTCCGCTCAATCGGCCTTGAGTTTCTCGTACGCGCTGCCAGCCTTGCTAGCATGACCTCCAGGACCTTCGCCGTCCGGAGAAATCAAGCTATCACTTGCATCGCTATTGAATCCGTTATCCAGACCATCCGTCTGCCGCTCCTTCTCCTTCTCCTTGGATTTTGTCGCGACCTTTGGTGCAGGTCTTGACATTGGCTCCGAGGTTCGAGGTTGATTCTTGTTCCTGACTCTGACGCCCGAACTCGATCTGGGCTCGATGGCGGGTTGGGCCTTGGCGGTCAGATTGATATCGGTTGCTGCAAAAGAGCTCGTTGAACTGGTCGATGACGCTCGACTCCGAGGTGCAGACCCAGTCCCAGCAGCTGGAGGTTGTTGCTGCATCATCATCGCCCCGGCAGCCAAAAACGGAGAATACGTCCGCAAGAGGCCACCTGCAAATTGCAACGGCGCACTCATAGGGTCTTGCATAGTCGGTGGACCGGCAGCTTGAGTAACAGGAGGGGCGTTGATGAGACGCGCCCAGAGTTCTTGGACTTTGGCTCGAGCGAAATCATAGGCACGGGATCGCATGCGTGCAACGGAAGCGTCGATCTGGGGTTCGTAGGACTCGAGCATGGGTTGTAGTCGAGCATTGTAGAGTGGAGTCGCGCCTTGGGTTTGGGGCAGAGCGAGGTAGAGTAAGAACATGGTTTTAAGATACCAATATAGCGGAATCCTACGAGAACATAATCATCCTTTATAGTTCAAGGACAGAAGATCAGAACGTACCATCGTATTAACCATTCAGCAACTAGTTCTACCCCGACGATACATCCCATCACCGACCAGTACATAAGCCAGCGTTCGAGATCCGCCTCTTGTGTCGGGCGGCGTGATAAGGTTTTATAAGAAGCATAAGTCGGGTATAGAACCGAGCCTGTGATACTGGTCAACGGTATGGTCAGAGTCCGTATTATCGGCACAGTCGCATGCAAACCTGATCACGCGCGAAACAAAATAAATGAGCATCATGTTGGCGACTAATGTGGATAAAGAGAAAGTCCCCAGCCCCCAGTTTTAAGTGATAATCCGGAATCAATGATACAGTGTGATAGTTTTACTAGTTCGTGACAGTTCCTGTCGTCGACGTGGCCTGCAGCGAAGACACGAGGCAAATTGACGCGCGTGGTTCGAGCGAGAAGGCGCCGGCGCTTATAATAACTGGCGAAACAAATTGCTGGGCCTGGATCTGAATTTGTCGTCGACCTCAACGAGTCTGATACCAGTCACCACCACCCAAAGCTCAAACGCTGACGGTTTGGCCACATGCTTTCCGCACGTTGGGGGTCCTCTAGTGAGTTAGGCTACCTCCATCTCTATTCCTTTCACTGAATGCGCTGTTTTGGCAGAGTTGCATTCAAAATGACTCGATAGCGATTCTCGTTGGCTACTGAGTGTTCAAGAATTTTTCAAAATATCGTTACAACTCGATGCAAACAACCAGATACCGCGTCTATAGAACCGTATGGATTATCGCCTCGTCTCGCTTGCACCAACTCGTCAGCTTCTCCAGTTTCAAGGGCTCTGAAGTGCTCTCTTCCCCATTCACCCGAGGCGGGCGCTTCTCTGGATCCATCCCATACTTCGAGTTGCAGTGGACTCAATGCTAGCTTTCCGTCGGCTCCACGGTCAAATTTTACAGCCTCCAACCCACTAGTCGTTTTTGAGTCTTTGCGGCTGGCTGGCATTCCACCGTTTCTCACTATTCCCGAGTGAGCCAACCCCCGAAACTCAAGTCTGTCTTCCTCCTCGACGTACTAATACCAGGCTGCTACTCTTGGATCCCAATCTCCCATCCAACCCACACCCAGAGGTCGCCGTCCTGGAGCAAACTGGCCCCTATCCAATGCTTTCAAAAAAGTCTTAACGGCGCTTCATGTAGGTGTCCACATTCCAACGAACCTCCACCTCGGCGAGCTAGCTATTACATTTGCGCAGTCATTTACGTACTATTCTCTGGTCAAAAGACGCAATCGTACGCTCTACCTAAAGGCGCCTACCAAACGAGGACCAACTGTATTCGAGAAGAGTCGGCCAAGCAAGATGCCCCTGCCACCTGCCACGACAGCGACCGCGCGGCCCCACCATCCCTCAACTCACAGGGCTAGTGTCTTGCCACGCAGATGCCCCGCTCCCCTCCTGTCTAGATGATTGGAATAGCCGTAGTGAGCGCTCCGCGAAGAAAGTGGCAACCTCGAGTCGCACTTGCCAGTCTTCCGTAGCCCTTGAGTGCCCGCGACAGCAAACGCGCTGAGAACGGTATGGCAAACAAGAAAGCCCGCGACAATGCGACTCCATCGTCTGGGGATAAAATTGAGGGCAAGAAGGAGGGAGAGGTGTGCGCCAAGGTCGAATGGTCAGTGTGGTGAGGACGAGGAGAGCAGAGGATCTATGTTTCCGACAGAGTCTTTCCTGGGGGGCAAGCACGAGAGGCTGACTTCGAGTGGAAGCTCACGTATTGGCCAGGGATCGGATGCATGGTGGTCATTGAACAAATGGTCGCACGGCTCAAACAATGGTACTTATTCCTCTTCTTCTTATTGTCACCTACGACCTGAGCGCTCACTCTCCTTCCGCAAGATTGCACTCCTTGCTACCTGAAAACCATTTCCCTACTCTAATCCCCTCCATCCCGCGTCCAACGCTCGGTACCGTTGTACAACGCCACTCCGCAGCTCCTCCTCGAGTCCTACGACCCCCCAGGCTGACGCATAATTATTCGCACACGCCCCCATACCTATTATTTTGCCCGAGCTGAAGCGCAAGTGCTTTGGCCGCGCGTTGTCCCGCCTGTCACGCGATCAGCTGGGCCGCCAATTACGGGACCCAATGAGGGTTGCACTACAGCTTGCGTCTTGGTCCTGTGGCTATATCTCCATCTCTAGCTGGTGCTGCCAGAGCGATGATGCAGTAACGCTTCCCAGCTGCCATTGGGATAGGACGTGCCCGAAAATCGGAGCGAGCCGACAAGTCCGTTCGCGGCCACGGATATTAACTTGGCTGTCACATCACAACCAGCCATTGGACCCAGGTCTGGTGAGGCCCTCAGACTGAGGGGGAAGCATCCGCCGAAGACTTAGGAGCTCGCACCTAGTTCGCACTCTCAACGCGGTCCGAGGACAAGGCCCGAAAAACGGATGGTCTGGAAGATCTTTTCACTAGCAATTCAAATGGTGGTTTACTTTCCTCAGGTATCGCGAACCTGGAGTCCAGGCTAATGGCGCGGAGCAAGCTGTATGAGAAAGTGAAGGTTGCTCGATTGTGTTGCGTGGAACAAGTGTAACCTATGCCTTTTTGGTTTATATTATACGCAAAATGTCCCCAAAATGGGACTATTTAAACCTGATTTACGTACTGAGTGTGTCTTGGTTCAGGCCACCACCCAGGACGTCAACAACACCCCCTGGAATATCCCTAGAAGTCGATCTGGATCTGCCTTGCTTCAAAGTCGCGCGTTGACCCAAGAGTGAATCGATCTCGAGGTCTGTTAGAGCGCGAATCGCTCCATTTCACCATCGCTGATCATCTGTTCTACATTTAGCGATGGCCTCACATGCTTCAATGTGGGTGCCGCCGGTGCAGAGCGGAAACGTTGGCAGTGTATTATGCTTCAGAAGGAAGCGGATACAATGTTAACACCGAGACACGACCTGTATGTACCGCCGCCATAAACACTAACCATTATACCAAACAGAGAACGTGATCCTACGACCGATGGTAAATCAATCGATAGGGCTCAGCTTCGCGGTTCTACGATCGCGGGCACTAGTCTTGAGAAGGCGCTCTACGCTGTGCTATGCTCGTCGCTGCCGGCGGCTCGCGCCCTTATAGTAATATATAGCGCCACTTCATCAATGAGACTCATGCTAACAATACCCTATATCTATAGTTCCTTAATCAATACGAAGAAATGCGATGGCCCTCCAAGGAAGGTGAAGAGCGAGGCGTAACGATGGCATTGGGAGGAACCAGACTGGATCACGATCACGTGAACGAATGGGCAGAGACCGCTTTCGAGGAAATTGAGCTGGAAGTCGTCGAGAATGCGACGGTCAACGACATCGTGCGTGACCCCATATTATTTAATCTCCTTGAATTCACGTTTTTCAGAAAACACGGTTGACTCCCGAAGCCATGATGGATGTGGCGATGCTCTTGATTTACTGTACGTTGACCTACCATTGCAATCCCTGCGTGTCTAACCCACTCGATCTAGTCCAGGGACATGGACAGCGATCTCGGTGTCAGTATTTTTGCACCTCTCGCCACTAGAATACTAATATTTTTTCTAGACATTACAGCCGATGGATATATCAAGGGTACCGTTGTTCTACAAGGACTTCGGCATGTGGTACGCACCTACCTTTTACGAGCCTGACCGTCTGTCAACTCTTAGCTTCACCAGGTGTTCCAGGAATTACTTTCAAAATCGAACCCCACTACCTGGAAGTTTGTAAGTCAATGGCTTGTTTTCGGGCCTGTTTACTCAACACAACTACAGATAATCGGTGATGTAAGATTGCGGGCACCTTGTCGCCTACGTATTCTAATGTACATTCGTCACACTGAAGTTTTGCGAAATGGGCAATTATGCCGGTAATGCACTTTATTTGATGTGTACAAGCTGGGACTAACGCGTTTTAGCCCTTCGATACGTCCTCCGCATTGATGAACACGGTGTCGAATGGGTTGAGAACGACCACTGGAAAGCTTACAATGGTCACAAACCCATTGTACGCTCCCGAAGTATACCTGAAACATTGTATACTAATTAACATTGCTTACAATTTTAGGTCTGCTTGGCCGCCTCTGCCGCTGACGGGCCCGCGTACGAACTTCGAAAAATTGGAGGAGTCTTGACAAAGGTTGGGTGGATAGTACGTACCTGAGCGTGAAACTAATCATTGACGCATGCAGGGATTGACTCGCCTCGGAGGGGAACCCCTCACACTCTTCAGGCTAGTTGTTCGTATTCGGTGAGTGGTCGTCAACAGGCATAATTCCATGGAGGCTCTTATATGCGGTATATCTCTTGTAGGCGATACGCCAGGAATGCCTTGCGCAAGTCCAAGCGATCACGGATGTCATTTCAGACCATAAACGTCCGCACTAATCTCACTTACACATTGTCTAACGTGCTTATTATTTAACCAATAGCTATACTGCAATGTTATGCTTGTAAGTTCTGTTCTGTTAGTGCTAACTGAGTTCCTTTTTGTTCACACTATCCACAGCCTCCGCAGGAGTCAAATTTTTTATATAAGTTCCATACCCAGGAACTCCGTTACTGAAGCCGAGAGATGGTTCAATGTAGGTCAAGCCCGTGGGAGTAGAGTAGTCCGAGTTTGTGTGTATTTGTTTTCGTTCTCGCCTATGTACTGGTTTGGGTTTCGTGATCTATACCACATGCCCAAGGTTTCAGGATTTCTCTTACACCTCCTCTATGGTGAGGTAGTGTTTTAACTCTTTTGTATTTTTCTGGTGGAAGGCACTACCTGGCTCTAGTAGGAACCATTTATATGCACAGCTGTCACTTTTTGATATTTTAATTATCATTCTCAACGCTTGCATAAAGTAGTCTATTCTGCCTGGTCGATCGTCCCGTTCATGTGCTCCGGCGCGCATACATGACTCGTTGTTACCGTTACAACCAATGAGTTCGCTCCAACCTTGCTGGCGCTTAGTGAATGTTATTGCAAACAACTCAGCAAGCTAGCTTGCTCATTACGACCACCACTTTGTGCCTGTCCTCATGCCCCCCAAGGCGATCCCCACGCCACAGAATCCTACCCTCCAGTTTTGCTCGGAATGGTAAGCCGCTCGCCCGCGCGTCTCTCACCTCGTTGTCAATATTGTCTTTGTAGCAACAACCTGTTGTATCCCAAGGTCGGGCTCTCATTATTCGGTTTAAACTCACAAAGGACATTAAATTTAACGATCCCGCGTAGACGGACTCGCAGCGTCAGTTACTAAGCTACGCGTGCCGAATTTGCGTAGGACACGAGGAAGAGTCAACGAACGAGTGTGTGTACAGGAATGACTTGTTGACTGTCACTAAGTAAGTCATCCACTTGACTCGGCGGGAAGCCGTATTGACACAATAACAGAGAACAAGCTGGTATAACGCAAGACCTGCACACAGATCCTACGCTCGTGAGTCGCATTCCTTGGAGTCGTGGCGCAAAACCACTGACGACTCCTCAGGCCCACGCATCGATGCAATGTCCCAACTGTGGGCACCATGAGTGCGTCCTACATCGTAAATCCGTGTCTCACACTGACGCCTCCTCAGTGCTGTGTTTTACCAGGATCAATCCAAGCGAACCGAGACCCGTATGATTCTGTTTTACGTCTGCACTAATTGTGGCCACAATTTCGTCGACCCCAAGCTCGAGTCCGTGCAAGACATTGAAGGACTCGAATAGACTTTTACGCTATCTTTTCCCCCGGCACTGTAATGTATCCATACTGCTCGCAATTATACCAAGCCTTCCTCTGGTACTTTACTTGGGAATTCACGGACGCGTGCTCGGACTCGAAATGAGTGAACGGAGGAAACTAGGCCGGGTAGCTTGTAGTTGGACTAGCAGCGGGGCGCCAAGGTATCTGTGCTTGAGCTTGTCGAGACTATCAAAACCAGCTGGCAATTTTTCTTATCCCGGTGCCTTATGTGTCCCTCTCGCCTTGTCCATTATACACGGGCTTCAAGATGTTCTCCATTCAATCACATCTGCCCTCCTCGCATCACAGCTTTACTAGCTCTCTCTCGACTCCATCACGTACTAGCAAAGGACTTTCGTGCCGCTTGCCACGGTGATCAGGGCAAACGTACCAACAACAGAGCAATTTGAGGAAGCTGTTAGCTGCGTCACTTTACACAATACTCCGCTCGGGGCCCGCACAACATTCTGCGGTGATTCGGACCGATTTCGGTGTCGACAAAGGTCACCCAGGTCGGCCAAAAGCCGCGAGCGAGTGAAGGTCCATTCCAGCGGAATGCCCCGAGTCTTGCAGATGGGCGCCACCACCCACCCACCTCGTTGATTCTATTGCACTGGCTACAAGGCCGTGGTCGTCTATTCGTGTTTTGCGTATCACAGCCCCGCACAGCTGTAGTAGCTTCACAATGAGATTATTAATTATCTCCGTACAACGCACGCATCTCATGAAAACAGTCCCTTGAACGCCTTTTTCTCCTTTTCTCGCTTCTCCTTTCGCTTGGTCTGGACCTTGGTCAGCTCGTTTCGGATTGCCGCATCTTCGGGAACAATCTTGGACGCCTCGACCAAGTCCTTTTCGGCCTCTTCGTCGTCGTTGGTCGCCGAATACGCGAGTGCACGGCGGTAGTATGCCTTGCCTAGATTCCATTTAGCACCCGCACGGAAGCAATATCGCAAAACGGACCTTTATCTTGAGTCGAAATGGACGGACGCAAACCGAGCGCGCGGGTGGTCAATTTGATCGCTAACCTCGGTTCGTGGGTCTTGATTGCGGCCAATGCAGCGTTGAGAAGCAAAGGCGTAAGCAACGCGTTGAATCGTTCTTGAAGATCTGGTGGAGATCCATCGGGCATCACGGGATGAACATCTAGGTACCGTATCGACTCTGCGAAAATTAATCCCAGTTCGGAACAATCTGAGACGACGCACTTTGGTATTTTTGCAACGCCAAGTCTAGCTTTCCGTCTTTATGTAAATTAGTCCCAAGTTGCTTGATCTCGGTCGCGATCTGTAGCGCCGTCTCGGGTGAAGTCTGCACGTCCGAGTCATCGTCCTCGGGAAAATCTTCCCATTTATCTCCATCCGCTGGAACTTCGCTTGCGAGCGACATCTCCTCGTCCGAAGTCAATTCGCCACATTTGGTAATCGTGCACTTGCTGGTCGGGGCGTCGCCCGAACTCGTGGGGGTGTTTTCGATCTGTCGGACTGAAGAATCTCAATTCCCGATCAGATAAACAGCTGGTACACTCACTGATCGACTTTCCCTTTACCACTTCGCCAAACACGACGTGCTTGTTGTCTAGATGCGGTGTCGGGACTGTGGTGACGAAAAATTGCGAGCCGTTGGTGTTGGGCCCGGCGTTGGCCATGCTGAGCAGGAACGGCTTGGTGTGGTTTACGGGGAATGCTTCGTCTTCAAACTTTTCGCCGTAGATGGATTCGCCGCCTGTTCCATTTCCCGCTGTAAAGTCGCCTGTGAAATGAAATGTGAGGGGTGAGTTAAGTTGGTAGAGGGTTGTGCATACCGCCTTGGATCATGAACCTGCAAGTCGAGTCAGTAAGTACGGAGTAGTTGAACTACTGGGACGCACCCTTTGATAACTCTATGGAATGAAGATCCCTCATAGGTCAGTTTCTTGCCCGAGGTGCCAGTGCCCTTTTCGCCCGTGCATAGTGCACGAAAGTTTTCAGCGGTCTTGGGTACTAGGTCGCTGCAGGTCCAATGAGCGACAAGTAATATTACTGGTGCGTGGCATACCTATATAACGAATAGACAACACGCCCAGCAGGCTTGCCGCCGATGGAAATGTCGGTATAGACCTTGGGGCGGGTGAGGGATGATATGGAGGCCATGGTGGTGGAGAGCAGCACAACGCTAATTCTATTATATAGGAGGTGGTCGAGACTCGCGTAGAGCACGGGTAATTCCCATGCTGATAGACTTTAAACCGAATATTCTGGAACTTGTTTACCGCATTGAGCGTCGCCAAATGTGCTTTCTTCACGTGTTCACTCAATCATCACGTGCAATGCGTCATTGGACTAGGTAATACATTTCATACATTCTCAATAACTTGTTAAAATATACAGTAATGGCTCAAGGGTTGACATTCTACAGCTGGGTTAGAAGAAGCATTGGGAATTGGCAATGAGACCCACCAGAGTGTTGGGGTTGGAGAGAGCCGGAAGGACAGGCTGAGGAGGTGAGGTAGAGACAGCCGAGGATGTACGCGCAATGGCCGCAAGATCAACTTCTGAATACGCCATCCTGTGAGTCAAAGGTCACACACTAGCACTGGACTGGGACTTACCGCCGCTCTTGAATGCATGCGCACGGACATCTCGTGCGTTCTGCCTTTCCTCGTCGGTCATCGTAATCGAGGCCCGGCGAGGCATTTCGGGAGACTAGGCCGAGTTAGCATTTATTTCCAGATTATTCGATAAGCTTACCTTGCGAGCATCACTTGCGCCAGAGCTGACGGTCATGCTGTCACCTACTTCGTCGCGCGCTTCTTCGTGGGTCTCAAAGTCCTCCTGTGGAGCTCTACGTCAGGACAAGTCGGCCACGCACGGACCAACGCACCTGTCCAGTCGCAATCTCATCGTCGATACTGCCCCAGCCTCCAACACCGCCCTTTTTCAGCGACTTGTCGTAGCCATTGCGAGCCTCGGACCTGCACCAATCAGCACCAATCAACGCAACGAGAGCACACTCACCTGTCCTTGAGGATCGCACGAGGATAAGCAGCCCGTTCAGTTCGAGTCATAGTAGTAGATCGTGTGTGGTGGAATGGAGCACAATCTACACTCCGTTGGGGGACTTTATACATATCCAGCGTCACGCGACCTTCCGTGGTGCGATCACCGGGAACGGCGCAAACTATCGCTCCACTTTGAGTAATTGCGCGCTGCGGTCATCATAGGTCATGATTTGCATTTTGTCTGCATACATGATGTTATAGAACGTTATTCCTCGTCGAGGCTCATGACGCCCGCGGAGCTCGTCTATGCGGGGTAAACGCCCCAGGTGATGACAAAGCGTGATGTCGATGAGTTCCATCATCCGTCTCTTTGTTGGCGCAACTCCGACCTTGAACGACGCATTCAATGCAGGGATTTGTGCGTGAACAAGCCTCCAAGCAACCGTCGAGAGTTTCCTTGCGTTTGCCGCGCCCGCTCGGCACTGAGCGGTTCCGGCCGAATTCGGTCCAGACACACATTACATATTCAAGAACTCGGTCGTAAACTTATACAAATCATTACCAGATCGACGCACCACCGCCTCACACATCCAACGCATCAAAAGCCACCCAATCCGGTCTTTCTGGCTCTTTCCGCGCCCGCGCGTGCAAGTTGCATAAATGCCGCATCGTCGGACGGCCGTGAGGGCAGTTCCAGGGTTGGTCCATCCCTGCCAAATTCCGCACCATCTGTGACGGAAGCAGTGTCAGGCTCGGTCCCTAGCATGCAGGGTGGGACCACTAGGGCACTAGCTCGGAATAGACCCATAATGGAACCACCGTGGCTCGGGGGAAAAGGCGAAGGGGAGAACGTACATTGACCATATGCCGATGTTTTAGCGCGGTACCGATCATAATTGAACTCCTGCATGCGCGCATAGCAAACATGGCTCGTGCCTTGGAACACCGGATCGTCTCGGATGAGTTCCCTTCTTGCATTTGGTGCAGAATTTCTTCGAGGTCTGAGAATATGCCCATATGTAAGCTGCGCCGAGATGCGTATAGAAGAACTGACCTTTCATGTCGAACATCGTGTTCTTGCTCATGGGCTGCGCAACGAGGCGAACCTTGGGTCGCTCGCCTTCTGGAGCATCCTTGTCCACTTGTAAGATAAACCCGTTCTTCTTGAGCACATCGATACGGTCTAGAGCCATCATCTCATCGACTATACTCAGCTCTAGCAACCTCGGTCTATCCACGTCAGTCGAGACTCTGGATGGGAGAGCATAGCCACGCACTTGATGAGCCTCTGCGACTGAATCCTCGTCGTCCGCTGCAACCTCTCGAAATTGAATTTCTCGTCCGCCGCATGTTGGTCAATAATGAACAAATCGTCCAATCCTCCATTCTTTCGCAGCCGAACGATGATAAACCCGAGATTGAACTGCCCAAGTATCTCCATTGCCAAAAAGTCGGTCTTTTGAATAACTCGAGAGAGCTGTTGCTCTGCCCGGGTGGCATTGTCGTTTTCCCAATCCGTCTTGAGCTCGGACGAAGCACCTTTTGGAGTAGGCTTGGGAGAGTCTCGAGCACGAGGTGAAGCGTATAGCTGCTTGAGTCGATCCATGTCTACCACACACTTGCCTGCACGTCGGCGACTCGTCTTGACAAACTCGCGAGGTTTAGGAGCAGTATCGGGCGTCGACGGGCGTCGTTGGCGGGGTTTCTTGGGTTTGGGTGCCACAGGGGGCTCGTCGACCTCCACAGGCGGGGGGTCTGAAAGAGGCAGGGGATCCGAGTTCGTTGGAGCAGGTTCAGGCGGGGTATCAAGTTTTGGATCGTCGGCTACGGGTTCCTCGTCCAACTCGTCCTCTTCATCCGACACGACAATCTCTTCGACGACGGGTTGGCTCCCTTTCATGGCCATTCCCGCTAGCTTTGACCTTAATGCACTCCGCGCGGCGGCCCCAGTATTCTTCACCCCTGCATTCCTTGGTGCCGGAGAACTGGATCCTGCTGCAGCACCGGAGGACTGGGATGGCGTCGAGTCGGACGGTTTAAGGGGTGAGGCAACCCGACGACTCCAGGAGGCAGTCGACGTGGCTAGGATGGCTTGGACAGTCCTGGCGGGCGAGGCGTAGGCACTGGCTGGGATTGACTCTTGAGGCACCGAGGGCGCGAGGGATGACTGAGAAGAGGGCGGCGGCGGAGTTTTGGTCCGAGCCGGGACTGGAGTGTTGGACTTGCCGGGAGCGGGAGACTGGGGAGGCCCCGGTCGAGCTGGCGAAGGAGACCAGCCTGGAGAAGGAGAAACCCGGAAGAGTGGCTTGGGGGCTGGAGTCTTTGGGTCGGGCGCTGGAGTAGGTTCTTCCATTGGCTCGTCCTCGGCTTCAGGTGAGGACACTCGTGCTTTTTTGGTTGGCCTTGGGGGTGCATCCGCTCGTGTTTGAGGAGTGAGTGTCGTTTGATGGGTGTTCCCCTTGGATAACTTCCCGTCATTAACTGTATAGGTTGATCGCGCATCCGCGAACGCTGTCTCGATTGCTGCCTGTGTGGTATAAAGTCGCGACGAGTCAAGGTGAAGTTGTTGAGGGGGCATACCTTGAGCGAAGCAATCAACCCACCCTCATTGTGCAGCATAATCATCCGTTTGTCGGGACTGACGTTTATATCGAATGTATCTATAAGTTCGAGTTAGTACTGAAAGGGAAGTCGAGACTCGTCAAAGAGGTGGATACATACCACCAGCCATCTCAAAATCCGCAACAACCATGGGCTGCTGAGTGGGGTTGAACGACTTGTACACTTCGTTGAACGCCTTTTGAATCTAGACAATGCGTAAGCACCGGGACCTCATGGCAAATATGAGATACGCAGCATCAGCAGGCGCGACCGGGCATGGAGCCCGTGACTGGCAACGAGCACACAGGCTCGGAGGTGTGGAAGGAAGAGAAACCAAGCTCACCTGCTTAGGCTCAAACGGTCTCCCATTCAGGTAGTAAAACTGCCTCTCGGATGTCAACCTCCCAGACATATGCGAGAATTTCGATATGAGACCCCAGACTCGGACTCGCATCGGAACACTAGAGTCTCCCATCAATTACCCCCTCTAGGTTGCCCAATCTTGAGGTGCACTTACTTTTCCCCTTTCATCTTCTTCAACACGGACTTTTCGGGCTCGACTTCAAAATCTAGATTGAGTGGGACAAGATGCTCGAGTGTTTTTGGGCCCCATACGTGGGATATATTTGCTCTCAGACGCGTAATTGGGTCGACGGGGTTGGGGGGAAGAGGTGCAGATTGGATCTGGTTCTGTCGGGCTCTGCTTGAAAGTAAGCGCCACGAAAATATAATGAGAAGGATAGGCTCACGCTTTGCCAGATTGGTTGGAGATTGTCAACCTAACTCCGCGTTTCGAATCCGAGGTTGAGGCGCAAGGCACAAGGGCGTACGCCTGCAATAAATGTAAAGCGCGCGCAAAGTCGCGTTTTATCTGGCGCTCGAGTTCGTGGCGACGAACTGGAAGTGGCGCAAAGAGGTTCTCGACGAGGATTGATGTGCCACGCTGTTCGGTCGCTCAGTTTACGTTGAGATAAAGATAACCACGAGACTCACTTGTCTCGCAACCTTTTTCGAACTGCTCTCCAACTCTCCACTCTTTTTGAACGTTAGGACGGTACCCATTGGAGCTTCTTCTGCCGTTGCGGTCGTGACAGTCATTCGTTCACACATGGCACACAAACTCGCCAAAGCTTCGCCTCGGAATCCAAACGTTTGAACAGATAGAAGATCGGAAAGACGCGATATCTTCGATGTATGATGTTTGAGCGCAAGCGAGGCGTAATTGGAAGGTGCAATCCCACTTCCATCATCGATAACTTCAAAAGAGGCCAGACCCTGGTTTTTGAACCGCACCTCTATTAATATCTATTAGCTGAATGGGCTGGAAATGGACCTGGCACCGACCTATGTTGGTGGCGCCAGCATCGAGGCTGTTTTCCACGAGCTCCTTGACGGCAGTGGCGAGATCTACAACGACTTGACCGGATGTGATACGATGGATAGAAGTCTTGTCGATTGGTTTGATTTCTGTCATTAACGAATGTGTTGTTCGGTGTGGTATCCAAGATGTGGTTGAGCTTAGGATGATCGGCGCACAGCCACCAGTCTTCTATGCTGACGTTGTTGATCGAAGTCAGAGGGACAAAATCGAGTACGTAATTCAGAGTGGAGGTTGAGAGTGTGAATTGAGCACGGTTATTTTAAGCTTGTGTCTGAGCGTAACCGAAGCCTAATCCATGTGGCTTTCATCGTGTCTAACCTAAAAAACGCGCACCTGAATTTACACCCAGAACCTTGCTTACAATGGAACAACTTGCCTTGATATCCACGACGCAACGCCCAGGGACGTCAATCGCAGCTTCTAACTTGAATGCGATCTATATAGGACATACACGTCATGTGGCCGCAAGTAATACTGTCGGACGTCAGCCAAGCCTGCTTTCAGACCTCGTGGTCCAGGCAGAAATCTATGTAAGGTGCCCGGAGAAACGTCCCTGAGACCCTTGCATAGCCTCTCGTAATTCCTAGACTCTACAACCACAACCACAGCGTCTAGCTCATATCTGACTCTAGCCATGGCCAATCGATGGCCTGAGCTAGTGTGCTCAGTGGACAAACGTACAGGACTCTATCCACCATGGAACGTGAGTAGCATGGCCGGAAAACAAATTTATGCTGATATTTTTCGCGTGGCAAGGACGTCACAAACGAATGTATCCGTGAAACCTATACCCTCGGTGCACCTGTAATCCTTGCATTATTACTGCTAGTTGTTTTCTCTGTAGTTCCTCGGCTCAATGCCGACAAGTTTTGTTTACTATTCCGGCCGTTCCTAACCCTCGAAGAGGCGGAAGCCATCGAACACGATACGACAGCCGCCTATAACTACCACACTAAACATTTACTTTCTAATCCTCCAAGCTGGAAACCAATCACCCTTGTCGCTGTCGCTGCCAGTGAGACAGCTGTATGGACAACCTACGGCTGCTATACCTTCTTCCTACCCTCACACGACCTCTCCTGGCTGATCCTAGCCAACGCCGCTACTTGGATTTACGCCGCCGTTCGACCAGTATTACGCAGACGAGTCCCAACACCGACCTACGACCTCTTGATGTATTACATCACTCGGCTGGTTGCCGTGCTCATGTCCGCAGGAGCGCTGGGATTCAATCTCTACGTTTACGGAGAGCATCCTGCAGGACACCATGTGGCGCGCATCGCTGCAGACGCCGTGGGGGTGCTTGTTGCGTTGGGAATCGTCATGAGTTACCCTCTGGATGTGCCAAGCGAGTATGTCGACCCCAAGGAAATTGGCCAGGTACGCTTGTTCTGGACTTTCGATTAGTGTGCGAGGGCGCTGACAGTTCCACACGAACTTGTTTTTCTTTGTGCCCATCCGAATTGGATGTTGACTGCGTCCATTGGATATGACCCAAACCTATGGCTTTGCGCGATTTCGGCTTGGCCGACTTGCACCGAAACTTCTCCGATTTCAACCGCTCCTTGCTATCATAGTCTGTGAGCCCAGAGGATTATACCACACTCTGGGGAGCGTTCACATTCTCGTGGGTCGAGCCACTTCTCAAAAGGGTAAGCGAGCATACACCCCCACTCGCCACACTCGGAACTTATCCATACCGCAGGGCTCATCCAAAACACTTGACGAATCCGATGTTTGGGCTCTCTCATCGACCCTCCGCTCCAAACCCCTCTTTACAGCATTCTCCTCCCTCACCTCTTCCTCCCGCCCATCGTCCAATGCTAGCCCCACATGGACCCTCGCCACGCACCTGGCACGTGCAAACGCCTACGATCTATCGGTCGAGTTCATCCTCACGTTTTTTAGCGTACTCTTCAACTATCTCGGGCCCTTTTTCCTCAAACGTATCCTAGACGCGATTGGAAGCGAGGGTGGCAGGGAGATGCGCGCCCGGGCTTATGTGTTTGCGGGGTTGGCGTTTGTCAGCGGGATAATGAAGGTACGCTGCCCTTTTGTCCATTGCGGGGTTGCCTCTCATTGTTGGACACGGATATTGATGTGCACGCACTAGGCACTTGCGGATGCGGCACATATGACCCACGGGCGCCGAGCGTCATCCCGGATCCGGTCCGAA
Source organism: Ceratobasidium sp. AG-K (assembly GCA_037039685.1). Classification (NCBI taxonomy): domain Eukaryota; kingdom Fungi; phylum Basidiomycota; class Agaricomycetes; order Cantharellales; family Ceratobasidiaceae; genus Ceratobasidium; species Ceratobasidium sp. AG-K. Next base: position 5,150,500 of record JAWNGF010000003.1, on the reverse strand, counting down.
CTCATGGCTGCGGTGTACGACAAGTCACTCAAACGCAAGGACGCTGCGGACATGCCGACCGCCAACAAGGACAAGAACCGCAAAAAGGAAAAGGACGTTATGAAACAAGAAAAGGCTGGAATCGGAAAGGTGGGCCACGAGGGCGAGTGTGACGACGGATGCTAACTGGAGCTGGGATAGATTGTTTCGCTCATGTCAACTGACTCCAACCGGATTGGGAAAGCCGTCAGTGGAGCGTATATGATTTACGCTGCGCCGTTTGAGATTATCTTTGCATGCGTGTTCTTGTACCAGTAAGTTTCTATTGCTTAATGTTTCGGCACAGAGGTTGACGGCAGGCCAGAATTCTCGGCTGGTCTGCCTTTGCGGGATTCTCGGTGTTGGTAATTGCCATGCCGTTGAACCATTTCTTGACCAAGCGCAGCGTCGTGGTACGTTGGCTTGGTGTTATCTTTGGGAAAAGGTATTAATATCGCGCAGTTGACACGGGGAATTTCGATTGCGAGGGATAAACGTATGAACGCATTGAACGAGCTTATTCTTGGTGAGTGACCTGCATTTGAATGGTCAAACGGAACTAACAGATTTTCAGGAATTAAATTTATCAAGGTGTGTTTCACATCAATTATCACGTCATAAGGTTTATTTAGAACGCAATATGGCGTTAGTTCTTTGCTTGGGAAGCCCAATGGATCGCCCGCATCACTAAACGCAGAGCCAAGGAGTTGACATGGCTGAAGCATGGTATGTCCATAACTTTCTACATGTCAAGAGTCTGCTAAACCCAAGGATAGAGCGAATCAACCAAATGATGTTTAGCTTTGTCTGGCAACTCGCGCCAACCATGGTCGCCGTTGTCTCCTTTTTGAGCTACGTTGCAGCTGGACACGAGTTGACTGTCTCCGTTGCGTTTACTGTATGTCTTTTCGCGAGGCATCATTTGGCTTTCTTCCTAACCTCATGGCATAGTCGATTGCTCTGTTCAACATGCTCAAGAGCCCCCTAAACGTCATTCCCCAGTGGCTTGTTCAGATTATGCAAGCCGGTGTTGCACTCGGTCGAATTGCTGCATTTTTGAGCGAAGACGAAGTCCCAGATGCTGTTTCCTCTATCAAACCTAAAGCCTCCCCCCGCGCCCAAAACCAAAACGGCCACTCGATCCAAAATGGGGCCACTCCTGCTAGTCATACGGGAGGCAAAGTTATAGCCAGCCAGGACCAATTGCGCATTGTCAATGGATCCTTCATCTGGAACTCGACCGCCGAGCTCCCTCCCCAAACATCACGTACCTTGAGCTTTGAAGACGATTCGTACTCGGACACGTCTGAGATCCGGTTCGAGCTCACGGATGTAAACTTGGCTGTACCCGAGGGCGAGCTGACGCTCGTGACCGGCCCAACCGCGGCGGGCAAGACGGCGCTTTTGATGGCCTTGCTAGGAGAAATGACGCAGACCAAGGGGGAGCTTTGGCTACCCAAGATCGACGGAGGGATCAGTTTTGCAGCCCAGGGAAGCTGGTTGGAACACAGAACCATCAAGGCACGTCTTGTACTGATGAGTGGTGCGGTGGCTAACCATGATCTAGGACAACATCCTTTTTGGGACGCCATACGATGAAGAGCGGTACCAGCTCGTGCTGGAATGTTGTGCCCTCAAGACGGATCTGGAGATCTTCGAGGATGGGGATTTGACCGAGATTGGTGCGCGAGGGGTGAGTTTGTCCGGAGGTCAGAAAGCCCGAGTCGGTAAGTTGCCCCGTCATGATCATGACATGAGTAAACTGACGAGGGCGGGTAGCACTCGCACGGGCTGTGTACGCGAGGACCAAGAGGATATTGCTGGACGACCCCTTGGCTGCTGGTATGATTCCCTCGATCAATTGCCATCAGAAGCCTAATATGGGTCATTTATAGTTGATAGCCACACTGCACGCTTTTTGATCGACAACCTGTTCAATGGCCCATTACTTGAGGATCGCACGGTCGTATGTACCTCTTGTTCGTTGTCCGTCCACAACTGACACCCAGCAGGTACTGGTGACCCACCACGTGGAACTCATGCTTCCATGCGCGCATTACCTAGTGCGAATGTACGACGGAAAAATTGAGATGCAAGGAACCATTTCAGACCTCCAAGATCAGGGATTGCTGGACTATGTCACTCTGGGCGTCGACCAAGATTCATCAAGCCAAGATACCATCGACTCGGGGAGGAACATGATTGATTCGGCGGAACAAGATGCACTAGCCTCTCCTATCTCTCGGCGCGCCGAATCTCCCACACAGGAGACGGATGGAGCGGCCACTCCCAAGGATCCGGTTCCTGTTCGACGTGATTCTTCGCGGTTTGCGGCCAAGCGTAATAGACAACAGACTGTTTTTACCGGTCGAGCCCCTGTAGAACCGGCTGGCAGGAGTCCACGAAAGCTGGTACAAGCAGAAGCGCGTGCGAGGGGAAATGTCAAGTGGAGAATCTACAAAACTTATCTCAAAGCTTCGTGAGTACCGAATAGTGGCGCCTTGACTCGATCATTGATTTGGATGATACAGAGGCTATTCTTCCTGGGTTGTGCTACTGTTTTTGATTGTTGGATATCAAGGATTTGGATTAGCAGAAAGGCTATGGCTGAAAACATGGGGTGAAGCATATGGATCGCCCAATACATCTAGCGTGCACGCCCATGCCCATCCTTTGGTTGCCGCCTACCATCTTGGACACCACGACAGTGATGAACAGCACGTTATGGGCGCTCATCACCATCTTGTTGCATTCTTCGGAGGGACATCTCCGTTATCCTCTCTTGGCAACGTATCGGGTGTGGGGTACAATGAGGGCTCAACCATAAACGTGTCCGAGTGGCACTTGCCGTCGGCGAAGCAGGACCCATACTTCTATGTTTGCGTGTATGCGAGTATCGTATTTGCTGCTGCGGTAATGGCCACGATCAACTCGACGGTCCAGGTGAGTGGGTCAAAGACCGTCCTAGGGCGAGGCTGATGGCATGGCAGTTTACCGCATCACTTCGTGCTTCGAGGCATTTATTCGACGGGCTGTTGAAAGCGTGAGTTTTTGCAAATGCCTCGAGTAGTATACAGCTAACCTTTTTTCTAGGATTGTATACTCTCCTATACGTTACTTTGACGTTACCCCAGCCGGTCGGTAAGTACCTCGCATCCAGTCTAGACCCCCTGCTGATTTTCCGCTAGGATCCTCAACCGATGCGCACGCGACATGAACACTGTCGACACCTCCCTCTCGGGCTCACTTCGCAACTTTTCCCACTGGCTTGCTACCTTTTTCGCCGGGCTGCTAACGGTTTCATTCATCCTACCCCCCTTCCTCATCCCCGCGGCTGTGATCGCATGGCTGTACTACCTCTTGGCCATAAGCTATGTGCGGACCGCTCGAGACCTGAAGCGTATGGAGTCGAATAGTCGGAGTCCGATTTTTTCAAGCTTTGCAGAGGCAAGTTGCGTAGAACGAGGCGACTAGCACTAACACGAACTGCAGGTGTTGGAAGGAATCGTGACCGTGCGCGCATTTGCAGCCGAGCAGAGGTTTTTCAACGTGCTACATCGACAAATTGACGATACAACGACCATGTGGTACCATTTCTGGTGAGTAGTCAACTCGAGTTTATGGTATAGCACTCATTGAGGTTACAGGATGCTCAACCGATGGTCAGCCTTCCGCCTTTTATGAGACTCAAACTAACGTGATTCCAGGCTGCTTCTGCACTTTGATGCTCTCGCCTCACTGAGCGTATTTATTACGACACTATTCGCGATATCTGGGTTGCTAGGCCATGGCCTTGCAGCCGTAACAATCACGACAGCCATGTCGTTTACACAAAGCGTGTACTGGTGTTGCCGGACAGCGACTAGCGTGAGTGCCGTAATGATCGATTCGGCAAAGGCTAACTTGGGACCAGCTTGAAATGGATTTGAATTCGGTCGAGCGCGTGGTCGAGTAAGTACCTGTCGAGGCGTAATAATATGACGCTGACATGCGCCCAGGTACCTCGATTTGCCACAAGAAGCAAGTGGAAAGGACTGCCAAAAGCCGCCGGCGTACTGGCCGTCGAGCGCCACCAACAATGCCCTCGTGTCAGTTGAGAATCTGGTTGTGAGGTATTCACCCGAGTTGGATCCAGTGTTGCATGGGGTGTCGTTCAAGCTGCGTGCACGAGAAAAAGTTGGATTGTTGGGACGCACAGGGAGTGGAAAGTCGGTGAGTGAAATTCGAGTGCCATACGAGCAGCGCTGACTTTCTGAAAGACGCTGGCGATGAGCGTAAGTTGTCGTGGCAATAGAGATAAGCATATACTAAGTTACGTAGTTCTTACGGTTTGTCGACCCGAGCGAAGGAAGCATCAGGATTGATGGCTTGGACATTACGAAAATATCATTGCAGGATTTGCGGTCCAAACTAGTAAGTCCTATCAGCGTGTGCAGTGCACGTATTGACTCGCACTAGACAATCATACCGCAAGATCCTGTGCTATTTTCTGGAACGGTCAGGTACGTTTGCCCGTATTGCACCGCCACTTGATTGACTGAATTGCGCACGTTTCCAGGGAGAATCTGGACCCGTTCAGGCAACACACAGACGCCGAATGTATTGATGCCCTGCACCGGGTGCAGCTGACCGCCCCGGTAATTTCGGCTCGCACCACGCCGGGCTCGACGCGCCCACCCTCGCCGACGACGTACCCTGACGACGAAATCGATACCCGCATGACCGTCTCGCTCGACACGCGGGTAAGCGCCGGTGGAGCGAATTTCAGCCAGGGACAGCGACAGCTCTTTTCGCTTGCCCGAGCGCTTCTGCGCAGGAACTCGGTAAGTCACGAGTACGGCTCTTGATCTGTGCTGACTCGGGCAGATTGTGATCATGGACGAGTCGACTTCGAGTTTGGATTACGCGACGGACCAAAAGATTCAGACGACGATTCGGGAAGAGTTTGAAGAGGCATTGACGATTACGGTTGCGCATCGCATACGTGAGTAGCCAGGGTCGGAATGAACCAACACTGACAGATGACAAAGGAACGATTATCGACAATGATCGACTGATGGTACTCGACCGGGGCCATATCATCGAGTTTGACACGCCGTGGAATCTGATTGAGCGCGAGGGCGGGTTGTTTAGGGAAATGTGTTTGCAGAGCGGGACATTTGCCGAGCTCCGGGCGGCAGCCGCGGCCAAGGCGGGGGTTACATTGTAGATGATCGAGGTGGCTGTTGTGTACGTTGAATGCGGTGATGTGACGTTAATGGCAATGCATGCTGTGCGGGAAAACGCCTGGAAATCCGGAGGATGTCACGTGAGAAATGACTTATAATTGGGGTTCTTGCCATCCTGGGCGTCAACCCTCTCGCCTTGACCACCAACACAATGCCTCCTCAGACCGTGCCGTGCCAGGTAGGACAAGTGTAGTAGTTTGTTACTTGACTAATTCCGTTGTAGTACCGCACCGGAAAGACTCTTGGAAGCGGCACTTATGCTGTCGTGAAAGAGGCCGTCCATATCAAGACGGGCAAGTACTATGCCTGCAAGGTCATCAACAAGAAGCTCATGGAGGGCCGCGAGCACATGGTGAGCAGCTTGTGTTGCGTACTGCTTGTGCTTATCGTATTGCAGGTACGGAATGAGATTGCGGTGCTGAAAAAGGTGTCGAGCGGCCACAAGAACATTGTCACGCTGCACGACTACTTTGAAACTGCACACAACTTGTATCTTGTGTTTGACCTGTGTACCGGCGGCGAGTTGTTTGACCGTATCTGCGCCAAGGGCAACTACTACGAGGCCGATGCTGCCGAACTTGTCCGTACGATTATGCTCGCAGTCCAACACATCCACGAGGCGGGCATTGTCCACCGTGACCTGAAGCCCGAGAACTTGTTGTTCCGGACCAAGGCCGAAGACGCGGATATTATGATTGCTGACTTTGGCCTATCACGTGTGATGGACGACGACAAGTTTACGCTCCTGACCGAGGTGTGTGGCACGCCTGGGTACATGGCCCCCGAGATCTTCAAGAAGGGTACGTTCGGCTATCTGGGCGCTTGATTGCGCTGACCGCCCGACAGCCGGCCACCACAAGCCCGTCGACATCTGGGCCATGGGTGTGATTACCTACTTTTTGCTCTGTGGATACACACCGTTCGACCGCGATACCCAGCAGCAGGAGATGGAGGCCATTATCCGCGGCGACTACAGATTCGAGCCAGGTTTGATCCTCTTGGCGCTTGTTGAATCTGTACTAATCTCGTTCCAGCCGAGTACTGGGCGAATGTGTCCGACACGGCCAAGGACTTTGTGCGCTACTGCCTCACAATCGATCCCGCCAGCCGCCCGACAGCCGCCGAAGCGCTTCAGCACAAATGGCTGGCCGACACGACACCCCATTTCGTGCCTGATCCCGACAGCACCTCTGGACAGCCAACCAACCTGCTGCCGCACATCCAGAAGCAATTTGACGCGCGCAAGACTTGTACGTTCCGCGCGATTCGCAGGGTTCGGGGTAACTAACACCACGCGCAGTCCGCAAGGCCGTGCTCGGTATGATGGCCATGCGCCGCATGTCCGCCATGCCCGCCAAGCCGTCGCAGCTCGCACTCGATGTCGAGCAATACCGCAAGGATGCAGAGGAGGTGCGTCGTTGATTTCATTTCCACATCCGGCGCTAACTCGCATTCCAGGAACACGTCGACGAGGTACTTGCCCAGCCTGAAGATCTAAACTCCCCCACCACTCCCACTGCTGCTTCTTCCCTCGCTCCTCCTACTCCTTCCTCCCCGCCGGCCCCGTCCCAAGCTACCCCCGCCCGTGCTCCGTCCCCCAATCCCCGTGCACCCTCTCCTAACCCTCCTGCCTCTGTCTCCCCCACTCCTCCTTCCACCTCTTCCCAACCTCCCAAAGCACCTTCCCCTTCCAACAGCTCGGACGGCGGCAAGCGCGGGGGTCGTTCTGGTTCCGGACACTGGTGGCAACGGTTGACGCGCCATCTGTAGGCTCGAAGCGTGTCGATCTACGAACCTTCGGACAGCGACAAGGATGTCAAGATGCAGGAATGATCTTTTTACGGGCTGATATTATCTACATTGTACTGTTTTGATGAAATGCTGTGGTTTTTCTTTTTTGGTGCGAACGAATGCGAGTTGGTAGAATTAATGTGCTGGATCACTCGGCGCTTGTCGCTGATAAGGATTCCTTGGCGCGCCGAGGGATTTAATTAAAGTGGAGCCAAATGCACTTTGTGCCTTAAGTTGCTGATGTGTGTCTCGCGCCAAGCATTCGTCAAGCCCAAGGCATCCAACGTGTGAGTCCTGGCAGCTGCTAGAACTTGACACTATGTAGCTCGAGCGATGTAACCCAGCAATGCGATCGCACAACGTCTCCCACAAGCCCGCATACATGTTGCCTGGACAAATTACTACGCAACGTGTGACCAAGGGAAGATCTAATCGCTTTAATTCCAGGCCCATGGGGGGCCGGATTGCGGGGCTTGGGCTGTTCGGTTCCTAGTATATGCGGGGTTCTTTTGGGTGGCAGCTTGCGGTATGCCTAGCCGGACGGTATGTCCGTCATTGGCCTCGTAGGGATGAGGTAGCTTGGGAAACCCACAGAGAATAATGGAAGAGGCCAATATTCTACGTAAACTAGAATAACCAACGAAAACTAACCAATATACTTCCCAATGTTACTTGGCGCTAAGATAGCTGATGGGGTAGCGATGCAAAGGTATGGCGGGCTGATTAGCGCGTCCGCCTGCCGCGCACGCTATCGTTGAACTCTCGTTGCGCATATTTGTTGGATCGCAGCAATGAACTTAATGTTTGGGACGGATCCTGGCATCCCCCCTTGTTTCCTGCCCCGGATGGTCACTTGAGTTTTACTACCTCTCACACGTTGATTCACGAAATACAACTGTTCTTCGATTTGTGAGTCGAGTTCGAGAGACATAGAGGTTCGTTCGCCCTGTTAAATGAAAGCGAATTTATACATGACAATATGCGTCTCCCCTGTACCATGATCACTCTCTCAAGGAAGTAATTGTAATAATCTCGTTCAGTTCTTGATTTGCCGGCGGCAGAGAAAAACTTACTTTGAAGTGCTTTGCGATGCCACCCAAATACTCGAGATTGACTCCCTCCCCTCACTCAGGCTCTCACGATCTCCAGGCTGGTTTGTTATGCCGAGCGCCTGAGTTATTCAGAATCGGCACCCTGGGCAATGAGACTCTGCTATGCAAAATATGGAAGGCGTTAGGAGGCAATTGTAATATTTGTGACGACCCGCCACCGGCTATATTTAGATCCTATAATTCCAGCCGTTCAGCCCCTATGTCCACACTTTTCAGATTCTTTGCGAATTTGCAAGTGATGATAACCATGTCTTGGCGATACTGGGGGAGATCGCCTCGTGGCTAGTTATCTATGCCCTTTTTGTGTTTCATATCTCCTACTCTCGGACGCTCGAGTAGGGGCTGTAATTCGCTTCAGCTTTTTGTGTCCTGATAGTGGGAAAAAGCTCCGCTGAGCGCGCGTCTTACTCGAGGGTTTTTTGTGGAGCCGCATGTTCAAACACGCGTCGACTACGTTATAAACATCCCTCCAAAGGTTGACCCAGACTCACCTCCTCTCTGCCCCTGCTTTCACTTAGTCTGCGAATCCCTTTGCAACAACGCTATCCTAATGTCTTCGACTTTCGGCCTGATACGAGGTAGACGGAGACAAACGGTAGGTGGCTGAGTCTATATGGATAATAGATAGCAATCGCTAAACCGCGCGTAATTCTTTAGACTCGGCAGAGTACTCTTCCCACAGACGTAACTCGGTCGACGAACGAACCTGAGAATGTACGGCCAAGTGCTACATATGGGGATGGTTTGATACTGATATCTCCCCCAACGATAGCAACCTAATGTCCTGGTGCCTATTATATCTGAGCCTCCTGATCAAGATACTTCCGACTCACAAGTTGTCACACCGGCTCCCCCAATCGCTAATGATAACCCCAAAGACTCGCCTCCTCCTCCCCAACTAAATAATCCCCCAGCCGAACCGACTATAAACGCTCAATCCGGGACCGCGGCTGAGCCGGAGATAAAGGGAGATAAAGGCCTCGACGCAGGAAATAACACGAAAATCCAAGGAAACGTTGCAGATATCATTCAAGCCAAGTTCACACCTGCCAAGCGTTCCCGAGTCTGGGATACCTATGTGAAAAAAACGGACGAAGAAGACAAAGACTTGGTTGAGGACTGGGACCGGTAAGCCGGGTCATCTATCAGTCGCTTACGATTCGTTGATTCATCCGTGCATAGGATTATCGACGTCACCCTCGGTATGTGCCCATAGCTTTGTTAATGATACGTTTATCCTGATAAATATCCTTGTGTCGGTAGTTTTCGTGCGCATACATTCGTGCCTATATTGGCTAGGAACTGACCACGTCGCTCACAGGCCGCCCTCTTCTCTGCCATTTCCACTGGGCAGGCACTCACATTACATGGTATTTGGTTCAAACGTTAATTAATTCGGCTAAAAATCATCCAGATTTGTCCTTGAAAGCTCCAAAAATCTTAAAGTCGACCATAGTGAGGCAACCGTTTCAGCTATCAGAGACCTCGCCAGTATCATCCAGGCAGGATTTAACGGCTCCGCGGATGCCTCGACTTCGGGGAGCCTTGTACCGTCCGGGGATGCGTTCAAACCTACTCTAGCAACAGTCTGGGTCAATTGCTTATGGCTTTTATCCCTTGGGCTAAGTATTTCCGTGTCACTATTTGCCATGCTTGCAAAGCGATGGTGCTATACCTTTAGGTCTAAACGAGTGGGAACAACTTACGAGCGTGCCATGAAGCGGCAGAAATCCTGGGATGCAATCGAGCAGTGGAAAATCGAACTTGTAGTTGAGCAACTTCCCACGCTGATGCATGTCGCCTTGAGTATGTAGTTAGCCGCCCAGTGGACTTTAGCTAACCTAAATTCAACTAGTGCTATTTTTTTTTGGACTCGTAGTCTATCTATCAGAGATTCACCAAACGGCGATGATCCTAACGGCAGTCCTTGTGGGGTTCACTCTCGCGGTATACTTCATCTTGACAATATTGCCCCTCTGGTATAAATCTTGCCCAATGGTCACCCCGTTCACCCGAATCGTATTGGCTGCGCAATACTACTTTATTGCGTTGAATAAATCCATTGGGCCGAAGGTTTGGTCGCTTCATGAGATCAATATGCCCTCCCTTGATACGATTAAGCTTCTCGTACGACCATCATGTTGGCAGACTCTCTTTCGTTTCCTGGGGTCACAATTCCGATGGATGCTCAATTGGAGTATCTCCAGCCTGAGTTCTTCTCGGTGGCTAACCATCCCGTCAATCAAGGCCAACCAACCTTCCATCCACGAGTTGGAGGAGAGCGCTTGCCATCCAGACTGGGTAATGGAATGTTGCCCGGACCCAACAGCTGGTAAAACTATACCCTACCCGACGTCGATTGAGAATAGCAAATACGAGTTCAAGGCTTTGGCATGGATTCTCAGCAACTCCAAAGATCGAGACTCTGTGAAGGAAGTACTCGACCATGTCGCAGGATTTCCTGAAGTAATCTTGAATTCGTTAGCAAAAGGCAAACACCTCTATGGGATGGCTTCTATGGCTGCAGAGCATCTCAACCGATTTCAGCACGAGACGAAGGATCGCGACTCTGCTGGTACCCTTCACTTCAATGCGCTATGCGCAAGGTTGATGTACTTGACTGTGCGACCATGGTTACATCAATCCACGACCGACGGTTCCACTTACAGCAAGATTGAAGAACTTTACGATAAGTATGATCAATCGTAAGTCTATTCAACCCAATCTGGTCATTTTGCCTACCTCCATGACCAGTCTAGACCCCGATATGACCCCCGATGAGCTCAAGAAGCAGCTTTCTACCATCAAAAAAGAGAAAATAAACGCCTTGTCTGACCCTATACCGTGGATGGAAGTCCTAGCTCGGAAAATCGTGATTGGCTGTTCACCTGAGCCAGGCTTGAAGATGTGCAACACCCTCGGAAGCACGTTGCTCTACCTGGAGGATAAAACCCAAGAAGTCGATCTAAATGATAAGACCTACTCTACCCTTTGGTGGATTTTCTTGAATAATGTGATGGATTGCACTGAAAATCGATGGCCGTACGACTTCGATAAAAACGAGCCTGGAAACACAACAACTCATAGAATGGCAGTCAACTCCGATAGCTTACTTACGCTCAGCCATTTTAGCGAATTACAGAAGCGCCAAGAAAATAATCTCTGGCTTGCTGTTGTTGCTATATCAGGCATGCTGTACGCATTTACACACTATCCATATCACGAGGTTGGCCCTCAGAACGGGCAAAACGATAACTATTTCGCGACTCTGATTGGCGTCCTCCGCTCAGCTCTGCGCACTCCACTCTACTACCAGAGGCCTGATCCGTTCATTGGCGAACTTCCAGTCCACAGTGGCCCAGAAATCCGTTTATATCGTTTCGATTCATTGGACTATGCATATGATGCGTTACGCTTTGCCCTCAGCTCCCATGCGTACCAAGGTGTGACGTTCCTTCATGAACTCAGCAGCCTCCTCGCCGACGTCAACCAGCTCAAAATCCTCAAAAGAGTGTTTAACTTGGTTTCGGACCGAAATCTCAATCATGCCCTTGTAACAGAGGCCCTAAAAACCCAAAGGCTCATCAACCATGCGCCAGACATCTGGATATGCGCGGGATTGGAGCAGCACACAAGAATATTGGGTGCCTCTTCTTTACGAAGAAGAGGCAAAATTATTGTCTAATGTTTTACCAGACATAATCTTTGGTTCTCGCCGCGGTGCATCTTCACTCTCCGACGATTCGTCCTCCAACGATTCATCTTCGGACAGCTCATCTTCGGACAGCTCATCTCAGGGCGACCCATCTTCCACTAGTTCAGCGGCGTACACCTATTTCATGTCAGATACCTTTATTGCCGCAGCTGATAAAGTTGCAAGAATGGCCTGGATGCCCTTTGTCTATGATTCCAGAATGTTTCAGGCAAGTCTCAAGGCAAACAATCCAGGCTATATGCGCGCTCAAGGAATCTGGCAAGCCTTATACAATGCCGGACTACTTTCTATGCCCTTCAATGATCTATCTCGCTTCAGCTTAGGTGATTACTCGCTAATCCCGGTGGAACTGGAGCGATGCTTGTTGATCAAAGCAAGTCTGCTTGAAAGACTCTATTCTTTCCCTCTTACAGACTCCCATTCACCCGGCATCCTTGCGTGGTCGGTTGCGCTGTCAAAACACATCGCTCCGTTACTCAAGTATTGGAACGAAGCAGAATCAGATATGAACGAGCAAGCTCATACTATCACAACGTTCATGCAGTTGATCGAAACCTTATTTGATGCACCCATACGTTGCAGCTCTCCCGGCCCGGAGCCGTTGTCGTCTAACCAACCCCCTCCAGCATCTTATGAAGTTCTCGATGATACATCGGCCTCTCGGGAGCAACTAAAGGCACTGGTTGATTCGGGCATTCTACCAATACTCTCCCGCCCGTTTTCCACCAGGGCTGGGTGCCGTGTTACTCAAGTTAGCGAACGTATTCCGGACCTAGTCGCTTGGCATGATCATCTAGCTAGCATAATTAACCGTCTTGCACAAGAGTTTCCCTCTCCGGATTCCAGTGTCCACCAGGGCGACCTTTACTCAGACCAAGGAAGATCCTTACCCACCCTCACTTGCGTTAAATCTCTGCGAGATGACACGGCGGTGCGCCCGCCAGCCACGGCCTCTGCCCTCCCGACAGTTACAAGTTCTCCCCGCCCATTTGTCTCATCCCTTCCTGACTCCCCAGCCCACGTTCGGATAGATGTGGGGGTTGATGAGGAGGTTGTCTGATAGCCCTTCATTCACGGCCGCCCACCTATCTCACCTTCCCTTTTGGAGTGATTGATATTATGGTATATGTCGTATAAGTTGCGTTTGGGTGGAAATTCATTGTTATTATCATGGTGGCGGGTTTTGCTGTGGACCTACATATGTATACGCTTATTTAGTTAGTATATACCCTCTTGTTTGCTGACTGTCCCGCAACTCTGTATGGTGACAGAGTTTACAATCTTGGATTGGGTCGTCCACTACAATAAGGAAGCATCCTACAGTCCCGCCTTGTCTCTCTCCTTCTTTGATGATGGCTTGATTGTTCTAGCTATTAGTCCCTGTTTGATGCTTGGCACAGATTTAACTGTTGTGCCCTCGCACGAAAAATTATACTACAATCGAGCGCGTGCGCTCTCATAACTGGCCTACAGTTGGGTGCGCTCCAGTGCCCTCTAGGACTAGAGCCGTGTGAATTTTCTGTGATTATAAAATTTGTATGCTGAAAACCCATATGCTGAAACCGCTGTAGCTTGCTCGGAAGACATTAGCGTTGTGGCGGGAATCAGAGAGGGCCAGCGCTTGGCTCAAAGTCATCTCCCCACACGCGTTTCTGTGCCGCAGCTTGCTTCCACTACCCCACTTCGTGTGTACTGGCGTGTTGAATGTAAATACGTTATATGGTCGATCGCGGGCTCTGATCCCGGAGTTGCATGTTTGACTCACTTGGCTTGGGATGCGACGGGATGGCGCGCGTCGCATGAAGGCTGAGGTATGCCGGTTCGGTTTATTTCCAGGCTTGATGCTGAGTCCTCACGATAGGGGCACATTGCTGAGTTGCCATCTCGTCCCACTGGCAGCCCACCAGCCCAAGGGTAGAGGCGCCCGCTTTACCCCTGCCGCGGGGTTCGTTGTTCTCCCGGTCGTTTCCCAGCAATGCCGCCCCAAGCTAACCCCCACCCGCGATCTTTCTTCACCCAAATCCCCAACCTCCCAGCTTGACTTTTTGCACTAAGCTTTGGGCGGCAGCGAGCAGTGCGGGCCGGGCTCTAGATTTCAGTAGCCACGGTTGGGCCATTGCGCCTGACCGGATATAATGGTGGGCTGGTGTGACTGAGGACGACAAGGCGGTTCTTGTATTCCTTGCTTAGCGGCTATCTTTCCTTGTACCTTGGTACCTTAGTCGAAGAAATTATCCTATTCCGCTGTTTGGTTTTATCAAACAAGTATAACAGGCTATAGGTTCTCCTGCAGCAAATATGAGTATCTACATCAGCAAAAAGGTACTTAGATAATAAGTGATTTAAATCACTTTAAATCACGAAATCCAAAAGAGCAAGGTCTAAATCTGAGAGTACTTGGGATCCACCCAGGACACATTGATAGTGCTTGAAATCACCTGAAATCGTCAATGTGGCCTCAAAATCACTCAGAATCTAGCTACCCACCCTCAAATCACTTTAAATCCAATACCCCATCCTCAAATCACTCTTAGTCCAACAATCCAACTTCATATCTAAAGTCCTAAGTATTCAATCACCTCTAATACTTGTTAGGATGATTGAGCCATAGGCTCAGTCGAGTTTTTTTTGTTCCCACAATACAGTTACCCACAAAAGGTTTTAAATGACACGTGTTTCAGCAGAGTTCATATTATAAGTCAGCAACGGATGATCGTAAAAATATAGAAATATATACAGTAGAAAGCCCGGCTTCCGTACTATGGAACGCATATCTAAACAAACCAGTCACATAAAAAACAGTCAAGCCATGCAAGAAACAACATAGGGGTCTATATGACAGGTTTCATGACGTCTCAAAACCCAAACAAGTCAATACTTGATTGAACCGCCCTTGTTCTTCAAGACCATTGCCATCCATCTGGGCATACTCTCTACTAGTCTCTGACAATAGTCCGGCCCAATTTCGTCCCATTGAGTCTGAACCCGGTCCCAGAGCTCATGGATGCTTTTGGGGGAGTGCTTGTAGGTACCCAGACGTCGCTTGAGCTCGGCCCATAGATTTTCGATTGGGTTAAGATCCGGTGAGTTAGAGGGCCATCCCATAACCTCAATTCCTTCATCATCAAGCCATTTAAGGCAGACCTTGGCCTGGTGAGCAGGTGCATTATCATGCTGAAATACCATCTTGCCCGGCTCTAGCCCCAAAAGCTCCAGGCTTCGAGTCATCTCATCGCCCAGGATTTGCAGGTAGAGTTCCTTGTTCAGTGTCCTATCTAGCCTGCAGCCGTGGCCAGTCCCCGCGTACCCCATACAGCCCCAGAACATCAAGGAGCCGCCCCCGAAGTTCCCGGTCTCAACAACCAACCGACCATCGAGCCAATCCTCGTCCTGGACCCACACCCACCAAATTCCATCTGACCCAAGACGATTAACTTTGGTCTCATCTGACCAGAGCACTCGCATCCAGTCCACAATAGTCCAATGCTGGTGTGCCCGGGCAAAGGCAAGGCGCTGGCGCTTAACCTTGGCGCTAAGCTTCGGCTTCTTGACCTTCTTCAAGGCTCTTAAACCAGCGGCTTTGAGCGCACGGCGCACAGTTTCGGGGTGTACAGGAACCCCACTAATATTATTGATGGTGTGTGTCGCTTGGACAGCCAAAACGCAATTATGGTGGGTGATTAAGCGTACTGCGTGGCGCGCTGCAACAGCAGAAAGTTTGCATGGACGCCTGCCAACCGATGTTTTGAGGTCAGGGCAATGTTCGGCACGTATGTTGGAGATGGTTCCATGAGAAACACCGGTGTCGCGGCCGATCTTGGCATAATTATCACCTTTATCAAGCCTGGCAAGAACAGTAGCAAGTTTGGACTGAGAAATTGCCTTTGGCATAGCGAGATTAGCTGGGGAGTATGTGTATATGCTACAATAAGGAGCACAAAACACTCTCTTATATATGTAGAACCTTTACAGGCTACCAAAATTCTGTGATCAAGAGAGGTGATGAAAACATGTTTTTGGGTGAAACACGCTACAAAACCATTTAAATGACCCCTTGTTGTTGTTTTGCCTGTAACTCCGCCGTTTCCGACTCGTTTCGTGTCGAAACTCATGCGTCCGATAGCTCAGATATCCCGCTTCCAACTGCGCATACACACTCCGCTCTAGGTGCCCTAGGGCCTGGTTGGTGGCTGAATTGTTGCAAATATATGCGCTATTTGACACGTTGTGTGGGGAACTGTACTTGCACAGTTTTGCATGCTATGGCCAGTGCAGTCTTCCAATATTCATCTGAATGTTAGATGAGAGGTTCATAGCATGATATTTGTCTTCAAAACTGCATTTGGATGTCACTGTCACCAGGTGACACGGTCAAAAGGATAACAGATATGACAAGAATGAATGAAAGCACATGTGAGTCATGTATAACTCCTAGGAAGAAACAAGTACTAAGGGATACACATGGAAAGAAAATATGCGAAAATGTCCAAGAAACACTCAGTTGGGTAATGTACAAAGTCCAGAATTAATTACACAACATCTATCACAAGAGAACAGTTATAACTAATCTAAACAACACATCTCTCAGTGACCACCATGGTGAGTTGACACTTGTACTCACCTTGATCAGACAAGTCAATGTCCGACATAGCTTCCTCCTTGCTGTCAGGTTCATAAGCCCGACGGCGAGGCTTGGGAAGGCCCTGACGGACAGGTTGGACTTGGCTGTTTGAGTGGCTGGTTAGCCTGCTTCCACGCACAAGATGTTCACTTACTAAACCTGCTTGAATAACCTCCGCTGGATGTTCAAGATGCGTGTAGGGTTGTTATCCGGGTCAGCCATTGAGTCAAGCTGGTCCAGGTAATACTTGAACCAGTGACGTTGATTCTCTGCAGCAAGACTGGCACTCTGGACTTGCCAGCCAGTGCTGAACATTGTGATGAGGAAATGAATCTAAAAAAGGGAGTTAGCATGGAACGAGGGTCTACACAGGACTTACTATTGTGCAGTGCAGGGCAATCATGGCGCGGGGCATAGGTTTGAAATGCCTGGCAAACCGGTAACCGATTGATTTTCCCGGCATGGAGAAGTGAGACTGCGCAATGGTATTGGCTATAATCTGGTGCTTGAACTCATTGCAGCCCAGAGTCAAAGTCTTTCATACCATCAGCCTTTGATATCAGCTAGACAAAACACAAGGACTTATGCTTGAGTGAAAATTATCGTCCAGTAGTTTCTGAACAGTCTCTCAGACGTCCTTTGGAGAATGATCAGGGCCCAGGTTGTAGTAAGTCTTGACAAACTGTCGCAACCTGCTAATGCCTATGGTTGACGACCGCTAATGGCCTTTGAGATGTGGAACAATATGTGATAAGTCTTCTAAGACTCTATCACTAAGGTGGACAAACGCTAGTCTTGTCAGTACAAGTCACTAGCTCCTAAGTCCAAGTGGCTGCGCTAAAGGCTAAGTAGCCAAGTGCCTCTGATCACACTGCAGGGAGAGTTGACGAGGCGAAGCAAGCTGGGGATGACCATGCTTGCAAGCCAGTATATATACTCAGAAAGCAAGTGAGTCATAGTATATACATGAGTCACAAGCCTGAGTCAAAGTCCGAGTCATAAAGGGGTTGCGCAGGCCAGCCAATAGAAAACAGCATGAGTCATATGACTCATGGTGACACATCATCCATACACCTTACTAAACAAGGGAGAGGGCGCAGAGGAGAAGAGGGGCGCTTAAGGCGCCAGTGCAAGCCACGAGTCCGCAAACAGAGACAGAGGGAGGGACAGGTCACGACATTGCCCCCCCACAAAGGCAAGTGTAGTGGAGCGCACTCGCCTATTTGCGGGCGACCCATTCCTTCAGTTCCAGCCACCCAACGCGTTCCGCCAGGGCGTGCATGTCCGCTTCAAGGACCTCGTTCATTTGGTCCCATTTCTCCTGGTAGAGGCGGTCAAGCTCCTCCTGGTGGAGTTGCTGCAGGCGCTCGAGTTCTGCCGATTCTCGTTTGGACCATTGTTCTTGTCTATGGTCAAGCCACTTGTTGAGCTGCTTGACTGACCAGGATCCGCACTGAACGAGGCGATAGGCCTCGAGGACGTTGGCGTCACATGGCATTCGATCGCTTGGCGGGTGTGGATCCATGTTGGCAATGGCGTTGCCAACATCGGCAATGAGGGCCTCGACGTTTGCTCGTGCCTTGTCCCAGGTGGCCTCCCATTCTCGTTCGAGTTGTCCGGCCTCAGAACTGGGAGGTGCAGTGGGGATTTCGATGACCTCTTCCTTGACATCTTCCATTGGTTGTCCTGCCAGGTTGATGTGTCCGCTTCCGTCGGCGCCTTTTGACCAATCAATGGTGTTGAAAGCGGGATCATCTCTTGGGTAAGTGCTTGTGGGGACTGGTAGGTGTTCCAACTCACAGTCCGTGGGCCATCCTGACTCGAAGTCAGTGGCACATGGGCGCCACCATGTCCCTTCCTCATCACGGTGTCCGCCGTTGTCGAGGGCCAGGCGAGGGTCGTTTTCCCTCTTGAACCATTCGTCCCCTTCCCATTTGTAACCAGTGTCCCGGTTCCAGGCGTCCTTGCTCTTGAGGACCACGTCATGGACCGTAAGTCCGATGCAGCCGCGGCAGTGATAATACTTGCTGCGGCCGATGTCTGTCGGATCGTAGGGTCGGGTATCTGGGTGACTGACCCAGAGCAGGGAGCCGAGTCGGGGGACGATGAGGGACTTGTGTTCTTCGTCCCACTTGATGGTTGCCCGTTCCCGCAAGGGTATGTACCCAAGTTGGACGCCTGGTTCAAGTTGCTCGGCCAGGGCCTTGGCCTCATTGAGGGACCAGGGAGCGGTGTCCCTGTTGTTGACGGCGTACTCGCCAGTTCCGGCGAGCATGAGGGCTTTCTTGTAAGCCCTAGCTTTCTTGTACTCCGAGGACTTGGAGCAGGAGGCGGAGGAGACGGTGCGGTAGGCAGGCATTCTTGTTTGAGAGAAAGGTTTTTGAGAGGGGAAGTAGCTTGTAGAGTGTCAGTGGTAGTTGGCTGAAAAGCTGGGGTGGTGATTTCTGCGGCTTTTCCTCTCGTCCTTTTGTACTCTGGGGGAGTGAAATTTGGGGGGAGCGGGCCGTTGGGAAAGTCCTTCTGGAACTTTCTCATGACATGAGTCAGTCCGGCAAAGTTCTCCGCCGGTTCTTCTGTATCTTCCAGGGGGCTGTAACCCTTCCATCTGATGCGGTATTTCAGCCCATCAGGGTCTTGGTGCCAATCCACAACCTTCTCTACTTCGTATTCTTCCTCACCTTCCTCAGTGATGACTGGTGGAGGTCGGGGTTGATTTCGTTGGAAATCTAGGTCTTCAGTATAGGGGGTCAACATGTTTCCATGGAAAACATTGTGGATGCGCATGGATTTTGGAAGATCAAGTTGGTAAGCGTGTGAAGAGATTTGTTTCTTCACAACAAAGGGACCTGTCTTCTTGTCGTCAAGCTTCTTGCTTGGTCGTCTTGTGGTAATGTTGGTAGTCAGGAGCCACACGTTGTCCCCTTCCTTGTATTGTGTTTTTGGGGTCTCTTCCTTTGACTGATGATATTCCATCAGAGCCCTTGTTTCCTCCCATACTACTTCCATATCCCTTGTCCACTTGTCTCCTTCTGGGGAGCGAGTCACGTAGTCCTCAATAGACCATTTGGGAGTCATGCCATAGATGACCTCAAAGGGGGATTTGTTTGTGACTCAGTTCTTGTGATTGTTGTGGCAAAATTCCGCAATAGGTAACCATTTTGCCCAGTCATCCTGCTTGTGATTTCCAAAGATGCGTATCCATCCTTCAAGCCACTGGTTTGTTCTCTCTACCAAGCCATCTGTTTCAGGGTGGAAGGCTGTGGAGAATGTTCCTTGGATTCCTAGCCGTTTGTAGACAGCTTCTAGGAAGTGTGATTTGAAGGTGGTTCCTCTATCCGAAACAGTGGTCTTGGGGAATCCATGGAGGCGCCATACTTCCTTCACAAAGATATCAGCAAGTTCTTCCGAGTTTGTGGATTCTTTGCAGGGGATGAAGTGTGCCATTCTGGAAAAACGGTCCATCACAACAAGGACGCTATCAAACCCTTGTGATCTTGGTAGTTTCACAATAAAGTCATAAGCGATATTTTCCCAGGGTCTTTTCGGAATGGGCAAGGGTTTGAGTGGTAGGTGTCCTTTGCTTCCCTTCCCTCTCTGGCACGCTTCACAGCTTTCAACATACTTGTTGACTTGGGCTTTCATGCCTGGCCAGTAGTAGTTTCTAGAGATGAGTTCTAGAGTCCTGGCCTGTCCTTGGTGACCCGCAATGGGCGAGTCGTGGTAAAGCTTCAGAAGCTTCAGTTTGATGTCTTTTTCTTCAGGGACGACAATTCTTCCTTGATACCACAGGAGATCTTCGCTCATTTCGTAGTCCTTGAATTGTTTCCTCACAGAGGGAGGTAGGTCTTCCTTCCTCTTGGTGCTTTTGATCAGGGTTTCCAGGCTTTCGTCCTCCTCTAGGGCTTCCCTGATTTCCGCAATAATGTCGTCACTCATCAGGGCTGAGAATCCCTTGAAGTTTTCGGCAGAGATCATCACTTGTTCTGCGGACGCGATATCGTTGTGATCACTTCTTCTTGAGAGGATGTCCGGTTTTTCCGACATTTTGCCAGGTCTGTAGTGGATCTCGAAATTGTAGCTTGCCAGCATGAGAAGCCATCTGTTGTGTCTTCGGTTGAAAGTGCTGGCTTTCTGCCAGTAAGTGAGGTTTTTGTGATCTGTGTAGATCACTATTGGCTCTTTTGTGCCTTCCAGGTGGATCCGCCAGTGACGTAAAGCTTCTATGATAGCAAGAAGCTCCTTGTCATGTGTGTCGTAGTTCAGCTCTGCCTCCTTGAAGCCTTTTGAGAGAAATCCTACTGGGTGTAAGTAACCGTCTTTTTGTCGTTGGCTAAGAATAGCTCCCATTGCAACCCCCAAAGCATCTGTTTCAAGGAAGTACTGCTTTGATTCGTCGGGGTGTGCTAGCACCGGTTCCTTTGAAATGACCTTTTTCAGGGAGTCAAAGGCTTCCTGGTGTTCGGGATTCCATTCCCACTTTCTGTCCTTTCTTGTCAATTGAGTCAGGGGCTTGACAATTGAGGAGAAGGCTACCACGAATCTTCTATAGAAGTTGCAGAAACCGATGAACGCCTGTAGTTGTTTCACGGTTTTCGGGGTGGGCCATTCTTGGATAGTTTTGATCTTGTCCTTGTTCATGGAAATGCCGTTCTTGTCGACGACGAACCCAACCCAGTCAGCCCTTTTTCCATAGAAGGTACATTTCTTCAGGTTTCCAAAGAGGTTGTTCTTCCTCAATCTTTGCAAGACTTCCTTGATATCTATGGTGTGCTGATTTCTTCCTCTAGAAATAATAAGGATGTCGTCGATGTAGATCACAATCTTCACTCCGATCATGTCTCTGAAGATGTGGTCCATCATTCTTTGAAAAGTGGAAGGTGCATTTTTGAGCCCAAAGGCCATCACGGTGTATTCGAAAAGGCCTTCTGAGGTGATGAATGCTGTCTTCCACTCGTCTCCCTCTCTGATTCTAACATTCCAAAAGCCATTCTTCAGGTCGAGGGAAGTAATGAAAAGTTCTTCTTTCAAACTTTCACCGGTCTTCTTGAAAATTTCTAGGAGCTGTTCGAGTAGTGGAATGGGATACTGGTCCGGGATGGTTTCTTCATTTGCTCCTCTGTAGTCAACAACTGGGCGTAGGTCAGGTATGGTCTGTCCTTCCTTCAGTGCCTTTTTGACAAAGAAAAGGCTTGCGGCTAAGGGAGATTTGCTGGGTCTAATACGTCCTGACCGGAGTTCACTTGCAATGTATTCCCTTGTAGCTTCTCTTTCCCTTGGTGACAGCGGGTAGGCCTTTCTTGGTTTTGGGAGACAATCGTTGTCATAGAAATCGATTCTGCAGTCCCATTCTCTGTGTTCCGGGAGTTTGTCATATTTTTCTTCATCAAAAACGTCCTTGAATTCTTGAAGTTCATCTGGTAGTTTCTGAAGTAGTCCTGCCTTGGCAATGAAGGAATCCTCCTTTTTCCATTTGATAGCAAAGGGAGACCAGGATATTTCAGGGTTGGTTTCCTTCAGCCATGGCATTCCTAGGATCATGGGTTGTGTGCCAGTGTTCATGACATAGAATTTCTGGCAAAACGTTCTTTCTTCTAGATCAAATTTCAGCTTGCACCTGAATTGGATTTGATCCTTTTGCGTTTTTCCGTCGATGGTTTCAATGCTTCTGGGAGTTTGTAATTTGGTCAAAGGGATGTTGTTTTCAATGGCAAACCTCAGGTCGATGAAGTTTCTAGAAGAGCCGGAGTCGATGAGAGTTGAGATTTTTTCCGTGATTCCCTCTGCGGTTGTGTATACCATGGGTGTTTCATTTGTAGCCTTGCAATAGTATACATTTTGCAGAGAGGAAATTGGGGCATCTTCGCACACGGTGGAGAGACGCCCATCTAGTTTTCCGACTCGGAATCGGTGGAAACGTTCTCATTCACCATCTCATTTTTGAGTTCAGCGGCTTTTCCTTTCACAGGCTTCTTTCCTTTGTCCTTGTAGGTCCAATCCTTTGTGCAGTCAGCGAGATTGTGACCTGCTTCTCCACATTTGATGCAGAGGTTGTTTTCCCTTTGGCGTTTCTTTTCTTCCTTTGGGACTAGATCCCCTTTGATCTTCTGGGTTCTAGAACCTTCCGCTTGAGTGGTTTGATCGTTCTTCTTTTTTGTGCTAACCGGATTGGTCAATTTGTTGATTTCCTCTGCTTGCAGGGCAATGTTGATCCATCCTTCAAGGTCTCGCTGTTCTGCTCCTGCTCTGTCCCTGAGTTCCTCACGAACAAGTTCTGCCTTGATGAAGCGGTTCAATCCTTGTCTGAAGCGTGCCGCTAGTGCCGCGTCATTCCAGTCGAGTTCTTGGGAAAGAAGTCGGAAGTCAGAGACGTATTCAGATACACTCTTGTTTTGGTAAAGTCGTTGGATCCCTTGTTCAGCTTGAACCTTCTTGCTGGGATCGCTCCATTGTCTGTTGTAGGCTTCTTGGAAAGCATTCCAAGATTCTAGCCATGGGTGGTCTAGATTGTCGTTGTATCTGTTCAGAACTGGCTGTGCCCAATTTCCAGCAGGTCCTTCTGCCATGTTCATCAGAACTGCAATAATGCGCCGTTCATCTGTGTCATACTGGGTAGGGTTCAACCGGAAATAGGCCTTCATTCTTGCGAGGAAGGTTTTGGCTGCAGTTCCCCTGGTTCCTTCAAAGGCTTTTGGCATCTTGATGCGTGGTCCCGGGTTTCCTCCATTGCCTCCCTGATTTGTTTGGAAGATAAAGGTTCTTCCCTCATCCCTGATTTGATATCCTGATTGTCCTTGCACCTCAAATGAGGGTGATCGTCGTCCCTGTGGTGGAAGATGAGGGGGTGGTTCTCTTTGTTGTGGGATCTCAATGGAGGTTCGTCGTGATTCTTCCCTTCGGTGTTCGGATTCTGCTTGGGCGTCAGCCCCAATTTGCTCAAGAAGGTCAAATGTTTCCCTAGTTTGTAGGCGAACTTCTTGCATCCTAGTGGTTTGATCCTGAAATCCATCAGTAACCTCCTCATTGATTCTTCCAAGGGTCATGGTCATGTTTCTCATTCCTTCCGCCATTCTCCCTAAGGTTTCTTTGATGCGTGTAATACGCTGGGTTTGTCCTTGCAACGTTTGGTTCATCCGAAGATCAAAATTGTTCAACCTATTGTTGATTTGTTCGGAATTTTCGACCGACTGTTCGAAGACTTCAAGGATTTGGTGCTGAACGCGATCCACATTTCTAAGCCTTTCATAGAAAGTGTTGACTCCGTCTTCCGTTCTAGACGCAATGCGCTCAATTCGCTGCATCATGTTTGTCGTGTCTTGGTTTTGTAGGTCCCATCGTCGTTCCATCCCTTCAATTCTAAGGGCTTGGACTGCGTTCTCCTGTTGATATTGGATTTGAAGGGTGTTGAAGATCCTTTCCAGAGCTTGGATTGGATTTCCCTCCATATTTTCCATCAGTCGTTCTTGCCTCAGTCCCTCATCTTGTGAAATAGACTCAACACTTCCTTGTGATTGGAAGGTTGATGGCACGCTCAGGGCACTGTGAGACCTGGGAACTTCCACAAGTGGTGGCATGGATGCAGGGGTAGCTATTGGGGGTGGAAATTGCATTTCGAAGTTGGGGAATGCTAAAGGACGTCTTGTCCCTGTCGTTCCGGTGTTTGATGGACCCGGGGTTGCATTTCTAAGCGGTCCTGGTATCCTAATCACACGCACAGCCCTAGGGCTAATCACACTTTCGCCATGGAGAGTGACGATTGGAGCTGCTGGTGGTGGCGTATTGATTGGATTTTCGACTATTCGAACTGTTGGTGAAGTGGACCCTTGCTCGTTTGAAATCCTGGTTTCTTCTTGAGTTCCTGATGTTTCGATAATGTTGCCAATTCCTCCTGGGACGCTGGTGGAAGGGGGTCTTGACGCGCAGCTACCACTTCTAAGTGGTGCTGTCCAATCACCTGCCCGTTCCCTTGCTCCTCTTGAGGGGTTTGATCGGATTTCGACTATTGTCGCTATTGGAGCCTCGCTCCTTCGAGACGCTGCACTTGAGGATTGATTGTCCATGTCGTCACGTGACTTTGTTTTTCTTGTGGCTCAGCGTACTAAGAGCTTGCTTTGCAATGTCGCAACCTGCTAATGCCTATGGTTGACGACCGCTAATGGCCTTTGAGATGTGGAACAATATGTGATAAGTCTTCTAAGACTCTATCACTAAGGTGGACAAACGCTAGTCTTGTCAGTACAAGTCACTAGCTCCTAAGTCCAAGTGGCTGCGCTAAAGGCTAAGTAGCCAAGTGCCTCTGATCACACTGCAGGGAGAGTTGACGAGGCAAAGCAAGCTGGGGATGACCATGCTTGCAAGCCAGTATATATACTCAGAAAGCAAGTGAGTCATAGTATATACATGAGTCACAAGCCTGAGTCAAAGTCCGAGTCATAAAGGGGTTGCGCAGGCCAGCCAATAGAAAACAGCATGAGTCATATGACTCATGGTGACACATCATCCATACACCTTACTAAACAAGGGAGAGGGCGCAGAGGAGAAGAGGGGCGCTTAAGGCGCCAGTGCAAGCCACGAGTCCGCAAACAGAGACAGAGGGAGGGACAGGTCACGACACAAACCCTATAGCATTGGTTTTGATGGCATTGCGTAGCTGGGTATAAACCTGCTTCACCTATTTGGGCACGGTTAGTAAGTGATTTATCCTAATTGAATGTACTCACGTTGAAGCGGTATTCTTCGTGGAGCTTGAAGGGGCGCTGGCCAGGTCGTAACTCGTGGTTGACGGCCGCCCACTCCCTGGTGACAATCAGGTTGAATTCAACGCCATTGGCAATAGGGACGCCGTCTTCGTCATTGTTGACAATGACAGGCGTGCAGTCGGCAAAAGGGTTTGTAGTAATCGCAAGTAGAACACAGTGCTCGGCAAGACCATCCATGAGCGGGATTGCACGGCCAAACCAACGCCGTTGGGACCGTTGTCTCATGGTGAGAAGGCCGGCAATAGGGACGTTGATGGGAACATCTAATAAAGATCAACTTAGCAGCAAGCTTGAACCGTATAAGTTAGTACGTACCTTCAAAATCTGACTGCTCATCATCTCCATCGTCCGGAACAGGGGGAGGTGGGGATTGCCTCGCAGGCGGGCGCTGGCCCTTCCGTTTTGGCAGCACCTCTGGTTGCTCTCAGTCCAACATCCTTGCATCTTGAGGATCGGGGAGATTGTCATCGGATGTATCCCCTTGGGCCACAGGCACGGGTTGGCAGGGCTTGCGAGCAGCATGAGTCCAAGGTGGCGGTGACGGAGAGGATAGTTGATCGTCTTGGTGAGGTTGAATGCGGTCGGGTGAAAACGGAACATGCTGAGGTGATGGTGGGGTGGTTGAGTGACGACTAACGACTTTGGGTGAGTCGCGAAGTGGTGAGCCTGAAGGCTCACGGCCAACTGGCTCAACCGCAATGCAAGGCTGAACTGGAGAGCCAGGGGGGGTTGGGCCGACATTGGGTGCTTCTGCCTCAGGGTTCGGCAAATTTTGAGGTAGATTGGCTTTGGGTGGATCCTCCGATGGTGTTGGGCAAGATGAAACGGAAGGGGCGAGGCGTAGACGCGTAGTGACGCATGCCTGCGACAATGAAGCTGCTGTTGCGGGGCCAGGCACAGGACTGACAGCGCCAATCCAAGGCAAATGGCGTCTGGCACTTGGCTGGGGGCCCTGCAACGGCTTGGGCGCTAGCAAACAAAGAGGAGTAAGCTACATGTATAAGGTAAATCAACCCAGAGCGTACCTTGGGGTTTGATTTTGTCCTTGAACGAAGGGAGCTTGCCCCCCGGGACGATTGTGAAAGAGTCCGTCCTCTTGAGCGGCGCTGATGCGTCGCGCTTGGGAGGTGGCTGCAAATGCATGAGAAATTAGTGACCGAAAGAATGATGCAAAGTGTCAATGTACCGTTTTACTCGGTCGGCCATGCCACAAGAACTCAAGGTTGTTGAGGTCCAAGCCTTCCTCAGAGAAGTCGCGAGAGTTGCGAGCGCGAAGCATCGTCAACAACCAATGCATGCGATCCTCGTCAGAGACAAGTTGATCGTACGGCAGATCTGAGTGAATATGTCAGTAACTGGAGCGTTTGTGTCATAAGCTTCTTCTTAGTGGCTATGAGACAAGCCGCGATGGAGAGTGGACGGCACTAAGACTTAAGTGACCTCTTGAACCGCAACACACTTAAGTGTCTGTAGGCTCTTGAGGGTAGGGGTGGTTCAAAGTGTCACTCAAAGGGGATGTTTGACGAGACAAAACAAGCTGGGGTTACCAGGCTTGTTGGTCCTCTATATATATTTGCAAAGTGGCCAAGTCATACAAAGCGTAGCCACCTGAGTCACAACAGTCTACCAATCAGGAGTGTCCGTGTGAGTCATGCTGTATGAACAGACATGACTTGTACAAAGCACAGCCGCGTTACACAGTGTAACACATAACCACAAGAAGGTGGCAATGCGGCAGGAGAACAAGGGGAAAGACAAACACAAACACAAACACAAACACAAACAATGAGAGAGGATGAGACGTAGACGAGTCCGATGGCGAGAGCATGGCTCACGACAGTTTGTTGTTCGTGTTTAACTTACCAAGTATATTCTCAGGGTCATTGACTCTGTCTTTGCCCTTTTTCTGTTGCTTCTTGGCCCTCTCCGACTCCGACTTGGTGGATGGCACGGCGTCAGAGTCCTCTCGAGGGCGCGGGGCAGGCTTCTTGCAGGGGACAGACGGCAGGGCTACATAGATCAAGTTAGCGATGTGAGAACTAAATGCCAATGAGCTGGCACTTACCATCAGCAACAACAGCAGTGTTGCTGGCCTGAGATAGACGTGCCATTCTCGTAGGCTGGTGTTTGCTCACTTCGAGCGACGTCAGCATTCCGTCCAAATTAGTTGGCGCCAGACGTACCATAGTCAAACGCGTTTGCGGGGATCTTAGGTGAGCGAAGCGGGCAGCCGGTGGGGCTCACAGCCTGGGTTTCTTCCATTGAGCAAGTTGCTTGGAGGCAGCATGCAATGAAAAAATGAGTTGACAAAGTGGAGATTGTAGAGGTTCGAGCAATGGAGAGAGAAGAATGAACAAGGGGGGCGCTCTACCTTAGAGAATTTTCGCGTGGCCCATATATGAAGGTCTGAAAGCGGGGGCCAAAGCCTGGCCCATCTCATTAGAAGCAAGAAGTCGGTGCTTTGTTGCTGCGTTTGGAGCTTGAAGCCAATTCATTTCAGCTTCGGAAATCAAATGTTAACGCAAATAACCTTCAGAGTGTCAGTTCCTGACACTTACTAACTTGGCATACATAGCCAGGATGGGTCGACTTCAGCCGTTTTTGGACTTAGGGCGCATACATGTCAAAATCAGCGTTGGGATCGCAGTCGCAATTGAAGTCCTTCCGGCCGCCCTGATATCTGAGGGGTAAGTTCTCCAAAAATTGCGACAAGTCTCACTCACCCCTCGGAGATTGTCGCCAGCTACGCGCCGCATCATGATCCCCAGCAAGTCCAAGTTCCGCTGCCGTAGTTGCAAGGAATCAGTACCCAGCGCTCGCAGTCTGAGAAACCATTATTCCCAAGTACCTAAGTGTCGCAAGTACTACCTCGCTGAGTATGACGCGCGTGTTCTCGTAGCTCACTGGAACCACACCTGCGACCCCACTTCCCATCCCGCGCCAAAAAACCCGCTACGTTTGCGCTTGCCCAAGGTCGTTGTTGAGCCCCCGCCCGAGGAAGAATGCGTGGCGGACAAAGATATCGAAATGAAGGACGCTCTTGATGGTGCTGGCCCAAGTGGCTGGACCCACAACAAGAACAAGGACTTGGTCCCGCCTCCTGGTTATGACGAGGGCAATGAGGGCGACCCGGATTTTGTCCCAGACGACGAGTCAATGGATTCGGAATGGGACAGCGACGACAAAGGCGACGAGAGCACCGACGATGACGACGTCGATGACGATGTGTGCTGGCAAGGCCCTCCGCCAAAAGTCACCCCTACCCCCGCTTGTCGCCCACCGCACAAATTGATTCATGAGGAATTGCATCCTGACCCAACCGCCGGAGGCGTCATACGATGGGAAACCCCGCCCAAACAGCCAAGGTCTTCATACAACCCAATCTGGGAGGATACAAAGCTCTTCAAGCATGACAAATGGTTGGGGAATATCCACGCGAGCAATTGGGAACGCAAGGAGTACCTGCGTAAACATGTGAGCACACAATTTTTTGACCGTTATTAATACTTACGCGTCCACAGAATACTTCATTGCCCTGGCAGAGCTGCCACGACTTCCTCGAGGAGGTCGATAAACTACCACACGGTCCCGATTGGGAGAAACTGGTGATCAAGCAACCGAACGGCGATTGGATCGATTTTTGGACGCGCAACCCGATTGACGTTATCCGTCAGTTGATGTCGACGCGTCGCTTTGCCAAATACATGCGGTATGCACCAGTCTGTCAGTACACCTCAAGATTGCACACTCAACGGATTTACGGGGAGGTCTGGACTGGTAACCGGTGGTGGAGACTACAGGTAAGTATTTAAAACGATCTGGTTTGACGCGGAAGTAGACTCACTCGTATTGTTCATGGTAGAACGTACTGGGCGGCAGGCGCGGGGCTATGGTCGCAACCGTCATACTGTCGTCCAATAAGACCCAGCTGTCGCTCATGAGCGGTAGTTGTGTTGCGTGGCTGGTTTACCTGACGATCGGCAACATCAGTAAATCGGTTCCCTGTCGTCCGTCTGAACACGCACAGATTCTGCTTGGATATATCCCCGTGGTTTCGGAGAACGGAAAGTCGGGGTGGCAGTTCTACCACAAATGCATGAAACGGCTTTTGAAGCCTTTGCAAAAGGCTGGCGAGCGCGACGTTGAGATGTTGTGCGCCGACGGCGGTGTCCGCCTCGTTTTCCCCATCCTCTCGGCATTCATCGGCGACTGGCCAGAGCAGTGCCTCGTCTCCTGCGTTTGGCAAAGTGGATGTCCCATATGCCATAGCCCACTAAAAGGCCGCGGGAATTGCAATCGGTGTCATCGCAAGCGGGACAAGGTGGATTTCCTTGAAGAGTTGGATGGGGCACGAGGGCAACCTGGGCCCGCACTTCGGAAACTGGGCTATCGCCCAGTGCGCCCGTTCTGGGCCAAACTGCCGTTTGCTGACATTCCCAGCGCAATTACGCCTGATCTACTGCACCAGGTCAACAAAGGCGTCTTCCTTGACCATTTGGTCAAGTGGATGACAAACCTACTCACTCCAAAAAGGTTCGACCGCTGGTTGACCAGTCTCCCACGCGCCCTGGGCCTTTGCCATTTTAGCAACAGGAAATCAAAGATCTCCCAGTGGACTGGCAAGGAGGCAAAATCCCTTGCCCAGGTTTTCATGGCGGTTGCGTTGGGATGCAACAAGCCGGACACTGTGGCTGCTTCGCGTAATCTTGTCGATTTCATGCGGCTGGCGCACTTGTTGCAAATGACCGAGGAGGACATAACCGACCTGGAAGCTTGCTTAGCTCGATTCCACGACCTCAAGAAGATTTTCAAGAAACGGGACGTACTTGGTAAAGGCAGTTTCGACGGCACCCCAAAGCTCCACATGCTACGCCATTTTGCCGATTCGATTCGTAGCCTTGGGACCGCCGACAACTTCAATACCAAAGCAACCAAACGATTGCATATTGAGTATGTCAAGGACGGTTGGCGGGCGTCAAACAAGGTGAACCCTATGCCCCAAATGGCAAGATATCTTCAGCGTTGGGAAGCCTGGGTATTGTTGCGTACTCACCTAATCAATATCGGCATTCTACCAAGTAGGGACAGCACCAGCGGGCTACCAGACAAGGTCAAGGGCACTGGGACCGACGAGGACGGAGGCAAGTTTGAGGTCGTTCGCCGACCAAGAAGCGGGAAGGAACGAGGCGGATTGCTGGGCCGTGCAATGGCGCTGCCGTTGACCGAGGCAACAAACAGTCGCACTGAAGTCTGCCACGAATGGGATTCGGAGTTAATCTGGCATCCCAAGCCGATGGTGTCGACCACAGGCAACAAGAGCCACGTGAGCCGGACCAGCGCTTACTTAGCAAGAATACACCACGCAACCTCAATCGTCGAAGCCACGCAAGCATTCCTCCGTAGTCGCAACAGCAATCACACATGTGTTCCCCTCAACAAAACACATAACTTTGCTGTCTGGCACCGATGCCGACTCGAACACGGACGCCTTCCGTTCCTCCCCCAGGATGGCCCACAGATCAATACCATCCATGCGACCCCCAAGTTACGCAACGAGTACAACCGTCTGACGCGTCATGGCGCCTTCGACACGGCGCTGTTTGTTACTAACCCCGAGAACCAGGGTATTCACCGTAAGTTCTCTCGCATTTCTTGCCCCCACGCAAGTATTGGTTAACGATTAACTGCAGGCTACGGTGCCGGTCGCGTACGAGTAATATTCACGTTACCTCGACACCTTCGCCATATTTACGACAAAAAGCTTGCCTACGTCGAGCACTTCCAACCGTTCTCAGCTGAACCCGGGCACGCGGATGGGTTTTACTCGACCAGCCACAACATGACCGGCCCCTCCGTCCAACACGTCTCTGTCATGCCCCTTTACCGGCTGCACATGGCTTGCCATCTTACTCCTCAGTTCAGCTTGCTCTTACCGACCCACAAAATCTCCTTGTCCGAAGACTTGCTGCAAACCTGCCGTATCTTCCACTTTAACTGGTATTCGTCCTATTTCGTTTTCAATGTCCTGCAGCACTGGGAGAATCGCCTGGCCGCGCGTTGAGGTTAGTCGGTTTTGTTTCCTATGCTCAAATATTGCTGACTTGACATGTTTTTTCAAGCGCGACCTACAAAACCTCAATGGCACGCGCGTACCTCATGCGCCTCCTCTTGGCGGTGCAGGCCACACATCGCGAGTGCGCTTACAGGTGGCAATCCCATCGCTGTTTCTCTCAGCTCGATCGCTACTCAATTTGCTTACAACCTCGCTAGTATTTAGTGAGTATCCGAGTGTGACGATTGAAAACGTCGCATACGAATTCGTTCTGACCGTTATTAAATAGATTGCCTACGTCGGTCCCATTTGGTGTCAAGTTTCCAGGCCTCTTGGCCGCAGTATCGTGCACGCTGAGGTAAGATCTTCTCTGTGCTTTTATTTTTTTCCATTTGCCCACGTTTTTTGGTTTTTTTTTTGTGGTTTCCATCAGGCATTGAGAGTCGCCGTCAAGATTGGGGGTCGTTTTGCCCCCACCCGTAAATTGGCACCTTGCGTTCCGGTTCTCATTCATCGCAAGCTTCCTTGCCGCTACCAATGCCGGTTGTTACGCCCCTCTACAGCCACTCAATGCCCAAGTTAAACCACCCTTGTTGTCTTGTCCTTGCGCTCGCTCCGACCCCCTCCCCAGCCTGCTCTTGTACCAGCTCCACCTCGGCCCGCCTAACCAACTCCAAGCCCCATCTCGTTGTCGGGCGCGTCACAACTCTACCCGCACGCGTCGGTCCTCGCGCTGGTTCATTGGCTTGCCCGCGACGTGTCTTACATTCGCCCTGCCCGAGGCGTCCACTTCCTTTTGGGAACAATTGAGCGCATTTGAGTCCGTTCAATCCCGTGGTTTGGAGGGCTGCTTTGGTGGTTTTGTGGCTCGTTCATCTGCTTTCGCTCGCCCTATTGTCCGACGCGTCCGCACGGCTGTGTATACTCACCTCCAGAGTTGTGCGACCCCGTCGATTCAGGTACGTCATGACGCCTCACTTGGCTGGCTGTCGTAACATCTGACTGTTTTATCAGTGCACCCGTTTTGATTACGCGCATGCCAAATGGGCCACCCAAAACGAGTTCTTCCGTGCGCGCAAACATAATTTTATTGGATGTATTGATTTGTGAGCACGTAATACACATGTAAACTACCTGGTTAGACCGTTTGAGAAATGTCGATTCAAGCAGTTAGCGGACTTTGTGTGTACCCGTGTGCCAAATCACAAAGAAAAAACAAGCACTTATTCAAAACAAGCGCAAGTGCTTACTTGCGGGTCCTGGGACTCACTTCACAGCTAACTTGCCGTTGAATTACTTTGGGGTTCTTGGGTGTCTGGGAGTGGTTTACCGAGCACCAATTTG
This sequence comes from Ceratobasidium sp. AG-K, assembly GCA_037039685.1. NCBI lineage: Eukaryota > Fungi > Basidiomycota > Agaricomycetes > Cantharellales > Ceratobasidiaceae > Ceratobasidium > Ceratobasidium sp. AG-K. The sequence continues at coordinate 5,117,863 of JAWNGF010000003.1, read as the reverse complement.
AGGTGATTTGAAGTGATTTGACAATTGGATTGGTGGATTTGGAGTGATTTGCCGTTCAACTTGTGGATTTGAAGTGATTTGACAATCAACAGATGGATTTCCAGTGATTTGGTGTGCTGTTTTGGATTGCAAGCAGTTATGATTACACCAGTTAGATTTCAAATGGCTACAATCTTACGTGTGGATTCACATCAATGGCAAGCACAATGGCAAATTGAGAGTGCTCAAAACTGCATCTGAGATGGGCACTAGATTACAATTAATTACATGAAAGGTATATTATTTAAATCGATATTTATTTTGTCCCCTTTTTGCTGATGAAGGTTGTGGCCAGACAAAGGGAACGCCAGCAAAGGGAATCAAAGAAACTGAGAAACAGCCAAGACCATATGGGCCAAGGGTGACACATCATCCATACACTGCACTAAATGTGGGAGAGGGCGCAAGACAAGTCCATGGTGAGCCTAGCTCACAACAAGCAGTCAAAACAACTGGTGGATTCCATGCTACAAAGGACTGATACAGACCAGTGTATAACAACTTATTGTGGAGGCTGTCAAAGAATTATTGGACCACATTATGACCTTCCGTGTTGTGGTGGTAGACTCATCAGTGGATGGTAGCCAGCTCTATATGCTTGCGTTGACAGCTGTGGAACACTTGAATCGCTTCCAGTATGATCCAGCTGAGTGGAGGCACACACATGGCATTGATTCATTATGCACTAGACTGATTTACCTCACTGTTTGCCCATGGCTATGAGTTTCCCATCTAGCTATATGGATATCTACCTACTGCCATGGAAAATCAGTCAATTGTGAGTCACATGTCTTCACTCTTTGATTTTCTACACTAGCTAACATTTATTGTCTTAGTGAGCTACTACTGGATATGAGCCCTGATGAGGTCGACAAAGAGATTGCAACAATTGAAGCAACTGTGGCCAAGTTTTCTGGGCCCACATTGTGGTTGGAAGATTTGGCTAGGAAGATGGTGCTTGGGTGCATGCCCAAGCCAGGCCTGAGGACGTGTGCCGCCCTTGGGAGAACACTACTAAATAAAAAGCTTTGACGGCGCCCTGATTCCTTGGATGTCGAGGTGTATCTGACCCTTTGGTGGATCTTTCTGAACACTGTCATGGATTACACCAATGACTCTTGGTCATCTAGTCAACAAAAAGAGCGGCCCGCAGCCACGTTGTTTGCTCCTTGTAAATCTGATAGCACGCTTACTCTAAGCCACTTCTGTGGTTTGTGGAAACGTCAAGAAAATGGCCTTTGGCTTGCTATTGTGGGTATTACAGGTATACTCAATGCGTTTACCAAATGCCCAGATCACGAAGATGGCCCTGCGGTGGACGATAACAGTGAATACTTTGTGGGGTTGATCAGTTTCGTCTGCGCCACCTTGTATAACTCCGTCTCTGCTGATTCGGATCTCTTTATTGGAACATTCCAGTATTCCACGACACAGAAGTCCGCCTCTATCAGTTTGACTTGCTCCAATACAGAATTGATGCGGTCAGCTCCGCTCTGGATTCATCCACCTATGCCAATCACTCCCTTTCCGACGGGTTATCTGCGCTCCTTCACGATCTCAAAGAAATCAAAGGTTTCAAAGATGCGCTAGTACCAAAGGCACCCCACAGGCTTGATTATGGCCATATCCTAGAAGTGTATGAATCAGAGTCACACGTCAACTGCCTGTCAAGCATATTGTCGTCTACTGGGGTCCTTTTAAGTAGCCTATAACAATACCGTCTAGGTAGAGAGCGGGCTTGTCTCCTCGCAAAGTTCCTGCCAGATACCATATTTGGGCCCGGTGTATCCGACAAGTCTATTACCCCAACCAATTTAGAGGAATGCGGAGGAATGCCCCCCACGGCCAATGGGCATGCTGCAGCAAGCAATACTATTGTAGCTTATGTCTTGATGCCCTTCTGTGTGTTCAGGTTATCGTCTGAATGGGAAGCCAAGTATCCTAATTATTCTCGTCGCAATGTGATCTGGGAGCCTTTGGAGAAAATTGGGTACTCCGTGCCTCGATTGGTTCGCCCAGACCTTACCGGTTCTTCCGCAATAACTATTTCTGATCCGATATTCCGGAAGAAGAGCGACTAAGAGAAGTGTATCGCGCAATTGGATACTGCTTGTACATCAAGGCGAGCTTACTCAACAGGTTGTATTCCTTGTCCACAGAAAATAGCCACTCACCCAACATTCTTGCCTGGTCAATCGCCCTTGGAAAACACATTGTTCAACTGCTTCAGTACTGGGAGGCCGCTGCATTTAATTCGGAAGAACAAGTCTTTATCATTACCTCGCTCTTGCAATTGACAAACACCTTGCTTGATGAGCTCAAACACGCCCCTTCAGAATCTCCAGCATCCAGTCAATATCCCACTATCACTACTACAACTTCAATGACCAACGGTGACTTGAAAGAGGCCCGAGGGCAGCTGGAAGCACTGGTCAAAGCTGGGATTTTGCCAGCACTTGCTCGTCCTTTCTCCCCACGATTTCGGCATCCTACCACGGGCGTTGACAAACGCATTTTGGATGCAGGGGCGCAGTACAACGATTTAGCTGGAACGATTGAGCGACTAACATGAGCCTTTCCAAAGTTATGAGAAGAAAAAGGTTCGGCGGAGGTGGTCAACGTCGTTCTACAAGAGTATGGGAGACCCGAGTGGATGTTCAATCAGAGTGACAACAAGAATCACAAGGCATCACGCAGTGAGAGCAATCATGATTAATTCTATTCGAATATCGTTTCGTACCACAAAGGGGGAGCACTTTAGGATAGTGAGGAATCGTTGCCGATGCTCAAAATCGTCAAGCATCTGCGAGACGACATGAAAAACATCATCAGGCGGTACCTTCTCACACTGAGTCGCCAGATGACATCCGTATCAATGTGCCCCAATTTTCGGGAATCATGCGACCGAGGCTTTTGGACCCGAGTGTTCTCAGCTAGTTTTATTTTTTGTTTCCTTGGAATGTACGCTTCCCACCTTTCGGTTCTTGCACCTCGTCTGATGTTGAACCTAGACTCCATTGTAGTAGTCTAGTGTTGATTTTTTTTAGAAAGAGATTGCCCGCACATATCAAGGATGTGGAGCTGATTGATTGTGCTCAAATGTGTGCATGTACTTGAACACGGCAAGCTATTTGTAGCCCTGTGCTAGGCCTTTGGGCCAGGATGAGTTAACTGTACGCTATAAGTGCGTTCTCTAGCGAAACGAAAGATTAGCAGCCTCCAAACCCGAGACCCTATTTAATCCGCATATATGCGCAAAAGACTTGGCCTCGAAGTTGCCATTGTGCTCGCCTAGTACAACGGAATGGGAGAACAAATGAATCGAATAGGCGGTATTATATATATGTAAGGACGGGAGTATTTAGTAGTATGATGTGCGTAAACATCAAGGATCGCAGGGAAGACGCACTAAGCGCGCGCATGATGATTGGTCAAGCCAAATCCATGCGTGCTTGAGTGACTGCATGTCTGACCTGCCACAACAAGCTGAACAAGTAAAATACTTTTCCCCAATCTACTAGAAATCTCCCCTATTATTAGTAGTTTTTGATTGCCTTGCAGCCCAGTTGGCATCATGGCTATGAATCTGCTAACAAATAGGCGAAAAAAAACTGTAAGCGCTGATGTACTGAGTAGGGCAATAACAATTGACCGTGTGCGGTTCCTCTAGCGAGGGGGTTCTGTCTACTTCAATGATATCGAAACAGCAAATGTGGGGGATACAAATGTGAGGATTGATCCTATGGGATTGCGAGCTCCCGAATTAGTAGGCCTAACCAATAACAGGGACCCATTAGGCGATCGTCCATCACATCCGATTCGCACGTACATGAAGATACCAGTTCACAAATTAATCCAGCACCGGCCCGGACCCGAACTGTCGACTTCGGCATTCCGCCAACTTTGGCAAACCCTCAGTCACGTAGAGCCGCCATCGGCGAGGCTGCCGGCCCCCAACTCCCCCACTCCGCGAAACCCGAAGTAAAGGGGGACGGTGGGCTGAGGGATAATATGAAGGGCCAGGAGAATGCACTCGAGACCATGCAAGCCAGATTTACAGCTGCCAAGAGCTCTCGAGTGTGGGACACATACGTACGGAAGGCAGAGGAGGAGGATAAAGACCTGGTGGAAGACTGGGACCGGTGAGTCGAATCGTGACGTAGTAAAACTAGCTCTCGATACCTAGCTAATGCGATTACCTGTACTTAGCGTTATCGACGTTACACTCGGTGCGTACATGTATTCATATTAAATCAACTAGTTCTAATATACCCCCTAGTTTTCGTACGTGCACAATGACTAGCTCAACCTGGCAGAACGATAACTAAGCTCTTCCCTCAGGCCGCACTCTTCTCAGCTATTTCAACTGGGTAGGTGCCCTCCGTCGTTTCCATAACTAGCGAAAGACCACTATTCTGACCTCATAATTATATCTAGATTCGTTCTTGAGAGCTCGAAGAACCTTCAGCCAGATCAGGCCAAGGCGACCGTGCTGGCAATTCGGAGCCTTACCACAGCTATTCAGTCAGGAAACAATGCTTCTACAGGATCGACAGGTGCATTGGAGGAGGATTCATTCAAGCCTACGCTTCTAACGATATGGGTCAACTGCTTGTGGTTTCTTTCATTGGGACTCAGTATATCTGTGTCGTTATTCGCCATGCTTGCCAAACGGTGGTGCTACGTATTCAGGTCTAAGCGCATTGGAACATCGCACGAACGAGCTATGAAACGCCAGAAATCATGGGATGCAATCGAACAGTGGAGGATTGAACTGGTGATCGAACAGCTCCCCACGCTCATGCATATTGCACTCAGTAAGTAGTTGGGGGCTGACAAAATACTTGTCTAATACATTTTCCCATAGTGCTTTTCTTTTTTGGGCTGGTTGTATACCTTGCGGAGATCCACCAAGCAACTATGATTGTCACGGCGGTCCTCGTAGGATTCACTATCGCACTGTACTTCGTCCTTACGGTGTTGCCTCTCTGGGATAAAAACTGCCCAATGGTCACACCATTCACCCGGATCATTCAGGCGACACACTGGTATCTTCTCGAGTGTTTCAAGTTTCTCGTGACACAGGCCCGTTCGCACCTTAAAATCACTTCGGTTTTGAGCTCAGCTTCAAAGCTTTATGAACAACTATCAAACTTGGGTCATCGGGAGCTATTTGGTGCCGTTATCTCAGTCCCAAAGCAAATACCCTGTTTAATCAAAACGGGCTTAACATCGTTATGGAAGCACCTTGTTGAGTTCATCGTGGCCATAGTGTCATTGACGAAGCACCAGGACCCCTTTAAAGACCCAGAATGGGTGATGAGGGGTCGCACAGATGGAGAAATAGGTAAAACAGTTCCGCGCCCACAGCCCGACGAAAGCAACCGATACGCGTTCTATGCACTTGCCTGGATTCTAAACAACTCTACGGAATGGGAAACAATTAAAGAAGTGCTCGACCACATCATAAGCTTTCCTGATGTTATCCTTGATTCGTTTGCGGATAGTGACCAGCTCCACAAGCTCGCCTCAACCGCGGTTGAACACCTGAGCCGCTTGCAGCACGATCCAGCAGAGTGGCGGCATACACTCCATATCCACTCATCATGCGCCAGGCTGATTTATTTAACCACTCTTCCATGGCTACATAAATCCACGGATACAGAGTCCAGATATTTTGAGATTCGGTTACTCTCACTCAGATACAGGCAACTGTAAGTCGCCTATTGCTGTCATTCGAGCTCTCGTAGGTTCTTAACCACCATCATTTTTTTGCAGTGGGAGCATAGATATGAGTCCTGAGGAAGTTGGAAAACAGGTTGCGACAATCAAAGAGAAAATGACGAAGCTATCCGAGCCCGTAGCGTGGTTAGAAGATTTGGCTGGTAGGATTGTACTCGGATGCACGCCCGAGCCGGGCTTGAAGATGTGCACCACCCTTGGAAAAACACTGTTAAACGAAAAATCCAGTCTTTATGCACGTCGCGTGGATATTGAAGCATATCCGACGCTTTGGTGGATCTTCCTAAACACCGTGATGGATTGCACTGATGGCTCTTGGCCGTGCATTAAATATGAAGATAGGTCCGATGGCCTGGCCCAAGTTTGTTCTGATAGTGCACTAACTCTTACTCACTTTCGTGATTCACGGAAACGTCAAGAGAGTGGACCCTGGCTTGCCGTAGTGGGCATAACTGGCATGCTCTATGCATTCGTCAGATATCCGGATCACGAGAATGGACCAGCGAAGGAGACAAACAACGACTATTTTCTGGACCTTGTCAACTTCCTTCGCCTGACACTGCGTACCCAAGTCAGTCTTGATGCCAATCTATTTCTTGGGGATCTGCCGGTCTACAATGGCACGGAAATCCGACTGTATGAACTCGATTCGCTCCAGTATGGAATCGATGCTCTCATCTCCGTTCTCAACTCCCCCGTATATGCCACCTGTTCTTTTTCTAGCGACCTCCACGCGCTCCATCGTGATCTGAGCGACCTCAAAGACTTAAAGGACCTGCTCCGGCCAAAGGAAACCCAAAATCTGAATTATGGTCGTATCCTGGAAGTTTACAAGTCCAAGGCAGTGGATGACGAAGCGGCAGGAATTTTCTTGACCGCTGGAGTTCTCTCGATTGACCCGCTGGAACACCACTTAGACCGGGAGTGTACTCATCTTCTTGCAGCTTTCCTGCCAGACATCATATTTGGCCGCGCCTCATCAAACCATTCCCCGGGTCCCGCCTTCCCAGGGTGCATAGGGATGGTCCCAACTATAGAACAGTGTATTGAGGCAAGCGATACCATCGCAACTTGGGCTTGGATGCCCTTCAGCGTACCTTATGAGTTACAGGATAGCTTGAAGGCTAAAGATCCCCGCTATAGACGTCGCGAGGCGCTCTGGGAACCATTGGAGAATATTGGGTTTCTTCGCGGCCCCGTAAATCATCATGGCATTTACAACACTTACAGCTTCTTCTCTAGTAACTATAACGCAGCCGTTCATCCGGGAGAAGAAAGACTGGGAGAAGCGTATCGTGCAACCGGGTATTGCATCTATATCAAGGCGGCCTTACTCGACAGGCTCTATTCTTCCTCCACAGTGGACGCCCGCTCACCCGACATTCTCATGTGGTCGATCGCTCTTGCGAAACACATCGTAGAGTTACTTCAGTTCTGGGATGCAGCAACCTTCAACTCAGAAGAACAGACCTATATCATTGGCTCGCTTGTGAAGCTGATAGATACCCTGCTTGACGCATCAAAACACGGTACCTCATTGGAACCCTCAAAACCGAGTCAAGACCCAACCACTGCGACCCGAAGTGCATCTACAGACGCTACCGACGCACGAGGTCAGCTAGAAGCATTGATCAAAGCCGGAGTTCTACCTATACTCGCCCGCCCATTCTCCCTTCGTTCCCAACCTCTGGTCACTACTATCGATGAATACACTCCAGAAAAATCCGAATGCCATGATGACTTAGCCAGGACGATTGAAAGGCTGGCGCGCACCTTTCCGAGCATAAGGGCAGAGCCCAACTTCGCGACGGCAGTCGATGATGCTCTCCGAGCGGGTGGTATGCAAGAGTGGGTGTTCAACAAAGGGCGCGAGACATCGGACAGCAATGGGGAGGCAGATTACAAAATACCTCATACCAACGATGGGATCGACTTTTACTCGGATTTAGTTGCATACTATGAAGCCAAGGCGCTCCAGAATCAAGAAGAGTCGTCGTCGATGCTCGAGCTTGTCAAGCGTCTGCGGGATGACATGAAAGAGCTACACCAACCAGCTTCTCCTCGGGTCGAATCGCCTATCGATGTGCGCATTGACATGTCGCAGGGATTATGAGCGGTTTGTACAGGGATGTTTTTGGAATGTTCTCCCGTTTAACCTTCCACCTTTCTACAGTGAGTATTCTCTTCCAGAATGTAGTCTTGTAATCTGTCTGACATCGAGCATAGACTTGTGTATGGCGTCTTGTGTAGATATTTGTGTTTGGAGGTTCGCGTGTTAGGACTTTCTGTATGACATTTTGATATGCAATTTCTGCACCATGACGTCGGTGGCTATCTTTGATCATAATGCACTGCTTTAACGTATATGTATGCGGCCGGAAAGGTGAAATGGCTCACCAGTTGGGCGTCGCATGTCAGCCTTGTGCGTGCAAGGGCAGGTTTTAGCCTCGGTTGGATGTTCCCACGGTCAAAGTGACCGGCGGATTGCATACCTCGCGGAACTCATGTGCATCGGGGCATAATATCCTCCCTATCTTGCGTCCCGCCAGTCTAGTGTTTCAACTATGTCATAATTCGTAAAAAAAAAAAGCACATGGTCAATTATTTAGTAAAAGGATTTGACATTTAGGATCGTACGGCGACTTGTTTTTAACTATGACTGTGGAAATGCACCGTTGTTATTCCGGGCGTGCATCCGATTTTACCACGGGCAGGTAGATCGGATGCCTAAATTTACGGTCACGGCACGGTCCCCGACCTCTTTCCACGAGAGGTAACCAGTCGCTAGTTGAGGAAAGGCAGCTGCAGGTTGTGAGGGGGAGCAGCCTGGATCTAGAACATATTTTATTTGTCTAACTATGAGTGAATACACGCCACAGGCCCCGATCCGATCCCAGAAGCCGGATACATTTAGCGTCCGCCGGTTCGGTGCCGGACGGTGCCGCAGCGCTAATGACGAGGTGTTTGGCAGCTCGTGCTGGCAAGCGCTCTGCCGTCCACCACACCCGTGTGCTCCCCCTCGGCCTCCGGAGCTCATTATCCGGCATCGTCTGAAGCGAGGGCAGGATTTGAGGGTATAGCTGGTGCGTGTTCAGAGCTCTATGCGCGGGTTGATCTTGTCCTCATTGGCCCAACACGCTTTTGATGATCTTCCTGTTTGACCAACGACGTCACTTGTTCCGCATGCCCACAGCCACCTGGCAGACACAGTACAATCACGGCATTCCTTGTTCTAGGCTAGATGCCGTCCTCGCAACGACCAGATTCGAGCACTTTGCGCGGACTCCAGCTCTCGTCCGGGACATCAACGACCAGGTCGGGATCCAGCTTTACCGCACGGCAGACATCGTCTTACACTGCGACGACAGCGCCTGATTCACCGCAGCAGCCCAGGCCTGTCCATCTAGCTCCCGGCGCCAACGACTCCCCCAGCGGCCCATGTGTTCCGCCCACGCCTAATCGAAAGACGACGACGGCGAGCAACGCACCCCTTCTCTCGCCCCCAACGACTGCCGCCACCCTGTCTGGTCGCGCAGTGTCTCCGAGTCTCCCCGGGCCGGTCAAAGCAACACGCTTCGACCGGTCCGCGCTACACAACCACTGGACTCGGTTCAAACGTACAACTGGATTTGGTCCGCCGGGGCCTTTGACGGGAACGGGAACAGGCACCGGGAGCTCGAGTATAGAGGAAAGTGGTGCGGATGAAGAGGGCCGGAGCTATATTCACAGGGGCAGTGGAGGCGTGAGGTGGGGCCGCGTCGTCGCACGCACTATTACTTCGGACGGCGATGGCAGTCAAAAGACGGGGCCACTTAACCGCAGCGGCCGGGTATGGGGACGCCGCAAATGGCGAGACGAGGACATGGAGATGGGCCGCTCGGCAGCGGGGAGTGTTGATCACAACTACATGACTAGGCCCCGACGTGGGACGACTGCTAGCCTCGACGGAATGGGCGATGACGAGTGTGACGACACCGAGGTCGATGCTGTTGTTGTTGACAACCAGGTGAGCCTAATTGTTCGTTTGGCGTAGCCTTATGTTGAGGTTCTGGTAGTTTTTGGCTTTGGACAAGTCCACACAGAGGTCCCAATCGACGCATCCGCATCAAATTGAGGAGACTGGAACGCCCCCGACGGGTCCGACTGGAAGCACCAGTAGCGGGGTCGCAGAGTCACGGGCAATGGTCATGCTACGGTACCGAATATGGCCCGTCATTGAGAGATTTTTCAGGTGGGTTCTCATTTTCATGTTGGCTGGTTCATTCTAACTCGCTTCGTTATTGCACCCCTATTCTGACTCTCCCACCTACTCGGCGCCTAGTCTTCATTTCCACGATCCGATCTCAGAAGCGCAATACAGAAAAGAGACATTCTACACCCACAAAACATTGACATTCTGGGCTGCTTGTTTCCTGAGTGCGTATTTTTTTCTCAACATTTGTCATCATTTTATCCGATCCTCGGCTACCAACCCTGGCTGACTACAACTTTAAACTTACTCATCTTGCAGTCTTGAACTGGGTCTTGGCCGCCGCGCTGATAACCAAGCCATACTCCTTGCACGACCAAATTGTCATTTTTGGTGTTATTCCCCTTCTCACTGTATGCAGCCTTTCTTGCCCCATTTCACGTCGTTCAATTAACCCTCGCAGGTCCCACTTCCGGTTTTCATTACGTTCGACTGGCCCCGTACTCGACCATGGTTCTATCAAGTCTGGCTCGCATGCGCCGTATGGTGCTGGGGTTTCTACAACGTTTTCCTGATGTACTTGTGCGGGGTATACGAGCAACCCAAGGTCATCTCGTGTGGGAACAGGGACTTTTTAGTCTTGTTCTAGTAAGTTCTTGGTGCCAAGTGACGGTCACGTCAACTAACATCTGGGTAGCTACGTGACCGGCCTACCCGTCATTGCGATTTTCGCGATGGGCCAGAATCGAACCCTTCAAACATTCATGGTGGTCACGTTTATCGCGATATCTGGGGCATTGGTAAGTCTAGACATTCTCATGGGTCTCGCGTATCGTGGAAGGACCGTTATCTTGGCGCCACACACCAACGTTTATCGCTGCGTCATTGATGCAGGGTGGCGCAAAGTAGCCACGTGATTCTGCACGTCCCCCACATTCGACGCCACCGATACGCCCACCTGTTCGAAGCTGGACGATCATTCCCAAGTCTGGGCACAGCCCGATTCGCCTCCGATTTCATTCTCGCATCTCGTAACTCGAACTTGTGCTAACCGAACATGTAGCTCCTCCCCTGGCGTCGGTCATGGATCCGAAACACGCTCAACTTGATCATCTACCACGCGTTTGTATTATACATCAACTGGATGCGCGAAACGGCCGAACGAAGGTTGTATGTACTGCGGGACCAGCTCAAGACGCAGTACAAGCAGACCCAAAAGGCGCAAATCAGCGAGCGCAAGAGTTCAGATTCGAAGCGTCGACTGACGAGTTATATTTTTCATGTGAGTCTGCACGGGGGTTGAGACCGCGTGTTGATGGCTTTGCAGGAGGTCCGCGTACCGCTCAATACCGCTCTGCTCGCGGCGCAGAACCTGGCTGGGACGAATGCGATCCAGCGCGAGCACGAAATCGAGTTTAATGCGCTCGAAGGGAGCTTGAACATGATGAGCAAAGTCTTGAACGACGTGCTCGATTTCAATCGCATGGTGAGAAACTTGGTCCGTGTTTGTTCCTCGCTCACGATGGGTTTAGGATTCCGGGAGGTTCGAGACCGTGTCCAAGCCATTTGCGTTTCACGCCGTGATCCGGTCGATGCTCGTCCCGCTTGGATTAGGCGCGAGCGCCAAAGGCTTACAGTTGATTGTCGAATTGGACGAGGAGATTGATGTCCAAGCCCGGCTCGCTGCTTACCGAGCCCAAGCGCGTGAAATCGATTTTGGGCCAGACGATAAACGGCGTACCCCTGATACACTCGATCGCATGGCCGATAGGAAGCGCGCAGAGGAGTGGGTCGCTCAGCGGATGGAGGAGGGATCCGAGGAGGACGGGATCGTCATGGGTGATGAGATGCGGCTGAGGCAGGTCGTGACGAACCTCGCGAGCAATGCGTGCAAGTTTACCGAGTCGGGCGGACACATTACTCTCCGGACCAAGTTGATTATTCCTGGACCCGAGACGCGCACTAGAGTATCGATGGACCGACCCCCACCCCGGCGACAGTCTGAATCCACCGACGATAGCGGCAAGCAACTCGAAGACTCCAACGGCCATAGCAACGACCACACGCACGTACACATCGCACCTCCTCTATGGCGCGGCGCGAGCGGAGACTCCAACGACGAGAACCGCGCGCTCGAACATATCGTCGTCCGGATCGAGGTCGAGGACACGGGCGTGGGAATCGGTCAACGGGACATGGAAGAAAAACGGCTCTTTTCAGCATTTATGCAGACTTCAAGTGGACTCAGGCAAGGAGGCAAAGGAACCGGACTCGGACTGGCGCTCGTGCGGCATATTGTCGCGCTGAGCGGAGGCAGATTGGGTGTCAAGTCAAAGCGCGCGGTCGGGAGCACGTTTTGGGTCGAGCTACCTCTCGGTGTCGGACGGAAGGCTGTGGCAGGGATGCATGCGACGCGGGCGCGGGACGCTGCGGTGGACGCAATCAACTTTTCGGGGGCGTGGAATAATGTCGACGATGCTGTTAATCGGTCCATACCCGAGCCGGTGACGAGTCCACTGACGTTGTCGACTCCGGAAGGAGAGGAGACGCCGACGCCGATGCATAGTGTAGTACCTTCAAACGAGATGTTGTCGAGTAGTGGGGGTGCGTCGACTGCGCTTTCGTCCGGTGCATTGTTAGCTGCTGGAGCGCCTTTGACGCCGCTTCAGGGTGGAAGTGCTCTTCGGTCAATCATGGTACGCCATTAAAAGCTGGTTAGTTACATTTATTAAAGATCTGTAGGAACATGGAGGTGTCGTCGAACTTGTACCTTCACTATCGATGCAAGCATCCGCCGACGAAGCACCCATAGTAGCAACCCGTACGCTCTCTCCCGATAGTGCCACTCGCCCGAGTCCGGGTGTTTCTCCGGGTACATCTCGCGCAGGACCGTCGGACATGTCGTCTAGGATCGATCCCACCGCCTCGCGAGCAGTCTTATCGGACCCGACCGCATCTAGAATTGTCGTAACGGATCCACGAGCGGTGACTGGTTCATCGGCAGCTGCTCCTACTCCGACCGAAACACGAGCCTCGCCAAAACCGTCTGCACACCGGTCCATGCCGTCCGAGTCGTCGTTGCCTCAACTCAAGCTTGCACCAGGGACCATGTCTGGAACGGCTGCGCCTGGGAATGGATCACCCGTCAAGGCCGTTGGCAGTGCAGAGAGCCTAGCGCCACTCCGTGTGTTGGTTGTAGATGACGATTGTGAGTGGAGCAATCAACTTGATGGCTTGGCTAATGGTATTCTTAGCTCTCACGAGGCGCCTGATGACACGAATGCTGACACGTTTAGGATGTACAGTCGAAAACGCTGAAAACGGGCAGATTGCGTTGGACATGATGCTCGCTCCGCTTCCGACGCCGCAGTCGCAGCGGACTCAGTCGTCGGCTGGATTCCCACCATTTGCTGAGGCTAAGCATACAGCTTCAGCATCGTGGGATTATGCCGAGTCCAAATATGATATCGTGTTTTTGGACAACCAGTGAGTGGGTTGATAAATGGAAGAATTGATACCAACCAATTGCAGTATGCCTATATGCAGTGGCGTTGAGGTGGCAAAACGCCTCCGTCAGCTTGATCGAAAAGATTTCGTAGTAGGCGTCACCGGCAATGCGTTGACCGAAGATCAACAAGAGTATTTACAAGCCGGCGCTAATCAGTGAGTCCCACTACTTGTGGGGTGTGATAGAAGATTCTGATGTAGGCCTAGCGTATTGACCAAACCAGTGCTGGAGAAGAGTTTAAAAGCCATGTTGGGTAAGTCATGATCTATGGCGTCACATTGATTGGAACCTGGAGCTGATCTCGTTGCAGTGCTCGCCGACGAACGACGAAAAGCCCGAGGGACATGACTGTAATTTATTCGCTGCTATGCTTTTTATGCTGGTCTACCAGATATCGCTGTACATTCGGATCCTAATTTCGCTTTCGAGTATGTTATTTTTTGCATGTTGGTACTTGATCAATCGCACGCAGTCATGGAGTTCGCCCACTCACGGAGATTTCGGGAGTTGAACGTCATTAACTCTGTTGGAGCCGAAGGCGTGGCGGTGCGTGTATGCACCTTACCCAAAGCGGCACTTCCAACCTCGTTGTCTGCGATTCGGGGCATCATATAAACGTGCCCTCGACCCCTCGACCCCCTAACTACACTGCTCACCCTAGCCCACTTCTGTCGGGCGGAAGCACCCACAAGCGCTCAACCCTCCGTACAAATCCCCTTGCTCTTGGCTCTAGGGATTTACTGGCACACGACCACCAATGTCGAATCCATTGTACGCTCCATTGCGCGAGGCATCCCCGCCGGCCGAGTCGAGCCGTCGGCGGTCGCCCATGTTCCCGGAACCCCAACCCATGTCCCAAAGTAGGTTACACCCAAGCTATCACTACTCAACTAATGACGTATATGTGATACAGCATCTGTCGACGACATGCACCGTACCCAGGACGCGGAATTGGCCGCCCACATCGCGGCCCATCCTCCTAGGGAACGCGACGGCAATGGCCGTGCACACATTCATCCTACCCATCGGAGGTCTGGATCAGCACCCGACCCCTGGAGCGCAGGCTATCAACGCAACGTGAATCGGTTCTCGATGAGCGGAAATAGCAAGCCCAGTCACCCTGGTCATGAGCAAGGGCACCGGAAGAGCTCGTCTTCGGCGACGATCACGAGTACCGCTCCCCCATCCCAAAAGCCGTTGTACGCTCACCACAGACTAAGCTCGACGAGTGCCCCAGTCCGAGTTCGACGCAAGGCCCCTGGGATTGTGAATTTCTTCAGGAAGTTGAACGGTGAACGCGTGCGTGAACGGGGGCACAAGGTGCCTGGGCTTTGGCACAGTATAAAGGCGATCGTGACGAGTAGCTGTGAGTATCTCGTTCCGTTGGTGGATTGCTCTAATGCTAGGTAGGGTTGAATTGGTTGTTCATCTTTTTACCGTTTTCCTGGATCGCCGCGTTGGCCAAGTGGAATTATGTCTATACATTTATCTGTAAGTGCATTGTTGGTCCCAGCTATGGTATCTAATATGTCGCAGTGTCCTTTATCGCCATTATCCCACTCGAAAACATTTCAGAGTTCGGCGGAGAGCAACTTGCGCTCTATTGCGGCGAGGTGAGCCACAAGCCTAGCCACCCGGTTATCCTATTCTCACCTGACTTTAGAGTATTGGCGATTTGATTGTCATCACCCTGCACAATGCCGTCGAAGCCGTCTTGGCCCTGGTTCTCCTCGTCAAATGCGAACTTAAGCTACTCCAGTCGACCGTAATTGGCGTTGTCCTCCTACATTGCTTGCTCATTCCGGGTACTGCGTTTTTGACCGATGGGACCAAGCTTTGGGCGCAGCAGCTGAAGCCCCAAGTTACCGAGCTCAACCAGAGCTTGCTCACGGTTGGGTGTGTTTCCGCGTTTGTGATGAAGTCGGCTACTAACTTGGGTAAAGTGTTTTGGCCTTGGTTGTCCCCACTGGCTTCTTTAGCGCCCTCCCATACCAAAATCCGAGCCAGTTTGCTCCTCAATTCGTGAACATCACCGATGCAATGCATGAGGCCGGTAGTGCACCCACCGGCGGCAATGGTCTCTTGAAACGGGCGACCATCAACAATTACACTCACAAGGCTTCCATTCATGCTATCGAGGTCGCCGCCAGCATCGTACCCATCTCCGATGCAACGAGAGACTGGATGCTCAGACTAAGCCGTGGAATTTCTGTCATTTTGCTGCTAATGTGAGCTCACAGCTATCGAGCCAAGACTAAACTAACCTAACTCCAGCTACATCGGCTCCCGATTCTACCTCCACAACCCACCCGGCGAACACATTGTAGTCGAAACTGTCCACGCCCACCACGACGAAGAAAAAGGATATCACGTCGACGTCAAGGGCCCCGTCCTGTACGACGACCTCACCCCAGTCAAACCCCACGCTTCGAAACACAGGCGCGCCTACTCGACCGGAGACGACGAAGACCGCGAGCGATTGATTGAGCACATCGAGCAGGAGCACGGGGCAAGACATTCTGTCGAGGAAGAGGCGGAGCATCATGAGCCTCCCGAGGTTGGGCCGTGGGTTGCGATGGTATTGTTGATAATTGTCATTGGGTTGCTGGCCGTGACCGCTGAATGGGTGAGTACCGCCCCGTGCGATGGAACCAGTACTAATTGCGCGCTTAGCTGGTCAAGAGCATCGAACCGATTCGCGAGGCCCAGCTATTCTCATCCGAGGTCAGTTTCACCCCAATTCAAAGCCCAGTCGACTAACTAGCCCACAGTGGTTCGGCCTCATTTTGCTCCCGCTTGTCTCATACGCAGGTGACGGCCTGAACACCATCATGTTCTTTATCCGCACAAACCTAATGGGAATGAACGTCGCCCCGCCCGAAGATTTTGCCAAGGCCAAGAGCATCGACCTCTCGATACAGTTCACCCTCTTTTGGATCCCGACGCTCATTCTCACCGCTTGGGGCCTCAACGAACCCCTCACGCTCCTGTTTGATCACTTTGAAGTCGTCGTAGTCGTTAGCGCTTCGTTTTTGGTCAACTCGGTCACACAAGACGGGCGGACGAATTGGTCCGAGGGGACGATCATGGTCGGGTTTTATGTGATTATCGTGAGTAACACGTTCGCTCTTGTGGGCGATTGCTAACTTTTCACAGGGATTGGCGGCGTGGTACTACCCTGGTGATGCGTCGTCGCACTTTATGCTTCAGTGCAAGTCGATGCAGGAGCTCTTGGCCAGTTCTCCGTTCTAGTTTTATGTTTTGATAACAACCATCATGGATAATTGGAGTTGGAGGATCAGTCTGAAGCCATGTATCCATTCTACAGCCATGAATGTTAAATTATTCCGACCGCGAGTCGGTAACGCACTTGCCCAGTCACCCAAATCCGCTCGGAGCCTCTGGCCACCTAATTTGGCAAGCCACGCGAAATGACGTATTTACTACCCCACTTGCATTCCCACTAGTCGTGAACAACGTAAATGTAAAACAAAAACCAACGAATGTAAGGAAATTTCGTAATACATATTCAGCAGTATCGTCGTTGGCTTCAATACAATGAAAACACGCGGTATCAATAAAAGCCGGAACGGTGGAATAAAGAGGACGGGCCTCGGATAGTATCATGATTTCAAGAAAAAGAAAAAGAAATAAAGGAGTGAGGGAAAATGTCGCTGGGATTGTTTGCATAAGACCTAAAGACCAGAGAAACGAAATGGAAAAATAGTATTACGGATACCTAGCTGCATAAAACCCAAGGATTACCGCTCTCGGTTCCAGCCTACGCTTCCGCTCCTGAACCGACCCGTCGCTTCCTTGTCCTTGCCCTTGGACGCACTGGCTCGGCCCGTGACCCCGATAGAGCTGGGTCGGCCGATCCTGCTCGATGCGAGCTTGTTTGCGGTTGGCCCACCAGCGGTAGTCTTGGCGCGGGGCGGAGATGAAACCTTTCGCGTGGTATTGGTCAGGCTGGATGGAAGTGTTGGGCTCGTCGCCGTGCCGCGCGCGCCTTGACCACCGGGATGCATCGATAGCTGCTTCGTTGACCTGCGCACGTTCAAGTTCTCGGACTTGGATGGACTGCGGTCGACGGGAAGGGGGAGAAAGGTGCCCAATCCGAGTCCCATGGGCGTCGAGGGTCGGCCAAACAGTTGCCGCTCCTCACCGCCGTTGGGAAGCGGCGAGGCAGGGATACGCGAGAGGGACGGTACCGCAGACAGAGGGGTAGGAATGGCGCTGTCGCCATTGACCGAAGATGCCAACGTGTTGCGAGACGAGTTGCGTGACGACGGTCTCCGGATGCTCATGCCGAAAATGGTTGTATTAGAGGTTATGCCGAAATTGGGAGTGGTGCGGCCAGATAGTGAAATTCGAGAGCGAGAGACGACTCGAGTCGAGCCGGTCGTTGAGGCGGGGGTGACTCGACCCGAGGCCGGAATATCGACCTGTGATTCCATAGAGACGGCCCGGAACGCCGAGGGCGGAGGACTTTCGTACGATTGTCGCGAGCGGTCGCTCGAAAATGAGGGTCGGTGAGGCCCTTCTGACCGCCGGCTCGTCATTGATGCAGTCTCAACCAATGACGGACGCGGTGCTGGCGAGGGCGAGGGCAAATCCCCACTGTCTCTCCTTCCTGGGCCGTCGGTGACAATGACCCAACCGGGGCTGTCCTGAGGAGCGGGATCCAAACTTCGCCTGCCTTTCCAATCCGGTTTTGCCTGGTCCTTGACCGACTCCTTGTCGTTCTCCTTGCTCGCGTCCTGGCGGTAGCGACCGGACGGGTTCCGAATTCGGGGCAAAGGCACTCGGTTGATTTTCTGCTCCAGTGTTCTGACCCTCGCACGCATCTCGCCGACCATTTGGACCGCCGTACCACGCTTTGGTAACAAACCGCTCGTCGTACCGAGTCCCGAGGTTGACGCAGTTCCGTTTGGCGCTCTCCTGGGAGCAGGCGCGCCGAATGCAGGAGAGTTGCGAGCTGTGGGAAGTCGGGTGGGCACTGGCGAAGCCAGCGTTGGTAGTGTAGTGCTGCGACGGAACGAGTCGGGGGTGTTGGCAGCAACGGACGCATTGGGTGCAAACGCAGCACGCGAGAGGAGGGCAGAGTGGGCATTGGGGTTTCGCACCACCGTCGGAGTGACAATGCCGGTTCCCGGCCGACGTGTGACAGACATCGTTCGCTTGGATGGGGACACCAAGACTCCAGCCTTTGCGCGTGGTGTAACATTGGCTTGCTCGGTGGGTGGCGCTTTGGGTGCGAGGTCCTCGAGTTGGAGGTCGGATGATGCGCGCGATGCGGCTGAAGGTGTGGCAGGGCGGGAGTCATGTGACGACGATGACTTGGCTGAGCTTGTGGCTGTTGTTGGAGCCGAGGTGAACGCTGGCTGGCTCTTGGCGAGATCTAATAGATGTTGGGTCTGTGATAATTCTTCTCGTAGCCTGGAGAGCTCGTCGGACAATGACCGGTTTTGTTCCTCGGTTGCGTGGAACTGCTCCGATAGCCGGACGTTCTGTTCTCGAAGAATTGTGGATTCCTCGCTAGCCTCTGAGCGGGTGTAAGCTACAAGTCGCAGAAAAGGTAGTTAATACGCACCGCGTAGCTCGTCCTTTAATCTTTGCATGTCCTCCTCTATCGCGACCCGGTCCTGCAGCTCATGTTCGAGCAATATCTTTTCCTCTAGGGCCTTGGCGTATCGGCCCTCCAAGTCGGCCAAAGAGCTGCTGACCTCGCGTTCGGATCGCTCCAGATCGTCGTTGCCAACTTCGAGTTCGCGTAGTTGGACCTTTATCAGTGAATGCTGTTGGCGTAAAGCTGCCGAATGAATAGATTAGCCATCGTGCCCTCGACGATTATCAGCCGACTGACCGTCAAGTTCTCGTTGCAAAGAGTTTACAGTAGTATTATGAGTACCTTGGAGGTTGGTGAGTTTGGTTTTGCAGTCGTCGCGCTCCCGTTCTACACGTTCCACACGGTTCCGGAGGTCGGACATTTGTCGTTCCGTGCTCTCTAGTTCCCGTTCCAGCTCCTCCTCGAGCTCTTTCGAGCTGGTTTGGAATTCATCTAGAGAAATGGGTTAGCGGTGCACATGGCAGATGATATCATTGATAGGCCCCCACACCCCACTACCCAGCCCATCTAATGTGAGATCAACATGGGCATCACTTACCGAGTTCGGCTCGCGTCTCTTGCAACAGCTCCGACACTTCGTGGTACTTGGCCTCCCAGTCTGTGCTGTCGTTGGCGGCACGCGACGACGAAGGGGTGCTGGGCGGAGAAGAAGGCGTCATTCTATCGTTTAGAGTCGTTATTGGGGCGAGCACAGCAGCAGCCATAATCCAGCAGTGTCGTCTGATCTAAAAATCTCGCCCAAAACCGGGGGATAATTGGCGTTGCTGCGGGGGATGGTGGTTGCGTCGAGGTCGTAAGTCAAGCTCTGTGAAAATCAACCAGATCTAGAGTATACTGTTTAGCAGCAAAACTGCATTGACAGGAGACGGCCTGTTGAACACGCAGTACTGGCCCAAAGTGTTTGCCGCAAGGTTGTGGAGGGCGCCGACCAACAACTCATCATACTCAGGAGCCTGTTGACACCGCTTTGGCCACAGGCGCCAGGCGCCTCCTCCACGTAGGCACCTCGCGTCCGTGTCGAGTCCTCGATATCAAGAAGGACTCAAGTTTCAGTCTCACGAGGCGAAAATACAAATAGTCTAAATGGAAGATCTAGAACCTCGATCCCGTATGTTTCCGTGACATTTGGATAGCATATAACTGGAGGCTGAAGCGCAACCGCCCATTCCTGCCGGCATTGTCACCTTCCAAAATCCTTGTCCGTAGGTTCCACCGTGTTAGATTCATCCGAAAGCTCCATGACGCCCTAGCATCCTTCTAGCACACGGCAGACTGGATGTTTAGTCCATTGAATCAATGGATGCATGGGCCCCTCGTTGAGAAACTTGCACATCGCACGAGTTCACGGCCTTGACCCAACCTCCCCAACGCAACTGAAACTCCCAGAATTAATCAAATATTAATAATATCCGCCTGGGTCATTCGAAACAACATAGCTATCACCAGGAACAAAGATAACCCAGGAGAACCAATGATCGCCGCACAAAAGTGGAATATTCATTTACGACTGTGCGTGCCCATCAAGTTCCCAGGTATGGTAGAGATCTTCAGAAAGTACGTCGCAGATGCGATGAATCTCTTTCACTCGATCCGCATAGCTACAGTCCGAGTTGTACTATTCAACGAGAATATCCAAGACTGATGCGGATGAGTGGGACAAGCGAAACGACAGTGTTGTAACCTACCATAATCACATGGGAGATTTCGTTCAAACACAGTCTGGACGGGCCAGGCGTACAGAGGACCACGCTTGGTTCTAAAACGATCCTCATCGCACATCTTTGGATAACTGCTTGAACGATCAAAACTTAGTTTCGAATACCCATGCACGAACACTCGCGCGGTCCTAAGCGCCGCTCCAATGGTACTCATGGTCTGTACTTGCTGCGAGCACGCTAGAAGTTGGGGAACGAACTGAACCATGTGTGTCAATATACTACACCAAGAAAAGGCCAAACCATCGAATACCGGTCGCGTTTTTCAGTTGTCGATTTGTACTTCTCTTGAAACTACTGCTTGGTCAGCCCAGCCTCCGGATCCGCGAGAATTGGTTCAAGGTTCTTTTTCTTGCATGCCTTCATCCTGGATAAGATGAGTACAGGAAGATATTAAAAAGGACCTATCCTGTGACTTAGGAGAGGGTTCGTCTTTCCATGTTTGCCTGAGGACTTTCGGAATTGACGATAACTCATAAAAGTGAAAACAAAATAAACTGAATGAACAAGGCTGCATATCAAGTCGACGTGTTTATTTGGCGGCTTGATAAACCAAGGTAATAACGTATTTAAGAAGAAAAGAGTCACGTGTTCGATAAAGTGCTCTGCTTACGTGTATTGGAATTGTTGTAAAGGGGTTGATACATGCAGTTCTTAAACCAGCAGATGATTCTGCTTGTCTTTACATAGCGCTACGAATCAAATCTGCATGAGCCTCAGAACGAGGCGAGAGTGTGAATAAAAATGTAGCGGGGCGACTGTTAAACGTAGTCATGAGGTTGCATAAAGGCAAATTGTTGTCTGAAGCGTACTTTGATGCGGAGTTCTCCGCAGGTTTCCTGACTGGTTTAATTTCTCGCCCGCTCTTGTCTTTATATTTGCTTATGTTAAACACAGCAAGTATTGAAACTACCTCGATAAAAAACATTTCTTGCAGGAAGTGTTGCCCAGGGCATATCCTAACGCAAGAGTGTCGTGGATCTGAAATGTCGAACCTCCAACGTACTCACCTTATCCCCCACCCAAACACAGGCGGTAAAGGCACCATAGGATTCAGAAACCTTTCCGGGTTGAATAATTCCGCATCCTTGTATACACTTTCATCTCTAGTAATCGCCCTGCAAGTTATTAGTTCAACAAATAGCTTATTATTCAACAGAAGGAAGCAGCTGACGTACCAAATGTTTCCGATCCTACAGGGCGACGGAGGTTAAAATCAATACCACTAATCACTGGACTCGCATATACTCACGTTATTGCTCCTTTAGGGATCTTGTAACCTCGGTATTCATTATCTTCTGTACAAACGTGGGGAACACCTGTACCATAACGGACAGTATAGTTGATTATAAGGATACATATAAAATCGTATCCACTTCTCACCAATCGGAGTGCTTGGGTTCCATCTCAATACTTCATTGAGTAGACACTCGGTGTATGGTAGGCGTTTCCTGTCCGTTGCATTTGGCAAACGGTCCGTGCCTATTACCTGGTCTATTTCGCGCTGGGCTTTGGACTGAGCCTCTGGATGCAGTGCCATAGCGAGCACAAACGACAAAGCGGAGCTTGTCGACTGAGCGGAATTTCGGCGTCAGCGAACAAATAACCGGTGACATGTCCAAGCGGGCACATACAGTCTCCATCCCCCCTATTAGACGCGAAGATGTGTAAATACTAAGCAACCTAAGAATTAAGTTATCTTTCCTAACCTGCAAATATAGCTGTTCCAACAGTCTTTATGTAGGCATCAGCTTCGGACGAGCCCAATCCAGCCTGCCGCGCGTCCTTTAGCATGGATGAAATGACAGAATAATCGTCTGAGCCCTCTTCCTATTTGACCCGGAAACGTTGTTGGTATGCACTAGTGTGTGGCTACTTAACGAATCAATACTCACGACACGTCGCTTTGTCCAGTTGTAAGGCCCGTCTATAGCGCGGTTCTTTTGATCTCGCCATTCTCGAGCCGTTTTCTTCCACTGTGCTCCTGGGAACCATTCCGGAATGTAGGAGAGCCATGGCAGGATGTTGACCAGAAAATCTATCGCGAAGACTCTGTGGTAAGAGTTTCAAGATATCGTTTTTTGGACTTACTGGATGGCAATATGGCCTTGGCTAAATTATGATTCAGCACCATATTATCAACCAGGAACTGATCGCCAGCATCCTTCATTTCGTAGCCGTATATAGAGTCAAGTAGTATAGACCCTACAACCCTGGCTCCGCTCGATGCTTCAGTTAACTATCACGTGAATCAAAGGAAAAAGGTACGGAACCTGTGAAGCTCCTCGTTGAGCTCATCCGATGAGTTTAGGTGCTTGCACGAGTTCAAAAGGCGTTGCAGAAGCTTCCTGGTTTGAAGTTCCTGTGCCACCCGGAACCCGAGCACGGCTTTCTGGTTCAGGCTTGCATTCATTGCCCGGCGCTGCTTCTTCCAGAGCTCGGTTGTATCCATAAATGCGACAAAATATTGCAAATCCAGTCTGTGATATGGGGGAATCGATGATCATCAGTAAGGATTCCTTCAAACCCCAAGGATATCCTCTTATGGGCTAGCTCACAATCGAGGGGATGCAATCATCGGAGGGCAGAACCTGCCCGAGTAGATATATGGGCGCTTCTCGAGAAGGTCGTTTGCTGCATCAGCTGAGTTCAGACATACGACGGTCGCGCCGAAGAACCTCAATGCAACGATATCGGCTATGACCGTGGAGCTATGAGCTACCTATACGTACTGCGATTGCACCAATGCCTACTCACAGCCAAGCCTTGTGCCGAGCTCAGCGAACGCCTGTGCCTCTGACGCTCGAGGGAGAGACAGCAGTTGACCGATAAGCGGGTAAGACGGTGGCCCTGGGGGCAACGGTGTTGATTTACGCGAGCGTGGTCGACGGAGGAGGTATACCCCTGATAGAACGATAGTAACCGCCAATGCTATCTGGGGTATGCTTTGAAGCATTTCGAGGGGGGGGGGGGAGATTATGAGTATAGTAGAGGTACGAGAGATTCAAGCCGCGACAGCATTTTAAGGGCTGGCTGGCTGGTTGGGGGACTCAGTGGGTTCGAATGGCCCTTCTTTGATTTCAGCTCTTATAAGACAATAGCCAGAAATGGTATAGCAAAGCCTCTCAGGTTTGCGCTGAGAAAGTCAGGAAACCCTGAGGATCTCGTGTGATCTCGGGATCGACGGGAGGTGCTCGTCGAGCTCGTGGCAGCTCCTAAGCGCTCAGGAGGAGTGGCGAGCAATCACGAGCAAAATACGCGCATATCCCGCGAGGGCTCACAAGACCTCACGAGCGCTTGAGACCAACAAGCACCTCCCCTGAGTCCCGAGACCTCACGAGCCGAACGAGATTTCGGGTTTTTTCGTAGAGAAATTGAAGAAGCGGAGAAACATTGAGCGCCGGCGTTGTACCCGCATATGATCGCTAGGCCGCTACTTCTACAGCAGTCTATACTGGAGCCTCCAAAGCTATAAGTTTCTATAGAGCGCTGTATAGCAGCTCGTAGATTCGGAGGCTCCAGCATAGACGTCTATAACCCCCATAGACACGTCTGATATTCCTGATGACTTGGGCTCTAGCACGCGAGCGTAGCCATAACATATAGGCTTTTGATTGACACCTAGCATAATGAACAGTCTATATTGTACTTTGGTAAGCCATTAAACAATGATTTTCACACAGCATCACGAATCAACTGCTCATGCATCTCTGAGCGAGGCGAGAGCTTGAACAAGAACCTTGCTGGCCGACTGTTGCAAACCATGTAAGGACTTAATATGATAGCAAATAGTGTTGACTTACTATGCTGCCGAATTATTCGCGGCTGCCCTAACAGGTTCGATTACACGACCATCTTCATCCTGGTACTTACTAATGTTAAAAGTTGCAAGAATAGAAACGACTTCAATGAAGAACATCTCGTGAAGAAAGTGTTGGCCAGGACAAATCCTGCCCCCGAGTTCAGTTGAACTTCCGAGCCGTAACCAATTATCCAGCTCCAGAACCTACCTTATTCCCCATCCAAATACAGGCGGTATGGGTACCGCAGGGTCTAAGAACCTCTCTGGATCAAACGACTCCGGGTCCTTGTAAATGTTCTCGTCTCTGGTGATGGCCCTGCCGTCAGGCAGTTCAGTACCCCAGTACCTGCCCGATTTCAATAGTAGAAGTACCAAATATTGCCAATACTAGACGGACAATAGGTCATCAACCATTCGGATACGGGACGTAGACACTCACGCTATTGTTCCCCTTGGGATAGTGTAACCGCGGTATTCGTTATCTTCCATGCAGACATGAGGAACGCCTACAGAATAAATCGAGTCAAATAGCGAAGGGTCAAAGCTATATGAAGACTCGCCGATTGGAGTGCTTGGGTTCCACCTCAGTACCTCATACATCAACGAAACTGTGTAAGGAAGGTTCTTCCGGTCTGCGGCAGTCGGCAGCCTCTCCATGCCAATGACCGTGTCAATTTCATATTGAGCCTTGACCTGAGCTTCTGGATGGAGAGCCATTGCAAGGACAAAGGACAGGGTAGAGCTAGTTGACTGGAGGAAACATAGGTGTCACGGACAGTATGACGAAAAACCAGTAAATAGAATACATACTGTTTCCATTCCTCCTGCAAGTGGCCGAGTTCGAGTCAGACATTGGTAACAGTAGGCGACAACAACATTTCTTACCTGCGAACAAGGCGGTTCCGACGGTCTTTGCGAGGTGGTCGGACTCGGATGGCCCCATGTTAGCTTGGTTTGCATCCTTCAGAGTGGTTGCGACGATTGAGTAATCATCAGCACCGCGATTCTAGTCGGTACAAAGTCATCCATTAACTTATGCAGGTAAACAGTGGTTGTTCTCACATACGATACGTCGCTTTGCCCAGTCGTAAGGTCCGTCCATAGCGCGCTCCTTCTGCTCCCGCCATTCACGGGCCACTTTCTTCCATTTGGCTCCCGGTAACCACTCTGGAACGTACGAAAGCCATGGAACAATATTCACCAGAAAGTCTATGCGGAGGGTCTGACGTGGGTTTCGACACTACGCTTATATGCACGCACTGGATGGTAATATTGCCTGGGCCAAGTTTTGATTTAGCTTCATCATTTCGACCAGGAACTGGTCATTAGCAAACTTCATCTTGTAGCCGTAAATTGAATCAAGTAATAACATAGGTCACGTGGAAAGGCATCACAATTCGCGAAATTTTGACTGTGCTAGCAATTCTGGGTATTTTGTCGCCATAATATGTATAGAGGTTCTTTATTATACATTAATTAATTTTACAAAGTTTGGAGGGAAACCACCAAGTGGTGCTCCCACAACTACAAAATCGGGCGCGTATCCTGAAAATGGTCTCGGCGCTTAGTCCCCCAGAAAGGCATCACGTGGTTTGCGGGAGGTTGACGGTTGAATTTGCCACTTTTTGAGCCCGCAGTCCCAGCAAAACTTGGCCTCGGGGGTTCGGTAATATGCCCCCCAAGTCCGGCTCGGCTCAAAAGTATAATGGCAGCACGGAGGAGCGCGTAGCTCGCGCAATTGCTTGGATAAATGAGGATCCTGATTCCCGTTCACAGCGGCGAGCCTCAAAACTGTTCAACATCGGTCTCAAGCGCTTACAGAATCGGATGAAGGGCATACGGCCTCGTAATGCTGCTCACGAAGGTCAACAACTCTTAACAAAGGCGGAAGAGGATGTCCTCGAAGACTTTGTGCTTGGTCTCGGTGACCTCGGTTTCCCAATCACTCGGCGAGCCCTTCGCGAATACATCTCAAGTGTGATTCGGAGCCGAGTCCCAGGATTCGGGATTTGTGGGAAAGGATATGTCGACCGGTTTTTGAAGCGCCATCCACGAATTCGTGCTTGTTTGCGTTTGTCACTTGATTGAGTCCGTGCAGGTGCTGCCAACCCTGAGGTGATTAAAGACTACTACGAAAAGGTATGGATGGACTCCTCGGTCTCTGAACATAGACTTACAACACACCAAGTATGAATACCTTGCTAGTCGGGT
Source organism: Ceratobasidium sp. AG-K (assembly GCA_037039685.1). NCBI lineage: Eukaryota > Fungi > Basidiomycota > Agaricomycetes > Cantharellales > Ceratobasidiaceae > Ceratobasidium > Ceratobasidium sp. AG-K. Next base: position 5,091,028 of record JAWNGF010000003.1, on the reverse strand, counting down.
GGCAGTTTCCGACAGGTTCAACATGGATGAGAAGGGATGTATGATTGGGCAGGTCCAACGTGCTCAAGTACTTGTCCGCAGAAGAGCACGGCCAATCCAAGTACAGGGTGAGTAACCCCAAGAGATATTTGAAGGTAACTGACCTTATGGTGACAGATGGTAATTGCAAGAATGTTACCGTGGTTGAATGTGTATGTGCTGATGGTACCGCCATCCGTCCAACATACATCTTCCAAGGAAGCTATGTGCTAGCAAAATGGAAGGAGGGTGACCCCATTAAGGCCAATGTTGTGACTTCGGAGCACGGCTGGATGAACTCGAAAATTTGTCTCTCCTGGCTTCGCAATGTATTTGATGCAGAGACTGCTGAAAAAGCAGCTGACCGGCCACGGCTCCTGATCTGGGATGGCCATGTGTCTCATATGACTTACGAGGCAGCAATGTATGCTAAAAATCATAATATTCTTCTTCTTTGCCTCCCGCCACACTCCACTGCCCGTCTACAACCACTCGACAAAGTCCTTTTTGGGCCACTCGCACGGGCCATGTCGGATGAGATCAAGCTAGCTGCAGTAGCTGGTCAACCTGCACGTAAAGAAGATTTTGCTCGGTGAGAACACCCAGAGTTGTATAGGAAAGAAACTAACATTACCATCTAGCATATATGCTCGGGCTCGGAGCAAAGCTCTGACTGGTGAGAAGATCCTCAAGTCATTTGAAGCCACGGGTTTGGTCCCATTCAACCCCTCCCGGATTAATTTGATGACCAAGGTACCTCCTCGCGTGAATGAAGGGGGGCTTCCACTGCCCCTTGGGTCAGAAACCGTGACCGGAGCATGGTTAGTGTCCCGACTTGGGTCAATTAGGTATATAAAGGTTAAGGGGTTCGACTTAGACAAGTCTTAGAACCCAAGGAGTAGTGATAGTAAGAGGATTTGATTGGGCAAGTCCTAGTGGAGAGGAGGTCAAGCCTTGTCGTTAACCGGCTTGACCTCTGGGTTTATATACATGAGGGATCAATGCCACATCATCATCTATCAGTGTGGGAAAGCCGAGTACAACCGATGATAAGCGAGATAAGAGATATGACTCAACATTCTGGAAGTTCCGGAAGCATCACCCATATCAAATGGAAAGACAAATACATCACATGATACAAGTTAAGCGCCAGAGGACATTTGTACCAAAAAAGGAAAGTGTTCGGAAAAAAAGATATAAAATCAGAATAAAATGTCTGAGCTTAGTCAGCTCATGACATTACCCCCTCCTAAGGGCCTGGCGCGGTGGGGTGGAGTTTGTGAAATTTATCAACCAGTTCGGGAGCGTTCTTGAGATCTTCCTTTGACTGCCAAGAGTTGTCTGCATGAGAGTATCCTTTCCACTTAACGTAATAGTGGAGTTGACGGCGGATTTTCTTGGAATTAAGGATCTCTTCGACTTCCCATTCTTCCTCCCCATCTTGTGTGACAATAGGGGGTGGTTGAGCGGGTTCGCGGCCGTGGGGATCAGAGTGGAATTTCTTGAGCAGCATGACGTGGAAGACAGGATGAACTTTCATTGATTTTGGTAATTCCAGTCTAAAGGCATGAGTTCCTACTTTTTCCATTACTTTGTAAGGGCCTAAAACTTTGTGGGAGAGTTTTACTGAGGGTCTGTCTGTTGAAATGTTCTGATGATTAAGCCAGACTTTATCCCCCGGGTTTATCTCTTCTGGTTCTTTGGCTCCTTTATCAAAGTAGTATTTATAGGACTGATTTGCTAGGATGAGGGCAGCTTTGACTTCGTCGTATCCTTTCAACAGGAATTCCACATGGGCATCAGCTTCAGGAACAGTATAGTCTGATTCTTCCCCGATGTTCATTCTAGGGTTGAAACCCTGGCAGATTTGGAAAGGGGTTTTGCCAGTGGATGCTTGAATTCCGTTGTTGTAAGCAAATTCTGCCATAGGGAGTAGGGCCACCCAGTTGTTTTGCCTATGGTTGACAAAAGCTCTAATGAAGATTTCAACGACTTGGTTTGCTCGTTCTGACTGTCCGTCTGTCCTTGGATGGTAGGCTGTGCTGAAGGTAGGTTTTACGTCCAACCGTTTGTACAAATGCCTAATGAACTTTGAGTTGAAAGTGGATCCTCTATCCGAGACTGTTGCTTTTGGGGTGCCATGAAGTTTCCAAATGTTTGCAATGAAGATATTGGCTATGTCTACTGCTGTGGCCGTTGATTTGCAAGGGAGATAGTGTGCCATTTTGGAGAACCGATCTACAACTGTCAAGATTGCGTCATATCCTTCTGATTCTGGGAGCCTGTCATAAGCTTCTTCTTAGTGGCTATGAGACAAGCCGCGATGGAGAGTGGACGGCACTAAGACCTAAGCGACCTCTTGAACCGCAACACACTTAAGCATCTGTAGGCTCTTGAGGGTAGGGGTGGTTCTAAGTGTCACTCAGATGGGATGTTTTGACGAGACAAAACAAGCTGGGGTTACCAGGCTTGTTGGTCCTCTATATATATTCAGAAAGTGGCCGAGTCATACAAGGCGCAGCCACATGAGTCATACATAACAGCCAGTCAGGAGTGTCCATGTGAGTCATGCTGTATGAACAGACATGACTCATGCAAGGCACAGCCGCGTTACACAATGTAACATATAACCACAAGAAGGTGGCAACGCGGCAAACAGAAACGGAAACACAACACAAAGAAGAGGACAGGCGGGCGAGACAACGGGTGAGTCCGATGGAGTGAGCTAGCTCACGACATTACTCCCCCCTAAGAGTCCGTTTGGGGGACCTGAACGGACCTATTGCACTGCACAGTCCTTTTCCTTCTTCCACATATACTCCTCCAACCCCTCCTCCTCCTCCAAGGTCAGGTCGATGGGATTGAACCTGGTATTTCCCGGTTCGTCCGAGAACTTCTCCCATTCCTCCCAAGTTTCTTCCCTCGTCCAGTCCGCCTTGGACCAGTCCAAAACCCTCTCTTGGACCTCCACAAACTCCTCATCCCACTGTCGCACATCGGGCTCCACCTCCTTCCATGCCGACACGTCCGTCTCCTCCTTCCTCCACCAGTAAGGTTCCCATTCGATTTTTTCCTTCTGGTACCTGCCCCTTTCCATCCTCCAATCGCTTAGGTCCTTCTCGTAGTTGGCGTCCCAGGCGTCGTTCCATCTAGGTCGGAGTGTTGGCTGCCTTCCGTCGTAGCCTGGTACCCACTCGCTCGAGTACGCTCCTTCTTGTCCCCATTCGACCACTCCGAGCATGTGGATGGAGAGGAGGACAACCTCCGAGACCTGGAATGCGGCGCACCCTCGGCAGACGAATATGTCCTTTCGTAGGAGCTGCATGCGTGTTGGCCATTTTTTCCCGACCCACTGGAATTCCCCCAAGTCTGAGTGGAGGACGTTGTCCGAGGCCCTGAAGTGCATTCTTCCAGAGCTTTGTTGCGACCTCTTGAAGACGTAGAGGGCAGCTCTGGAGTCGAGAATCCTTGCCGTGGCAAAGGCAGGTCCCTCGAGGACGCGGATGAGGTTGTTGGTGATGGTGGCACGGGTGACGGCAGGCATTGTTGACAACAAAAAAGATTTAGTGTGTAGAGTGAGGAGTGTAGATTGGAGTAGTCGCAAGTTTTGCAGATATCTCTACCGGTTGTTCCCTCCCTCCCTTTTATCTTTCCTGGAGCGTAGTTAGATGGCGTGGGAGCTTCGGGGTGTTGGCGTAGAAGGTCCTTGATGATCTTTGAAAGGTGACCAAAATCTTCCGCCCTTTGCTCTGTGTCTTCTTCACTTCCATAACCCTTCCATCTGACCCTGTAGAAAAGGCTGTCCTTTGTCTCTTTCCAGTCCAAGATCTTTTCTACTTCATATTCTTCTTCTCCTTCTTCCGTTATGATCGGCGGTGGTCGGGGTTGGTTGCGGCTGAATTCGGTGTCTCCCTTGTAAGGGCTGAGCAAATCGATGTGGAAAACAGGGTGCACCCTCATTGTTGCCGGCAGATCAAGCTCATAAGCGTGTGATCCTATCTGTCGCTTCACGACAAATGGCCCGTGCTTTTTGTTGTCCAGTTTCTTTGATGGTCTTTTTGTTTGAATGTTCTTTCCAAGCAGCCATACTAGATCTCCTTCTTGGTACTTGTTCTTTGGCTCTTCTTCTGGGAGCCTTTGGGTTTCCATAGATGCAATTGCTTCGTCGTGGATTTTACGCCATTTTCCTGTGATGTTGTTTGCTTCTGGAACCGTCGATTCTTCCGCAGAGATGTTCCACAGTGGTTCCCTCCCGTAGACAATTTCGAAAGGGGAATTGCCTGTTACGCGATGCTTCTGTAGATTATAGCTGAATTCCGCAATCGGTAATAAGTCCGCCCAGTCATCCTGCCGGTAGTTGACGAACGATCGTAGCCAGCCTTCCATCCATTGATTGATTCTCTCCGTTATTCCATCTGTTTGGGGGTGGTAGGCAGTACTGAAACCTGGGCTAGTTCCAATTTTCTCATAAATGGCTTTCATAAGTTTGGAATTGAAAGTAGTTCCTCGGTCTGAGATCGTGCTCTTTGGGAAACCGTGCAGTTTCCAAACATTTGTGATGAAAAGATTTGCAAGGTCGCTTGCCGAGTGAGATTCTTTGCAGGGTATGAAGTGCGCCATTCTTGAGAATCGGTCCACCACTACTAAGATGCTGTCTGATCCTCTGGATTTTGGTAACTTCACCACGAAATCGAACGCTATGTCTTCCCACGGTCCCTTTGGAATTTCCAGAGGCTTGATCGGGATTATTGACTTCGATCCCTTTGTCCGCTGGCAGGTCTCGCAGGACTCCACGTATCTGTTTATGCTTTGCTTCATCCCTGGCCAGAAGTACCTTCTTGATATTAGTTCCAGTGTTCTAGCCTGTCCTTGATGTCCTGCGATTTTTGAGTCGTGATGAACTCGCATGATGGCTAGTCTGGATTCCTTATCTTCTGGCATGTAGATCCTTCCTTTGAACCATAATAGTCCTTCCTTGAAGTCATAATCTTTTGCGCTGTGTTGTAGGGTTTTTGGTAACGTTTCCCTTGACTTGCAGATTTCTTTGATTTGTGTCAATCCTTCATCTGTTTCCTGAGCCTCCTTGATGGTTTCTATGACGTTTGTGTCTACCTGTCCCATAAACCCCTTGAACCTTTCAACAGCTATCATAACTTGTTCAGGCGTTGGGATATCTTCATGGTCTGACCGTCTTGACAATAGGTCCGGTTTTGATGACAGGATGCCAGGGCGATATATGATGTCAAAGTTATAGGAAGCAAGCAATTGGTGCCATCTTGCGTGTCGACGGTTGAAAGTTCTTGCTTCCTTCCAGAACTGTAGGTTCCTATGATCGGTGTAGATGGTAATAGGGTCCTTTGTTCCTTCGAGGTATAGCCTCCAATGTGTTAAAGATTCTATGATTGCCATAAGTTCCTTATTGTGGACATCGTAGTTGAGTTGAGCCTTGTTGAAAGACTTTGAAAGAAAAGCAATAGGGTGTAGGTAGCCATCATCTTGCCTTTGCGACAGGATTGCTCCCATTGCTACTCCACTTGCGTCTGTTTCCAAGAAGAAGGGTTTGTCCGGGTTTGGATGGCATAGTGTGGGTTCCTTGCTGATTTCCGTTTTTAGGGCTTCAAATGCTTCCTGTTGATCGTTTCCCCATTCCCATTTGTTCTCCTTTCTTGTTAAGGTTGTCAGGGGTTTTGCTAATCGGCTGAAATTCGGTACAAATCTTTGGTAGAAATTTGCAAATCCTAGGAATGCTTGGACCTGCTTGACTGTTCTCGGTTCCTTCCACTCCTTTATTGCCTTGACCTTTTCTTCCTCCATTGAGATTCCCGAATCGCTGATTCCAAGTCCAGTGTATGTCAATTTGGTGACAAAGAATTCGCATTTCGGAAGCTTTGCGAATAGATTTTCCTCCAGTAAGATTTTTAGCACTTTCCTGACGTCCACGGTATGTTGACTTCTGTCCTTAGAGAAGACTAGGATGTCGTCGATATATACTATGACACAAACGTCGATGAGATCATGGAAGATGTGGTTCATATATCTTTGGAATATGGCGGGCGCGTTTTTTAGTCCAAAAGGCATGACGACGTATTCAAACAGTCCTTCTTTTGTTCTGAAAGCTGTCTTCCATTCGTCTCCTTCCCTGATTCTGATATTGTTGAAACCCATGCGCAGATCGATCTTGGAGAAAATTTTTGCGTCCTTGATCTTATCCAAGAGGTCTTCCATTAGGGGCATTGGGAATCTGTCGTCTTTTGTGATGGCGTTTACTCCTCTGAGATCTTGAACAAGTCGTAGTTGGCGTACTGCCCCTGGATTTTTGGGATCGATCGGCTTTTTGACAAAGAAGCAAGGTGATGCAATGGGTGACTTGCTTGGTCGGATTTTCCCTGCTGCAATTTCTTCATCCAAGTATTCTCTCAGAGCAATCGACTCTGCCGGAGAGAGTGGGATAGGTCTGGCTGGTTTCGGAAGTTCAGCTCCTTCCTTGAAGTCGATGGCGCAGTCGTATGGGCGATGATCAGGGATTCTCTTGAATTTTTCTTCGCTGAAGACGTCGGCAAATTCCTTGAATTCTTCGGGCAAGTCGTCTATTGAGGCCGTCCTTGCTTGAATGGCTTCTGTTCGCCATGCTATGTGCCTTGTTTTCCAATCGATGACAGGGTTTGATTCTTCTAACCATTCCAGTCCAAGGATAAGTTTAGTTTCTCCAGTAGGCATCGCGAAGAAGACTTGTTTGAAAGTTCTTCCCTCTACTTCTAGTTCCAGCTTTGCTTTGAAACGTATTTGGTGAGAGAGTTCTTTCCCCTGGATTCCAATTACTCTTCTAGGAGTGGGGAGTTCTATGAGTGGAATGTTGTTGGATCGGGCCCACGAAATGTCCAGGAAGTTCTTTGATGCTCCAGAATCGATGAGGGTTGGTATAGGTTCTGTGATTCCGGCAACGTTTGCGTAAACAATGGTAGATTCATTTGTCGCTCTAAAGTACATTGCTTCCGTTGCCGGTTTCTTGGTCTCTCCACACACAGTTAGAGGGAGACCCCTTCTTTTCCCGAGTCTTCCGTAATTGTTGCTTCCCTTCCTTTGACGCTAGGTTCTGTCGTTATCCATTCCTTGGACGGGCATTTGAATGAACGGTGTCCTTCCTGTCCGCACTTCAGGCAGCGGTTGGTTGCTATCCTTGCTTTGTAAACTTTGTCAGGCAGCCGCTTTGTGGAGGATTGTCCGTTAGTGGTTGGCTGGGCTGCCTTCTTCCCTGTTGAGGTCTTGATTTGTTGCAATTTCTGGTCAATAGAGATTGCGATTGAGATCCATCGGTCGAGGGAAAGTTCTCGTTCTGTCCCATCTTCATTGATCAGGGTTAGCTCGAAACGAGCGAGTTCGGTTTTCACTTCAGGCTTCAACCCTTCCTTGAATTGGTTGATCAGCGCTTCCTGTCCCCAATTTACGTCTACCAGAAGGTATCGGAATTCCAAAGCATAGTTTGCTACAGAGTTGTTCTGTTTGCATTTTCGGATATCTGATTCGGCTTTAGCTTTCTTGTTGGGGTCACTGAATTGTTCCATGAAGTGAGCCTTGAAACTTCCCCATGAGGTAAGGTTTTGGTTATTTTCCCTTTGGTTGAGCGATCGCAAGAGTACTTGTGCCCAGTGAGTGGCAGCTTTGTTTTCAGATTTGAAGTTCGCCAGAGCTTCGCGGATTCTTTCTTCGTCGGAATTGTATTGATTGCCCAGGCGTACGAAGTAGCTCTCCATTTGTGTGATGAACATTTCGGCACCTTCTCCTTTCTTTCCGTCAAAGGCTTCTGGGCGAGTTACTTTTGGCCGACGTGGGCTGCTACCGATGTTTGGGTTCTCAGTTAGTCGTTGAATTCTTAGCTCTAATTCATCGATCCTGGTAGATTCTGCGTCTGGTTGTGGTGGGGAATTTGATCGCCTAGAAGGGATCCCGTGCAGGGATGCTTCGTCCATCTCTTCTCGCATATTGTTGATGGTTTCTTGAACTTCCGTGATTTTGGTAGTGAAGGAGGTTCCTTCTTGTCGTAAGGATTCTAGTCCTTGTGTTACTGCTTCGTTCCATTCGAGTTGTCCTTGCCTGGTAGTGTTGAGTTCTTCGCGTACGTTGTTTACTAGTCCTTGGGTGTTGGTAACCTCATTTCGAAGACGGGTTACGTCTTGACCGACTAGGAAGGAATTGTGTTCACCGTTTCTTGCCGCAGTTAGGATGTCCGTCAGGGTGCCTTGTAGGTTGTTAATGGAGTCATTAAAGATTTGCTGGTTGTTTGCGAGGATTTGTGTGGCTTGTTCTAGGCCACTAAGCCTCCGGTCCATAGCGACCCTCATTCCATCTATGACCCTAATGGTAGCGTTGTGTCTTCCTTCCAGGAGGTCGTTTAAATCGTCTAGATTGCTAATTACAGTATTGTTGCTGGAGCTGGAACTTGAGCTTCCTGGATCAGCGGTCCTTTGTTGTACCTGGGCCAATTGCCCGGAGTAACCTTGAGGGATATAGGGTGGTGCCGGAATCACTGGTGTAACCGGTTGAGAGGCTATTGGAAATGCTCCTACATTGGTGATGGTTCCTCCGATTTGAGGGATTGTGGGAACGTTGGGAACATGTGGTGTAGGAGGAGGTCTAATGGGAACAAGCGACACGCCCCCATGAGCTTCGGGTTGGGGAGAGAAGAACTGTCTCCTCGATCCTAGTGGCCACAATGGGCGTGATGGCCCTGGACTTCCAGTTGAGATGCGGATTACAGCTGGAGTGGGGTCATTTGTAAGATCCCCTGGTTCTCTACCCGTGATGGTGGGATCTTCTTCTTGTACCATTGTCATGTCGGTATTGCCGAAAGCTCCCGGCATTGATCTTTGACTTTGGGAACGTGATCGGACTGGTCCTCCCGCTTGAGCCTGTGCGATATCTTGTTTGTTTAGTGATCCTGTGGGCCTTGCTGCCCGACTGGGTCCTCTTCTTGCTGATATGGTGGATGAGGGGCGTGACCCTCCGTCCTCTTGAATAGACATATTTGTATGTTTGTTAAGCTTGTTTTGTAATGTCGTAAGCTTCTTCTTAGTGGCTATGAGACAAGCCGCGATGGAGAGTGGACGGCACTAAGACCTAAGCGACCTCTTGAACCGCAACACACTTAAGCGTCTGTAGGCTCTTGAGGGTAGGGGTGGTTCTAAGTGTCACTCAGATGGGATGTTTTGACGAGACAAAACAAGCTGGGGTTACCAGGCTTGTTGGTCCTCTATATATATTCAGAAAGTGGCCGAGTCATACAAGGCGCAGCCACATGAGTCATACATAACAGCCAGTCAGGAGTGTCCATGTGAGTCATGCTGTATGAACAGACATGACTCGTGCAAGGCACAGCCGCGTTACACAATGTAACATATAACCACAAGAAGGTGGCAACGCAGCAAACAGAAACGGAAACACAACACAAAGAAGAGGACAGGCGGGCGAGACAACGGGTGAGTCCGATGGAGTGAGCTAGCTCACGACAGAGCCCTACGATCATGTCATAGGAGATCTCTTCCCAGGGTCTCTCAGGGATATGTAAAGGACGCAGTAGTCCTGTGGGGAGTTGGTTCGATGGTTTAATTCGAATGCATGTTTCGCAGTGTGACACGTAGGAGTTGACAAATTTCTTCATGGTTGGCCAGTAGTAAGTTCTTGAGACCAATTCTAATGTTCTTGTTTGTCCAGGATGCCCAGCTGTAATATTGTCATGGCGCGATTCCAATATCAGGTTTCTGATGGTTTCATCCTTGGGGACAAAGATCTTCTCTTTGAACATTAGGAGTCCTTCTCTGTATTCCCAATCTTTGACTTTTTCTCCATTTCTCAGCTTATTGTGGGCTTCTTCTAATCTGGGATCTTCAAGGATTGCTTCTCTGATTAGATCGTTGATCTCCTGGTCTGGGGTAATAACCAAAATGAAAATGTCTGGTTTGAGGAGGACTTGGTTCTCTACCCCCCCCCAAAGGCTCCAGGTCATATCGCCTTGAGAGAATGTCTGCCTTTTTGTTTTGGCTTCCTGGCCTGTACAAGATTTGGAAGTTGAAGTCTACCAAGAAATTCATCCAGCGGATTTGGCGTTGATTCAATTGTTTGGATGATGAGAAGTATTCCAAATTTTTGTGATCTGTTATCACTTGAATGGCTTTTTCTGTGCCTTGAAGTAGGTGCCGCCATTCTTTGAAAGCTCTAATTATTGCCAATAGTTCTTTGTCGAAAATGTCATAGTTTCGCTCAGCCGGATTTAGTGATTTGGAAAGAAAAGCTACAGGGTGTAATTTCCCTTCTTCATCCTTCTGAGATAAAACTGCTCCTGTGGCAAATCCCGACGCATCTGTCTCGAGGAAAAATTCCTTATTCTGGTCGGGCTGCATCATTACGGGTGCCACTTTAAGAGCTTCTTTTAGTGCATTCATGGCCTCTTGTTCTTTGCTTGTCCACTGCCACTTTTGATCCTTCTTAAGTAGGTTGTACAGAGGTCTGGCTTTGCCGGCAAAGTCTTGAATGAATCTTCGATAGAAATTGACGAATCCTAGGAATTCTTGAACTTGTTTGACGTTTTTGGGAGCTTTCCAATTCATAGCCGCCGTGACCTTTTCCTGATCCGTTTCGATTCCTTTATTGGAAATGACCAATCCTACCCAGTCCAGTTTAGTTTGGTGGAACTTGCATTTCTTCAATTTCGCAATCAGCTTGTGTTCCCTTAGTCTTCTTAGCACCTCTTTCACGTGTCCTGGATGATCTTCGACTCGTTTGGAAAAAACAAAGATATCATCAATGTATACGAGTACGAAAACCCCCATAATGTCCCTGAATATAGAGTTCATTAGGGACTGGAAGCTTGATGGGGCGTTTTTGAGACCAAAGGGCATGACTTTCCATTCGTACATGCCGTATTGAGTTTTGAATGCTGTTTTCCATTCATGGCCTGCTGCTATTCGGGTTTGATGGAATCCTTGTGCCAAGTCTAGAGTGGTGCCAATGACAAATCCTTCCAGGGCCCTTAACCACTGGTCCAATAGAGGTATTCCACTTGCGTTGAATTTGCATAGCGAGTTCACATATCTGTAGTCAACGCAAAAGCGTAATTCTGGGTTGTTTGGATCTTCTGGATGTGGTTTTTTGACAAACAGAACCGGGGAAGCCAAAGGAGACTTAGAAATCTGAATGTGTCCCCTTCGGATAAGGGTTTCTAGTACTTTTTTCATTTCTTTGTCTTCAGCTGGGGATGTTTTGTAAATAGGGCCATGCTTTAGTTTAGCTTCTGGTAGGAGGTCGAGCGTAATGTCAGTTGGCCTGTGAGGTGGGAGTTCTTCTAATCTGGACTCGTCAAACACATCTGCAAACTCTTTGTATTCCTCTGGTAATGTGGTTTCTGCTGCGATTTGGAGTGTAGATGGGACTTCTAGGCAGTTTTTTGAGCAGAATTCGCTTGTGTATGCAATTGTCCTATTTTTCCAATTAATTTGTGGGTTATGTTTCTTGAGCCATGACATCCCGAGTACGATAGGGTGTCTTCCAATGTTTGTGACATGACATTCTATTTCGCTGGAATGTGTTCCCATGACAAGTTTAAATTTGGTATAGTGGGTGACTTTTCCAGACGAGACTTCTCGTCCGTCTATAACTCGCAGAGTCTTGGGTCTTTCGTGTTGGAAAAGGGGGAGGTTTGCCTCTTTTGCTAGGGAAGGGTTGATGAAACAGGAGGTTGCGCCACAGTCAAGAAGTGCTTGTCCAGAGAATCTCTTTTTGATCTGTTAACTGACTTAGAACCAGGAGCCGTAACTAGTGGATGAGCGGTGAAATCAAGGTATAATTGGTTTTCATTTGATATTGACATGATTTCTAGTTCATCCATATTACTAGCTAAAATATCACCGAGTACTTGGCTCCTTAATAAGCCCCGGTGACGTCTTTTCCCGATTTGGTGTCTGAAGAGATTTCTTCAATCTGAGCTTCAAATCCTGACGCTGTGTTCTTGGAAGGACAGACTCTTGCTGAGTGTCCCTTGCCGCCGCAGGTGAAGCAAATCATTGGTCCTTTTCCTTTCCCATCAAGATCCATTGCATTAGGGTCTTTAGCAGGAGTGGACGGTTTGGGTGTTTGGATAGTAGGAGCGTTGAGGTTACTGGTTCGGGTGTCTCTTTGAATTGCTCCAAAAGGGACATTTCCTTTTGTCCCATCATCCCAGGAGATCTGTGGAACTGGACGGCCCTTGGCGTTTCGGGTAATGTTTGAGATTTTGCCGTATTGCACCCCCCCTGTAGGTTTTGACATAAAGACTCGATCGTTTATATTGAATCTTTGACCCAGTGAGGCATTTGGAGTACTTGGGGTTGTCTTGGAAGTACTTTGTTTCGAAGTGGTGGTTTGTGAGCTTTGCAACTTCTTTGGCGCGTTAATAGCATTCATTGTGGAGTCAATTTCCAGGGCTCTTTCGCGAACTTGGTTGAATGTCCTTGTCACTTCGTGGGGTTTAAAGTTCTGTGACACCATGGCCATCTTGATTTCATCCTTAAGACCGTCATAGAAATCATCACGAAGTACTCGATCAGTGTACCCGAGTACCGATGAATAAGTGACGAAGTCTCGTAGATAATCTTGGACAGAGTTCTTCTGGACCAATTTCTTGTATAATTGTCTATATCGGTCGATCTTGTGAACATCGCCAAACCTAGCTTGCATTTTGTTCCAGAATTTGTCCATGTCGTGTAGCCAATTTGTTGCTCCTCTTCTTGCCGTGTCTACATCAATTCCAGGTTGCATCCATACATAGGCCGGCCCCTTGCAATAACCCATGATATAAGTAATTTTTTGTTCTGTGGTTGCTTGTGGCGACGTATGGTTTATGTACAAGGTACATTGCGACTTAAACTCATCAAATTTATCTACATCTCCAGAAAATTCTCCTGGGGGATGCATTTTGAGTTTGTATCCTGGGGTGGTTGTTGACGCGGTGGTGGAGGGTGTTGCCCCTAGGTTTGCAAGTGACTGAGACACTGCATTCATTAATTGGTGAAGGGGTGCAATTTGTGCAGTTTGATTTTGAATTGCATGGATGTCTGCAATGTTATTGTCGATCCCCTGTTCTAGGGTAGAGGTGATACCATTTAAGGCATTAATATGACTGTTAATTTTTCGCACTTCGTCTATTAAGGCATTGATTGCATGTGCGACTACCTCGGGTCCGGATGTCGCTGAAATTTGGGTAAATCCCCCTTGACTAGGTGAGGGGGCTCTTGACATATTGGAGCGGGGAAAAACAGGTAGATTTATTGGGATCCCAGGCCGTACAAAATATCACGAATTCTTCTTCGAACCCTTCTGTCTTTAATGATGCGCAGACTTCTCAAAAATATCAATTCAAGATTTTCGTCCTCCAAGAACAACGCGTTGATTACTCCTAGTTTGTTGTACTGTTCGTATATGTAGTTACGATGAACGTCTTCAATAAAGAGTTTTAGGGACTCTAGTCTAAGTTGTTCCCTGTGTTGTTCCTGTGTGAGTCAAGGTCTTGGTCCCACTGAAAAGGGTTGGGTGCGATGGTATTAAGGTGGTTTAGAAGGCGGTAATCCTGATTAATAGGAATACGCACTTCTGCTGCTAGATGACAGTATTTGCCCTTGATTTTGTCTTTAAGGGTTTCGATAGTGCGCCACTGACATTTGTTGTTGTTGATGAGGTTTTCGACCTTTCGAGTGTGTTTTTCTTGGATTTTAATAAGTTGGTCGCAATTTTCGATCAAGACGCGGGTTTGTTCTTGCAAGCGCTCGACTTCGATATTGGTGTCAGCTAGATTTATGCTTTGGACACGATCTTGATCGGCTTGTTGCTTGTTTGTGTTGTCGAGGTTTATTTCGATGAACTCGAGCCTTGAATGAAGAGCTTGGTAATCGGCTTCGAGTTGATTGTGGTTTTCGTCGTTTCTGGTACGTTCGACCCTTAAATCCTCTGCTTGTTCGACTTGATCTTCTTCTAGTACTTCAATTCGACTGTTTAATTCGTCGACTTTGGAGTCTAGATCAAGTACGAAATCTTTTAGTCTAAAGACTGCTTCGCAGAGGCTAAAAAATGCGGGGAACACTTTTAAGGTTAATTAGTTAGTTACTAATTAGTTCCTTTTTAGTGCGTACTGATGGAAACGACGAGTAGATGTGGTTCTTGATGGATGAGAGTGTTAACTTGGGTGGTGCTCCGACCACTTTCCAGTTTTGCTTGAGAGGACCTGGCTTCCCCGAGATGTTGATTTGGATGTGAAGGGTGCTAGACGCTAAGCTTTTGCTTTATATACTCCTTATCTGATCTTATCAGTTATCAACAGCCTTGGGCGGGCGTGATAGCGACAGTGTATAACAGAGTAAGGGTGTATTTAGCTGACTAAAGCCGCTATGACCCGAAAGAGGATAACGATTGGGTTCACTGACAGTGTATAGCGACGTGGGACTACTGGTCTATATCAAGTATAGCTCTTCGTCCGTTGTACTATGCCCGTTTTCCCGTGTACGTTCTATCTACTTGGTGGAAAAGCAGGAGCTTTTTAGGGCTGATGCTTTAAAAAGGCTTGACCTAATGTCCCGACTTGGGTCAATTAGGTATATAAAGGTTAAGGGGTTCGACTTAGACAAGTCTTAGAACCCAAGGAGTAGTGATAGTAAGAGGATTTGATTGGGCAAGTCCTAGTGGAGAGGAGGTCAAGCCTTGTCGTTAACCGGCTTGACCTCTGGGTTTATATACATGAGGGATCAATGCCACGTCATCATCTATCAGTGTGGGAAAGCCGAGTACAACCGATGATAAGCGAGATAAGAGATATGACTCGACATTCTGGAAGTTCCGGAAGCATCACCCATATCAAATGGAAAGACAAATACATCACATGATACAAGTTAAGCGCCAGAGGACATTTGTACCAAAAAAGGAAAGTGTTCGGAAAAAAAGATATAAAATCAGAATAAAATGTCTGAGCTTAGTCAGCTCATGACAGTTAGGTGGTCAGGAAGATGATATTTCAGACACCGAGCTGAATGTTGGTGAGTCGTGTGGAATCCACCTGATAGGTACACCTATTGGATGAACACTAAACCATGCATATATGCGCAGCAACCACCCCGTCTTCCCCTTCCGGGCTCTCACTGGCACAAATCAAAGATCTGGTGCATCGGCCAACAACTACTGAGGAGGAAGAGGAGCTTCGGGAAGCGCTCTCGCTCACATTTGATCGCATGTTAGCATCAAACGCGCGTGAAGTGCTAACACATCAATGGGCAACAAAAATCAATAATGCTGCCCATGCCCGGAAGGATGGATCGCAACGCCGTATTGGTCAAGGAACAGCCACAATACTCACTGACGAGGCGTATATACAGGAGGTCAGGGATAAAGCGGCTCGACAGGTGGCCAAAACACAGCAGAAAGCGCAGAGAAAAACCGATCGGGAACGAAAGCGGCTACTCAAGAAGATTCAAGACGAATTGAAAAGGGAGAAACGAGAGGAAGAGCGAGCGAAACGAAGAGAACGGCTCAAGGCACAGAAGCTGGAGAAGGCCGAGGCACGGACACGGAAGGCAGAAGAACGCGCACAAAAGAAGGCAGAACAAGAAAAAAAGAAAGCTGACCGGCTTCAAACACAGAAAAAATTACAGCGCCGAAAGGGCGGCAAGTAGAACGCTCGAGAGTAACCTTGTTCCGCTGAGGTCTCTTCCAGGGTCCTGGCCGGGGCTTGCTGCGTTCTCTGTGCGAATTTTCCTAGAATAATGGCACGAGACTTAATTATTACATTATTTTAGTTCTCGTAAACATCCTTGTGAGTTTTGGCGATCGGCTGAGGCCCCGTTCACGAGGCTCGCAAATTTTTTGTTCATTTCTTTGGCAATTCTATGTTTTCCGGGCCATTGTTTTGCCCCTCACGGCCTCACGTGTCGATTTTTTTGCTCTCAATTTTCTATATACTATCATATACATATTTTTTACTACCTCGCAAAATTTCAGCTTGATCCGCCCATTGTACGCCGAGTGCAAACGTGTGATGCCTTACTGGGGGGTGATGCCTAAGCACGTGACCTATGTTATTGATCCGACCACCCTGTAGCCCCCTTTGAGTCAGATACCCTGCGTACCAACAAATAAACGCTTTATTGCACCAGTGGAGCTCCTCGTTGAACTCGTCGGATGAATTCAGCTGCTTGTACGAGTTTAAAAGACGCTGAAGTAGTTTCCTGGTTTCAAGCTCTTGGGCAGGGCGAAACCCGAGCACGGCTTTCTGGTTTAAGGACGAGTTCATAACGCGGCGTTGTCGTTTCCAGCTATCGGTAGAATCCATAAAAGCAACAAAGTTTTGTAGGTTTAATCTATGATTCAGAGAATCAAGCACTTGTCAGTTGCTTCTCCCATACGCAAAACCCGTTTCCCCTGCAACTTACAGCCTAGGGGACGCAATCATTGGAGGACAGAATCTTCCTGAGTAAATATAGGAGCGTTTGTCGAGAAGATCATGTGCTGCTTGAATAGAATTCAAACTGATCACAGTCACGCCAAAGAAACTCAAGGAAACAATATCGGCTGGGGCAGGCATGTCATAAGCTAGTGTCAAGTCATCCTGGCTTGTTGATTTTACCCACAATTAAGTTTCGTGCCCAGTTCAGCAAATGCCTGTGCCTCAGACGACTGGGGGAGACAACAACTGACCAACGAGGGGATACAGTGGTGGCCCGGGAGGCAGTGGTAACGATTGCGAACGGGGTTTTCGGAGTAAGAGGTAAACCCCCGACACAACAACAGAGATTACAAAGGTCAACTGAAAGGGGCTTTCAAGCACCAGGGGCATGTTTGCTAGCGTGGCCGGTTTGTAGTAGCTACAGGTTCTAGCAGCGCTATAAGTACTGGTTGAAGCACAATGATTCCTTCAAGAGATCCGGATCCCCCAGCACATACGCCAAGGACCTTATTGTTCTTTGATGCGGACAGGGTATCCGCAAAGTCAAAAAGGTCAAATCGAAGTCGAAGTTGAAAAATATGCCTGATCCGTTGAGCTCGGTATGGAACGCAAATTATATGCGGTCTAATACGTAACACTGGCTCATTGAAGATAATCAAGGCACAGCCTGTAATCATTGGCCGCCAGGTAACAAATCCCCATATCACTCTGCCACACCCTCAAGTAAGTGGACATCTACGCCCGATTTAAAGCGCGTTTCTTTAACATAATGGGGTTGTTCGTCAGCAAAAATGGAATATGCTCCGGAGCACTCTCCAGCATTTTCGGTTTTTGCTGAGATTTTGGTGGAGCCTACTGGGAGTCATCTGATAAACCCAGGTGCTTGAAAGACATCTCATTGATATGTAGTAGGAATAGTCAAATAAGTGCTAATTATGCGGATCCTTCCTATGACCTATGGACACCCTGAACCAGGTGCTGGCCAAGTGTCTCCCACGGACGCCCAGGAATCCTAGTCTCAACGAGGATACTCAGGCTTAGCATCACGACATTTAGTAGTTGGTACATGAACTCCTTGATCAAATGTAAAGCTATTTACAACTTGCCATAATGATAAGGAAGGTTTTGCTGAACCGTGGCTTAGACCTTCTGGAACACGCTGCTTTAAGATTTCCGCTTGAAGCGACCCCGTACTAAGAGGAAATTGTAAATTACTTGCCTATGAGGATTCCCAGATTCACAAGGACACCAGAGCTCGGAGCATTCCCTGTTTTGATGCGCTCAATAAAATAGCCACATTGATGGAACCAAATTGCAGATTCGCACCAACCAGATTTCAGGAGGGCTGATGAATGCAGTTGCTGTTTCGAAGTCCAAGTCAGTTACTAGTTTGTCGGAGTCAGCTCAAAGTGTCCTACCCCAGGCAAGCTGACAAGATGTGCTCTGAGAATAAACTATAAATGCGAAAACCAGCCACCCCAAGTGCTAATAAATAAATCACCCGAGAACAAACACTGTGGGGTCTCAAGTTACTGAATAACATTAGCAAATACACTGGACCAAAAATGTCCTCTTTCAGTGAGATATCACATCATTTTTCAGCCATTTTGCGTATGGTTGGCTGTCATCAGTGCCATAAAAGGGAATTTGAATAGGTTCTGGAGCTTATTTGCCCCCCAGTCACCCCTGAAGATAATCTTCAGCGCATCAGTCACTGAAAGCGGACACGCCCAGCAATTTAAGTCGTGAGTTTTCGGTGTTGGTATGACTAGGATTCAGCGCACTTAGCCTCCACAGTGTAAATTCGTCCACCAAACGCAAAGTTCCAGATTCGGACGTCCCCTGGCTTTCGATTGCCACAAATCTGCAACAGGGACCTAGTTAGTAAGGCTACAACGAAATTGACGAAGTGCGACTAACCGTACATCCCCCGTTGTCAAACAGCAACGAAGCAATAGTACATTCGGGAGGCATGGTAGGATCCGCTATTGTGTATTTGGCAAATTTTCTTCTTGAGCGTCTCCAAATATCGTAGGCTCGTTTTGTTTGTCTCGCAAGGTCTGGTGCAACCGCTGGTTAGTACGTGCAAGTGCCAGTAGATCAACAGGATACAGTTTCTCCATTATCTGAAATTGTTTGGCGATCACCAGTTGAACGTAACAGGGGCAATCCCGTATAGATCTGGATAAAGAGATCCAGGGGGAACTCTAGTAGGAGTTGATTCGAGTGCTTCGAGCGCTCATTTTCAGTCCTGTCAGTCGAAGGATCAAGTGCCACCAGAAAGTGCCACAGACAATTTTATATTCGTTGGCCTCGAACCCCCGAGATCGCCTGTACTAGTACAGCCATATATGATCCTTGTATGCACCCTGAAATGTTGACCTAGCCCTTACCTTTACTGAATGGGTCGTGAATAGTGTCGAAGCAACGGTAGAACAACCATGGCAGTCAAATAATTGCTCAACGGCGGGGATAGAACGCCGAGGTGAAGTCAAACCAAGTTCATCCAACTGTTGCAAAACAAAGAGCTGTTTGGCCCATTAAACAATTCAATGTCCTACGCATGCTATCTAGGGTCCACATACGCAACCTGTGCTAAACGTGACTGCACTTGCTCGATAGTCCACTCCATTTCTCGCCTCCATCGTCCCCCTAAGTGGGTCAAATGCGCACTACCTCGGTCTCTTTCCATATCCTACGGAGATCCCAGACTAGATGCTCTCCAAGGGTCTCCCACGGGCTCCCAGGAACACCAGTCTCAACGAGAATACCTAAAACTTAACGTTTGGCGGATTAACTATTTGATCATTTGATAGGCTCCACTGGGAACTTACCATACTGATATGGAAGGTTTCGCTCAACCATGGCTTGGACCTTGCGGAATACACTGCTTGAGGATTTCTGTTCAAAGTACCCATCGAAATACTCTTTAGGGAACCTAGTTAGAACGACGTAAATATACACATGTATCAATGAGTGCGAAGGTTACTTGCGCAATTTTTGGCCAGCTCTCTTGGAGCCATAGGTTGCCCAACACCTTCGAAGATTGCGCCAAACGACAGATGAACTGAAAAATGAGGGATGAGCACTGGATATAACGAGTTATAGGCTTCACTAACTGGAGCATATTGGCCACTCGTTTTGTAAGTGTGCCTGTATTTGCGTTCGAGCTGTTTGATAGTCAAACCTGCCGTCAAATCTTCGATGATCGAATCCACATCCTTCTGCTTGCACACCTAGTATGAGCAGGTAAAAAAGTAAGGGCTCCAGTACCACCGAGAAACTATAAAGTACCCACTTTGTGAAGAGATCCGGCTTGGCAAGGACGCCAAGGCGTGAAACACTTTTCATCGTCCTTTGGACGACTAGCAAAATAACAATAGTGCGCCGACGGCACTAGGTTACACATAAAATTGACGAGACCCTCTGGTGGGTTGACGAATGTAGCCTCTGGTTCAAATGGGGTCACTTCTCGGGGTTCTATGATCAAGCCAATATTAATGCAATTTACCCCAGGCAAGCCGACAGGGTGGGCTCTATGGATTGAAGCATCAGTACAAGCCACCCTAACTGCGATGAGACGAATTACCTGAGAACAAATTCGTTCACCAAATGCGTAGCTCCAGACTCGAACCCTTCCTGGTTCTCGATTGCCGCAAATCTGCAACAAGTAATTTAATTGATTCGACCAAGACAAAGTCAACGAAAATAATACGAGACTTACCATGCACTCCCCGTGATCAAACAGTAACGAAGCGACAGCGTACTCGGACAAATCAACCGGATCCGGGATCGTTTGCTTAACGAACGTTCTTCTCGAGCGTCTCCAAATATGTCCATTTTGTTTGTCTCGCAATATATCATTTAGTCGTCGGTTGGTACGTGCGACCGCCAACAAATCAACGGGGTGTAGATTCCCAAGGACCTAGACGTGGTTTAGGGAGTTCGTAAGCAAAGATAAACAACACGAACCTGACGTATGGACCTCTGCAAGGAGCTCGAGAGGAAGCTTTCTCAAATGGTCGATTTGACCTCTAGGGGTGAATTGAAAGTTCATTGCGAGCTGTGGTTGACGAGGGTAAAGTTTGAAAGGGTGTGCCGCCAGGGTTTTATAACGATTGGCTGCACCCGAGTCACAATGAGCATAACGCACAGCCTCGGTCTTGATATATGCACCCTGAGATCTGGACTGGCGCTTGCCTACCGCATGTGTCGAGCAGGCTTACAGGGGGATAGTTATGACCGCTGACCAGGCAAGCTAAGACAGCGCTCCAGCCGCAATATAGAGGGTGGAGCACCCAGGTTGAGTCAAGCTCAATTATCTAGGTGAGGTGAACGAGTGACCGCGTTCGATTGAACGGGTGGACGTTCGCGACGGCTGAAAGAGTTCTTAGCTACCTGAACATCTTTTTGGCAGCTTTTCTTGAGGAATATTATCACAAGATATGGCGTCTGAGTATCGTACTCTGCGAAGACACATGTTTGTCGCTTCGGTACCTGCAAACTCGACCAATGTGAGCGATACGTGATCGATGGCGGGGCGCTCGTTAAGGTCATCCTAACCGACTGGAGAATATCGAATTCACCTGTCGACTATTGCGTTGCTCCCCATGATGCATTGTTGCTCATATGCGCCCCTATTCAAATCCTCCGCTCGGATTTCTCAGTTGCCCAGGGCAGTTGTCACATTGCGGTTCAAAGACTGGGCGTGGACAAGTGGGTACGCCGTTTGGTGAAACACGACAAGATTATTCTCGACGCCCTCGAGCCCAATATGCCAACTCTTCACTGTAACAAAGTAGGCCATAGTTTTCAGCACCGTATTGTTCACTCGCGAGCTGGATTAGTCAGCGGTCCCTTGTAGATGGAAATATGCATTAGTCACGAACATCCGTTCGTATCCAATCATCCGCCGTATTATTATCACGCGGCTCGTACATACATCAGTCGTCAGCCATGCAAAACGTAGCAAGAAATAGAGCCATCTAGCTCGGTCAGGAGATTACAAACACCTCATGCCATCCAGAACCCACACACCCATCCCGCACAAAACGTCGCCGCGCATGCAGCCCCTACGCTCAATATTACAGATAACCCGCTCCAGCCCTTGTCTTCCCCATCGTCCCCGCCGTTCTCTTCGCTCGCGCTCCCGCGGATCCGGTTAGTTCGTGTGCTGAAACCGAATACTTGGCCGAGCATTTGCGGGAGGACGGATACGGCCAGTGCGACCAGCGACGGGACGTGTAGCGGGTCATGGTATATGCTCCGCTCCAGTGCCTCTTTGCGGTCTCCCCGAATGGTCGACGCCCCAAAGTCCTTGACTCGGTGGCGAACAGGCGGAGACGGCCTCGCTGCGCTATCAGGCGTCGTATGGAAGCTAGGAAGCGGTTCCCGACCTGGTGTAGGCTTGAGCGTCCCACCCACGTCCAAGCCCGGTTCTTGACTATGCCCATATCCCTTCAGCTTCCACATTGTGCCCATGATCACATCTTCGTCTTCTTCCCCTGCTTCGCTGGGTTCGGAACCTGGCCCGAGGTCGAAATCAGACCCCGCTTCGGGGTCCTCGAATCCAAATAGCCCGGCGACCGGTTTCCTTTCCTCGTCCGCAGTCGGCCGTGGTTCGATGGGGGAGAGTGCGGGATTATGCTCTCGCTCGCGCCAAGCAACGAACCGGGCCGCAGCAGCATCTCGTAACCCAGCCAGCATGCGTGGATCGCGGAAGAGCACGTGGGAGAGTTCGGATATGCTGTTGAGGTGAAAGACATACTGTCGTGGGGGAAACGCAGGCGAGGCGATTCCCGAAAACGGAGGGTAGGTGGGAGCAAACGGCGGAGATGCCGAGTGGTAGGGCGCAAAAGGTGGAGAAGCGGACGTATATGGTGCTGGTGCAAACGGGGGAGACGCGTGCGAGACCTGGGATCGCTTCAGGGTCGTACGACCCCTGTCGTGGCCATGTGGGCGCTGCGTGGCGTGCCTATTTAGCGGCGGGGCCAGCAGTTGACACTCAACCCCGCCCTGCGAGTTGGAGCGCGAGTGGGCACGAGTTTGTGTCTGCGACTGGGGCTGGGTGGGAGGTCGGGTGGTGTGGTGGCGCCGTCGACTGGGATGAGGTAATGTGATCACGGGCGCGTGTGAGGCGATCGAGGAAATGATGTCGTGCTCTCGCGCCGTGATGGCTAATTTCGGAAAAGTCATGTACAAAGTCAGCCACAGGAATATTGCGCAACGTGGTACTCACGCTCTGACACGACAAGCACGACAGCGGTCACGAGGGGGGTGCGGTGCGACGCCAGCATGGCTGTAAAATCGGGGCCGGGTGCGCGGGCGGGATGCAGCTCCCGATGGAGGGTTTGAAATGAAGCATGCAATGTTTGCAAGACTTGGCCGACGGCCCATTTCGTGGACTATTGGTTAATGACTAAATCAGCCGATAAGTTGGTGCGGGGGATAAGACCACTCACCTCGTTATCTCGGATATCAAACGAGGGCATTACGGTCAGGCGAACATTCCGGTCGCGGTCGGCCAGAATAGTCGAAGCCTCGAGACAGGCCGTAACGTCGCCCCCAGGGTGGTCCCAGCCGTGTATATGGACCACTTGGGGGCTGCGCATCAGCAGGTTGTCGGCAAGACTACGTTGGCCTCCTAGAATCAGAATCCGCACATTTCCTATGGCTTCTCCGTATGCGACTTCCGACTCGCGTGGGGGCGGGGCCGGGACGAGCGAGGGGCCGAGTGCAAGAGAGGGAATAACAAGCTGGTGGCCTGATTCGGCATGTTCTTGAGACGAAAAAGTGATATCTTCGTCTCTTCGGCTCACGTTGGCCTCGTCGAGTGACCATATAGATGCAGACAAGCCAGAGGGAAATGAACCGAGGGAGGATGGAGAGCCGGGCAGAGACACCCCGTGGAGGTGGGGGGACGTCGGCGGCGAGGGGAGTGGTGGTGCAGAGTGTGGTGATGACGGAATTGACGATGCGATCGACCGCACGCCGTATACCGAACCAGAGACACTTTCAAACACAGAGCTCATCGTGGTGCATCCGATGGCTGGTCGTGGACAGTTGCATCAGACCCCATCACGTAATCCAAGGCGTTTATCGCGTCGGCGCTTAAGCTCCCCTAATCGGGCCCCTGAGCTGGTGTGCTGCTCCGTCATCACCGCATACACGATTCGCCCGCCTCGATGTCGAGCCTCGGAGCCCTAGCACTTGGGCGTGATGTTCGGTCATATCTTGGCCCGTATCGGTAGTCAGATGAGTTTGGTCATCAATCTGACAGCGAATCTCCGAGTCAGAAGAACTGCCAAGTCAGCTCAGGAGCAGGAACATTGTGGATCGCGGTATTCTCGTACGTTGGCGTATAGTTATCACGGAATATCAAACGTTGCAGCAATATGGGCTCTCGTTGCAGGAATCCACGGCGTTGCAGCCTGTGAGTGACACTTCATCTCGGCGCTTGTTAGTCCCTAACCTCCTGAGCAGCCCGCTAAGCAACACTCATATACGCCATCTCTAGCCACTAAAAATCCACCGAAACTTACAACCGATTGTTGCACCACACATCGCCTAGCACGGGCGCACTCTGTGTAGTTGCCACGTGCCATTCCCGTCGTTGGCACAGCGACATGCCCAGTTTGGGACTCACACCCGCCTCCCGTGCTATTTCCCAAGCGACACCTTTGTACAGCCCCTCGACCCAATATATACAACTCTATTTCATCCAGTCGATCACGCGTCTGCCCTTCTCTTCCGCTGATTTACCCGCCTCAACGGCTCGTCTACCCCAAGAAACACGCACAAGTCGTCCGTTTGGGCTCAGGTATTGAATCGATCGTGTTGCCCTCCCTGTTAGATCTTAGACTAGTCTCCACTTCTGATATAATGCGGTGGATCTCATAGTCGCGTTGGTGCTATATAAACTCGTCGGTTGACGTAGGTTCTGAACATTCGCTT
The DNA here is from genome assembly GCA_037039685.1 of Ceratobasidium sp. AG-K. NCBI lineage: Eukaryota > Fungi > Basidiomycota > Agaricomycetes > Cantharellales > Ceratobasidiaceae > Ceratobasidium > Ceratobasidium sp. AG-K. The sequence continues at coordinate 5,066,604 of JAWNGF010000003.1, read as the reverse complement.
CTACTGTCCCACCTACTCATACTACTCGCTCCCCGTTGACTCTAATAGGCTTTATAAGATAACAATCCGAGCTGTCGAAAAAGGTGTGGGGAAATACCCTGGTCCGAATGTCTTCTTTCATTATCCTCGACGACCTGTCCTGACATTCGTCGTCTATAACAGCTCTCTCATTCGTCACCCCGCGCTTACTCCAGCACCTTCGGCCACTTGTCGGCAAACGGAGAATCTGAAACAGCATCTAAACGGCAAATTCTCCATTGAACTCGGGAAAACCCGACGGTGAAACCTAGTCCAATCATTCCATATTCGACAATGTATGTTGAAAACCTGAAGCTCGCAATGTTCAACTAACCGAATCTACCCCAACGATCTCCCCAGGTCTAAACAAGGAGACGATCGTAGACTTCCCACTGAAACCTTCTGTCGAATTTTTCACCTCGTTTCCGCCGGCGGGCTTGCGGTTATGTGTGCCGCCTCGCGACGCACGCGAATGATTGCCGAGCCGATCCTCTATACGAACCCTAGAGCAGAGTGCCCCGTTCAGGTTTTATTACTCGTTCGGACTCTTCTGGGCCGAGCGGAACTATTGCGTCATGCTCGAAGCTTGACGTTTAATCTCGATGGAACCGAAGGAGGGGACGGACTCGGACCGCGGTATTTTGCTTCTTTGCTCTACAAGATCCAATCCGTGCTTGACAGAGACGAGCTTAGCGAGCTAAGGGAACTCGTCTGGTGCGCGCGAGGTGACACAGGCTGGGCTCTTCCTATCTCTCTTGATTCTCTGCCGCATATAGCCCGCTTTTCCACAACGGCTACTACGCCCTCGCTCGTACCATTTCTCACTGCGCACCCAAGCATCACGCGTCTCACACTTCATTCACATGGCCTGGCCCTCCGCTTACCACCCTACGCACTTCCCAACTTGACCCACTTGGCATGTGCAGCTCCAGCGCTCAGCGGGCTCCCCATTCGAAAGCTGAAACACGTCGTATTGATGGACGCGCCGTTTATTCCGCTCCTAGGCGGTGGGGTACTAAGCGTCCTAGGGGTAGACCGAGACCGGTCGAGTCCAGACTTTACCCGGGGCTGGAGAGACGCGTCTCCTGTACCTCTGCAGCCCGAGAGCGACCTACCTCTCCGGTCAATCACACTCCGCCTCGGACACGTGATCATCTCGCCTTCGCAAGCGCCGCTTATCCTTGAGCCATTTGTCAGGCATGTGCCTTCGTTGAAGAGACTCGGAATTGTGGCCGGTCCGAGCTTTTTCACTCGTGTGAGTATGGTCGGAGCTGTGATGGCATTGAGACTGATTGCGACGGGTATATGCGCGTAGGAAGTTCTAGAATCGCTGACACCGACCTTGGAAGGCTTCACCGAGCTGCGGTGTATTCAACTAGAATGTAATGCCGACCCGGATGGGAGTGGCTACCGATCACCTCCGATCCAAATCGGAGAAGAAAATAGTCCTACTACCGAGGCAGCCGAAATCGGACAGGTCTGGCGCACCCCAACGGCAAACGAGACCGAGTCGATTGTGGAGTCATGGAAAACCGCGTGCCCAAGTTTGGATAACGTAGGTTTGCCGTGGCAGGTCACTGATGTGGCGGGGGAATGCTTGATTGCCAATTCGCAAAAGGACAGACAGTGATGGGATAGAAAAGTACACTTTTAGAATAGAGTTGTAATTGTTCGAGAGCTTTCTTGCCCTTTTCAAGTTAATATCGTTTATGCTGTGCTCCGGTTAAATCTTTTGCTCGCTTGCGGCCCCGATGACTCTTTTTAGGTGATTTCAGACGGTATTTCAGGGTATTCATCTCCATTTCATCGACCTAACATTAACTACATGCGGTAGTATCGGGACATATAGTAAGGAAGAACGCGTAGAGACAGGTAGTTGTGAATCATACAGTAGAGACAGATCGTGAGTCATGTTGTAGTGACAGGTGAAAATACATCGGTGACGAGAATGTGTGCATAAGCGAACGTGTGGGCTGAGAGCCGTAAACCAGAGAGATCCAAAAGCAGAAACAGAAAACGAACATACGAGAATACAGACAATCCAAACTCAGGCTACAGTATCAGAAAAAAGATCCGAATCCCAGAATAAAATATGAACATCGAGGAGGGTCATTTACGCATCCGACACAAGAGCGCCCTTGCGCAACTTGAGCTTGAGCGCAAACACGTATGGCCACAAATGCTCCTCCTTCACGCGCTTGCGAGCAAGAGCCTCGTCGCGCTCGAGAGAGACGAAGAGAGACTTCTCACCCAGGAAGTCAACGGCGAGGATGCCCCGGTTGTCAGTCCCGTTGCGCTCGATACGGCCATAGTAGGCCTGGTATACACGGTTGCGAGCCTCGTCGGTGGGCAGCTGACGGAGCGTGTCCTTGTCGACCTGGGTATGGAGCACGGCCGAGATGGCGTCGAGCACATCCCGTACGGTCACACCCGCGGAGCCGGGCTGAGCGTGGACGGGAGCAAGCCAAGGGAGGGAGCCGTCGTATGCGATCATGAGGAACGGAACCGGTGGAGACGTAGCGTAGGCAACCGACGCCGGGTGGGCATAGAGTTGTTCAGGCTCGTGGTTGGAGATCAAGGCCGAGGCGGTTGAAGCGTCCCGGACGTCCCAACGAATGCGGAATGCAGAAGGCGACTCGGGAGTCCGCAGGATGGATGGGGCCTTGAACAAACCGTGCAGCTGGAGCTGGGACATGCGGGGGGAGCGCGGAGAAGTGGCGGTAGTGGGTGAATTGGGCACGGCGTTGTTGGCCGGCACCGTCAAAGAAGACGGGCGAGGCCGCGAAACGGGTGAGGTGTGTGAGCCGGAGGGTGTATGCGGTGATGGGAGCTGTTGGGCTGGTGCTGCCTCGTAGTGTGGCCACAGAGTGGCAACCGCGGCCGATGGCTGCTGCGGCCGCGACTGGGTGCGAGGTCGAGTAGACGAGGTAGAGGGCCAGCAGACACAAGGGGTCTTGATGCACTCGCAAAAGAGCGAGCGCTGAGTGGAGGGTGCTCGAGAGGTCATCTTAGACGACTGAAATGAAACGGGTCGTATGGGTAAATGGGGGTGCTTTGCACTCGATGTGGTTCTGGTGATCTTCAAACCAGGGAAGGAACCACTTATATAGACTAAAACCAGCGCGCTTCCGGGAGCGGTGCGGAGGGCGGGCAGTCGGTGTGGTCGGGAAACGTTCCGCAACCAGAGCCACTATGCTGTCCAGGAAGCGAGTCGAGAGAGGGACCCTGAAATCACTGACTCGCTTTTTGATCGGTGATCGTCGTCGTATTCCCATTGGTTGGAGGCTCCAACTCGCTAGGCTGGACCCTAGTAACCCCTGGTAATTAGCTTGCTTCCCCACAGCCACGTCGGGAGATATTTGTGCGACAGCATAGCACTCGTCATCCTTCCGGACAGCTTGACGATCCTCTTTCCTTAACCAGACAAAGGGACCGAGGCTCGGCAATGTATTACTGGAGAACTCATGTGGATACCTCCGCAGCAGAGACAGATACACACAGACAACAAAAACATTTCCAATTCAAGAGTCCTCCTGTCCGATCATTACATAGGCAATGAAACACAATAGATACATTCGCAAGGCGCAATCAGGCACGTCGACGGGCAAGCGTCAACACAAAAGTTTCCTCCCACAGGTGGGCCCGCCCTGGTAACCGGCGCTTAACCAACGCCTCATCTCGCCCCAGGCACACAAACACAGTCTTATCACGTAGCCAGTCGATTCTACGCCGTTCGACGCGAATCCCATCGCTTGTGGAGCGTGCATGCCCCGGTCTACTAGTGGACTGCACCTGTGCAGATACCTCCACCTTTGTTTGCAGAGCGGCATATATGCCGCGGACGACGTCGAGGACCGTACAGCCTACGCTAAGATCACGCGCATATACCGGTATCAACCAAGGCAACAGGTCACGGCACACAATAAGCATGCGCGGACGAGCCGGTGTGGTAGCAGGCTCGAGTGCAACCGGGTGGGCGGCAAATGATTGCTGTGCCTCGGCCGGGGGAGCGGGATGGGAATTATAGTTGAGGTTCAGACGCGTGTGTAGATCCGAGGCAAGCCCCAGACCCGAGGCCGGCAAACGGTCCGTGGGCTGGGTATTGGAGCGTGGACGAGTGAGACGGGAGTGGTGTGCTGCTGTAGAGCTGGACACGATACTGTTGCGACGGGTGGGGGCTGGGGGAGCAGGCGGTGCGTCCGGAGAGTAGGCTACGTCCCAGGTGAATCGCATTCGCGGACCGGAGCCGGTGCGAATTGCAGGTGCAGCAGTAAGCAAAGGGTGAATGATGGCAGCAGGTGGTGCGGGCGGCTGGTTCAAAGCTAGAGGAGTGTCAAAAAGTGTGCAGAAAACTACTTGAGAGAACTCACCAGGAGGCGCGCTAGGCGACCGTTGGACAGAAGTCGCGGCCGTGGCAGGTCCTTCGCTCTGATCGAGTTTTTCGTTCTCGAGGGGAGCGGTCGCAGGAGCATAGTGCCGCCATGTCTCGTGGCCCTGGGTCGCGATAGTCACCTTGGCAGGCAACCGAGTCGGGCGAGGGTGGTGAATTTCTGGGCTCTGAGCACGGGGAGGCTCTTCGGCTGGATAATTGTTATGCGACCTAAGAGACATGTTCGGGAACTTGAAGTTGTGTTGATGTGCGCAGTCGCTTCGGGTCCTTGGTCGTTTGCTCGATTGCCAAGCCGCCGACAACCAGCTTTATACTTTTCTACGCCTCCTCGGTCCCGAAAGGCAAGTTATTTTTTCTCGGTATAGAGTCCAATGACGATCTCGTAGATCATCTACTCGATGCGCCTCAAGGCTGTCCGCGCTAGCGAGGATCGAGCGAGCGAGCTCCATTGTTTGGGACGGGCCGGATGTTTAGTGCGGGTCCCCTTGGTCGGTTGATCAATTACCTAATGGGGCGGTGCGATCCGCTTGATGCCGGTACTGAATGCAGGATAATGAGCTGTGTCTAATATAGAGCGCTGTACTCGGCCTTCTCCGGCTTGACCGAGCTACATGCGCAGCAGTTGACCTCTACGACGCGACAGATTGTATACAGGTGTGGAGCCGTCCTTCAATGAGTCGTTTTTTGTGGCAGTGGGTACCACAAGATGTGCCCTGGTATTCCGAGCCGAGTCCCGTAGCCGGTTCAATACGACAAGGATGAGAAAGCGTCGGCAGGTTGTGCGGTCAGTTTTATGCGTCGTACAGCCGCAGCATGATGCATATGTCCACAAGGAAGATCGGCTAAGTGATGGAACCCGATCCCTATGTGTAAGTCGTTAGTCACTAGACGCGACTGCTCACCAGTTCTCCTATTTTGCTCTCATGGTTTCTCAGAGGAAGATAGAATCACCGAACTGAGTGCGTGCTCGGCTCATACCTCGCCTGCGACCGGACGTCCGGACGTGTCGCTCGCTGCCTGGCACATTAGGCAGAGAACCTTTAGAAAGTTTTGATAGAATTCAGGCTAAACGTAGCACATGGATGACCAGAGCTCCGATGAGCAGGAAACATGTAACCGGGCTCATGGGTTTTGGTCTTTAATCCCAAGCTTTCCTTCTTTGAATTCCCGAGCCCACTATCCAATCACCGGCAAGTCAATGTCAATCCTAGGATATACAGATTGTGCATACTCACCATCATCGAAGGGATCCACTTTACTGGAGCAGCGTGCCGTTGCTATAGAAAACGCCAACGTCAGTGCCGGCAGTTGGTGCACCGATGGTACACGGGAGGCGATGACGAGCTGGGTGCCAGGGGCGACAGACTCACCTCGATTCCAGCGCTGTACCGCCATACACCATAGGTGAGCGCTCCAATGCCAACGGTGCAGATAGCAGTGTTGGCGACCCAGTTGTGGGGACGAGTCCACCAGCCGCCTAGGAGAAAGGAATCAGGAACCTCCAACAGCCAATGGCGTCGACTGACCGGATGGCGACCACACGTGTCTTGGATACGGGTATTGACCTCCACCGCCCTAATATCGATCGTTCAGTACTCTGCGTTGCTGTACGTGCGACTCGGTTACCATTGTGTCGAGGTAAATGTGGGAAGTTGCAAAGATACACAAGCGTTACTGTTACGTCCTGTGAGAATCACGGGCTGACGTCAGGTTTTGCGCCGGGTAACGCCCGCGTTTGCATTCCCGACTCCGAGTGCACGCTGTACTCGTCCGCCACGCTGTATACCAATCCCCTAATGCTCTGAGGAATGTTAGAAAGCGTACAAAACTACTTTTACGACCGACGACGGGGGTTGCTCACGACCGCCGGGGCAGTGGGTGCAGGATATGTTGCCGGCCAGTACGTACTTGCCCGACTCGAGGAAGTGCGAGACCGGATCATTCGGGAACGAGGAGACAAGGACAAGTAAGAGATACTTCCATGTGCCTGCCAATTTTTTGAATCCACTCCTACTCGTCTGTAGCCTAGTCCGGCGCTTCCAACAAAATGTCCAAGATTGTACATTTACAACAATGGCACACCTTCCGACACTGGCAACACAAATAATGCACGACATGGACGTCGAGTCGCTCATATCCCGCCTCCAGCAAGCCCGCGCTCCTCGACAACCACTTGCTCAGCCACTTGCACCTCCTTCACTTTCCGAGCCTCCACAGTCGAACGTGTCCACCTCTGCTCGTGAATCAACACCATCCAGCTCACACGTGGCCAAAAGCTGGGTCGACCAGTTTTCGGGATCGAGCGAAAACTCTTTGTCTCTTTCGGCAGGAGATATTGCGACGGCTTCGGTGGAACAGACGCTTTCCCTTCCCTCTCATTCAGTTCCGCCAACCACCGAAACCGATGTCGACACCAGATCCGAAACTGGCGCAGGGGCAACTACCGAGTTTCATTCACTTCCCACGGACAATGGGGATGTAGATTTGGATAGGTCGGCCGACGCAGATCCTGAGCTTGAATCGGTCGTGGAAGCTGATGTGATCGTGGACCCCAACGTCGCTCAGGATCAAGGCTCTGTATCTGAACGAATGGACGCCAAGTCTGATTCGTTGATGAGCGTCCCGGAAACATCGTCCCAGGCGAGCGAGAGTAGCGCTGGCAAAGAGTCCGCCGTCGTACGTCCGTCGCGTGACCTATCTTGAATTTAATTAATTTTGTTTTCAGATGGTCAACTTGGATTATTCAAATACCACTCCGTCCGCTGAAGTATTCCCGCCTCCGCCCCCACTGTCGAACAAGGAAAAGCTGGCACTTTGGAAAGAACTAACTACTCTTAGTATGTCCCTAGCTTAAATTTTAACTCGACCTCTAACCCTTTGACCAGCATTTACCCGCGCTCTGACGTCTCTCTATGCACTCGCATTCCTTACCCTCCTCACACATACTCAACTCGCTCTACTCTCCCGATACAAGTACCTCGCCGCCATTCGTGAAGCTCGCCGCGCCGAGGCTAAACGACAACGTACGACCATCGGCACGCTCTTTTACGGCGCTCCTGGTGTCGACGACGACGACGACCTCCTATCTATTCACCCCGAGTCGGAAATGGGTGACGAGATGGATCTCAATGACGAAGGGGGGTACTGGGACGAAGAAGGTCGATGGTGGGATGCTTCTGGTCGAGGCGGACTTTTTGGACGGGACGGCGTTGGGTCCTTGACTGAACGCAAGTTTTTGACGCTCGGTTGGTGGTTTTTGAATCGTGGGTGGAGGAGTGTAGGCGAGCGAGTGCGAGAGGCAGTGAGTGAGGTGTTTAATGGGTGAGTAGGGGTTGTGGGTTCGGTGTGTCTTGCTGTGCCCTGCTGGTCAACGTGGCTAACGGCTTTGCTAGGATGTCTTTGAAGACGCAAATCTCGCCAGACGAGCTGGAAGAACTGATTGCAAAAGTCAGGGCTATAGTTGAAGGCGACCCGAGCACGTTCCTTCTCGACTTTGAGTAAGCACACGACCACGAGATTCACATATGCATACTAACTGTTGGCCAAGTCCCCTATCAACCGTCCTCCCCTCCTCGCCGGCCGACATTTCCACGACCCTCGCATCAGGCGGACTCACGTCATCCCTCGCACACGTGGACCCCTCACTCTCCGCTCTCCTTGCCGACTCGCACGCACATATTTCTTCAGCCGACTTTAGCCTCGCTCTCAGACGATGCGTTGACCTCGGCACAATCGCAATGAAAGATGGATTAATAAAGAGCGGCGAGTTTGGAGACGGTCCATCATCTGGGACCACGAACACAGGTAGCGACAAGGTCAAGTTGGCTGCACTCTTGCCCGGCGTTGCGCGTTGGACGCATCTAGCGCTTAATGGCGTGCCAAATGAAATAATCGAGGTATGTGGCCTGTTACCGTGTGTACGCATACTGATATCACTCCCAGGGATTCGCCGAGCTGAGAGAGGTTGCTGGATATTCGGCTATCGTGCTCTCATCGTTTGAGAATGTAGTGGGCGTATATGCATGAGGGGAGGTGTATCTTTAGTTATGCTAATATACTGTTGTTTTTGGCTTATTTTGGGATTATGCCACGTGATGTATTCGCGCCAACAACTGTCTCCGGAACGCAAAGCACTCCCTCAGCTGTGTGAATATATGCGTGTTCGGAGGGAATCCTCTTGGCTTGCATAACCAGTGGACGCGACAATTTGTTCACAGCCTGCGATTGGGTGCTACTTGTAGCAATAGACACTCGGGGAGTTTTAACGGTCTTTTTATGCGTTAGCATCCACTGTGTGACTATAACTGACCAATATAACCCAGGTATTTGCCCTACCACGGTGCTCCGCTGCCAACACGGTCCTGACCATCACTACACACGGAGCGGAGCAGCCAATCCTACTCAACATACAGCAAAGAGTTCGAGCGACCACGCACATATCCCAGGCGTCCACTCTAATCCCAAGTACTGGGATGACCCCACTGAATTTATTCTTGCTCGGTTCCTGGAGCCCTATTGAAATCGGGACGCTTTTCTTGAGTTTCTAGGCGACCCTAGAGCGTGTACTAGTCAAAGGTCTGCACCGCGCGAAAAGAGGGTGGTAATATTTCTCACGAGTGAAAGTATAGGTTCGCAGAAACGACAGCGGTTACCGTGCTCGCGAGACTCTTGTCTAAATACTACATTTCGGTGGACAAGACCAAGCTCAAGATGATTGATGAAGTGCCTGTCCTGCAACTGCGGGAACGCCCGCCGAACCCAAATCTCAACGCAACGCTGACCCCAGGAAGAATGCCACTCTTGTTTACCCCTCGAAACTAAGCATGATTAGAACTTAACTCTTCTCTATAGTCTGCAAGACATAGTTTTGATATGTTTCCCTAAGATTCATTAGCAAATATAACGTTTATGTTAATTTGCGCATATATGCTTGTTTTATCCGAACGTGGCACTGAGCTCGACTGAAAGAGTGGCTGATCTAGCAAACACATAACTCGACCCGACGTATGTTACCTCAACCTCTCTATTATGTGGTTCGAGTGATTACCCTTAAACATGCATCAACGTCGCACCTACAACGCCTAATCGAGATCCAGGAATTCTACTCTGCCACCTGGTGCCATGAAATTACAGGACGGTCCGTAACTCATCTGCTATGCACGACAATTAGTTAAACCTTGGGTCAAATACACTATGCATCGCGAGTCCGGTGATTGTACTAACCCGAATATTTATGGCCGAACGGGTCCCTTATGATTCGTATGCGCGCTAAACATTCTCCTTTCTCCCTTCCAGCAACTCTCACACACTCGCAATGGGTTAGACAAACATACTGATGATTATGGAACGACAACACTGACTGTTGGACATTCACCCAATACCCAAACAATCCAAGTCCCTGCCTCCAGTCCGCATACATCCTTCCTGCCGGCGTTCATTACAGTCGCAGCTACTAAGACAGCCCAGAGGACTTCGTCCCCACGCGCTTCATGGACCGTCACTGGAATCGCGATGCGTTTGTCCCCTTCTCCGTTGGACCACGAGCTTGTATTGGCAGAAGGTAAGATTTTGTCTTATTGCCTTTCCTTATTCTCACGAGTGACTAGGTTCGCTGAAACCACGCTTGTTGCCGCTCTGGTAACAATCACTTTGAAGTATCATGTGTTGATCGATGAATCGATGCTGGAGCGCCGCACCCGATTGGGCAAGTCTTCGTTCTGGCTCACACCGACTCCAGCGCCAATTCCTCTTGCGTTCGCGCCGAAGGAATGATACGATCATAGCGTGGAGGTGGTATACTAAGAATATGATCGTTTTATCTACTCCTGTACGAAGATTATTAGTGCCATGGTATGCTTGTCCAGGTTCACTCTCGCGTTTACGACTCGGTTGTTGTAAGGACGCACAAAGGATAAGGATATGCATCCTTGCATTTTAACTACCATTTTGCGGTAAGTGGGGAGATGTGACAACAGGCGGGTCTGAAATGGTGAATAACTATGAATGACAGGGGGAAGGAGTGGGAGATACCATACATGAGGGTGGCAATGATCCAAGACGCAAGCTCATGTCATCAGAAGCAGATTTGATGCGTCCTGCTTTGTTCGTCGGTTCCGGGACTTGGCAATTCAATCCGGGTTGTCGACATGCGATTCTCGCGCCACGCCACTAGTTCTCTTCGCAATTATCTTCTGAAACAAAGGTCATCATGAGGAGCTTTATACTTCTCGGCACATCCGTACGACCCCTCACCATCCTTGCTGTATTTTCTGCGCGACTCGTGATTCATTTGAACTATGGCTAGCAGAACACAACCAATGACTTCTTCAAAAGGCTGGACTTGTGGCGCGGGACCTAACAAGCACCGCCCTCCCCCAATTCCTATCGCTCATTCACAAGATTTCCCTGCTCCGGATACTCCCACCAATGTTCGAGTTCGCACACCAGCCCGGACATCTACGTTATGTCAGGAGGTTGATTTAGGTATTTACATGGAACCTGAACGTCCTATGGCGACTGCAATATCAAGCATGAAATCTTCGTTGCCTATTAGAGCGAGTTTCTCGGCGTGGAGGGCATCCTGTAAGTAACGCTACCCTATGAACATTATTAAAATCCAAGCTTACTTTCGTATCTCAAGTAACCACAAAAACGAGCAATCCCCCGCCAGAAGGTATGTTTTTTTTTCTTAAGTGTGGGGTTCTCTCGAATTGTTCTCCCTCCAGACTTGTTCCCGCCTGGAGGACAGTGGAAAACGGATATTGGCACATTTTGTAGGTGAGCAATACGACTAAGCACCTGCTGCCCGGTCCTACTAAAGCGCGACCCAAATAGCCACACTCGTGTCGGCTCAACCTTAGGGCAAGCACGAATCACACATATTCAAGCGAGAAAATCCAAACGTCTGCCGTTCCTGCACGAATACATCCTAGTCTTCTTCGCAGCAGCGAATGAACAACGATTTGTAGTCCGGATTGATCGCCTTGGTAAACTAGGTTCTACGCCGGAAGGAGGTCTCTTTGGGTGGTGTATCGGACGAAATGGGAAAGCATCGAACACGGCAATCCAACAGGTCGGAGTGTATCGGATTCAAGATAACCAAATTGGAATCGACGACCCCGAAGGACCGTGGTATGATGGGGATCGTGGCTGGGGATCGGACCCAATTGCGACACTAGTAACATGGTCTCATACGAGCGAGGACAAGCGGTTGTCACATATCCTGAATCCGGCGGGAGTCAGAGTCCCTGCTCCTCTGCTGAATGATGTGTCTCGACTTCTCGAGGCCATTCTCCTGGAAATGCCTACGTAGTACGTCGTCCTACCTTGATCAACGTCGACTTGTCCTAATTCGTGTACCCTAGCCACCTGGTGACGACGAATTGTTACTTTATGACGCGGTCTTCCCTTATGCTCCTCCTCCGCTGCTTCCCTCACTCCTTTGCTTGCCGCTTGGGCTCTGCCTCTGACGACCTCATCCCCTCTTCGGAGCTAGCTGAACCGATCTGGGCCGGGTTACTTCACTGGTATCTGCCCTTCACGATCATTGCATTCTTGGCCTACATTCCCGTAATCATCGGCGCACACATCATAACAGGCAACCTCGCCGGTTGCGGTAGCTCGGTGTGCCCCGATTCATCCCAGGGTATAGTCCCAGCCGCACGTCTCGCGGTACACGGGCTTCTCGACGTACCGCTCCCGCTTGGAATACTTCACGCGTGGATCACGGCTCTCGAAATCAGAATGAACAGTCTCGTACTGAAGCTTTCTACCCAGTTTCAGACACTTGGGCGAGAACGCACTGTGGCTGGATCAACCTTGCTTGAAGACAAGTGAGTATCTTGCGACCTTGTATTTGTCTATGTACTCAAGGCGTCACGCATATACTAGTCGGCCGTTTGGCGTCGCCTTCCAAAAAGCCTGGCTTACCTTTCTGGCTTGGTTCGGCGTCGGTTTATTGTTTGCCCTTAGTAAGTCTGAATTTTGCTCGCATCCTCTTGAAGGTGGTGCTAACTAGTCTACAGCTATCCTAGTAACACTGCTTTCCAACCCAATTGTTATATTTGTGTTTTTCCTCTTGTCCGTTATTGCGGCCGTCATCTTCAACTTGAAATATCCCGACAGTGGGTTCCTGGTTTCGGGGCAAGTGAACTCTGAGCAGGAAAATTCCATAGAGGCGCCTGTCATCGTCCTCGAACCTATGCTGATGGGCAATCTCAGTCGGAGGAGCAGTACTGCGGTTGTAATTCCGCTGCCGGCTCAGTAGTATTTCCGGCGCATACATTTGTTCTGGTCTACAATTGAACTTTGTGCTCAATCAAAATTATCTGCGAGTCCACCAAGCGCATTTTATTGGGGGCTCGATTTACGGGAAGCATCCCAACCGAGTACACGGTTAGAATAGCCAGGACCCAAGGGGAAAGGATCGGGGACCTGTCCAGTAAGCCTATACCAGAGCGTCAATGCCGGGTCGAATGACACAATGACCCCACGTGTTTCAACCGTATTGTCCACTAGATAGGTGACCCTATCACCAACTGATAGTTGATCCGCGCGGCTGTCCCACTATAACGATCGTGCATACGGATGATAACGTGGATACGAGTACTTGTAATATATGAACTAACAACTCAACGGCTGAACCTATGGGTACTGTACATCAACTAACTTCATATAGACTACAGCCATAAACGATGCATCAATGAACGCTGATTCAGACCATAGAATGGATGTTGAAACATGAGAATGGTATATCACGCGAAGTGTGAGGTAGTAAGTCATTTCTACGATATCCATTGCGAGCGGGAGCGGTCGAGGGAGCAAATAAAAATAAAAATCAGCAGGATGCTCGATGGGCCACACTACTAGGATTGTACGCACTGCTTTTGCTTCATATATTCCCATAGCCCCTCAGTAAGCTTCAGCATCTCCGATGACCCGGGACTGTCTTGTCGTTTATAAAATGACACTAGATTGCTGTATATTCCGGCATTGCCATCGTACTGTAATGCTTGATCTGTAAAATCTCGAGCGAGGCGATCCACTGTCTCTGTTAGGACCTTGTACCACTCAAACTTCTCGTGATCCTCTCCTTTCTCACCGAGGGAAAACTCATCGGAAAAGGGGCGAGCAAACCTTTGTATTACGCCCGATGCTACAAGCGATCCTAGCCGATTACGAGCAGCTAACGCAAGGTCGTCGTCCTTTTTAGTAACCTGTCCCTGATCCGCTTCAGCTTTCCCGGAGGTAGGGCGGTCAATCTCTTCAACCAATGTGGTGATAAGATCCATGAGTGAAGTAATCACGTATGCCTCTTCGTTTCTGTCCATGTTTGCGTAGTCCCAATACTCCAGTAGCATGGAGAAATGGTGGGCTAACGCCGTATACCACCCGAGAACATCGAGAGAGTAGTGTATATGGTTTGAGTCACGGAGAGAGTAGAGTCTTTCCACCAAAGCTGCTTTGATTCGTAGACAACATCCGAGAGCATTGGAGGGCGTGTTTTGTGACAAGCTTGTACGGGCATCGTAGTAGTTCCATTGGGGTTTCAGCGAAGAGAGGTATTTGTCGTCAGTGCGCAGTACACCAGCGTAGCACAGTAAATGCCATAGATCATTATGACGCATATATTTACTCTTTGTGCCTTGAAGGGTAGCTCGGAACTTCGGCGCGTATGATTCGCAACTGAATGGCATCCATACCAATGCGGCGATATGGTGTATCTCCTCGATGTATTTCTCGTTCATGATAGACGATTCAGTCATCCCTGACTGATCATTTGGGAGCTGCGGATCGATAGAAGTACTAGGACTGAATAGGATGTCGGGAATGATTTTTGATAAGAATCTAGCTCGGCCAGGATCAAGCCGGAAACTCGATGTACATCGGAGCAAACCAGATGCTAGCCAGATACTAGCAGGAAGTTTAGCGGTTACAACGTCATCGTAATGGTCTTCAAGCTGTTTTAAGTTGAAGTCATCGCTGGGCCATGAGCTCATTATATGACGCATGTCCTTCAGCATGTGGACCTCCCTCGACAGGCGTTGGATATCTTCAAGGTGGGCTATGTTGATGTGGGCCATTGAGACATATTTTAACGCATCACATGCGTATTGTAGTGAGTCGAACTCGTAAAGACGAACCTCCGTGCCACAATATACGGGTATTCCATTGGTAAAGGGGTCGCACGTGCTTGTGACCAACGTAGTAAATAAGACGTTGCGAAGGATTTGAATGATTTTCTTGAAGTACGCTTCGTCGAAGAGATGTGCTGGCCATTTGTGTTCTGGAAAATGACTGATAGCTCGTAATATCCCAGATATAGCAACCACTGTCAACCAGGGGGAAGTCGACTCGCGCACCGCCGAATCGCGGAGGTGGTTCCAAATAAGCACCCTATCGAATATAATGGTCGTGTCTTTAAACAGCCCCCGCTTTTGAATTGGTTCTGCGTACTTCGGGTCCAGAATATTGATTAGGACGATCCACCAAAGCGTCGGATAGGCTTTGACTGCGAAGGGTTGGCTTTGATGCAATCGAGACTGTAGCGACAACAAGTCTGAAGCGTCCTCGAGGCCTAGAACGTTCCGGCTGAGAGCTACACACATCTCTAAACTTTCTTCGGATGGATCACTAAATGTTTGCCGGGCAGCAAATGCCTCGAGCCAGGAGATATAGTCGACCAAAGTATCTGCATTACTAATCTGTTGGAGTTTATCTTGAAGCTCATTCGGGAACATTAGGTCTCTGGTACCACATTCATTCGTGAGACGTAGCTAACACGAGATTAAATTAGACTTACGGGTATAATTCAGAAAGTTCTTCAAAACTTCCAAGTTGAGGATAGACGCTGGTATCATCGGAATTCGGTACTCGCAAGTAATACTTTTTTGCAAGGTAAATGAGTCTTCCGCACAGAACTTTGCATCGCTGAATGTCACTGTCTTTCGAATCTGGCTCGGTAGTATCGTGCTGAAGGCGATTCATGTATTCCGCGAGCATTAGAAATGCCTCGTAAAGTCTTTTATGGCTTGAATAATAAGTTAGAACCACTTCAGGGAAGTTGGTCGCATGATCGAGTACTTCTTTGATATCTTTGTCTTTGGAACTCTGTAGCATCCACATTAGAGCACGGAACGCTTGCCTGTGCTCTTTGTGCTGGTGCGGCGGCGGATAAGACTTGAGAACTCCGTCTAAGCTTTGTTGTTCTGCCACTAGTGTGCTTTCTAGGGAAAATGAAGTCGAGGCGGGGGTGCTAACAGTCATGTGCGCCTTCCTGAGGCGAGCTAGAATACCAAACATCCCCCTTTGTTTACGATGTATTTCAGATAGTCGGACAGGAGCCTGTCGGCACCAATTTAATACGTTGCGGGGGGTCATCCAGGAGTAGGCTGAGCGGGAAAACTTAACAAGATTGGAATGCCAGCCCCCGCTCACTCGAGTAAACGGGGTGACCATCGGGCAAGCTGGAAACCATGTGGGAAGCACCGTAAGAAGCCAGTAGAGCGCTAGAACGAATCCTGCGAGGGCGGCTGTGACAATCATCGGGGCCTGGTGAATCTCGGCAAGATAGATCACTAGACCGACGAAAAACAACACTATTCAAGGCCAACCGAATTCGTATCAGTCAGAGTCGTCCGTTGCGGAGTAGACAAAACATGGAACTTACATAGGGAGACATGCATAAGCGTAGGCAGGTGCTCGATCACCAGCTCCATTTTCCATCGCCTAATAGCATCCCATGACTCCTGGCGTTTGATGGCACGTTCGTAAGATGTCCCGAAGTGCCTGGATCCAACTCGGAATATATAAGACCAGCGTTTCGCAAGCATGGCAAATAGAGACACAGAAATGCTGATGCCAAGGGACAAAAACCAGAGACAGTTGACCCAGATAGTCGCCCTGGTAGGTTGAAATGCCCCTTCAAGGGTTTCTATAGTTACTGAGTCGGAGTCCAATACCCCAGGAGCATCGGCACCCTGCATAATGCTCGTAAGGTTGAGAATCGCTGAGACAGTCGCTTTGCTTGGGTCGAGTTGCAGGTTTTTGGCGCTTTCTAGGACGAAACTACGGCGATCACTGATCAACAAGAGAGTCGTGCGTATCCGAGGAAGTAAATCTTACGCAGTTAACATTGCCGAGAATAGCGCCGCCTTTAGACATTGGTATAAGCTAGAGGTCGAAAGCAATTCTCCAACGCATATACGTACAAAAACTACAATTCTAGGGTCAGCGGCTAGGTTTCGATTCATGCAACAACCTTGGCGACTCACCCAATGTAACGTCAATAACTCTAATATATGCCGTTGCTTCTGATTAGTCGTCGAGGTTCTAATACCAACAATCCGACTCACCTGTCCCAGTCTTCGACCAAATCTTTATCTTTGTCCTCGACTTTCTTTACGTACCGTTCCCAAACACGGGAGCTTTTTGCCGGTGTAAATTTGGCTTGCAGGTCGTCAACAATATCGGGCTGCGTCTTTGATCGTGTCCCGTTTCGTCCGGATTCCTTTCTCCAGTGGATTGAGAATCTGCCACCAGGTCGAGCTGCGTTAAAAGGCATCGCCACAGATCGAGGCCTGGGAAATGAAGTTGCGTCGGCGGCTGGTGATTCGCTAAGAACATTGACCTCGTCCAGAATGGCATTTTGTCGGCGAAGAGTCGTTTTGAACAGCGGGGGTGCCCTTCTACGACGCTATTCGGGTTTAGAGACATGGCAAACCGGTTGTTGATGACACGCACAGTTGGCACTTGAGGCTGAGAAGTTGGAACAACCTCATCGTCCTATATGGTGTCGTGGTTGCGATTGTCGGATGCACAAGGTCAAAAAACTTTTAACCAACTCACCGGAGGTTTGCGAGTGCTATTTCGTCGACGAGGGCCCAAGAGCGTTGTCATAGCGCGCGTGGGAGAAAAAATTGCCTGAGCACTAGTACGAGGACTCAGAGGGTTGGAGTGGCACCCACAATTATACCTGCGCGGTTAATTCATGCCGGCTAAGCGCACTCTGAGTTTCAGTCGGCTCTCTGAATTTATCTCCTGTTTCGATATGATGTTGTGATGCTTCCGAGAGATAACGCGTGCACGAAACAGATCTAATCAATTACATCCATGATTAGCGCCGGACCTAATCTAGCTATGGTCTTATTCGTACACCACATCATCATAACTTAACTCAACACTGGACGCCGAGTAAAAGCAGTACCGCCTGTTGGTACCAATGTCGGAGTTTATAACTGCCCCAGTGACAATGCATACCTAAGCCAATACATTATCCGTCCATTATAAAAACCTAGGTTCCCACCACCTCCATATAACCAACCATGATCGTCGCCTGGCCGCCGCAACGATACAAGGCATGTCCTCGCTCTCAAGGTGCGTGCTAATTGCGTGGTCAGGGGGGAAAGTATCACTGATTGTAGCACCTCCATTCAGGCTCGCCAGTGATTCAACCTCCGCCTCGTCACGGCATGGATAGAGCGAGGCCAGGATACCTTTCGAACCGCTGGGAAATCCGAGTTTTTCTTCCTGAGTCCCAAGAATGATGAACGCCCATTTGTAAGGTGTTGGGTTATAGGGGTCATAGTATATTCGCTGACGAAAGTAAGTTGTGATGTCAGGATGCGGGTGATATGAGTGGGCTTACGTCATGTTTGGGGTTTGATGTGGCGAGTTGGAGGCGCGCCATTGACGCGAGTTCAGTGCGATCGAACCGTCCGCTAAGATAGAACTCGTTCCCGGAAGGCTCTTCGCTGAGTCTCTTGGCCATGATAAATATTTCCATGGTCAGCGTCAAGTCTGGCTTCGGGTCAATAAAGCCAGCATAGCGAGTGATGAGAAGTATCAGCTCGAGCGGGAGTGGCGGCCTTTTAGGCTGACTACCGGGCTTTTGGAGCCCACGGGAAAGCGTATAGCAGACAAGCAAGTCGTTGAGCTCCTGATTATAGACTGATTCATCGCCAACAGTGTAAAAAAAGAATTCAGCGACGAGGTTGTCGTAGTCAACCATGACACAACTGTGTAGCGGGCTTAGTCAGAGTATTTGTTTGCACGTCGGTCATTCGAAGCACCCAAACACAAGCGCAAACTCATTTGTCGCGTCGGGGCAAATATATTAATTTTCAATAGCTTTAAATATGGAAAGCAAGAGAATGAGACAAACAGCGGCAGGACAAACAATCATTCGAGTTTCGGTGTAGATACATTTGCAATACAGCTGGGATTGAGAACAAAGCGCGCTTGGACAAGTTCCACAACGTACCGCCCGGAGTTTACGGCATGCGGTGACTCAAGCTTGAGGCTTCGGCCCGTCGGGATCCTTCTCGTCCCGTGGCCCTTGTCCCTCGAATCCATGCGATGCGTACCCTGGGAGTTTCTGGGCATCATAGGGTGGTACATTGTCAGCACGGGCGAAAGGATCCGGCTGTCCATACGAGTAGGGGTTGTATTGTTGTTGTCCGTAAGGATTGTAAGGTTGGGGGTGGTGGTGCACTGCCCCCATTCCGTACTGCTCCGAGGGCGCGCGAGGTTGGCGTGAGACAACCGAGGTGGGGTCGAGGAGCTGACGCCAGTAGGCGAAGTTTATAGACACGAACATGGCGCCGAGAACTAGGTCGTGGAAAGGTCAAGACGATATAAATAAATTGGGCCGAGGGGCTTACGCGCTGAGACGATGAACCAAGCAAAGTCGCTGAATGTCCCACGATTCCAGGCATCATCACACCAACGTCGAGCCTGCTCCGCCGAGAGTTTATCCGCTGTAACTGGGTCCCAAAAGCCGTTCTATGTGAACCAAATCAGTAACTGTGTGTTCCAAAGCCTTGTACCCGTACCCTTCCCACTACAAAGTCGCCCGTATTCTCAGTGGTACATTGGTCGATGAGAGATTTCTAAACAAAAGCGTTAGCTCAAGCTATACTATACGGAGAGTGACTGACCTTCATAGTGAAGTGTAATATGATCCTGATAATCTCGGCAACGAGTACTACGACCACAGCCATGACAGACGCCCAAGAATAAAAGCCAACGAGTTTTGTCTTTTGCTTGAGCATGGCAAAGAAGCCGAGTGTCTTTCGTGCACGATTAGATCATCAGCCAACACATCACAAACTTGATACCTACCTCGATTAAGCATGCAACAGTATACAAGACACCGAGCGTGATATCAAATGCCACTACCCTCGTGAAGCCTGTTCTAGGATTAGCCCGATAGTTCTATTGATTGGGAATTTGGCCTACTTTTTCTATCTCCTGACACTGCTTGGAACGACCGGATGGCCCTGGGGTGCAATATTGAGAGTTGGTTGTTGGCTTCGGGAGTCATAGCGCACTTACCAAAGCAAAGTCCAAATCCATGCAAGTATCGCACATGTGAGGGCGACAGGTCGGAGGTTATAGCGGTATACTCGTTGTACGAAGTTGTACCTGGGGGGAGGGCCAGTTGGCGGAGGGAGGCGAGTGTTCATGTCAATCGATGGTCAGAGGGGGTGATATAACAGTCGTAAAGTTATTATCTAGCCGTGTTACGGGCGGGAGATGGCTTGTGGGGCTACCAGAGATCAACTGTGGTCGTAAGGTGGAGAGTGTGGTTCGAGAGGGCGGTCCAGTTGATCTCAGCGCTACACAGCATTTGTGAAAGCTTACGTCATCGTAACCTAAAATCTTCCCATCCATTTCTCTGACAACAGTTCTAGAAACACATCAGATCTCTTATCTCAGTACATTCCTCATTCATCGAGATGAAACGCTGGCTATATAGGCACTCGACGCACACCATGAGTAGCTAGGGATAGATTGAAACCCTAACGGAAATCTTGTCCCACACGCCCGACTTCTTGCCCCCACTGCGCGATTGCCAATTAACTTGAGCCCTGTCGGTGCTCACCTCGAATGGCGACTCGTGCTGCAAGTATGAGATGTCCGCCCATTCGCTAAATACCAAGAGAACAAACATCCCATATTCTCTCTTGGATTCTGGGTTCGTCAGCTCGACGTTGAAGGCATCCGAACCTCCAGTGCCATAACCGATTGCGAGCGAGCCATTTGCCGGAAGAGGCGCTTGTATGGAACGACTAGGTGGGTCGTAAAGACAGGTGACGCTATAGTCCTCGAAGTTGTAATAGAGCACGAATGGGAAGAAGGCTTGGTCGGAGTCATTGGTGAGTGTCAATGCGAATAGCTTCTCGGTATTGGCTTGCACACTGGCCACGGTCCCGTTTGCCAGACATTCTTCAAAGTAATCCACCCCGTGGGGTTCGTATTCTGGGATCCTCCACTTGTCCTGGCCTATTGTCCTCAGCTCTTGAAGCTTCATCCCTAGCTTGGCCTGCAAAGGCGCCTGTGGGTTGTGATGCTGCAGCTGAAAGTGGAAGTGGATAATCCAATGGAGGATTTCGGACAGCTTCTTGACTCCTACATTACTTTTCAACCGGACATGAGCCGGTCCTGGCTGCTCAAGGGAATAGGTGTTCCTTTGGATTTCGGCGCCATCATCGGTCGGCACAAGAATCAAGTCGGAAGGTTCGCCTGGCTTTGTCCATATAACTGGTAGATGCTCAAGATTCTGAAATACCTCTGACCAAGGCGCCGGGAATGACGCCTTGTCGTTCACCAGGACTCGCACCGCATTTGGATGGACGTTGTACTTGATTATGGTCACGTAGGCGTCGGCTGGAAGTTCCAGGGGGCGATTAGGATCGACTTCGAGGGGTCTCAAAAGAGCCCCAGTTGGACCCACGTCTGCCGCGACGAGCTGAAACTTTGGAGTTGCTGTGGACCCCATGCTATCCGAAAAGACTCCGAATTCTGTGCCGGGTACAATCCCAACCGCACTCCCAGCCTTGATTCGGAATACCCCAGCGCTGGTGGTTCGTAGCAATGCTATTTTGCCTTTTGAGGCAGAAAACTGAGTGCTAAATAGAAGCCTATCCTGGTTTCGACCCTCGCACTGGGGAGTCTGTGGTTGATGTTTGGGGAGATCATCTATCGGCTTATGACGCGACGTTCGCTCCAAGACCGCTCTCAAGAGTGTAGAATAACCGGTCGTAGCTGGGTTGCATGCTCGTAACGCCCTGAGGAGAGCGATTGTGAATATCCCTCCCTTTTTTGTGTCTTGCGCTTTCTCTTCGCTTCGACAAGCGGCCAGTAGAATATGCGTCTCTAAGCTAGGAGCCAAGAACCTTTTCGAAACCCCCCTAGAACTTTTCATTTTTTGTAGCTCCGTAGGGTTCTCTGGTAACAGTGCTTGTATGATGTGATCGTCAAGGTTGTGGGGGATAGGTGGGGCGTTTATAACTTTTGAAGAGCGCGTGAGAACCTCCGATTCTTCTCCAGCACGACTACCACTGCCGGAGTGACACGAGTCGAGGATGATGGTCTGCGAAAGTCACAAGGTGAGTCAACCTTTGGTCAATGGGCAATTGAGCGCCTTACTATATTGTTGCCTTTAGTGCGGCTGAGACAATAGACGAGTGCCCCGAGCGTCCTATCCGGAATACCAAAAATCCATCCACCATTGCTGTCTTTCGTGTCCGCGTCGTATGATACAAGTGTTTCGATCGTCTCATCGGATAAGTTGGATTGCCATACTACGGTAGAATGGCATTGACTTCCGTGGCCTACCAGAATCAAAATGTTGAGATATAAATATCAATGAGGTAGTAATTGCCTTACCAGCGTAATATAAGACTATTGGGTCCAAGGGTTTAATGTCTGGATTCTTGATCAAATGCGAAGAGAATGCATCGATGATGTTATCGCGAGTTGCCTCTTCGTTGAAAAGGGTCCTGAAATGACTAGAGGGGACTTCGAGGTCCTTTGTAAAATATTCCAGCATCGACGAGGCATCCTTCACGCAACCGCGCAAAGTGTGATGGCGCTCGGTGTCTTTGTATTGGTCGATACCAATGATAAGGCCATGAAGCCTTGAGTAGTCAAGTTCAGCCATAGAGCACGGGCAAGGGATTGACGCTTGTCGTACTGGTTGCTCTGCCTTGGGCTTTTGTATGCTTGTGGCTGCGATGAGCTGTAGCTGTATCAAGGATATCGATGCGATGCACTGGATAGATGTGTTGATCACTGCAATGCGATGCAAGGGCCCAGACGTGATCTTCGGAATAAACAATCACACATTCTAGCCCGTTTCGTGGGTTCCGCAGTTGTAGAATCTAGTTCGTGTTCTCGTCGCAGCCTGACTCAATCCCATGCATAATTGACGCACATATAACGCGCTGATATCAAGACGAATTTATTTTCTTCGAACACCACTACCAACATCATCGATTCACCCAATACATACAAGCAGAGTGCAGGCTACCTCATGAACCTTGGGTTTAGAACGGTAATTGGATACACGACAGAACCAAAAGGAGGTGGTGAATGGTTGTAATCTTGGTTTGGTCTAGACATCTCACGGGGATCAAACCCGTCTTGCTGAATAGTGCTCATCTCAACCGGGCTATGCGAGAAATATAGCTTGAAGAAGCCGGGGTCCTGTACGAGGTGGCTGGCAATTGTGAACTGAAGCGAAGTAGCACCTTGATCGCCATAGCCAATAGTTAGGTCACCGCCTGCTCTTAAAGGTGGCCTGGTCTCCGAGCTCGAGGGCATGTATATCGACGTAATTGAAAAGTCGCCTACAGAGAATCTCAGCATTCTGTAATGATGAATATGGATGCAAATGCTCACTTGGATCAAAGTAGAATACATAAACGAAATAATTGCTGGTGGTCGTATTGTGGACTGTCAAGCCAAACTCAGCTTGGGGCGAGTAGGTAGCAACGATGCGTGTCTCATTGCCGGGCTGCAAGTTGATTGGCTGTCGGTCCGGGCGTGGAACGAGAGCACGGGCAGGTTCAGAGCGGCTCTCCCCTGTAAGGCCGCCGATGAACACTTCAGTTAGTTCAACAACTTGTACTTGGAAAAGGTCCGAGCTGAGATTCGAATATATGTTTACTCGGTCGAGGTGGTGGTAGAATACGACGGCCTTGGTGAGCGCTCTCGATAATAGTTTTGCCCATCGATCTGAACCGGGAATATTGATTAATGATCCGAATTCAGTTTGCAGCTGAATGCCGTGTGCCGGCGAGGTAGAAATCTGTAGTTTGGCCCGTGCTCCAGACTGGACAGAGGTAATATAGTCGGCGAGGTGGTACTGTCCACCTAAACTAGCTCTAAGAGCCGCCTGGAAGTCAGGGTGGTTCCAGGATGAAGCAAAGTCGGGAGCTATCCTGATTGGCAGTGCGGTTGGTGGAGTACATAGAACAGCGTACGCGTCAGGGCCGAGATCGAAATCGCGCTTGGCACTGATTATGGTTCTATTGCCTTCCACACGTGAGGCTTGGAATTGGGTGATTAAGTTTTGCCTGCCGTTTTTGTAGTCGTATACTTGGAAGAGCGCCTTGTCATACACTCCCGCGAGGGAGCCAACCGGGAGTATATAGAATCCGTCGGTTCGTATGTCCTGGCGCGAGGGTTGATATTCAATGGATGTAATCGCGTGATGTTGGTGCGGAGATGCCGATGTGGCAAACACACACCGGTCACGGTGGTAACCTTCCAGCTGAGGATGTTGCGGAAATCGGCCGGCCTCCATGTTATCGTTGATACGCTTAAATAATCCCGAGTAGGTTATGTTCCAAACCATTTGGTCCTCCCTGCAGTCGTTTAAAGCTTGAATCAGAAAGTGGGTGAATATACCAGAAGGCGGCTCGCCCGGGTGAATGGGCTGTTCCATCGATTGCTCGTTATCGCGGCACGACGCTATAAGCACATGCGAAGTGACTCCTTGGTAGCGGAACGAGTGACGGTTGGTTGGCGCGCCTCGTGCATTCTCATTCATGGCGACTGGGCTGGGATTGCTGAGGAGTTCAGACCAAAGTTTGCCATCTTCACGTTCCAGTGCATCGCTATCGAGATTCAGTTGGTCCATGGGTAGCTGTGGCGCGGCTCCACTGGCATTATCATGACGAGAGCCGCTGCCTGAATAGCAACAGTCGAGGAGGAGGGACTGGGTAACATCAGAATGCCGTAAGTTTGTAGGCCGGCAGTCATATATCCATTAAACGTACTATGTGGTTGCCTTGGAATTTTGCAATTTTCCCAAGCAGCGCAGATATGGTGATATCGGGGATTAAAAGCGCACGATCTCCAGTGAGTGCATCGTAAGGAACGATGAATTCAACATGTCGTTCTCCAACGGTGGGGATGAAAAGTTTCTCTCTCATCCCGTGGCCTATTCACCGAAAATTTGAGTGAAAATTTGAGTGATCTTGGTGAGGCGTACCAGCGAAGTATATTAGTATGGGAGCATCTTTCACGATCTTCTCATGGGCGCAGATCTTGTCAAGACTTTGGATTATTTTTCTTCGAGTTGCGTCGGGCCCAATGAGGAGTTCAATCGACCTAGAACGCACACCCAGAGCTATGAGTGCACTTCTTAATCGATGCGCGTCAGGCTCCGGAGCCATGAGACCATAACCGTTGATAGCGATTATAAGGGCGTATACAGGAAGATAACTAGACATAGTTATGCGGGGTCGTGTCTGCTGGTAGGAAGAGCAGTGCCAGCCCCGACGGGTATGTCGGGTGTCTTATAGGAAGAGCCATAGGGCTTGGGCCGATCGTTGCTCAAAGAAGGGCTTAGAGTGAGTCAAGTTGAAGCGTCTATCTCCAACACTCATCCGAAGCACTTGATCAGCCAGTAGCGTTTAGGGAGGGGTGCTGAGAACGCTAGAACACAGCCGGGAGCCCATAGCAAGAGACGTCGTGCTGCAAAGCAATCGAATCCGAAGGCCGAACAGTGTTCCTATTCCATTGACTACGGAGTGCATTACACAGGACCAAAAGACAGGGATCGAAGAATGTGGCGGTGAAAAGCTCAAAGAAGGCAACAGGACATGCAGCCACAAGTGTAACTATACAGTACCAATTTTCGGAACAGCGCCGGGTGCAAACTAATTTACCTCCGATCCGACACTCGACCTCAAGACTAATTCGGTGTGTAGAGCATATGCTTCGGCGACGTCGAGCTTGAATTCACCAAATTAATACTTAGCAATGGCCCAACGCGTCACCATCCGCAAGCGCACTCCCTACAACACCAAGTCGAACCGCAGGAGAGTCGTCAAGACTCCTGGTGGAAAGCTTGTCTACCAGCACTTGAAGAAGCTTGCGACTGCCCCCAAGTGCGGTGATTGCGGCGTTGCCCTGCCCGGTGTGAGTGTTTATGTGTTATATGCTGAGATATTCCTAAGTTGTGTTTGTAGGTTCCCGCCCTCCGTCCTCGCCAATACGCGACCATCTCCAAGCGCCAAAAGACTGTGCGACGGGCATATGGTGGCAGCAGGTGTGGTGACTGTGTCAAGCAACGGTGCGTCTCATTCATATATCGTGAGTTTATGCTAATTTATCCCGATTAGCATCCTCCGTGCGTTCTTGATTGAGGAGGCCAAGATCGTCAAGAAGGTGATCAAGTCTCAGGAAAAGGCGGCGCCTCGCAAGTAACTGTATTCATCGGTTTTTGTGCCATGTCATGCCCCGTCCGTTCATATGTAGTCGACTTTCCACATTCCCAAAAACCCACTGGGTTGTATGAACTTGCTTGCTTCAACAACATTATTCCCACTGAACGCGTTCGGAGGTGAGATGGAATTCAAGGTGTTCGGCTGCATGAGAGCTCCGTGAGGTGAATAAAGCTGGTTTCAGCGACATAAGTTAACGACCAAGGTAACTACAACGTCCATGCACAAATACTAATCCTCCTCGTCAGATACATTCGACGCGACAACAGGCTTATTCGCTGGATGTGGAACTTCTTCCTCCTCATCGCTCTCCACTGGAATTCGTGGACGAGGTCGCGACCTAGCCTTGGGTTTGGCTAGCTCCTCAGGCTCCTCGTCAGACTGAGCAGCCTCTTCCTCTTCCTCACTCTTTGGACTCGGTTGCTTGAGTTTCGGCCTCGGTCGGGGTCGAGGTGCGGGTGCTGGCTCGGCCTCCTCCGGTGCACTATCTTCCTGCGCAGCGTCCCCAGCCTGAGGTACTTCCTTCGACCTCTTCCCCTTCCTCCCTTTACCACCCTCCTTGGCCTTCTTCTTCGTCCCATGGCCAAGCATAGTCGCCGAAGCATACACGCCCTGTCCAGCCTGGTTGGCCTTGTTCATCAACTCCCTCTCCTTCGCAAAGAACTCTTCGTCGTCTCCCAAGTCCGAGTCCTCGATAATCTCGGCCGACTTGTACACTTGAACTTCCTTCTTCTTGCGTTCCCGCTTCTTGGACGTCCGTTCCTCTCTCCGAAGACGCTTGGCCGCGCGCCTCGCTTCCCGGTCAGCCTTGCGAGCAGCTCGCTTCTCCTTGGAGGCATCGTCGTTGGGAAGAAAGTCGTCCTCGCCAGAATCCGAGAGTCCGCCGCTGGATTCTTCCGAGGACTCGGGCTCGGCTCGTCGGCGTCTCGTACGTTTGGTCGAGAGGTGTTCCTTGGCCTTTTTGCCTTGCAGGTCGATCGGCTCGGCTAGGTATTGCTCGATTACGTTTTGAGAGGTTTGAAGTTCGGATGGCAAGAGTGCTTTGGGGACGTGCCATTCGATTTCGAGGGCGTCTGAGGAGGGCATAAGTACACCCAATTTCCGTATGCGATTAAACCTACCATCATCTTCAGAAGTAAACCCCACTAGTCGCATGAGGAGCTTGAGATATTTATTTGAGGTTGCAGCGTCGGCGTGATCGGGGTCGACATATGGAATGCCTGTACTCGATTAGAATATGGTTTGAGTGCGAATGAGAACAAGACCCACGGTAATCCTCAAACTTGTCCAACGCATCCTTGGACGGCACCTTCTTCGCCAAAGCTGCCTGTCGAGCAGCAGCAGCTTCCTCGTCCTCGTCACTCGGAGGATCCTCAGTAATGTCCGTAGACTCGACAATATCCTGCCTCTGCCTCGCGACACGTTTCAAGATCTGCATATACCCAACTTAGCAGATGGATCAACGTCGATTGGCAACTCACATCAACGACCCAATCAACCAGGGATTTGTGATCCTCATCTACCAAGCAGGCGACAGCGATACCGATTTGTTCGGTCGTCTTGAATCCTTTCTTGACATTCACGTCTCCGGTTCCGGTCGGCTTTGATTTCGCCTTGACCTCGGGTTCGTAGCTCGAGTAGGCTTTCCATTGTCCACGGTTCTTGGGGTAGAAAGCCTGTGTCACGTCACAGAGTGTGGTTGTGGTGAGGCAAAGAAGAGCGTGTCAAGACGCATGGTGTGTTGTACAATGAGAGTTTGAAACCGGGCCGCTAGAATAGACTACTTACCTCGACCAGGAGTAACGGGTGTTCCTTTGCTTCTTTGAAAAACTTGCGTAGGATAAAGTTAATTAGCTGGACCAAGTCTTTATATGGTTGATCTTTGGGAAGCGAGGATTGGACTTTGAGGATCGACTGGAAGAGTGAGAGAGTTGAAACCTGTCATATAGTTAGACCGTCAGATATTGACAGGTACGGGTATTGTGGGGTATACCTTGAAGAAAAATCCCTCCGCTTTGGCTTTGACAGCCTGTCGGTGCAGCAGACCGACTACCCTTCTCATTTGTTCGGGCGAGGTGTACTCCCGCCAGCGTGCCAAATACACCAAGCACGCATGTGCAATGTCCTCTTGGGCGAATTTCTAGCGAAATATTCCGTTAAATCCAATATATCGTTGCGCAAGCAAGCCTGATACTCACAGCCTCGTATTTCTCAAAAACGAACATTTGCTCCTGCACCAAATCATCCGCGGCAGCCTGTTCCTTATCCGGATCCTCGTCGCTTTCAACATCAACAATCCCTTCTTCTTCGGTCACGCCTTTGGCTGTAGGCCATTAGACGTTATAGTATATATGCGTGATGAGCGAACAACACTTACCTTTCTTGACTCGGGCCTTCTTTTTGCGCTTGCGGACGTAAATTTCACCCTGCGAGGTCGCCCACTTTTCGAGCATTCGTAGTAGGACATATGCGAGGTGTACGGCCGAGTCGAGGTAGCTAACAACACGAACTCTTGTGAGTCATTGCGCACGCATAAATAGGCGCTTGAATGAGCTTACGCTATACTTTGGTCCTTGTATCCTCTCAGTCCTTCAAGTGCGACATCAAGGGCCTCGCCGTTGTAATACAGCTGGTGTTGTAACGTTTCTGCCGCTTCCTGAATACTTTCGTCCGGATCTTGCGCCATGAGCATGATAAGATTGAGCTTCAAGAAATGAATACATGCGATATAGTTGTTGGACCACAGAAGGCTCACCATTTGAGTGAGACAGTCCATCCCAGCATGGAGCTCTACCCACAGCTTGGGCTATTTTCTGGCGCGTAAGTATAAAATATGTATGTTGTGGTAGGAATGTACCTTTTCTTCAACTGCAGCGCGCATCCGTCTCAGGACCCAAGGTGCCCATCCATGCTCGACCACCTCACTGACATACCCAAATGGCCACACCTCTTGACTCACATTAGCAATGAACCGACGACGTATTGAAATTCATACCTTGGCGATTAGTAAACAAACCACGCTGTTTACTATCTTTCTCCTGTTGTTCCCGTACGAGAAGGAAGAACTCGAGGACCCATTTAGTCAAAAACAGTAAGCGAAGGTTGTCCTTTTCAGTGTATTTCGGGCGTTCTGATTTGATATCCTTCAACACCGCAGACATAAAAGCTGTAGCGAGATTCATATTAATTCCATGATGTGACCAAGTTATGCCAAACTCACTATTGAAACATGATTCAACAAACTTTCCAGCAAATGTGGCGAGTGCCCCGAGCGCTTCTGAACTAAGGGGGTTGAATACACCCACTTCGTCAGCACGGACCGTCTTCTTCGCGCGTTTCTTCTTGACCATATCGATCATTTGAGACGGGTCAGCAGAAATGGCCTCCTGGCGGTGAAGTACGTATTTATCCTTGTCCTGATACAAACCCATCAGCAGCACGAAATAGATCATTATGATAGCCACGTACTGTTTTGAGAGTGATGGTAGTACCAAATCGGCTGTGGCGCGTTGGTGCGCCTCGTTTAGTCATTTGCTTCTGTCGTTTCTCTTGGTCCAAAAGTGCCTTGAGCTGCTCATCCTCGCCGTCACCCAACATCCCACTCCCTCCCGCGGTTTTTGCGGCCTTAGCCTTTTCTCTCACCCTCGCCACATCCCGAACGCCAACACCTCGAACGATGAGATACATTATCTCCAGTAAGACCGCGCGAAACTCGGAAAATTCAGGAGTGTCCGCGTTAGAAGTGCACGTGAGGAAGAGTTCAAGTAGGCCAGTCGAACGGAGCGAGGTGAGTAGGCGGGACTGGAGCGAGGAGAGGGAGGTGGCGGATGACGATAAAGAGGACGACGTGCGAGGTGGGTCTTTCAACAGAAGCAGGTTTCGAAATATGTACAACACCAAGGAGATGATTTGACTGTCCCGTTCTGTCCGGGATCTAAAGGCAAGGTCATTGGTGTACGCATGGAAACTTGTAGCAGTCTCTGCACCTTTTATCCTTGGCAATGCACGGCATCATGACGTTTTGTAGTGCCTTGAGAACTTCTGGACGAGCAAGCGCTTCCTTATAGTGCAATTGTGCAAGTACAAGTGTCGCATAATCGGTTTTCTCGTCGTGCTGCTCATCGAGCTCTTTTAGCTCTTCGGCGATATCGATTGGCCAGGTCATGGCCGCAATCACATCCGCTATGAATAACAACTAATAAGAGATTAGGCTTGAAAACATAAACGGATTGACTCACCGCACGCTATTGCTCGTTTATCGCCAACGATGCCCCCTCCTGTTTCGATCAGGATAGGCACTAAATCATTTACGAGAACTCTTGTTTCCCAAAATACACGCGCAACAGTTCGTTCATCATCCGTGTCGTCTTTTCTCCAAAGTTTCTTCAGATCACGTAGACATCCAAGACAGTCATCTCCGAGCACATAACGTGTAACCCCAGTTTGTGAATCTGTTTCTACTCCTCCAAGTGCGGCGACAGTCGAGTAGATAATAGGAGAGAGAATGTCACGCCTGGTTTGTTCCTCGGAAGGGCCATGCTGCTCGTTTTCAGGGGATTCGCTCTCAGAAGAAGACACGTCTACAATGTCTGAGCCTTCATCCGAAGACATGACAAGATGGTGGGTGCAAGTAGATCTTGCTTGCACGTCAACGCGGTCACGTGAACCGAGCGCTTTGAGACTCACGCACGTGGGCTTCCAGTGGCACCTCGCTTTGGTGGGACCTATTGGGATTATTTCCATGCCTCTCGTTTCTCCATTGATAATTACTCACGTCTCAGAATTAGTGCGCCAATTTACAGAAAACGCTCGTGCTTAGTCACGGGGAGGAATAAAGGCCGATCCGCAGGCGCCCGGCGTGTATCAGTGCACCCGATCTGATGGCCCTGATCTTCCTTGCAGCTCTTACACGCAAATTTTCAGCCAACCACCACCAACAGACAAGAATCGAAGAGTTCACGGTGGGTTGTTTGGCTATTACTCCCATTCCTCACCTTTTGCGCATGATGTCAATCGTTTCCTAAATCCTAGTTATATTGACATGTCTCCGAGTGAGACACATGGAAAATTTGCTTTTCATTCTGATCCTTTCCTCGTTCATCCCCGCATCATTCGAAGGTCACTAATATTCACTCCATAGAAATTTACTCACAGTATGCTGCTGCGCTTTACCACTGCCAGAGTTACCTTCCAGACAACTAAGGGATTGGCTCGGGTCGATGTACTTCCAGGGTGTCTGCTGAGCCTTTGCTAGCAACGCAGAACCAAGCTATCCGGTGGTCGATGACTGAGTAATTTCCCCTCCATTCTCGATCGAAATGGTGAGCTTTCGTCTTTCAAATACCTCTTTTACTTTCGAAGATGTAACACATTGAGATTTCTGCTTGAAGTTTTATACCCTGTGAACACCATTTTTACCCTATCTCTCTGATTCCCTCGCATTCGCTTTTTCGTATGATAGGAAAGTACTAATAACAGAGCAATGTTTCGCAGGCTCGCATATCGCCGAATAGTGTTGCATTTGAATAAACTCGACGAAGAGATGTGGTGAGTTATCTTTGGTATTATCAACACATGGCTGTATGTAGGATGGTGTCAATATCATATTCATGTGTAACTTGAATTGAGCTTTGTTCTAAGTCTTTCATACAAGAGCGAAGGGCGAGTAACATTCAATATATTCGTGCTTTGAGGCTGTGTATGTCGGGGAGGTGTGTGCAACCAGAACATTGCAAGTGTCCTACATTGCCATCTACAACATACAGTTGGTGCTACGTACCCACCCCAGCCCACACCCTACGAAAACACGAGCGTCACACCTGTTTCCTGGCACAGCAGACCCACCATTGAACCAGATGGAATGGCCAATACCACTTTGACTGACGAGACTCTTTAGCTTATTGGAGTAGTTACAGCATACCCCTGCGAACTTTGAGCATACGTTTGCCAGCAGCGCCAGATGAAAGAGAAACTATGGCTTGTAAGTCACGTGATACACCCTGCCCTACGTATCTTTGTTGTATTCAACCGGCCTCTGGACTTGTGTCCCCAGCGGTTTGACCAGGCGTTCATGTGGCTGGTTACTGCAAATATGTATCGTTCACTAGTGTTGTCAATTGTGAGCCAGTGACCCCAGCTTGACCCGGTTTCCGGGGTCCAACCGCTACCTGTATCTTGTCCGTAGCTGGGTTTTCAGCACTGAAACTTCTTATAGTAGCTCAAATCCCTTCTAAGGGAGCAAGAAATTAACACTAGTTGAGCTGTTTTTCAGTCAGATAATGAGGTACGAGCAAGTGCAAGACCCCGGAAACCGGGTCAAGCTGGGTCACTGACCCACAATTGACAATATTGGTTGTAAAGATGGTGACAGCGATCGGCCACCACCTAACCTTCAGAAGCTGATGGAAATAAAGTTTGAAGGGCAGAATCGCCAGTAAAAGGCAAATTTCTCACCACTCGAGGCGAAATTTGGGAATTTTCGTTAGACAAAACGTTCAAAAATGCTTGTAAAACACGCCTATGTGGTAATTTCTGGTTAAAGTATCCTTGACGAGTCTGCGCACTCGAAATACCCACGGGATCAGAGATTTGCACGTGACTAAAAGCGGTTGCCGAAGTTGCGGCCAGGCAAGAAATCGCATTGCAATGCGTATATTAACTCATCAGTGGAGCCTGGGGTCCTTGAGGCTTTGAATATGGCAATTATATAGGAGGACAATCATTATATACAATTTGCTGCCTGTGCACATAGTCGGGTGTGGTATGATCATATCGGACGTGGGCTGGGTTTTGACAGTGGCCCCGAAACTCTTTGGTTACCCATTAAATTGCCTGCAAACCGCTTTTCTTGCCCCAATAGGCGTTCACAAAGTGCTGCGCTTGTGCCGCGGATATGATTATCCAAATTAGTCTCGATAACGTGTTTATCATCTCGCTAAACTCATGCACCTGATTGAGCAATACAGTACTGGGGGTATGCGAGGAGGAAATATTGAGAGACGCCCCTCACCAACAAGCCATCAGTAATGACGAAGTACATGCTAGGTGCAATTGAATCCATGCGAAAGTTAGTTTAGCAAGATGATAAACACGTTATCGAGACTAATTTGGATAATCATATCCGCGGCACAAGCGCAGCACTTTGTGAACGCCTATTGGGGCAAGAAAAGCGGTTTGCAGGCAATTTAATGGGTAACCAAAGAGTTTCGGGGCCACTGTCAAAACCCAGCCCACGTCCGATATGATCATACCACACCCGACTATGTGCACAGGCAGCAAATTGTATATAATGATTGTCCTCCTATATAATTGCCATATTCAAAGCCTCAAGGACCCCAGGCTCCACTGATGAGTTAATATACGCATTGCAATGCGATTTCTTGCCTGGCCGCAACTTCGGCAACCGCTTTTAGTCACGTGCAAATCTCTGATCCCGTGGGTATTTCGAGTGCGCAGACTCGTCAAGGATACTTTAACCAGAAATTACCACATAGGCGTGTTTTACAAGCATTTTTGAACGTTTTGTCTAACGAAAATTCCCAAATTTCGCCTCGAGTGGTGAGAAATTTGCCTTTTACTGGCGATTCTGCCCTTCAAACTTTATTTCCATCAGCTTCTGAAGGTTAGGTGGTGGCCGATCGCTGTCACCATCTTTACACACTTGTAAGTCACGTGACTGCTTGACCTAGCCTTCATACTTCAATGTGACCACCACCTACTTTGGCGCAATAGACTGTTTATATTCGAGCAGACGCGCACTGGGGAATCCACATTTCGCTATGATGCTCTGTCGCAATCGGATTATACGTAGGAGATCAAACACTCTGGCTATTATAGGCTGGCTATATGCGCAACCTGACATGTCAGAGTGATGAGCGTCTCGTTGTGCATTGCACAGGCCGCAACCACTTCCTGGTCTCCTTCCCACTGTCACCGGTTACCCCCCCCCCTTCGTATACACCCGTGTACCAACTAAAACACGTATTTCGCGAATATGACGAATCCACAACTCGCAACCGCTTCTAACCCGCTTCATCGCCGCTCGCGAATCTCCGCAGCCGCGGAACTCGTGGCAGGTTCAGTTGTGGGACTCGTCAACATCCCAGGAATGCAAGCCTCTGCCAAGGTGGTGCACGACATGACCATGGCTCTCAAGGTATGCCCCATGAATACGTCTGAAAGCGAGTTGCAGGTTGATGAGACTTAGCCCAACATATTTCAGGCGCCCGCGAGGAACGACGACAGCACCCAAGTACATATTGACAACATAGCAGGAGTATTGGCATCTATCGAGCCACCCAGGACCACAGATCAAACTGCTGAAGATTCGGGCGCCTTGTTTGGGGATTTGGTTGATTCAGGACTGGTGGAACTTCAGTCGCTCGTTGAGTAAGTGGCACAAAAAACAAATGGACGCAACCGTCACAGAGCCTCTTGTGCTGACCGGTTCTTCATAGCGGCTTGAACCGAGTAAAGGCAGGGCTGATGGCAATGAAGGGCGAAAATTATACAACAAAACTCGCGTATCAAAAGGACATCGATGGCCTCCTGCTAGGGTGCAAGGAAGAAGTGTCGAGGCGCATCACTACCTTTCTGGTAAGCGCGTTCTCAAACTCGACTAGAGTGTATAGTTGGTGTTTTGGCGACTGAAACATCGAACCCTAGATTGGCGGTAGTATGCGGACGAATCAGGTGGCTAGCCGGTCCCTCGAGCTCGAGCATCGGGTTGAAGCGCTTACCGCCTCGCTCGCCAGCTCCGAAGCAAAGGTGGCGGGACTAGAGTCTCATACGGCTGTGTTGAATGCCTTGGTAGCCGAATCAAATAAAAACGTGCTAAAGTGCACATCACGCCAAAATTGGATGCTATTTTTTTTTGAAACCCTGGTTTCCCAATGCAGATTCACGATCGACTTCCTTTGTGGGTGATTTCCCGATCCAGTAACAATGGTGTCACTCCATTTTCCTTTTTATAGCTTGCAATAAAGTTAATCCCAATCTTGCTATGTCACGCCATATTCCCACGGGGGTGCGTCCCACACAAATATACACCAAGGTGTTCGACTTTTGTGCGTTAGGCTATTATAGGAGGAAGCCTTTCTGCATCATCGTCCGTCGCACGTTTGGTGAACTACTCTCAATCGACTTGGGGGTGCATCTCAGAGTCCCCATGCTTAGGGGGTACAAGGATTACCGATGCCCCTTGATATGATGGACCATGGGGTCAAGCAGACCGGTATTCATAGACATAATTTGTGCCAAGCAAAGAAATTCTGTGACATGGATAAGCCGAGGGTGGCCAACGGGCTGGTTTACCCATTGTGCTTGAATCAAGCTGGTAGCGCATCAGCCGTGGCAGGATGTTACGCAGCATCGCTTGGTTGTAGTAATGGACTGGAACCGCGTCCAAATTATGCGTGACGAAACGGTCACTACATGCGCCCAAATCACAGGACTAGAGGCCATCTGAAACTGACCCATTCTCGCAGCGCCGCTCGAACCTCTTTGGCAGCGTCACCACATACGGCATATCACACGCGCAGCGACCCACGCAAGTGATACATTCGACATAGAACGCCACGGTTATGTTATTTACGGAAACCACAGCTTGGTAGTCACGGAGCCCAAACTCGATACGTCCAACTGCGGCATCATGACGCCTACACAGCCTCGATTCCGCCAAACATTACAGCACCTCACCGAACAACACCCCAAATTAACCACCTAGCCTCTAATCAACTCGATTCCCGAATCGTCAGCCTAGAGCTCCCAAACCCGCCTCGCCCTCCACTCGTCCCAACTCAGCGTAGCAACCCACCAGCGCTGCATACCCGACTCGATCGTCTCCCCGTCAAGTTCATACCCCGCACCTTGCGCCAACAACGTCGGTTCTTTAACGGGGATGGGGACAGGTCCATAGTCTACACGCGCGACGAATGGGGTGTTGGATAGGAGGTGTGGGATCCAGAGGGGGTCGTCTTTCCACATGCGGGGGTACGGGAATGGGGGGAGGTCTGAAATTGGGTTGGCCGGAGTGGGAGTTGAGGTGGGATTAGGATTAGAAGTCGAGGTGGAAGCGGTAGTGGAAGCCAAGTCATTACGGGAACCCAACTGGGTAGTGTGATGAGCAGGAACGTCCGAGCCGGGGTAAGAAGAAGCCTCCGAGTCATCGGGCCCGGTTTCAGGATAAGCGAACCATTCGGGCCGCATCTCGTCCGACCTGCACAGCCATGATTGTCAGTTGTCGAGTCGTGGATGCGCCGGTGTGTAATGAATGCGTCACGACAGGGGTTTACGTTGTGGAACGGGTAGATTACGGTGGTGGAACGGGGGAAGATTACGATGACGGAAGGGGGTAGATTGTGATGGCGGAGGGAGCTTACTCGGATGGTTCGCCTTGCCAGGTAGTGGCACTAAAGACGGTAATATGGTGGGCGTGGGCGTGTCCGGCGCCTACGAAAAACAAGAGACCGCACGGTTCGAGCGGGGCGGTTATGTTGGCTTCTTCCTGTGAATCGAGTTACGTTGAGATGATTGTGTTACGGGAATCCACACGATGGTACGAGAATGCACAGTTACGTTGAGTGAATGTGTGACGAGGTTACGGCACCCACCTCGAGTTCGCGCATGGCCGCGGCCTGGACGGATTCGCCGGGGTCAACCTTGCCCCCAAAGCCATTGTACATGCCCTGTCCGAACCCGCGTTTCTTGAGACCGAGGAGGGCCTGTGCGGGATGAGCACGAGCTGTGAAACACGCGCGAATGTAAATTTACCTTTTTGGCGTGTGGGTCGTGTACAAACGCGTTTGTAAAGCGCTACACACGAGTAAGACACGGAAAACACGAAGCATCGAACTGACCTTGGAGACGGTAAATGGGCGCCAGTCGGTATATCCGGCGGCAGTGCCATTGGCCGTGCGGGCATACTGAGCAGGAGGAATGCCGGGAGGATTAGTCATGGTGGGCTGTTTTGAGCGGTGCTCGAAACGCGTGGAAGCGCCGGGATGATATATGATTTAAGCGGCGACACCCACCTCCATCGACAGTGATGGCCCTCCCCCTCCAGCGCGCTGAGCCCCTTGTGGATGCGTCGGGTCAGCCGAGCCCGGCGCTTCCACCCACGACTCCGACGGAATATACGTTTCTGCGGACGATGCGCCGCCACCGCTCTCTACGCGACAAGGTCGGCTCGCAGTTTCGCAAGCTGCTCGCACGGGCCAAGTCGATTACTGTTCCCCCTAAACCTCATCCCCCAAAGGCCCGAGAGTTTGAAGACGTGCAGCCGGTGAGGGAGCCGCAGGTGCATCGACGGACGGTGTCGGATACGTCGCAGCTCGTGTCGGTCCGACGCACGCATTCCGACGAACTGGTGCTTATGAAACCCACTCGGCCAGCGTCGGTCATTCAAACACGCTCGTTCGGGTCGAATTCAACACCACGGGTCGAGGAAGAGGACGAGCCGCTGAACGACTCGCCGACAGTACTCAAGTTTGACTATGCTAACCAGTCGCCCCTCACGTCCCCCAAACCCAAGCTCGTCCTCACCACGTCCAACACGCCCGACAACAGTCCATACATTCCCCCCGACAACCAGGCCTCGACCAGCTTGTTTGAAGAACCTGCGTCGTCGTCGGGGACGTGCGAACAGACGCCCAAGTCTGGAAACGGCACTCTGGCCGAGGACGAGATCCCCCCCGAGGCACCCTCTGCCCCCACCTATGTCAACCCCACGGCCCCCCTCCATGCCATGCTCGACCCCGTCGACGCCAACATCGAGCCCAAAGTCCCGGCTGTCCTCGTCCAAGGCACCCCCCTTCTCAAGATCTCCCCAAAGAAGGTGAGTCTCGAGGTTGGAACGTTGCCATTTGCGTGATCGAGGCTGACTGCTTGCAGACGCGCCAAAGGTTCTTTCGTCTCGATGCGGACCAGGGCTTGGTCACTTGGCAGAGCGAAAAGGCCGGACTCAGTGAGTACACTACTCAACTCGGTACGTACGCTGACAGACCTCAGTTTATATCGAAAACATCAAGGAAATCCGGGTGGGCGAGCAGGCAAGGTATTACCGCGAGCAATTCAAGATTGCAGCCGAGCGCGAAGAGCGGTGGATGACCATATCCTACACTTCAGGTGCGTCCCCCATATTCCTTCCTACCCCTCTAACCCCCCGGTAGACAACAAGTACAAGCTCCTGCACGTCGTCGCCTACTCGCGGGACATTGCCCTGTTATGGCAACGCACCCTGCTATCGCTTCGTGAACTCAGGAAAAGCGTCATGTCCGGCCTCGTATCCCCCGCACGCATGTGGGAAAGGCATTATTGGCGCGGGGCCGACATGAGTGAAGACGAGAAGCTCGAGATTGAAGAAGTCATGAGGCTGTGTCGGAGATTAAACGTCGCCATCGAGCACCGGGATCTCGTCGAGCGGTTCAAGGTCAGTCGATCGTCCCCGGCTGTCGATCCTCGGGCCGGGCTGACGTTGCGCAGAGTGCAGACAAGGGCAACAAGGGCTTCCTCGACTTTTCAGACTTTCAGAATTTTGTCAAGACGCTCCAGGCCCGGCCCGAGACCAAGCGTTTATGGAACCGGCTGCGGGGCGAGGGGTTGTTTGATCTCGAGGTGTTTGGCAGGTTTCTCAAGAATGAGCAAGAGGTGTGTTGCTTCTCCATCGTGGTGCTGAGCTAATGATGTGCAGTGTGATCTCCCGGCGGATGAAGTCGAGCGAATGTTTGTCAAGTATGCGACTGGAGGTGTGGCTGAACCCGTGCGCCCGCTCTCGCCCGTGCGTTCGAATACGTCCCCGCCCGGGTCGCGTCCATCGAGTCCGAATCCGGCCATCCGGAGGAGTACGAGTCTGAGGGGCAAGGCTCGGTCGAGGTCCCGTTCCCGCTCGAGGTCTGCGTTGGGCAAGTTGATCCCAGGTGTAGGGGCCAAGGTCGCGCATACGCCTGCTGGACCTGGTTCACCCACGATTTGCTCGTACCCCGATCGGGCCGAGAACTCTATAGCTGCTGGACTGGCCCCAACGACGTTGCTCGCGACTCCACCCCCGCTCCATTTCACCCTCGACGACTTTAACGCGTTCCTTCTCTCGGCAGACAACAGCGCCTTTGGAGACAAACCACACGACATGACCCACCCCCTCTCGGACTATTACATCTCCTCGAGCCACAACACCTACCTCGTCGGCCACCAGCTCGTCGGCGAAAGCACCATCGAGGGGTACATTCGCGCCCTCAGCGCAGGGTGCCGCTGCGTCGAAGTCGACATTTGGGACGGGGAATATGAGCCCATGATCACCCACGGCCGCACGCTCACTGGGAGGGTCCCCCTCAAACACGTCGCACAGGCAATCGCCCAGTACGCATTCGTCGCCTCGCCCTACCCCGTGATTATTTCCGCCGAGATGCATGCGGGGATTGAGCAGCAGAGCATGGTCGCTGCGATTTTCAAAGAGGCGTTTGGCGAGGCGTTGGTGACTGCACCGTTGGATGGGAGCATTGAGGAGCTGGAAATGTTGCCGAGTCCCGAGGCGTTGAAGAATCGCGTGTTGGTCAAGTCTAAGAATGCGTTTTTGAGCGAGGTCGAGGTCGAGGTCGAGGGTGAGGATGATGCGTTTGAGGATACGGCTACGTCGGATAGTGAGAGCGTCAAGGGTGGGTGTGAATCCTCTTGCTTAACCAATAGAGTGTGCTCATCTTATTACTCGATCTGTCTTCCATTCAACCCCGCTCACTCGAATACCGAATTTGCGTTGATCAAACTACTCGATTCGTGTAGAACTCGGAAGAGCATTGTCGCTTGCCAAACGCGTCCGCAAGAGTTTCAGGGCCTCCAAGCGCCCAGACATGAGCGAACTCTCGCCCCCAATGACTCCGTCGAATACACTCGATCCACTCGCCGCGTACGCAGCTACCACGCCCACCGTGGCCATGCCCACCTCGCCCCCGCGCAAGAAACAGCGCGCGTACTCGAACCGGTCGGAATTTGCCGAGCGCCCCAAGCTCAAAATGTCGCGCTCGCTGGCAGATTTGTTGATTTATACCGTTGGAGTCAAGTTTCGTGGGCTGAACAAGAAGGAGCGGTATGGTGTCGAGCAGATGTTTAGTCTGTCTGAAAAGACGGCGAACAAGCTGCTCAAGGAGAATGCGCTCGGGCTAGCCAAGCACTGTCGGACGAATTTGGTGCGGTTGTATCCGAATGGGACTAGGGTGGCTTCGACCAACTACGAGCCGTCGCGGTATTGGGCTGCGGGTGTTCAGCTTGTGGCGCTCAATTGGCAGACGATTGGTGAGTATTAGTACCGGTTGTGGATGTGTGCTTATGCCGGGTAGATTTGGGGAATATGATGAACCAGTCGATGTTTCACCGCAATAATCGTGCTGGGTACCTCCTCAAGCCTGGAGCGTTGCGCACCAAGGACAAGGAAGCGCTTACCCGCCGGACCGAGTACGTTCTCGAAATTACCGTAAGTCGCAACGGAGCTCGTAGGCGCTGGCTCACTCGTAGCAGGTCATCTCGGCTCAGCAAATTCCGTGTCGGCGAGACGAAAATGGACGCGAGATTATCAAGGATTCGATCATGGATCCGTTGGTCGAAGTCTCGTTGCACGTGCCCGATTGGCCGACTGCGCCTGTACAGGACCGCGCGGCGAGCGACAAGCCCAAGGTCGATAAGCGCGAAGCCAGGTCGGACAAGCGTGGCGAGGGCCGGACCGAGAAGCGCACGGTTCGGACGACGGCGGTCAAGAATAATGGGTTCAATCCTATCTGGGAAGAAACCGTCTCGATTCCGTTTACGTGCGTGGGCGACATGTGGGACTTGATTTTCGTTCGGTTCGCGGTGCTCGACGACGATGATGACGATGATCCCCTGGCGATGCACTGCGTCTCACTCGCCAGTCTTCGGAGAGGTATGTCCGTCTTGTCGTGTTGAAATGTGTCTAACCCGTCAACAGGCTACCGACATCTCCCGCTGCACGATCTACAGCTTTCGCAATATTTATTCTCGACGCTTTTTGTACATGTATCAGTCCGTCCGGCGTGACGATAATCTCTTGGGATAGGGTCGGACAGTTGTTTTCGTTCGCATCATTATTTATCTCGCATACCCCCCACGTTGTTGTAGTAGATAAACCCTGCTTTGTATGCTGCTCGAATGCTAATTACGCAATTGGTTCCCATGCCTGATATGACGTTCCTGGACAGAATCGGAGACATGGGCCAACCCGGGAGAAGATATGGGTCATTCCGGCGGTCCGAATGGCATAAAGCAGGGGTGGATGACACGGGGGACACGACTCGAGCCTTGACGTGAGCATCGGCGCTTGGCTCTCGCTATCTCTGCGCATACAACTGATCCAATTCCTAGCCCCGGATATATCGTTGCGGGATCCGCGGCACTGGAATCGATGCGAGCTGATTTGGTGGGGTGGCCGACGGCAAGTGTATGCGTTGTGTGGGGGATAGGAGCGCCCGGTCGCTCCCGAGTTGATGGGCACGTGTGGGGTCGATGGCGGGTCACACGCCTCGGTGTTTGCAACCGGCCTAGCGGGTAAATGTGCATGATGGGACCGTGTGCGGCACATATAATGCGCAGCCCGAGTCGCTTGTCTCTCACGCAATCAGCGGCGACATCAGAACTCGCTTGCCAACT
Organism: Ceratobasidium sp. AG-K; assembly: GCA_037039685.1. NCBI lineage: Eukaryota > Fungi > Basidiomycota > Agaricomycetes > Cantharellales > Ceratobasidiaceae > Ceratobasidium > Ceratobasidium sp. AG-K. Next base: position 5,025,030 of record JAWNGF010000003.1, on the reverse strand, counting down.
GCCAGCTCCGACCGTCTAGGAATAACCTCATAGTGGGTAGTTTCAGCAATCCCGGCTTCGACTTCGATTGATTTTCCCACCACTCCTATTTAATAGACGCGACTTGTCCCCTATCCACCACTCAACCACGATGACTGCTGAAGATATTGTCCACGACGTTCACGAGGTCGCTCCCCGTCTCAAGGGCACTGAAGGCCGGCCCAAGCCCCATGTCGGCCCTGGTCTCGAAGACTACAAGGCGCTCCACGCCAAGACCATCGGCGATGGATCGGACGAATGGTGGGCCAAGGTATGCCGTCGTGCTCGTCAGTGAGCTCTACTGACGTTGCATAGACCGCAAAAGACACGCTCTACTGGCACCGTCCGTTCGAGACCGTGCGCGCTGGATCGTTTGAAAACGGCGACCTTGCGTGGTTCCCCGAAGGTGGCCTCAACGCCTCGTACAACTGCCTCGACCGATGGGCGTTCCAAACTCCCGACAAGGTGAGATCGCATGTATTTGCTCGTGTTTGTACTAAACTCCGTGCAGCCCGCCATCATCTACGAAGCCGACGAGCCAGGTGAGGGCGTGACCGTTACCTATGCCGAGCTCTTGCGCGAGACGTGCCGAATCGCCAATGTCCTCAAGGAGTTTGGTGTCCGCAAGGGCGATACCGTCAGCATCTACCTGCCCATGACATGGCACGCTGCCGCGGCTTTCCTGGCCTGCGCCCGTATCGGTGCGATCCACAGCGTGATCTTTGCCGGATTCAGCGCCGAGTCGCTCCGTGACCGTGTCGTCGATTGCGCATCGCGCGTGGTCATCACCACCGACGAGGGCCGACGTGGAGGCAAGACGATTGCCACCAAGGCGATCGTCGATGCTGCGCTCAAGGGTGCCCCAGTCGTCGAGCACGTCTTGGTTCTCAAGCGCACCGGCGGCGATGTCAACTTTGTCGAGGGCCGTGACAAGTGGTGGCACGAAGAGGCTGCCAAGGTTCCCTCCTACTGCCCACCCGAGATTGTCAGCTCCGAGGACCCGTTGTTCATTCTTTACACTTCGGGTTCGACTGGCCGCCCCAAGGGTGTCGTGCACGTAAGTTCCGAGATGATCCGCATAAGATGGTACTGAGATCGTGTAGACTACCGGTGGATACCTCCTCGGCGCTGCCCTTACCGTCAAATATGTCTTTGATGTCCACCCCGAGGACAAGTTTGCCTGTATGGCCGACATTGGCTGGATCACTGGCCACACCTACATCATCTATGGCCCGCTCCTCAACGGTGTCACCACCACCGTATTCGAGAGCACGCCCGTATACCCCTCTCCTTCTCGCTACTGGGACGTCGTCCAGCGCCACAAAATCACCCAGTTCTATACCTCTCCTACCGCGATCCGTCTGCTCCGCAGGCTGGGCGAGCACCATTTCGAGGGTTACGATCTTAGCACCTTGAGGGTGCTCGGAAGTGTCGGAGAGCCTATCAACCCCGAAGCCTGGACGTGGTACAATGATAATGTCGGCAAGAGGCAGTGCGCGATTGTCGACACCTTCTGGTAAGTTCCTAGCACTGTCTTGAAACCCGTATTCATCCCTCCTAGGCAAACCGAAACCGGCTCGATTATCATTACTCCCCTCCCTGGTGCAGTACCCACCAAGCCTGGCTCCGCAACCGTACCATTCTGGGGTATCGAGCCAGTTATCCTAGACCCTGTTTCGGGCGAGGAACTCAAGGGTAACAATGTCGAGGGTGTGTTGTGTGTCCGCAAGCCCTGGCCTTCGATTGCGCGATCGGTCTACAAGGATCATGCGCGGTACTTGGAAACTTATCTCAAGGTGAGTTGCCAGCTCCAGCCACAGAACTAGCCTCATTTTGCGATTAGCCCTACCCTGGATTCTACTTTACTGGAGATGGTGCCGCTCGCGACCAGGACGGCTACATCTGGATCAAGGGCCGTGTGGACGGTTTGTAGATTCGTCTCGCATATTCCCACCATTCTGATAACACTACTAGATGTGATCAACGTATCGGGTCACCGTCTCTCGACTGCTGAAATCGAGTCGGCTCTGATCATGCATGCGGGTGTCGCCGAGACTGCTGTCATTGGAACCGCAGATGAGCTCACGGGTCAGGCCGTCCATTCGTTTGTTACCCTCAAGCCGTGAGTTCCCAGTCACCTGGTTTGCGTCTTAACTAACCCGGGCGCAGTGAATTCGAATACGATCCTTCGCAAAGTGGCGCGCTCGTCAAGGAGCTCACGCTCCAGGTCCGCAAGGTCATCGGTCCATTTGCGGCTCCCAAGCAAATCTACATTGTCAACGATCTGCCCAAGACTCGTTCCGGCAAGGTAAGCTTCTCACGCCCAGCCATCAACCTCTATCTCTCGAAGTTGATAAATCTCACGCCACTAATCAATTAATCCCACAGATCATGCGCCGGGTAATGCGCAAGATTGTCGCAGGCGAGGCAGACCAGCTTGGCGATCTCAGCACGCTCGCCGATCCCTCGGTTGTCGATCAGATCAAGGAGCAGGTCGCCAAGGCGACCAAGAAGTAGAAGGGATTTCGGTCTTTATGTCGGGTCGTTGTATTTGTTTTGTATTACCGTAGCCATGAATAAAGAACACGTTCTAGGATTAATGTACACGAGGCAAGGATCGGCTAGTTGTATAGTCCGGCTGGAACGCCGTCTTGAATGACTTTGAGCGCACGCAAGTCGTCCTGGAGGATCTTGGTCACATGCGCTAGCCCGTTTTGTTGGTCGCGCAGAATCTAAACACCAATCAGGCAAGTTCAACCGGATCAACGACGAACGCACCGTGGCAATCTGTGCCAATCCTTCCTCGTCCACAACAGCCCACTCGACCGCACTCCCGCTTCCCTCGCGCTTGGCTCGCTCCCGCGCGGCCTGTACACTCCCCACCGCAGCCCAAAGTTCGTTCATCCGCGCACCCATTCGAGCCATGCCAGCACCTTCCTCCAACGCACCCAACTTGCGCCTCAACTCGTCTTCTTCAGGGCCCAACGCGCTCCTCCGCACGCTCGGAATAAGCATGTGCAACTGCCTCGCCAGTCCGCGTACCCGTCTCGCCAGTTCCGTATGCTGCTGAGCTGCCCGAGCGAGTCGGGTTGTGTGCGACTCGGCGTGTTTTTGGGTGATTTCGGTGAGACGGTTGCGGAGCTGGGCGAGTGCTGCGATGTGGGTTTGAGATTGGGCTTGCTGGGATGTTACGCGTTTTTTGAGGTCGTCGAACCCGAGGGCTAGGGCTGGGACCAACCTATCGAGACGGTGAGGCAAGTAGGGGGACGATGCGTGGTGCGTACCTATCGGGATTGGGGTTCTCGCTCACTGCGCGTTTCCAGAGTTGTTCGTTGGTCGCGTTGGCCGGCCGTCCATAGTTTTGGGGTTGGTCAACAAGGTTGTAAAAGTAGTACTACGAAGCTCGTTAGTTGGGTACCATGTGAGTTCAGAATACACTCACCTGGAATCGACAGCTTGGCGAGGTAGGGTTCCATGCCTGAGCAATGTTCTCGATTCGCTGTTCGAGCGTGAGGCCTGCTGCACCAGGTGTGCCAAAGACCGAGACCTGGAGGTTATTCGTGGGTTGTTGGTGTTGTTGGGGCTGTGCGGGGCCGAGCGTGGATGCAGTCAGTGTCGACTGAGCAAGTGGGTTTGGTTGCGTAGTCGTCTGTCCGAGTCCGGTTGCTGCTGGTTGACCAAACAAGGACGGTTTTGCGCCAAATAGAGAGGTGCCAGTCGTCGAAGGCTGAGCGGTCGTGCTACCAAAGAGACCTCCAGTTGCCGGTTGAGAGGTAGCCGTAGTGTTTCCGAATAAACCTCCGCCCGTAGCTGGTGCTGTTGTCGTTGACCCAAACAGCCCAGTAGAAGGTTGAGTCTGAGTTTGCGGTTGGGTGGTTGTGGTGCCAAATAGTCCCGGTGTCGTGCCCGGGGCGGCGGTATTTGTGTTCCCAAAAAGCCCTCCTCCTGTTGTTCCAGTCGTGTTCGTGGTCGCGTTTGAATTCCCAAACAAACTCGTTTGTTGAGCGGGTTGGGCGGGTTGCTGGGCCGCTGGCTGGCCAAAAAGTCCCGTACTCGGTGCTGTCGTATTTTGGCCTGTCGTATTGCCACCAAAACTAAAAGTTGATCCACCTGCGACGCGTTAGTGTTCGTGTTTAATACGCAAATATTGAGCTTACCAAAGGCTGGTGTGGCGGTAGAGGTCGACGCAGCAGGCTGAGCACCTACGTGCCATGTCAGTGCCTTTGTCAATCTGGTGATTTTACCTACTGACCAAACGAGAAAGCCATAATAATTCGTACACGATCGAGGTAAGAAGGAACCTGCCCAGCCGGCGCTTAGATTTCTGAATCTAATCTTTTTGGTCTTATCTAATATCCAAACAACAAATGGACTTGTAACACATGACCTGCCGGCGATCGTCTTCTGCTCCTGACCAGATTCGCGCTCAAGACTCTCGAGCCTTTCTCTCTCCCCGGCCTACAAATTGCTGCTTCCCAATCATAGGAGCCAATTAGCTTTCATCTCTGACATGGCAGACGACGACCGATCAACTGAGCCTGCTGACCAGAACGGGACCGAGGGAGGTAAGAAGGGAGCTACTACTACCAAAGGCCAGAAACGCAGAAAGGTCAACCATGCTTGCTTGTACTGTCGTCGAAGCCATATGACCTGTGATGAAGGCAAGTATAACATCTAGACCCTCCTCAATTCACAACTAAGCTCCCGTGTAGGCAGGCCTTGTCAGCGATGGTAAGCTCAAGTTGTAATTTCCAGCAAGTGCTAAGCCAGTACTACCACAGTATTAAGCGAGATATTGGACATCTATGCCATGACGAGAGGAAACAGTCTACCCCCAAAGCCAATGCAAATGGCTCTGCGGCCGGTCCCAGTGTCACTTCTCCCCAACCAACAATTGACACTTCTACGCCAAGCATAATCGACTCTACCAATCCCACTCCAATACAACCTCCCGAGAGCTTCCCTCTTACAGGTAAGTACACAGTCCCCCTAGCAAAGCTCGCTCTTATTCCGCTTGTGTAGCGCCACAGCCGTTCGCCCCTCAGCTTCCTCAATCCACTCCCCAATGGCCATTATTTGGCAATACCCCCTTTGGACTCCCAGGAGCAGAGTCCACGCTAGGCAACGAATTCTCCGTCCTGAGCGACTTTTTGCAGTCACTCGATAACCGAGGGTTCCAATCCTTCGTTCCAGGTTCGCTTACTGGCATCCAAGACTCACCACAAGCAACGCAATCTCCCCTTCGACGAGAAACGATGGACATAGACCCGGAGAAGCTGACCCAGTCACAACAGTCGCCTGCTGCTCCGGAATACCCCGGTCAGATCCAGATGCCTTCCCCCGCGCCAGTCCCAGCGACGCCACATACGGATCCAACTGAGCCTTTACTACCTTCGGCCACCAAAACGGAAAAGTTCTTACTTACCGCTGCGGATCAAGAACCAGGTTTGTTATGGTTACCTTTTGTGTTCGAGTTTGACTGATTTTTGTGCAGGGACGCGAGATGAACGATTAGCTCGAGTGATTCATGCCAAATATGAGGCTGGGCTGCTCCGGCCGTATAACTATGTCAAAGGCTATTCTCGGTTGTCTCGCTGGATGGATCACAAGTTCGTTCATGAATCGATTCAGCCAGATGTTTACTAATAGGCCTTGCAGCGTTTCGCAAGAATCCAAAAAGCAAATATTACAACCACTGTCCATCTTGCGACCCAAATTCAGAGTTCGTATATCTAATTGTGGTTTGTCACATGAGCTTACGAGAATCTCTAGGCAATCGCCCAGTCTCTAACAGACATAGTAAGCCATTCAATCCCTACCTAGAGCACGAGCCTAATGTAGCTTTAGGATCTCGTATTTATCGAAGAAGCATTCGAACGGCTTCTACTAGACTATGACCGTGTGTTTTCGGCCATGGGTATCCCAGCCTGCCTCTGGCGAAGAACAGGGGAGATATACAAGGGTAACCGTGAGTTTGCAGAGCTTGTGGGCGTAGATGTTGGGCGATTGCGCGACGTAGGTTAAATCGTACTCGTTATGCACTCAATACTGACTAGATGTAGGGCAAAATGTGCATATACGAGCTCATGTCCGAGGAATCAGCCGTCAACTATTGGGAGGTGCGCATCCAGTCATCAGTGTTGGAATACTTCGGTACTAACCGAGTTTGCATGGATAGAAATACGGCCACGTCGCGTTCGACCCTGCCCAGAAAGCAGTCTTGACCTCGTGCGTGCTCCGATATAAACCGACATCAAACAGTGGTGTCCCACCTTCTAGCGGGTCTAACGGGAGTTCAACGGTATGTTGACCCGCATAAACCCCACTCTTCTCCACGACCCATGGCTGTCCCCCATCACCTCCACTGATCACGCCTCGCCACCCCCGCTGTTGGTCAGGGCATTTTTTTGACTGATCGTTCCTAGTCATCACCCGTGTTGCACCGACGGCCGATTGACGCCAACAACGAAAGCGGGTTCATCAACTGTTGTTTTTCGTTTACGATCCGACGAGATACGTGGGGTATTCCAAGTGTGATCGTTGGTATGTGTCATCTTCACCTCCATGATAAGTTTCCTAAATAGGCACGTTTCATAGGGAATTTCATTATGCATTAGTACGGGTTTCAAGTGTACTATTATTCTCTGGACTATTACGCATGACATGTACCATTTGTGTCATTCGAACAGCGTGCCGACCCGGCGGACCCGCTCATGCTGAATGTATCCCACACTGTCGAAGTTAAAATAGGGTTATCTTAGAGTGGCTGCTCGGGCCCACATGCAAATTAATCACCTACCATATCTGGCGGACGGAATATCCTCGGCGAGCGCAGAATGACACCTGGTACCTCGTGTCTAAAACCTACCACTGGAGGGCACACGACACTCGAGCTCCAGCAACCATCATGGCGCCCTACGACGATATTCGACCCTTTAGCATCGCTGTTTCAGATGATCAACTCCATAATCTTCGAGCGAAACTCGACCTCACCCGGCTACCAGATGAACTCGAACTTCCAGTCGGCCAAGAATGGGAGTGGGGCACTCCACTAGCCGTGGTCAAGCCTCTCGTTGAGTACTGGCGCACAGAGTTTGACTGGCGTGCTGTAGAGGATAAGATTAACCGAGCGCTGCCTCAGTTTATCACCTATGTTGACTCGCTGGAGCATGGGTCCCACGAGCTCCACTTTGTGCACAAGCGCTCCGAACACCCTGGAGCTACGCCATTGATTTTTGTACATGGGTGGCCGGGAAGTTTTCTCGAGGTAGGTTTGACGGGTAGGAATTACTGATTCAAGCTTAGTATCATGACGGCAGGTTTCCAAGATTATTGACGACTTGACAAACCCGAAAGATCCCAAACATCCTGCATTTCATGTCGTAGCACCTTCGTATGTATTGCCGGGGCACAATAGCGTTCAGTGTTGACCCGAGGCATTCAGACTTCCAGGCTACGCATTTTCTCAGAGCGCACGAACCCCCGGGATGGGTCACAAGGCTACGGCATACATCTTCGACAAACTCATGGCCAAGCTGGGATACAAGTATTACATGGCACAAGGTGGCGACTGGTTAGTTGTATATCCAATTGATTGCCCGATTTTACTCGACAATGCTACAGGGGCTCCCTAGTGGTTCGCGCGCTCGCAGTTTTCCACCAAGATACATGCCTGGCTACTCATCAAAACCTAAATGCCACAAGTATTCCAACTCTCCTCCGGAATCCCCTTATAACATTGAAGGTTGCGCTTGGTTATGTTGGGCTCCCAGGGGGGTACTCGAAAGCGGACGTAGATAAGATCAAGCACATCCAAACATTCCTAGAGACAGGTACTGGGTATTCCCGTATTCAGGAGACAAGACCACAGGTACGTCCCTTAGCAAGGCAGAATTGCGCGGCAGAGTGTCATTATTCTTATATAGACACTTGCTTTTGCGCTGGCCGGTACGCAATCAAATCGGCATCCGCTTTGCGGGCGTGGTAACAATTTCATTCTATAGACAGTCCAGTAGGTCTGCTGGCTTGGATAGGTGAGAAACTGCACGTCTGGTCGCACAATTATCCATGGACCCCCGAAGAAACTATTACATGGGTCATGATGTACGTCCCTGCACTGATACCTGCTTGTTAGCCTTGCTCACGGTCGTTTTTCACTAGGTATTGGATCAATGGTTGCACGTTCTTAATTTTATTCCCTTCCACGTGCTGAATGGCTTGCTACTAGGACCAGCCGCAAGTTTGAGATATTACAAAGAAAATGGGGTTAACATGCCTCCCCGTGATCCCGAAAGCCGAGTGGTCTGGGATCTCTTGCGTACCACATGGTCACCAACCCTATTCGCTTTTTCAGACTTTCCTAGAGAGGCCGTTAGGCTTCCGTTGGAGTATGAAGTCTTCGTTTTCTGAACGGCTACTCTTGGCTAACAATCAACCCTAGCTGGTGTGGCTTGAACCAAAACCTGGTCTACGCAAAAAGTCACGATCGAGGCGGCCATTTCGCTGCATGGGAAGTGTACGTATCAGTTAGTCTACTAAACTTGGTAACCCGACTGACACAGCCCCCCCCCCCCCCCATCATTACAGTCCTGATTTGCTCATAGGGGACATCCGCGAATTCGCACAGATTGTGCACGCGAAAGAACCGCGTCTAATTTCTCGGTGACCTGTTCTCAAGTTTATCTATCACCCACTGAGACACCCATAGAACTACCATTATGATCGTGTGCGAGTATAAACGTAGCTTCGATTCATATAGAATTGCCTGGTTGTCAGTAATAAAAAATGAGACGAGTAACCTCAAACCATGCTAACGTCCTCAGAGAAGTCTTGACACAACCCTCCTATTTGATGGCGCATACATTCGGCCAAAGCCGCGCCACAACAAATGCTAACCCCACCACGATCACGATGCCATGACATATAGACCCGTCGTGTTTGACATCCTAACTTGACGTAAACACTGGTTTTTCTTCTTCGTCTACCACACTCTGAAAGCCACCAGGCATAGCTATTGCTGTACCCCGTAAACGACCTCAAAATGATGGGACTGGAAATGTACGACCGGAGCCCCTCCCTAGCCGATTTTTTCTATCACATTGTCGGCGACAAAACATCGTTCAGCCAGACACTAGAAAATCTCTATGTTTGCTACACGCTCACGCGTGGCCTTAGAATCGAGAGTACCTCTACTGGTCGACCAGGTCTTCCTCTCGAGATCATACTCGTCATTATACGATATGCTGGCTTCATAGCTGTGAATCCGGACCCGACTTTAACGCTCGAGACCACACACGTAGACTGCAAACAGCCTCACCTTTTTTGCGGAGGGTTTTCAACGCCAGAGTTGTCGCGGATCCATTTGACATCGATGGCACGCGTGCGGCTAGCTTATGACCATATGTTATGTCCCGAATTTCCAGTACGTTAGCTTTCACAAGCTGTATTTGAACATGTACTCATTTTTCCCATAGGAGGACTATGAGCACAACTCACTTTGGGACCAGCACTTCAGCGAAGGAACCCTGATCCTACGCCCATGCTCAGTCGAGACCTGCCGCTCGCCCATCTATTCTCTACCTCGAGTGCCAAACCACTTTGCTCCTGGTCATCCTGTATTCAATCATGGGTACGAAAAGGCGCCTCGGATCCGAGTTATCGCCTCGAGACCAGCGCGGTTGTTGGTTTGGAGATGGTGGGAGCCAAAGTTCTGAGTCTGTGCCATCTGGACCTTTAGATTAGACACTTATTTATCCTTCACTATGTCGTTCTGGGCCCTATGTAATACTCGCTATAATCAAAGTTATCGCCAACTTATTTCGAAAGAACAATCCCAGATATGAAATTATCACGGGAGCACCAAGTCAACGGTGACCGGTCTGTGGTCACTCAAGTACATTCCGCCATCATATAATGCTTCGTCGGACTTGTAAGCTAGGCTCTCCCTGCGCGAGGACTCAGTAATTTAGTCATACATCTACATCAAAACGCACCATTTAACATGCGACCCTCCAAATACAAAATCTATTCTTCCAAACGGTCCCGCATTTCCAGGGTTCGAAAATCCTGCAAGATATATAACCTTAGTGTCAGGAACTCCAAGCTGATGCAACTTTCCATACCCGTATACGTCGCAAAATGACCAAACACTCTTTGACGAGGGGTTGTTGCCCTGGTATCCAGCATCTTGAAGCCTTCAGGCAATGGGCTATCAGTAGGCACAGCATACTTTTGCGCAAAAGTTGCATTGATAGGGACGGGCGGGAGTGCCCCCGTAAAGATCTTGTATGCGCCACTATCTTCGTCTTCCGCCGGGCTATCATCAGACAAGTTTGGAACAGAAATATCACGGCATGAGCTTTATGTTACCTGTTGAAATCCCCATTAACGAAAACCGGTGCCCGTGTGATAGCAGCCTCGTATTTAGCCCGATGCAGAATAAGGGAAGCGGCCAGGCGACGTTGGGCGTCTGATTGATCGTCGAAATGGGTATTCAGTAGCGTGAAGTTCTTGCCGGAACGTGTGGACAAACGCGCGACGGTACAGAGCCTGTAGGACCCCGCATCCGGATACTTGGACACATCAAACGGGGTATTGCTGTACGGGTAGTTAGTTAACGGCGATATAGGCGAACTTGGGAAGATGTACGTGAGCCAGAATGTATCCCACGATTCAAGTTCAATCAGCGATCTATGAATTCTAGGTTTAAATAATGCCAGTAGTAAATGTCTATGAACGCACTTGTTATAGAAAATGGGACTAAACTCTCCCTGCTCTATGCCATCATCCCTCCCAACTCCTACCCACCCCCAGTTTTCACCAAGAAGTTCTTTTAGATCTTGAACCTGTCTGACCAGCGCCTCTTGGAATGCTGTGCAACCCATCATAAAGCCATCGCGCCCCCATTATGAACCGAGTAACATACAAATTACAGATGAGCCTTGAAAATCGAGCAACGCGGCAACTCCAATCCGCCTCATACTCCATGGCTGTTCGCGAGATGCATCTGCATAGTACGGCGATGGTCCTTGTAGCCTATCAGGCAACTTCGCAATCGAGTCTGCGACGGTTGTGTTGTCCGGCTGAGAGTCGTAGCGGAGATTCCAGGTGGTAAGTCGGATGTCAGCCGCTCCTGCGAGAGAGACGTGATACGTAAGAGCCAGGAGGGTGGGAAGGACAAAGGCTAGACGCATTGTAGAGCACAACCCAGCCAGAATACAGGAAGGCTGAGGTTTTATAGCGAACCAGAGCGCCTAACGGTGTCACAGATCAAGCCCTATCATATGGGGTAAAGAACGAGCATAATCCCTCAGGCGAACAGAATAGTAGCGCAAGCAGCCTCAAGGAAGCTCAAAAAGGGTCCAGAAAGAGGAAATAGTACATAAAGAACGCACGTGCAGCGTGGTCGGCAGGAGGACTGGCGTTCTCGGTCAGTTGCATAGAATGTAACGTTCGTAGAGGCAGACGCAGCGGACTTTGCAATCGTCGTGGTCAAGTTCAAGAACAAGCGCATCAAGGTCACCTGTTCCACATCAAGATCCTATACCCACTGATGTCAGCAGATAGACACTGCATATATCCGGTCTGTTCTACTCATCCGTAAACGATTGAAGTGCAAGTTTGAACTGTTTGTTTTCTTGTGTACAGTCACAGTAAAAGTACAATGTCCATCTACTACAGAGTCGGAGACAACACGATAGCCAAGTAAGGAATGGGTGGGAGTCGAGAGTACACAATCTACAAGTTGGGATAGACAAGTTCGTCGAGGTTTAACAGAGTTGAAAGTCCAGAAAAAAAGAGCGATATATCATGAGTCGGGCCATCTAAGCAGCGGTCACAGGAACAAAGGAACGTTTCAGGGCTTTCGCAGCCGGGTGGACACAAGTACTACCGGGAAAATAAGCCAAAATTTGCCACACCGGATAGAGTAAACTTACATCCGAACAAGGTCCCAGCTTCCATTTCCATTGCTGCAATCATTCCTGGTGATAACATCAGGAGACTGAGGAATACAACATCTGCGGAAGAGTCAATAGCCGTATTAACTTGACTGAGATACAAATACTCACCCAAGTGTACCAGAAAACTCCCAGTCACTGGGACAATAATAACCTGATGGAGCCTGAACAGCGTCGTTGATTCCACCAACGCAAATTTGCTTCGGCCCGAACCAGAACTGATTTCCTGGGCATGTTCCGTGCCCGTCGGAATGAGACGGATCAGGCAGCCACAGGCTCCCCGTCGCGAGTTGACTTGGGATGACGAATCCCCTGCCGCGTGCTGCGTTCCAGAGGGATGAAAAGGATAGGCGAGGAGAGCGAAAGGAAACAACAACGCCGCTGAACCTGTCGAAAACAGAGTCAGTACATGCGCTCGAGACAATCGGTGATCTACTGACGCGCTTGATGCAATCGTTATGAGTTCAGTATAGCTCGTCCCAACGCTCTCAGGCTTTCTGGGCAGCGAGTCGGCAGCACCCAGGCGCATCGACGGCGAGGGATACCGCGGTAGAGCGGTGACCAGTGATACAAACGTCAGAAAGGAGAAAAGACAGAACTTCATAGTGACACGGTGACCAGGGCCGATGGGGGAGGGGGACTAATATTCCAAGACAAGGCCGAGAGGGGATTTTAATAGGAAAAAGTCTTATCAACTTGAAAGGCACTGTGGTGAAGTGTGAAACGGGCAAATGAAATGATCGAGGCACAACACACTCTATCGCCGTCGGCCCACTCACAAAGAAGTTGAAAATCTGGGGAAGAAAAATCTTACAAATTGTGGCGGAACCGAAAACGGGTCGCCAAGCCAGCGTCCCTCTCGACAGCAATGACATCTATCGTACAATTTAGGTTAGGCGATCGTTAACCGTCAGCAAAACTGACTCGAGCACGGCTTTTGCGTTTGCGTCAGACAAGCGCGCCCACAGCGGGCAAGGTTTGTTGGCGTCGGCGTGCATACCCGAGGCCAGGGACAATGGAGGCATATTGGAATTTGTGCCCCAGATGTGCCTGGGAGGCTGGGATTCCGAGAGTTGAATGGTCGGTCGATTCACTGCTTGGACCGCCAAGAGTGTCCAACTTAAAATAGGGAGGATACACGACAAAATTTCTATATCTCCGAGTCCAGACTGAGCGGTCTGTCGGATGCACCTTCATCTGCATGGACTTGGTCAAATGAAAGTTAATTTAAAATATGTTGGGCCTAGCAGAAGTGATAAAGGTTAGCTGATCTCGTATCCTGGTCGAGTTCTGAATTGTCCCGGGGTCCAACAGCCCCCGAACACAGTTAGTCGGGCAGGTACTGTCAAACTGATCTCACGTCTTCAACTTTAGACAAGGCATGAGCGCTCCCGCTAAGCATCTCATGACTATGAGATTTCGGTCAAACGAATACAGGCCCGAATTTACCTGCGGTTCCACCGCTATAGTTTTACACATTTTAGAGTAGAGATCGCTAGAAGTTTTCCGTCGAACAACGACAATCAATCGTTGGAACTTCAGTTTAAAATGTATCACGTGGCTCTAGCGACAGACACCAGATCAGGTATCTCTAGGGGAAGCAACCCTAATTTGTTCCACAGGTTCTTGAGAAACAAACGGAACCGTCATTGAAACTCAAAATTAACATATGTATCCTCATATACATTCCAAAGAGCTGATAACGTATGGATCAAACTGCGTAAGCCTGTTCAACCATCAGTGCTCTATTGCCGGTTGACCTCGGTCGGGGACGGTCGTTTACAGCAACCCTGCGCCTATCGCAGAAGTAGTCAGTACTCGACCTTGTCGAACAAGCAGACAACCCCAAAATTAGAATCAGACAGAAAGTGGTTATTCGTTCACATTGTACGCTTTGCGCACTCGATTAAACGAGATTCAAATGAAACATCCCGTAAACCAACACTGAACCAACACTCACCAATCACCACGCGGGACCCATTTCGAGACAACACGGTGCAGCCAGCAACATGCTCCTTTTAAACCTCGACGTGTCACGGACCTAGGGGGTCAGCAGATACAAAGAAACAAGAACCAAGAGGGTTGCCCGGATATGGCAGGATCAGGAAGTGGGGTGATTCTGGGGTGTCGGCCGATATGGATAAATGTGGTATGCGTGGGTGTATGCTGAGTTAGATTCTGTGAGCCTTGAGAGTGTGGGCCTTGAGTCTTGGGCGTGGTGGGTCTGAAATGAAATGGTCGGTTGGCTATGGGCTTGAAATGTTATCGTGACGAGAATCGTAGTTTGATTGGTATCCATTTTGAATTGTTTTTAAAGTAGAGTACGTGTATAAAGGCGACCCAAGGGTGGATGAAGCTTGCGTCGGGGAAAGAAGAGTAATGAGAAGAAGGGTCGAGCAGAAAGGCTCAAATCGTACGGAAGGTTCGGTTTAGTATGCGTCTGCTCCTTGGATGAGCAAATCCATAAGAACAGTCCGGAGGAGCACACAAACGAGCGCCAGACCTGCAGACACTGCCCGAGTCACACATCCAGCGCGCATTACAATGCAATACGCCAGGCGTCTCTCCCCGGTTTACCAAGCGTGACAGGCGGATAACCATCCCCATGGAGCGGACGATAAGTTTTGCAAGTAACGCATGAATGCATGGGAAAGTATCCCAGGCTCGAGACTTCCACCGCCTCGGTTGTACGCGCAAGATCTGCATAGCTATACGCGTCAACTAGGGACGGAGATGCCATCGCCAATTACCGCACGCCATCGATACGCGTCGAATTACGTACCGAGGAAGTTGTGAGTCGACATGCAGACGTCATGTCTGGTGAATTATACCTGAATGGTGGCACACTCGGATGAATAGTGGGAGGTCGTCATTCGAGTCTAATTAGGGGCACGCGAGGATCGTCGGTGGAGCTGGATCAATTCAGTCGGGCTCTATCACTGATTCGGTTCGTCGTGGGCTCTGGACCGGGTGCAAGAGACTGAGCGAACCCAGATCCAAGTGGGGCCATAGAGTTTCGCTCGGATTGAAAACCGGCGCGAGAGCTGGACCAACCGCAATAGACTATCGATGCCGGTTAGCTACGCTGCGTTTGGGTGTTCGAGTCGCCGTCGGCCGATATCTATGCTTCAGCCTGGGAGTCAAACAGGCTTCGGAACATGCGGACCGCACCAGTCTGAAAGTGACGGCGTTGTTGCGGAACACTCTACCCATGCTTAGAATCGTGTATTTGCCGATAGCGTTGGCTCGCAGAGTGGCCACCATCGTGCAATTACCGTGTATGGCAGAGGCATCATCGGATAGAGTTTGTGCACGTGTGCGCAGCGTGGCCGTGACGCCATGAGCGTGTTTCTCCGTGACCTGTGCATCGTGTTTTTCCCGAGTTTTTCTGTTTCTTTTCGAACGTGAAGGGGGCAAAACCCGCCACCTAGCGTAGCCCTCGAGCGCATCTAGACGAGTTGTAGTTGAGACTAACACACGCAAAGCTGTGCCCACAGCGACAATAGCAAGTGTGTATACATAATTTGGATCCGTGCTTACATGAGAGATGTAGCCTGCCGCCGTCCATCATGTCCCGCCGCCCGTTTTCGATCGCCGAGCTGGCAGCGCGCTCTCGTCCGACGGGATACGATGCGTCCAAGTCGCTCAAGGATCTGCTCCGGATCGCCACGGCCCAGCGCAACGCGGGCGACACAGCCAAAGACGCCGGCGACGTGGAGAGTGCGTTTATCCACTATGCCAAGGCCTCGACGCTCATGCTCGAGGAGCTGCCGGGTCATCCCAAGTTTGGCGAACTAACGCCGGCGCAGAAGGATGCGGTGGTTGTGGTGAGTCTGGTTGTTGTATGGTGGATTGGGCTAATTCGAGCAGCACGGACAAGTCATCCTCGACTCGCTCGGGGGCGTCAAGGGCCTCGTGAGCGAGCGCTTCACCGACTGGCGCACCCGACACCCCGATGCGGATTTGTCAGCGCCGGTGCCGACTCCGACGCCGCAACGACAGCGCGAACGAGAGGCGCAGCGCCGGAGCCTGGAAGAACGACGGAGAGACGAGGCCCGACGAGACGAGGACCAGCGGGCGCGGAGGGCACGAGAAGCCCAGCGCCTAGTGGCCGAGCAGGAGCGCCGACAGCGAGCGGACCGACTGCGCAACGGATACGACCAGGTGGCAAGCATCACCTCGAGAGAAAAGGAGCGCGAAGAGGAAAAGAAGCGCGAGGCGCTCAACGCTGCGTCGGCCGCGGCCTTTCTCGGATATCCGACACCCGCCTCGCTGCACACCCGCGTCAGACCCGAGTCGTATGAGCGGGATCAGCCCGTAACGATACCCAATCCACCCCCGGTCTCTATTCCCCAGGCCCAGCACTTTAACATTGAGCGATCCAATTCTGCCGCCGGTGTTGCCCGCACCGGCAGCGCAGCCAAAGTGCACCCGGAACGACCCGTGCGTGCCCCGTCGCGAACAGGCTCGCGAGCAGACCACAGGCCCAACCCGCCCGTCACAGGACCCCGAGACCGTCCTGGGTCGAGAGCGGACCACCGCCCGACGATCCGTACCGATGCCTTTGCGACACGCAACGAGAGTGCTCCGGCGGCGACTGCGGCCGCTTACAACGCAGCCTACGGCCCTGGCATCGCATACGGCCAGAACCCCGCCCGGCCGAGAAAGATGAGCGTCGTCTCGCCGGTCAAGGACCGTCCGCCGGGCGGGGGATTCAACGGCCATCCGCCCACAAGCGGCCCCCACCCACCCACCGCCTCACACCCACCCACGACCCAGGCGCCCATCCCCAGACGACGCACATCCTCCTCGCACGGCCAAAAAGGCCTATTCGGTGCGTCCCATACTCACTCCATAGACTCATGCTCACTTGACCAGAACCACGCACAAACGGCGTGTTTCCGACCCAGTCGTTTCCCCCTGCGCAGGGATCCCAGTATGCCCAGCAGAACCAGTCGTTCCAGGGCCAGTCATATCAACAGCCTCAACCGTTTGCCCAGCCGAGCCATTCGTTTCCGCAGCAGGGATACCAACAACCTCAGCCGTATCCCCAACTCCCGGAAACGAAACCTGCGTTTCCCCAGCCTGATCCTCGACCGGAACCGCAGGGCATACTCCCGCTCGAGAGTCCTTCGCACACGTGGACACGCGAGCCAGAGGATCTGGCCCACGTGCATGCGCCTGCACCCCGCCGGAACGCGAATCCCCCTGTTCGAGGGTGAGTTCATTTCGTGGCGTCGTGAACCAACTGACGAGTAATTTGTGGCACTGCGACTAAATACACATTGATAATTCAATCAACTCGTACTGTAGCTCCTCGTATCCCCCACCCGTAACGACAACCTCCCCACCCCCCGGCCCAATCTCCTACCCAAACCTAATGACAACCCACCAACGCGAACAAGGCTACCTCCCTTCTTCCCAATCCATGTTCTCATTCGCCGGATTCGCAGCCGCCCTCGCAGCCGAACGGGACGCCCAATCATTCGGCACACCGCCCAAAACGTCGATGGATACACCGCCCTCGCTCTTGTTCCAGCCCAACCCGGATCCGACTCCGCCGAGTGGAAAACTGCAGCTGCCGGGAGGTTATGGGACCTCGCCCGTCAAGGCGTATGCGTATCCTAGCGTTCCGGCCCCGGCCCCGAGCAACTATGCAACCAGACCCCCGCCAGCTGTCCCGAGCAAGGACATCATCCCACCCCTCGGCCCACCTCCAACGACACACCACTCGCCGCAAGTCCAAGACGAACCCGACGACGGCCGCCTCCGCCAAGTCCTATTGCCAGAAGAAGCGATTCAAAAATTCATGTCTATCGCCAAACCCAATACGCTCCAAAACCGCGAGACCTGCGGCTTGCTGTTGGGCAAGAAACGATCGGGCGGGTTTGCGGTCACGACGTTGTTGATCCCGCGCCAGCGCGCGACGAGCGATACGTGTGAGATGGTCGAAGAAGAGTTGATTTTGGATTTCCAAGAGACAAGGGGGTTGATTACGCTTGGTTGGGTGAGTCCCCGCAATCGTTCAAGTTGGGATGGGCGTTAATTTGGCTTGGGGGGTAGATACATACGCATCCGACGCAATCGTGTTTCATGTCCTCGTTGGACTTGCACACTCATTCGGGGTACCAGGCTTCCCTCAGGGAGGCATTCGCGATTGTGTGCGCGCCGTCGCAGAGTCCAAAGTACGTTCCCTCGTTTCTCCCTAGATGCCGCTAATGGTCGTGTAGTGTGGGGATATTCCGGTTGACGGACCCGCCGGGATTGCAGATGATACTCAAGTGTATGGCCAAGGAAGCTTTCCATCCTCACACTGCGGGGAATATTTATACGGTGCGTACACGCTTGTCGGCATGAACTATGGCTAACTCGCGTATAGGATGCGGACCAAGGACACGTCAAGATGATGAAAAAGCTGGATCTTTCGATCGTGGACTTGCGACGACATAGCGGCTAGCCGCCCTTGACTATGCCAACAATGCCTACCATAGACCTATGCCATGGCTTTTTGGAATTGATACACTCTACTCACATTTATTCCACATGCTGTACATGCACGTTGTTGTACTTGTTTATGAACATACCCGATGGTTTTTGTACTTGATACTCTAGATTCGAATTGATTTCATGATTTTTTGGATACGAGGCAAGTGTGATGACTAGCATACACAAGGAGAGTATCAACAAACATGTGGAGTAATGAGTGTCAAAGTTTGGATGGGATGTTGAGGAGCTGGGAATCAACAAGCCATCAGAGCATGCAACCAAGTCTACCAAATCAGGCAACCCACACTTTGGTTTTGTTGGTGGGTGGTCCTCAAGAGTGCCAACACATGGAATGTCAACACCAGCTATGAATGGTGTGCCAACAGATGGTGGAAGTGGGTCAACAACCCCCACCTTCACAACAAGGCCAAGCAATGGGAGGATGAAGTTGCCTGGATGTGGGCAGAACTGGACACCGAGTCTGGATGTTATGACCTCATAACATTTATCCCAATTTTATATCTTTTTTCCGAAACACTTTCCTTTTTTGGTACAATTGTCTTGTTCAGATCATGTGATGTATTTGTCTTTCCTTTGGCAATCTGTGGTGCTTCCAATAAGCCAAGTCATATCAAATTGGATCATGTATTTGATATAGATAATGATTTCCCACGTTGTCTCTGTTGATACAGGGCAGTGCACTCTCATGTATATAAGCTTGGAGGGCAAGCCTGTTAACGACACGGCTTGACCTCCTTTCCATAGGACTTGCCAATTACTATCCATCTATCTAAAAACATTGCACTTCCTTAAGCTCTTGCACATTTGCAATTGAGCTTCTTAACTATAATGTTAAGCAACCAGTTGTTGAGTCAGGACATTGGGTCAAGCCATTTAGTGATTGCCACATTTGGGTCATTGCTTTCCATATTTGTCTACCACTTCCCTGTTGAGACCAGCGTTGTGCAATTTGTTGCTGATCCTTTGAGATCAACAGAGCTACTACCACAGGCAATAGTGCAGTACTAGCTTAGACACTAGTTAAACTGTTAGTGTAGCCACTGATCCTGGTGTAGATCCTTAGGGTGAAAAAGCATTGCTTAGGAATCTTCCAATCAGCCATTAAGGCAAACACATTTAGTGTCCCTAGACTGCTGAATTACCCACTTGCAAAAAACCCACTATACATCACGCCCATCCAAGGCTGTTGATTATCAGTAGGGATTGTCCAACAATAGGTATTAGAAGCAAGGGATTAGTGATTCAATTGTGATCTTCAAGAATCTTATCAAGAAAGTTGTTGCTACAAGTAGTACATCTGGTGTGACAACATCACAACTAGATCTAACTTCTTGCAGCGTTTTGTTGTGAGCCAGCTCACTCCATTGGACTCGTCTTGCATCTTGCCCATCTGTTCTTGTTTCTTTGTTCTGTTTGCGTGTTGTTTGCCTTTTCCTGTGCCGCATTGCCACGTCCTTGCAGTTATTCTGTTACATTGTGTAACACGGCTGTGCTTTGTACAAGTCATGACTGCCCATGCAGCATGACTCACTTGGACACTCCTGACTGGCTTGTATGTTTGACTCTTGTGGCTGCGTCTTGTATGACTCTGTCACTTTCTGAATATATATAGAGGACCAACAAGCCTGGTAACCCCAGCTTGTTTTGTCTCATCAAAACATCCCTTCAAGTGACACTTAGAACCACCCCTACCCTTTAGAGCCTACAGACACTTAAGTGTGTTGCAGTTCAAGAGGTCACTTAGGTCTTAGTGCCGTCCACTCTCCCGCGCGGCTTGTCTCATAGCCACCAAGAAGGAGCTTACAACACGTTTGATCTTCCTGTCGTATGCTTCTTCTGGGCGGTTTATGAGACAAGCCGCGATGGAGAGTGGATGGCACTAAGACCTAAGTGACCTCTTGAACCGCAACACACTTAAGCGTCTGTAGGCTCTTGAGGGTAGGGGTGGTTCTAAGTGTCACTCTGAGGGGATGTTTTGACGAGACAAAACAAGCTGGGGTTACCAGGCTTGTTGGTCTTCTATATATATTCAGAAAGTGGCCAAGTCATACAAGGCGCAGCCACATGAGTCATACAAGACAGCCAGTCAGGAGTGTCCAAGTGAGTCATGCTGTATGAACAGACATGACTCGTACAAAGCACAGCCGCGTTACACAATGCAACAGAACAACCACAAGAAGGTGGCAACGCAGCAAACAGAAACAGAAACACAACACAAAGAAGGGGACAGGCGGGCGAGACAATAGGCGAGTCCAATGGAGTGAGCTGGCTCACGACATTACTCCCCCCTATGGGTCCATTTGGGGGACCTGAATGGACCTACTGCACCGTGCAGTCCTTCCCTTTCCTCAGCATAAATTCCTCAAGCCCTTCATCTTCCTCCAGGGTTAGGTCGATGGGATTGAACGCGGTGTTCCCTGGTTCGTCCGAGAATTTCTCCCATTCTTCCCATGTCTCCTCCTTCGTCCAGTCAGCCTTGGACCAATCCAAAACCCTTTTCTGAACCTCCACAAACTCCTTGTCCCATTGTCGCACGTCTGGCTCCGTCTCCTTCCATGCCAAAACGTCCATTTCCTCCCACTTCCACCAGTTAGGCGCCCACTCGAACTTCTCCTTCTGGTACCTTCCCCTTTCCAGCTTCCAGTCGCTCAAGTCCCTCTCGTAGTTGGCGTCCCAGGCGTCGTTCCACCGGGGTCGCAGTGTTGGTTGCCTCCCGTCGTACCCTGGTACCCACTCGCTCGAGTAAGCTCCTTCTTGTCCCCATTCAACCACCCCAAGCATGTGGGTGGAGAGGAGAACGACCTCCGAGACCTGGAATGCGGCGCACCCCCGGCAGACGAATATGTCCTTTCGTAGGAGCTGCATGCGTGCGGGCCATTTTTTTCCGACCCACTGGAATTCCCCCAGGTCTGAGTGGAGGATGTCGTCCGAGGCCCTGAAGTGCATTCTTCCCGAGCCTTGTTGCGACCTCTTGAAGACGTAGAGGGCGGCCCCGGAGTCAAGGATCCTTGCCATGGCAAAGGCAGGTCCTTCGAGGACACGGGTAAGGTTGTTGGCAATGGTGGAGCGGGTGACAGCAGGCATTGTGGAGGGCAAAAAAGATTTAGAGCGTAGAGTTTGGGGTGTTTTTTGAGTAGTAGCAAGTTTTGCAAGTGACACTACCCGTTTCGCCCCTTCTGCCTTTTATCTTTCCTGGAACATAGTTAGATGGCGTGGGAGCTTCGGGGTGTCGGCGTAGAAGGTCCTTGATGATCTTTGAAAGGTGACCAAAATCTTCCGCCCTTTGTTCTGTGTCTTCTTCGCTTCCATAACCCTTCCATCTGACCCTGTAAAAAAGGCCGTCCTTTGTCTCCTTCCAGTCCAAGATCTTTTCTACTTCGTATTCTTCTTCTCCTTCTTCCATTATGATCGGCGGTGGTCGGGGTTGGTTGCGGCTGAATTCGGTGTCTCCCTTGTAAGGACTGAGCAAATCGATGTGAAAAACGGGGTGCACCCTCATTGTTGCTGGCAGGTCAAGCTCATAAGCGTGTGATCCTATATGTCGCTTCACGACAAATGGCCCGTGCTTTTTGTTGTCCAGTTTTTTTGAAGGTCTTTTTGTTTGAATGTTCTTTCCGAGCAGCCATACTAGATCTCCTTCATGGTACTTGCTCTTTGGCTCTTCTTCTGGGAGCCTTTGGGTTTCCATAGATGCAATTGCTTTGTCGTGGATTTTACGCCATTTCCCTGTGATGTTGTTTGCTTCTGGAACCGTTGATTCTTCCGCTGAGATGTTCCACAGTGGTTCCCTCCCGTAGACAATTTCGAAAGGGGAATTACCAGTTACGCAATGCTTCTGTAGATTATAGCTGAACTCCGCAATCGGTAATAAGTCCGCCCAATCATCCTGCCGGTAGTTGACGAACAATCGTAGCCAGCCTTCCATCCATTGATTGATTCTCTCCGTTATTCCATCTGTTTGGGGGTGGTAGGCAGTACTGAAACCTGGGCTAGTTCCAATTTTCTCATAAATGGCCTTCATGAGTTTGGAATTGAAAGTAGTCCCTCGGTCTGAGATCGTGCTCTTTGGGAAACCGTGCAGTTTCCAAACATTTGTGATGAAAAGATTTGCAAGGTCGCTTGCCGTGTGAGATTCTTTGCAGGGTATGAAGTGCGCCATTCTTGAGAATCGGTCCACCACTACTAAGATGCTGTCTGATCCTCTGGATTTTGGTAACTTCACCACAAAGTCAAACGCTATGTCTTCCCACAGTCCTTTTGGAATATCCAGAGGCTTGATAGGGACTATTGACTTTGATCCCTTTGTCCGCTGGCAGGTCTCGCAGGACTCCACGTATCTGTTTATGCTTTGCTTCATTCCCGGCCAGAAGTATCTTGTTGATATTAGTTCCAAAGTTCTTGCTTGCCCTTGATGCCCCGCAATTTTTGAGTCGTGGTGAAATCGCATGATGGCCAGCCTGGATTCCTTATCTTCTGGCACGTAAATCCTTCCCTTGAACCATAATAGTCCCTCCTTGAAGTCATAGTCTTTTGCACTGTGTTGTAGGGTTTTTGGTAGCGTTTCCCTCGATTTGCAAATTTCTTTGATTTGTGCCAACCCTTCGTCTGTTTCTTGTGCCTCCTTGATAGTTTCTATGATGTCTGTGTCTACTTGTCCCATAAACCCCTTGAACCTTTTGACAGCTATCATAACTTGTTCAGGCGTAGGGGTATCTTCATGGTCTGATCGTCTGGACAATAGGTCCGGTTTGGACGACAGGATTCCAGGGCGGTATATGATGTCAAAGTTATAGGAAGCAAGCAATTGGTGCCATCTTGCGTGTCGACGGTTGAACGTTCTTGCTTCCTTCCAGAATTGTAGGTTCCTATGATCGGTGTAGATGGTGATAGGGTCCCTTGTTCCTTCAAGGTATAGCCTCCAATGTGTTAAAGATTCTATGATAGCCATAAGTTCTTTATTGTGGACATCGTAGTTGAGCTGAGCCTCGTTGAAGGACTTTGAAAGAAAAGCAATGGGGTGTAGGTAGCCATCATCTTGCCTTTGTGACAGGATTGCTCCCATTGCTACTCCACTTGCGTCTGTTTCCAAGAAGAAGGGTTTGTCCGGGTTCGGATGTCGTAGAGTGGGTTCCTTGCTGATTTCCGCTTTTAGGGCTTCAAATGCTTCCTGCTGATCGTTTCCCCATTCCCATTTGTTCTCCTTTCTTGTCAAGGTTGTCAGGGGTTTTGCTAATTGGCTGAAATTCGGTACGAATCTTCGGTAGAAATTTGCGAATCCTAGGAATGCTTGGACCTGCTTGACTGTTCTTGGTTCCTTCCACTCTTTTATAGCCTTGACCTTTTCTTCCTCCATTGAGATGCCCGAATCGCTGATTCCAAGTCCAGTATATGTCAATTTGGTGACGAAGAATTCGCATTTTGGAAGCTTTGCAAAAAGATTTTCCTCCAGTAAGATCTTTAGTACTCTTCTGACATCCACGGTATGTTGGCTTCTGTCCTTAGAGAAGACTAGGATGTCGTCAATGTATACAATGACACATACGTCGATAAGATCATGGAAAATGTGATTCATATATCTTTGGAAAATGGCGGGCGCGTTTTTTAGTCCAAAGGGCATGACAACGTATTCAAAGAGTCCTTCCTTTGTTCTGAAAGCTGTCTTCCATTCGTCGCCTTCTCTAATTCTGATATTGTTGAAACCCATGCGTAGATCGATCTTGGAGAAAATTTTCGCGTCCTTGATTTTATCCAGGAGGTCTTCCATTAGGGGCATTGGGAATCTGTCGTCCTTTGTAATGGCATTTACTCCTCTGAGGTCTTGAACAAGTCGTAGTTGGCGAACTGCCCCTGGATTTTTTGGATCGATCGGTTTTTTGACAAAGAAGCAAGGTGATGCAATGGGTGATTTGCTTGGTCGGATCTTTCCTGCTGCGATTTCTTCATCCAGGTATTCTCTTAGTGCAATAGATTCTGCTGGAGAGAGTGGGATAGGTCTGGCAGGTTTCGGGAGTTCAGCTCCTTCCTTGAAGTCAATGGCGCAGTCGTATGGGCGATGATCTGGGATTCTTTTGAATTTCTCTTCACTGAAGACATCGGCGAATTCCTTAAATTCTTCGGGTAGGTCGTCTATAGAGGCCGTTCTTGCTTGGATGGGTTCTGGCCGCCATGATATGTGCTTCGTTTTCCAATCGATGACTGGGTTTGCTTCTTCTAACCATTCCAGTCCAAGGATAAGTTTAGTTTCCCCAGTGGGCATAGCAAAGAAGACTTGTTTGAAGGTTCTTCCCTCCACATCTAGTTCCAGCTTAGCTTTGAAACGTATTTGGTGAGAGAGTTCCTTTCCCTGGATACCAATTACTTTTCTCGGAGTGGGAAGTTCCATGAGTGGAATATTGTTGGATCGAGCCCAAGAGATGTCCAAGAAGTTTCTTGATGCTCCAGAATCGATGAGGGTTGGGATAAGTTCTGTGATTCCGGTAACGCTTGCGTAAACAATGGTTGACTCATTTGTTGCTCTAAAGTACATTGTTTCCGTTGCCGGTTTTTTGGTCTCTCCACACACAGTTAGAGGGAGACCCCTTCTTTTCCCGAGTCTTCCACGATTGTTGCCTCCCTTCCTTTACTGCTAGGTTCCGTCGTTATCCATTCCTTGGACGGGCATTTGAATGAACGGTGTCCTTCTTGTCCGCACTTCAGGCACTGGTTGGTTGCTATCCTAGCTTTGTATACTTCGTCAGGCAGCCGTTTTGTAGAGGATTGTCCGCTAGTGGTTGGCTGGGCTGCCCTCTTCCCTGTCGAGGTCTTGATTTGTTGCAATTTCTGGTCAATAGAGATTGCGATTGAGATCCACTGGTCAAGGGAAAGTTCCCGTTCTGTCCCATCTTCATTGATCAGGGTCAGTTCGAAGCGAGCTAGTTCGGTCTTGACTTCCGACTTCAACCCTTCCTTGAATTGGTTGATCAGAGCTTCCTGTCCCCAATTTACGTCTACCAGGAGATATCGGAATTCCGAAGCATAGTTTGCTACAGAGTTGTTCTGTTTGCATTTTCGGATATCTGATTTGGCTTTAGCTTTCTTGTTGGGGTTGCTGAACTGTTCCATGAAGTGTGCTTTGAAACTTTCCCATGAGGCGAGGTTTTGATTATTTTCCCTTTGGTTAAGCGAACGTAGGAGTACTTGTGCCCAGTGAGTGGCAGCTTTGTTCTCGGATTTGAAGTTTGCTAGAGCCTCGCGGATCCTTTCTTCGTTGGAAGTGTATTGATTGCTCAGGCGCATAAAGTAGCTTTCCATTTGTGTGATGAACATTTCGGCCCCTTCCCCTTTCTTTCCGTCGAAGGCTTCTGGGCGAGTCACCTTGGGACGGCGTGGTCCACTACCCGTGTTTGGGTTTTCGGCCAGCCGTTGGATTCTTAATTCTAATTCGTCGATCCGGGTAGATTCCGCGTCTGGATGTGGTGGAGAGTTTGATCGCCTAGATGGGACCACGTGCAGGGATGCCTCGTCCATTTCTTCTCGCATATTGTTGATGATTTCCTGAACTTCCGTGATTTTGGTAGTGAAGGAGGCTCCTTCCTGTCGTAGGTTTTCTAGTCCTTGTGTTACTGCTTCGTTCCACTCAAGTTGCCCTTGTCTGGTAGTGTTGAGTTCTTCGCGTATATTGTTCACTAGTCCTTGAGTGTTGGTAACCTCATTTCGAAGGCGAGTTATGTCTTGACCACTTAGGAAAGAATTATGTTCGCCATTTCTTGCCGAGTTCAGAATGTCCGTCAAGGTGCCTTGTAGGGTGTTGATGGAATCGTTAAAGATTTGTTGGTTGTTTGCTAGTACTTGTGTAGCCTGTTCTAGGCCGCTAAGTCTTCGATCCATAGTGACTCTCATTCCGTCTATGACCCTAAGGGTGGCGTTGTGTCTTCCCTCTAGAAGGTCGTCTAGGTCGTCTAGATTACTGATTACAGTTCTGCCGTTAGAACTGGAGCTTGAACTCGAGCTTCCTGGGTCGCCGGTGCTTTGTTGTACCGGGGCCAATTGTCCGGAGTAACCCTGTGGGATATACGGTGGTGCTGGAATTACTGGTGTGACTGGCTGGGAAGCCACTGGAATTGGTCCTGCGTTGGTGATGGTTCCTCCAATTTGGGGAACTGTAGGGACATTGGGAATGTGTGGTGTGGGAGGGGGTCTAATGGGAACAAGTGACACGCCCCCATGAGCTTCAGGTTGGGGAGAAAAGAATTGTCTCCTAGTCCCTAGTGGCCACAAGGGACGTGATGGACCTGGACTTCCAGTTGGGATGCGGATTGCTGCCGGGGTGGGGTCATTTGTGAGATCTCCTGGTTCCCTATTTGTGATAGTGGCTTCTTCCTCTTGTACGGTTGTCATGTCGGCGATGCCGAAAGCTCCCGGCATTGATGTTTGGCTTTGGGAGCGTGATCGGGCAGGGCCTCCCGCTTGAATTTGTGCGATGTCTTGTTCGTTTAGTGATCCTGTGGGCCTTGCTGCCCGACTGGGTCCTCTTCTTGTTGATATAGTGGATGAGGGGCGTGATCCTCCATCTTCTTGAATAGACATATTTGTTAAGCTTGTTTTGTAATGTCATATGCTTCTTCTGGGCGGTTTATGAGACAAGCCGCGATGGAGAGTGGACGGCACTAAGACCTAAGTGACCTCTTGAACCGTAACACACTTAAGCGTCTGTAGGCTCTTGAGGGTAGGGGTGGTTCTAAGTGTCACTCTGAGGGGATGTTTTGACGAGACAAAACAAGCTGGGGTTACCAGGCTTGTTGGTCTTCTATATATATTCAGAAAGTGGCCGAGTCATACAAGGCGCAGCCACATGAGTCATACAAGACAGCCAGTCAGGAGTGTCCAAGTGAGTCATGCTGTATGAACAGACATGACTCGTACAAAGCACAGCCGCGTTACACAATGCAACAGAACAACCACAAGAAGGTGGCAACGCGGCAAACAGAAACAGAAACACAACACAAAGAAGGGGACAGGCGGGCGAGACAATAGGCGAGTCCGATGGAGTGAGCTGGCTCACGACACTTCCCATGCTCTCTTGCCTTATTACTATTGTTGGGGACACCATTGGTCTAGTTGACCAACATGTTGACCAAATCAAAGAAAAGGTTGACAAGATAGATAGAACCCTTACTGAACAAATTTATATTGTTAAGGGCATCCAAGAAGCTAGGGAGGAGGATAACACGCAAATAGAGTGGGACATCCAGTACCTACATCAGCAACATGAAAAAAGCAAACAAGAGTTTAATCACAAAATCAAATTGGTAAAAATTGATACCAATAGTCTCAAAAACACTGTCAATTCCCTGATTGAACATAACAATAATTTGCTAAAAATAATTAACCAGCAAACAGCCAATATCAAGCATCAAACAAAAGAAATCAAGAAGCTCAAACAAC
Organism: Ceratobasidium sp. AG-K; assembly: GCA_037039685.1. NCBI lineage: Eukaryota > Fungi > Basidiomycota > Agaricomycetes > Cantharellales > Ceratobasidiaceae > Ceratobasidium > Ceratobasidium sp. AG-K. The sequence goes on along the minus strand of JAWNGF010000003.1, from coordinate 4,997,125 downwards.
AGGAGAAGTGGCATTGGAAAAAAATTGAAGAACTCCTTACTTGGAAAAATAACCAAGCCAATAACACATCAGTAGGCCTCTGAGTTCAACCCTCAAAAATTGCAATTAACCAACTGTCGTAAGCTTCTTCTTATTGGCTATGAGACAAGCCGCGATGGGGAGTGGACGGCACTAAGACCTAAATGACCTCTTGAACCGCAACACACTTAAGTGTCTGTAGGGCCTTGAGGGTAGGGGTGGTTCTAAGTGTCACTCAGAGGGGATGTTCTGACGAGACAAAACAAGCTGGGGTTACCAGGCTTGTTGGTCCTCTATATATATTCAAAAAGCGGCTGAGTCATACAAGGCGCAGCCACAAGAAACAACGCAGTCAACCAGTCAGGAGTGTCCATGTGAGTCATGCTGTATGAACAGACATGACTCGTACAAAGCACAGCCGTGTTACACAATGTAACAGACTAACCACAAGAAGGTGGCAACGCGGCAAACGGAAACGGAAACACAACAGAAAAGAAGGGAACAGGCGGGCGAGACAATAGGCGAGTCCGATGGAGTGAGCTGGCTCACGACATTACTCCCCCCTATGGGTCCATTTGGGGGACCTGAATGGACTTACTGCACTGCGCAGTCCTTTCCTTTCCTAAGCATAAACTCCTCCAGCCCTTCATCTTCCTCCAAGGTCAGGTCGATGGGATTGAACGCGGTGTTCCCCGGTTCATCCGAGAACTTCTCCCATTCTTCCCATGTCTCCTCTTTTGTCCAGTCGGCCTTGGACCAGTCCAAAACCCTTTCCTGAGCCTCCACAAACTCCTTGTCCCACTGTCGCACGTCTGGCTCCGTCTCCTTCCATGCTGACACGTCTGTTTCCTCCCACTTCCACCAGTTAGGCGCCCACTCAAACTTCTCCTTCTGGTACCTTCCCCTTTCCATCTTCCAGTCACTCAGGTCCCTCTTGTAGTTGGCGTCCCAGGCGTTGTTCCATTGAGGTCGCAGCGTTGGTTGCCTCCCGTCGTACCCTGGTACCCACTCGCTCGAATATGCCCCTTCTTGTCCCCACTCCACAACTCCAAGCATGTGGGTGGATAGCAGGACCACCTCTGATGTCGTAAGCTTCTTCTTGGTGGCTATGAGACAAGCCGCAATGGAGAGTGGACGGTACTAAGACCTAAGTGACCTCTTGAACCGCAACACACTTAAGTGTCTGTAGGCTCTTGAGGGTAGGGGTGGTTCAAAGTGTCACTCAAAGGGATGTTTTGACGAGACAAAACAAGCTGGGGTTACCAGGCTTGTTGGTCCTCTATATATAATCAGAAAAAGGCCAAGTCATACAAGGCGCAGCCACATGAGTCATAACAGTCAACCAGTCAGGAGTGTCCATGTGAGTCATGCTGTATGAACAGACATGACTCGTACAAAGCACAGCCGCGTTACACAATGTAACAGAATAACCACAAGAAGGTGGCAACGCGGCAAACAGAAACGGGGAACGTAACACAAAGAGGAAGACAGGCGGGCGAGACAGCGGGCGAGTCCGATGGAGTGAGCTAGCTCACAACATTACTCCCCCCTAAGAGTCCGTTTGGGGGACCTGAACGGACCTACTGCACTGCACAGTCCCTTTCCTTCTTCAGCATATGTTCTTCCAACCCCTCCTCGTCCTCCAGGGTCAGGTCGATGGGATTGAAGGTAGTATTTCCCGGTTCGTCCGAGAATTTTTCCCACTCTTCCCAGGTCTCCTCCTTTGTCCAGTCCGCCTTGGCCCAGTCCAAAACCCTCTTCTGGGCCTCCACAAACTCCCCATCCCACTGTCGCACATCGGGCTCTGCCTCCTTCCATGCCGACAAGGCAGTCTCCTCCCTCTTCCACCAGTAAGGCCCCCACTCGATCTTTTCCTTCTGGTATCTGCCCCTCTCCATCCTCCAGTCGCTCAGGTCCTTCTTGTAGTTGGCGTCCCAAGCGTTGTTCCACCTGGGTCGGAGTGTTGGTGGTCTCCCATCGTATCCTGGCACCCATTCACTTGAGTATGCCCCTTCTTGTCCCCATTCCACGACTCCGAGCATATGGGTGGAAAGGAGGACGACCTCCGAAACCTGGAACGCTGCGCACCCTCGACAAACGAAGATGTCCCTTCGTAGGAGTTGCATGCGTGTCAGCCATTTCTTTCCGACCCACTGGAATTCTCCCAGGTCCGAGTGCAAGATATCGTCCGACGCTCTAAAGTGCATTCTCCCAGAGCTTTGTTGGGACCTTTTGAAGACGTAGAGAGCGGCCCCGGCGTCAAGGATTCTTGCCGTAGCGAATGCTGGTCCGTCAAGGACACGGGTGAGGTTGCTGGCGATGGTGGTGCGGGTGACGGCAGGCATTGTTGGCAACAGAGAAGATTTAATGAGTAGAGTGAGGAGTGAAGATTGGAGTAGCTGCAAGTCTTGCAAGTGACACTACTGGCTTCGCCGCCTCTGCCTTTTATTCTCCCTGGAGCGTAGTTAGACGGTGTGGGAGCCTCGGGGTGTCGGCGTAGAAGGTCCTTGATGATCTTTGAAAGGTGACCAAAATCTTCCACCCTTTGTTCTGTATCTTCCTCACTTCCATAACCCTTCCATCTGACCCTGTAAAAAAGACCGTCCTTTGTCTCCTTCCAGTCCAAAATTTTCTCTACTTCATATTCCTCTTCTCCTTCTTCAGTTATGATCGGCGGTGGCCGGGGTTGGTTTCGGCTAAATTCTGTGTCTTCTTTGTAAGGGCTGAGCAAGTCGATGTGGAAAACAGGGTGCACCCTCATTGTTGCCGGCAAAGTGAGTTCATAAGCGTGTGACCCTATTTTTGTTTCACAACAAACGGCCCGTGTTTCTTGTTATCCAGCTTTTTTGAGGGTCTTTTTGTTTGAATGTTCTTTCCCAAAAGCCATACTAGATCTCCTTCTTTGTATTTGTTTCTTGGTTCCTCTTCTGGAAGCCTTTGGCTTTCCATTGACGCAATTGCTTCGTCGTGGATTTTACGCCATTTTTTCGTGATGTTGTTTGCTTCCGGAACCGTTGATTCTTCTGCCGAGATATTCCACAGTGGTTCCCTGCCGTAGACAATTTCGAAAGGGGAACTACCTGTTACGCGGTGCTTCTGAAGATTATAGCTGAATTCCGCAATTGGTAACAAGTCCGCCCAATCATCCTGTCGGTAGTTGACAAATGATCATAGCCAACCTTCCATCCATTGATTGATTTTCTCCGTTATTCCATTGGTCTGGGGGTGGTAGGCAGTACTGAAACCTGGGCTAGTTCCAATTTTCTCATAAATGGCTTTCATAAGTTTGGAGTTGAAAGTGGTCCCTCGGTCTGAGACCGTGCTTTTTGGAAAGCCGTGTAGTTTCCAAACGTTTGTGACAAAAAGGTTTGCAAGGTCGCTCGCCGTGTGAGATTCTTTGCAGGGTATGAAATGCGCCATTCTTGAGAATCGGTCCACTACTACTAAGATGCTATCTGCTCCTTTTGATTTTGGTAATTTCACCACGAAGTCGAACGCTATGTCTTCCCACGGTCCCTTTGGAATTTCCAGAGGCTTGATCGGAACTATCGATTTTGATCCCTTCGTCCGTTGGCAAGTCTCACAGGATTCCATGTATCTGTTTATGCTTTGCTTCATTCCCGGCCAGAAGTATCTTCTCGATATTAGTTCCAAAGTTCTAGCTTGTCCTTGATGACCCGCGATCTTTGAGTCGTGGTGAACTCGCATGATGGCCAGCCTGGATTCCTGTCATGAGCTGACTAAGCTCAGACATTTTATTCTGATTTTATATCTTTTTTTCCGAACACTTTCCTTTTATGGTACAAATGTCCTCTGGCGCTTAACTTGTATCATGTGATGTATTTGTCTTTCCATTTGATATTGGTGATGCTTCCGGAACTTCCAGAATGTCGAGTCATATCTCTTATCTCGCTTATCATCGGTTGTACTCGGCTTTCCCACACTGATAGATGATGACGTGGCATTGATCCCTCATGTATATAAACCCAGAGGTCAAGCCGGCTAACGACAAGGCTTGACCTCCTCTCCACTAGGACTTGTACAATCAAATCCTCTTACTAAACACTACTCCTTGGGTTCTAAGACTTACTTAAGTCGAACCCCTTAACCTTCTATATACCTAATCGACCCAAGTCGGGACATTAGGTCAAGCCTTTCTAGCATCAGCCTTAAAAAGCTCCTGCTTTTCCACCAAGTAGATAGAACGTACACGGGAAAACGGGCATAGTACAACGGACGAAGAGCTATACTTGATATAGACCAGTAGTCCCACGTCGCTATACGCTGTCAGTGAACCCAATCGTTATCCTCTTTTGGGTCATAGCGGCTTTAGTCAGCTAAATACACCCTTACTCTGTTATACACTGTTGTTATCACGCCCGCCCAAGGCTGTTGATAATTAATAAGATCAGATAAGGAGTATATAAAGCAAAAGCTTAGCGTCTAGCACCCTTCACTTCCAAATCAACATCTCGAGGAAGCCAGATCCTCTCAAGAAAAAACTGGAAAGTGGTCGGAGCACCACCCAAGTTAACACTCTTATCCATCAAGAACCACATCAACTCGTCGTTTCCATCAGTACGCACTAGAAAGGAACATATTAGTAACTAACTAATTAACCTTGAAAGTGTTCCCCACATTCTTTAGCCTCTGCGAAGCAGTCTTTAGACTAAAAGACTTCGTACTTAATCTAGATACCAAAGTCGACGAATTAAACAGTCGAATTGAAGTACTAGAAGAAGATCAAGTCGAACAAGCAGAAGATTTAAGGGTCGAACGTACCAGAAACGACGAAAACCACAATCAACTCGAAGCCGATTATCAATCCCTCCATTCAAGGCTCGAGTTCATTGAAATTAACCTTGACAATACAAACAAGCAACAAGCCGATCAAGATCGCGTCCAAAGCATAAATCTAGCGGACACCAATATCGAAGTCGAGCGATTGCAAGAACAAACCTGTGTCTTGATCGAAAACTGCGACCAACTTATAAAAATCCAAGAAAAACACACTCGAAAGGTCGAAAATCTCATCAGCAACAACAAACGTCAGTGGCGTACTATCGAAACCCTTAAAGACAAAATCAAGGGCAAATACTGTCATCAAGCAGCAGAAGTGCGTATTCCTATTAATCAGGATTACTGCCTTCTAAATCACCTTAATACCATCGCACCCAACCCTTTTCAGTGGGACCAAGACCTCGACTCACACAGGAACAACACAGGGAACAACTTAGACTAGAGTCCCTAAAACTCTTTATTGAAGACATTCATCGTAATTACATATACGAACAGTACGACGAACTAGGAGTCATCAACGCGTTGTTCTTGGAAGACGAAAATCTTGAATTGATATTTTTGAGAAGTCTGCGCATCATTAAAGACAGAAGGGTTTGAAGAAGAATCCGTGATATTTTGTACGGCCTGGGTTCCCAATAAATCTACCTGGTTTCCCCGCTCCGATATGTCAAGAGCCCCATCACCTAGTCAAGGGGGATTTACCCAAATCTCAGCGACATCCGGACCTGAAGTAGTTGCACATGCAATCAATGCCTTAATAGACGAAGTGCGAAAAATTAACGGTCATATTAATGCCTTAAATGGTATCACCTCTACCCTAGAACAGGGGATCGACAATAACATTGCAGATATTCATGCAATTCAAAATCAAACTGCACAAATTGCACCCCTTCACCAATTAATGAACGCAGTGTCTCAGTCACTTGCAAACCTAGGGGCAACACCCTCCACCACCGCGTCAACAACCACCCCAGGATACAAACTCAAAATGCATCCCCCAGAAGAATTTTCTGGAGATGTAGATAAATTCGATGAGTTTAAGTCGCAATGTACCTTGTACATAAATCATACGTCGCCACAAGCAACCACAGAACAAAAAATCACTTATATCATGGGTTATTGCAAGGGGCCTGCCTATGTATGGATGCAACCTGGAATTGATGTAGACACAGCAAGAAGGGGAGCAACAAATTGGCTACACGATATGGATGAATTCTGGAACGAAATGCAAGCTAGGTTCGGCGATGTTCACAAGATCGACCGATATAGACAATTATACAAGAAATTAACCCAGAAGAACTCTGTCCAAGATTATCTACGAGACTTTGTCACTTATTCATCGGTACTTGGGTACACTGATCGAGTACTTCGTGATGATTTCTATGACGGTCTTAAGGATGAAATCAAGATGGCCATGGTGTCACAGAACTTTAAACCCCACGAAGTGACAAGGACATTCAACCAAGTTCGCGAAAGAGCCCTGGAAATTGACTCCACAATGAATGCTATTAACGCACCAAAGAAGTTGCAAAGCCCACAAACCACTACTTCGAAACAAAGTACTTCCAAGACAACCACAAGTACTCCAAACGCCTCACTAGGTCAAAGATTCAATGTAAACGATCGAGTCTTTATGTCAAAACCTACAGGGGGGGTGCAATACGGCAAAATCTCAAGCATTAACCGAAACGCCAAGGGCCGTCCAGTTCCACAGATCTCCTGGGATGATGGGACAAAAGGAAATGTCCCTTTTGGAGCAATTCAAAGAGACACCCGAACCAGTAACCTCAACGTTCCTACCATCCAAACACCCAAACCATCCACTCCTGCTAAAGACCCTAATGCAATGGATCTTGATGGAAAAGGAAAAGGACCAATGATCTGCTTCACCTGCGGCGGTAAGGGACACTCAGCAAGAGTCTGTCCTTCAAAGAACACAGCGTCAGGATTTGAAGCTCAGATTGAAGAAATCTCTTCAGACATCGAATCGGGAAAAGACGTCACCGAGGCTTATTAAGGAGCCAAGTACTTGGTGATATATTAGCTAGTAATATGGATGAACTAGAAATCATGTCAATATCAAATGAAAACCAATTATACCTTGATTTCACTGCTCATCCACTAGCTACGGCTCCTGGTTCTAAGTCAGTCAACAGATCAAAAAGATTCTCTGGACAAGCACTCCTTGACTGCGGCGCAACCTCCTGTTTCATCAACCCTTCCCTAGCAAAAGAAGCAAATCTCCCCCTTTTCCAACACGAAAAACCCAAGACTCTGCGAGTTATAGACGGATGAGAAGTCTCGTCTGGAAAAGTCACCCACTATACCAAATTTAAACTTGTCATGGGAACACATTCCAGTGAACTAGAATGTCATGTTACAAACATTGGAAGACACCCTATTGTACTCGGGATGTCATGGCTCAAGAAACATAACCCACAAATTAATTGGAAAAATAGGACAATTGCATACACAAGCGAATTCTGCTCAAAAAACTGCCTAGAAGTCCCATCTACGCTCCAAATCGCAGCAGAAACCACATTACCAGAGGAATACAAAGAGTTCGCAGATGTGTTCGACGAGTCCAGATTAGAGGAACTCCCACCTCACAGGCCAACTGACATTACGCTCGACCTCCTACCAGAAGCTAAACTAAAGCATGGCCCTATTTACAAAACATCCCCAGCTGAAGACAAAGAAATGAAGAAAGTACTAGAAACCCTTATCCGAAGGGGACACATTCAGATTTCTAAGTCTCCTTTGGCTTCCCCGGTTCTGTTTGTCAAAAAACCACATCCAGAAGATCCAAACAACCCAGAATTACGCTTTTGCGTTGACTACAGATATGTGAATTCGCTATGCAAATTCAACGCAAGTGGAATACCTCTATTGGATCAATGGTTAAGGGCTCTAGAAGGATTTGTCATTGGCACCACTCTAGATTTAGCACAAGGATTCCATCAAACCCGAATAGCAGCAGGCCATGAATGGAAAACAGCATTCAAAACTCAATACGGCATGTACGAATGGAAAGTCATGCCCTTTGGTCTCAAAAACGCCCCATCAAGCTTCCAGTCCCTAATGAACTCTATATTCAGGGACATTATGGGGGTTTTTGTACTCGTATACATTGATGATATCTTTGTTTTTTCCAAACGAGTCGAAGATCATCCAGGACATGTGAAAGAGGTGCTAAGAAGACTAAGGGAACACAAGCTGGTCGCGAAATTGAGGAAATGCAAGTTCCACCAAACCAAGCTGGAGTGGGTAGGATTGGTCATTTCCAATAAAGGAATCGAAACGGATCAGGAAAAGGTCACGGCGGCTATGAATTGGAAAGCTCCCAAAAATGTCAAACAAGTTCAAGAATTCCTAGGATTTGTCAATTTCTATCGAAGATTCATTCAAGACTTTGCCGGCAAAGCCAGACCTCTGTACAACCTACTTAAGAAGGATCAAAAGTGGCAGTGGACAAGCAAAGAACAAGAGGCCATGAATGAGCTAAAAGAAGCTCTTAAAGTGGCACCTGTAATGATGCAGCCCGATCAGAATAAGGAATTTTTCCTCGAGACAGATGCGTCGGGATTTGCCACAGGAGCAGTCTTATCTCAGAAGGATGAAGAAGGGAAATTACACCCCGTAGCTTTTCTTTCTAAATCACTAAATCCGGCTGAGCGGAACTATGACATTTTCGACAAAGAACTATTGGCAATAATTAGAGCCTTCAAAGAATGGCGGCACTTACTTCAAGGCACAGAAAAAGCCATTCAAGTGATTACAGATCACAAAAATTTGGAATACTTCTCATCATCCAAACAATTGAATCAACGCCAAATCCGCTGGATGAATTTCTTGGTAGACTTCAACTTCCAAATCTTGTACAGGCCAGGAAGCCAAAACAAAAAGGCAGACATTCTCTCGAGGCGATACGACCTGGAACCTTTGGGGGGGGTAGAGAACCAAGTCCTCCTCAAACCAGATATTTTCATTTCGGCTATTACTCCAGACCAGGAGATCAACGATCTAATCAGAGAAGCAATCCTTGAAGATCCCAGATTAGAAGAAGCCCACAATAAGCTGAGAAACGGAGAAAAAGTCAAAGATTGGGAATACAGAGAAGGACTCCTAATGTTCAAAGGGAAGATCTTTGTCCCCAAGGATGAAGCCATCAGAAACCTGATATTGGAATCGCGCCATGACAATATCACAGCTGGGCATCCTGGACAAGCAAGAACATTAGAATTGGTCTCAAGAACTTACTACTGGCCAACCATGAAGAAATTTGTCAACTCCTACGTGTCACACTGCGAAACATGCATTCGAATTAAACCATCGAACCAACTCCCCACAGGACTACTGCGTCCTTTACATATCCCTGAGAGACCCTGGGAAGAGATCTCCTATGACATGATTGTAGGGCTCCCAGAATCAGAAGGATATGACGCAATCTTGACAGTGGTAGATCGGTTCTCCAAAATGGCACACTATCTCCCTTGCAAATCAACGGCCACAGCAGTAGACATAGCCAATATCTTCATTGCAAACATTTGGAAACTTCACGGCACCCCAAAAGCAACAGTCTCGGATAGAGGATCCACTTTCAACTCAAAGTTCATTAGGCATTTGTACAAACGGTTGGACGTAAAACCTACCTTCAGCACAGCCTACCATCCAAGGACAGACGGACAGTCAGAACGAGCAAACCAAGTCGTTGAAATCTTTATCAGAGCTTTTGTCAACCATAGGCAAAACGATTGGGTGGCCCTACTCCCTATGGCAGAATTTGCTTACAACAACGGAATTCAAGCATCCACTGGCAAAACCCCTTTCCAAATCTGCCAGGGTTTCAACCCTAGAATGAACATTGGGGAAGAATCAGACTATACTGTTCCTGAGGCTGATGCCCATGCGGAATTCCTGTTGAAAGGATATGACAAAGTCAAAGCTGCCCTCATCCTAGCAAACCAGTCCTATAAATACTACTTTGATAAAGGAGCCAAAGAACCAGAAGAGATAAACCCGGGGGATAAAGTCTGGCTTAATCATCAGAATATTTCAACAGACAGACCCTCAGTAAAACTCTCCCACAAAGTTTTAGGCCCTTACAAAGTAATGGAAAAAGTAGGAACTCATGCCTTTAGACTGGAATTACCAAAATCAATGAAAGTTCATCCTGTCTTCCACATCATGCTGCTCAAGAAATTCCACTCTGATCCCCACGGCCGCGAACCCGCTCAACCACCCCCTATTGTCACACAAGATGGAGAGGAAGAATGGGAAGTCGAAGAGATCCTTAATTCCAAGAAAATCCGCCGTCAACTCCACTATTACGTTAAGTGGAAAGGATACTCTCTTGCAGACAACTCTTGGCAGTCAAAGGAAGATCTCAAGAACGCTCCTGAACTGGTTGATAAATTTCACAAACTCCACCCCACCGCGCCAGGCCCTTAGGAGGGGGTAATGTCATGAGCTGACTAAGCTCAGACATTTTATTCTGATTTTATATCTTTTTTTCCGAACACTTTCCTTTTATGGTACAAATGTCCTCTGGCGCTTAACTTGTATCATGTGATGTATTTGTCTTTCCATTTGATATTGGTGATGCTTCCGGAACTTCCAGAATGTCGAGTCATATCTCTTATCTCGCTTATCATCGGTTGTACTCGGCTTTCCCACACTGATAGATGATGACGTGGCATTGATCCCTCATGTATATAAACCCAGAGGTCAAGCCGGCTAACGACAAGGCTTGACCTCCTCTCCACTAGGACTTGTACAATCAAATCCTCTTACTAAACACTACTCCTTGGGTTCTAAGACTTACTTAAGTGGAACCCCTTAACCTTCTATATACCTAATCAACCCAAGTCGGGACAATTCCTTATCTTCTGGCACGTAAATCCTTCCCTTGAACCATAATAGTCCCTCCTTGAAATCATAATCTTTTGCACTGTGTTGTAGGGTTTTTGGTAATGTTTCCTTCGACTTGCAAATTTCTTTGATTTGTGCCAGTCCTTCGTCTGTTTCTTGTGCCTCCTTGATAGTTTCTATGATGTCTGAGTCTACTTGTCCCATAAACCCCTTGAACCTTTCAACAGCTATCATAACTTGTTCAGGCGTGGGAGTATCTTCATGGTCAGAACGTCTAGACAATAGGTCCGGTTTAGATGACAGGATTCCAGGGCGGTATATGATATCGAAGTTATAGGACGCAAGCAATTGATGCCATCTTGCGTGTCGACGGTTGAAGGTTCTTGCTTCCTTCCAGAACTGTAGGTTCCTATGATCGGTGTAGATGGTGATAGGGTCTTTTGTTCCTTCAAGGTATAGCCTCCAATGTGTCAAAGACTCTATAATTGCCATAAGTTCTTTATCGTGGACGTCGTAGTTGAGTTGAGCCTTGTTGAAAGATTTTGAAAGAAAAGCAATAGGGTGTAGGTAGCCATCATCTTGTCTTTGCGACAGGATTGCTCCCATTGCTACTCCACTTGCGTCTGTTTCCAAGAAGAAGGGTTTGTCAGGGTTTGGATGGCGTAGAGTGGGTTCCTTGCTGATCTCCGTTTTTAGGGCTTCAAATGCTTCCTGCTGATTGTTTCCCCATTCCCATTTGTTCTCCTTTCTTGTCAAGGATGTCAGGGGTTTTGCTAATTGGCTGAAATTTGGTACGAATCTTTGGTAGAAGTTTGCGAATCCTAGGAATGCTTGAACCTGCTTGACTGTTCTTGGTTCCTTCCATTCCTTTATTGCCTTGACCTTTTCTTCCTCCATAGAGATGCCCGAATCGCTGATTCCAAGTCCAGTATATGTCAGTTTGGTGACAAAGAATTCGCATTTTGGAAGCTTTGCAAAAAGATTTTCCTCCAGTAAGATTTTTAGCACTTTTCTGACATCCACGGTATGTTGGCTTCGGTCCTTAGAGAATACTAGGATGTTGTCAATGTATACAATGACGCATACGTCGATAAGATCATGGAAAATGTGATTCATATATCTTTGGAAAATGGCGGGCGCATTCTTTAGTCCGAAAGGCATGACGACGTATTCGAACAGTCCTTCTTTTGTTCTGAAAGCTGTCTTCCATTCGTCGCCTTCCCTAATTCTGATATTGTTGAAACCCATGCGTAGATCGATCTTGGAGAAAATCTTTGCGTCCTTGATTTTATCCAGGAGGTCTTCCATTAGGGGCATTGGGAACCTGTCGTCCTTTGTAATGGCGTTTACTCCTCTGAGGTCTTGGACGAGTCGTAGTTGGCGAACTGCCCCTGGATTTTTTGGATCTATCGGTTTTTTGACAAAGAAACAAGGTGACGCAATGGGTGATTTGCTTGGTCGAATCTTTCCCGCCGCGATTTCTTCATCCAGGTATTCTCTTAGTGCAATAGATTCTGCTGGAGAGAGTGGGATAGGTCTGGCAGGTTTCGGGAGTTCAGCTCCTTCCTTGAAGTCGATGGCGCAGTCGTATGGACGATGATCCGGGATTCTCTTGAATTTCTCTTCACTGAAGACATCGGCAAATTCCTTGAATTCTTCTGGTAGGTCGTCTAACAAGGCCGTTCTTGCTTGGATGGGTTCTGGCCGCCATGATATGTGCTTCGTCTTCCAATCGATGACCGGGTTTGCTTCTTCTAACCATTCCAATCCTAGGATAAGTTTAGTTTCCCCAGTAGGCATAGCAAAGAAGACTTGTTTGAAGGTTCTTCCCTCCACGTTTAGTTCCAGCCTAGCTTTGAAACGTATCTGGTGGGAGAGTTCCTTCCCCTGGATACCGATTACTTTCTTCGGAGTGGGAAGTTCCATGAGTGGGATATTGTTGGATCGAGCCCAAGAGATGTCCAAGAAGTTTTTTGATGCTCCAGAATCGATGAGGGTTGGGATAAGTTCTGTGATTCCGGCAACGTTTGCGTAAACAATGGTTGACTCATTTGTTGCTCTAAAGTACATTGTTTCCGTTGCCGGTTTTTTGGTCTCTCCACACACAGTTAGAGGGAGACCCCTTCTTTTCCCGAGTCTTCCACTATTGTTGCTTCCCTTCCTTTAATGCTAGGTTCCGTCGTTATCCAATCCTTGGACGGGCATTTGAATGAACGGTGTCCTTCCTGTCCACACTTTAGGCAGCGGTTGGTCGCTATCCTTGCTTTGTAAACTTCGTCGGGTAGCCGCTTTGTAGAGGATTGTCCGCTAACGGCCGCTTGAGGTGTCTTCTTTCCTGTAGAGACCTTGATTTGTCGCAGTTTCTGGTCAATAGAGATTGCGATAGAGATCCACCAGTCTAGTGACAGCTCCCGCTCCGTTCTGTCCTTGTTAATCAGGGTTAATTCGAATCGAGCTAGTTCGGTTTTTACTTCAGGCTTCAGTCCTTCCTTGAATTGATTGATTAGGGCTTCTTGTCCCCAGTTGACGTCAACCAATAAGTAATGGAATTCAGAAGCATAGTTTGCTACCGAATTGTTCTGCTTGCACTTCCGGATATCAATTTTGGGTTTAGCTTTTTTGTTGGGGTCGCTGAACTGTTCCATGAAGTGTGCTTTGAAATTTTCCCATGAGGCAAGGTTTTGGTTATTTTCTCTTTGGTTAAGCAAACGTAAGAGTACTTGTGCCCAGTGAGTGGCCGCCTTGTTTTCGGATTTGAAGTTTGCCAGAGCTTCGCGGATCCTTTCTTCATTGGAAGTGTATTGATCGCCTAGGCGTAAAAAGTAGCTTTCCATTTGTGTGATGAACATTTCGGCACCTTCCCCTTTCTTTCCGTCAAAGGCTTCTGGACAAGTCACCTTAGGACGGCGTGGTCCATTACCGGTGTTTGGGTTTTCAGTCAGCCGTTGGATTCTTAATTCTAACTCGTCGATCCTGGTAGATTCCGCATCTGGATGTGGTGGGGAATTTGATCGCCTAGAGGGGATCCCATGCAGGGATGCTTCGTGCATTTCTTCTCGCATATTGTTGATGGTTTCCTGGACTTCCGTGATTTTGGTAGTGAAGGAAGCTCCTTCTTGTCGCAAGGTTTCTAGTCCTTGTGTTACTGCCTCATTCCATTCGAGTTGTCCTTGTCTGGTAGTGTTCAGTTCTTCGCGTACGTTATTTACTAGTCCTTGGGTGTTGGTAACTTCATTATGAAGGCGGGTTACGTCTTGACCGACTAGAAAAGAATTATGTTCGCCATTTCTTGCCGAGTTCAGAATGTCTGTCAGGGTTCCTTGCAGGGTGTTGATGGAGTTGTTAAAGATTTGCTGGTTGTTTGCTAGAACCTGAGTGGCTTGTTCTAGGCCACTAAGCCTTCGATCTATAGTGACTCTCATTCCGTCTATAACCCTAAGGGTAGCGTTGTGTCTTCCTTCTAGAAGGTCGTCTAGGTCATCTAAATTGCTGATTACAGTCCTGTTGCTAGAGCTGGAACTTGAACTTGAGCTTCCTGGATCACTGGCGCTTTGTTGTACCGGGGCTGATTGCTCGGAGTAACCCTGTGGGATATATGGTGGTGCTGGTATCGCCGGTGTGACTGGCTGGGAAGCCACTGGAATTGGCCCTGCGTTGGTGATGGTTCCTCCAATTTGAGGGACTGTAGGGGCATTGGGAACGTGTGGTGTAGGAGGAGGTCTAATGGGAACAAGCGATACGCCCCATGAGCTTCGGGTTGGGGAGAAAAGAACTGTCTTCTAGTCCCTAGTGGCCATAAGGGACGAGATGGCCCTGGGGTTGCAGTTGGGATACGAATCACAGCTGGAGTAGGGTCATTTGTGAGATCTCCTGGTTCTCTGTTTGTGATAGTGGGTTCTTCCTCTTGTACCGCTGTCATGTCAGAAATGCCAAAAGATCCTGGCATTGATGTTTGACTTTGGGGGCGTGATCGGACACGACCTCCCGCTTGAGTTTGTGCGATATCTTGCTCGTTTAGTGATCCTGTGGGCCTTGCTGCCCGACTGGGTCCTCTTCTTGTTGATATAGTGGATGAGGGACGTGACCCTCCGTCTTCTTGAATAGACATGTTTGTTAAGCTTGTTTTGTAATGTCGTAAGCTTCTTCTTGGTGGCTATGAGACAAGCCGCAATGGAGAGTGGACGGTACTAAGACCTAAGTGACCTCTTGAACCGCAACACACTTAAGTGTCTGTAGGCTCTTGAGGGTAGGGGTGGTTCAAAGTGTCACTCAAAGGGATGTTTTGACGAGACAAAACAAGCTGGGGTTACCAGGCTTGTTGGTCCTCTATATATAATCAGAAAAAGGCCAAGTCATACAAGGCGCAGCCACAAGAGTCATAACAGTCAACCAGTCAGGAGTGTCCATGTGAGTCATGCTGTTTGAACAGACATGACTCGTACAAAGCACAGCCGCGTTACACAATGTAACAGAATAACCACAAGAAGGTGGCAACGCGGCAAACAGAAACGGGGAACGTAACACAAAGAGGAAGACAGGCGGGCGAGACAGCAGGCGAGTCCGATGGAGTGAGCTAGCTCACAACAGCTGACACATCAGGAAAAATGTGTTTTCCCCGTAGACCATGGGAGACACAGGAAGCTACCATAGGTCTCCAGTAGATCAGGAAATCTCCTGTAGATCTACCGGAAAATCCAAACTTCTGCCAGAAAATGGCAGCGGCTACCACCTTGTACCGTGTCTACCCGTGTCTACCACTGCTTATGTAACATCGACTTTAGCTCATCACGATGTGTATGTAAATGTACAAGGGCAACCGTGAAGAATGATAATGATAACAATAATGATAACGATATTGATAACAATAGTGTACATAGATACGGATACTAAACTAACAAGCAATGACATGACGAAAAATGTAAGTGACACAAACTTCACGAAGAATCCAACCCCAGCGCACGTTTACCACAGTGCAATTATAATCGATCATCTAGAGGCTCGAGTTTTCCAGGTTGAGGCGCCCAGCCAGCTCCAACGGATGATACGGCCAGTGTGGAAACACCATCAACGAAGGGCTATAGGGGAATCATGTCGTCAGAATGAAGGTAATCAGTCAGGAAGACGTCAATACTCACAATACATCAATGTCGTCATCGCCAAGGCTTCCTTGTTGAGAACGGCTCTCGCGGACAAACAAGGACGCACGCATGCGGGCACCACGGATGTTCGAGAAAGTCGACAACCTATCCCGAACCTCGTTGATCGCGGGGTTCCAGCCTTCTTTCTCCTCCTCACGCTTGCGCTCCTGCTCGGCCTTCTTCTCGGCCTTGGTCAGCTGGGGTGGGGCGTTGGGGTCGCGCATGGCGCGGAGCTTGACGAAGAGGCGCTCGACGGGGGGAGTCGGGATGCAACGGATGAGGAAGCCGAGAGGGATCGAAACAAAGCCGAGGGCGATCGACATGCCCCAGTCACGGCCGTTCATCGAGACGACCTGGAATGCAGCGCCAGCAAAGAAAACAATAAGGACTTGAATGGCAACCTCTGTAGCAGATACGTTAGCATCTAATCACCGGGCGTCACGACTGAGGCTTACCGAGCAGAGTAATAGCAATAAAGTAATAGTTCTTCGTCAGCCCACGGAAGATGTTCTTGTCCTGGGTGAGACTACGGCAATTGACCGAGTTGAAGATCTGACAGGACACAAATGTGTCGAACACCATGGTCTTGAGCTCCGCATGTTCCTTATCGGTGTGGTATCCCCAGAAGCCGGGACCGGCAAAGTGGAAAAGAAGGACAATGAAGGTCTGGTAGATCGACTGGCCGATAATCATCTTGCCCATATCAACGGAGAACAAAGGCGCGGTCTTGCAATCGGGCATACGCTTGAGGAGCTCGGGCGTGGCGGGATCGGTGGCAAGAGCGAGGGCGGCGAACGTGTCCATGATAATGTTGATCCAAAGCAGTTGAACGGCGGTCAAGACAGACTCCTCCTCGTCGCTGGCGACAGCAGAGATGAAAGTGATAAGGACGGCGGTGATATTGACCGAGACCTGGAACTGGAGGAACTTGCGGACCGAGTCGTTAACGCATCGACCCCACATGATGGCCGAAACGATGGAGGCGAAGTTGTCGTCCATCAAGATGATGTCCGACGCCTCCTTGGCGATCTCAGTGCCCGCATGCCCATGGAGAATCCGACGTTGGCGTGCTTGAGCCCAGGGCCGTCGTTGGTACCGTCACCAGTGAGGCCGACGATTTCACCGAGTCCCTTGAGCGTGTCGACCAGAATACGCTTGTCTTCGGGAGACGAGCGAGCGAGGACCTGTAGGCGGGGGACAATCTCGCGGCGCTCCTCTTGCGAGAGACGACGGAACACGGGGCCTTCCATAATGATACCGCCAGCCATAAAGATACCACATTGAGACGCGATGGAGCGGGCCGTGAGGACGTTGTCACCGGTACACATCTTGATAGTAACGCCAGCGCCGTGGCACTTGGCGACAGCGTCCTTGACACCAGGGCTGAGCGGGTCCTCGATACCGGCAATACCGATCAGGGTAAGCTTGTCGGCAATGGTCTCGTAGGGAACTTCATCGATGGCGCCAGTGTGACCAGCAGGAGGCCAGGCGGGGAATTCACGGTAGGCGATGGCGAGGGTACGGAGCATCTGGTTGGCGTAGAAGATAATGGTACGGGAAATGTTCTCCTCCTCGAGCTCGGTAATGGGGGCGGTCTCGACCTCGTTGGAGTCAGTCTAGGCACCAGAGCCGGGACGACAAACGATGACATGGCGGTTGCAAAGTTTAGTGACGATTTCCGAGGCACCCTTGACGTAGAGACGGTACTTGTTGTCCGAGACCTTGACGACGACACCCATGGCCTTGCGCTCGCTCGAGAAGGGGATCATCTGGACGATATCGGCACCGGAACGGGTCTGCTGGTACGGGGCCCACTTGAGGTTCTTGGCGAAACGGAGGAGGGCGGTTTTGGTCTTGGAGCCAACAAACTCGAGTTCACCGGTCTCGGGGTTCTTGTCCTCAAAAGCGGTCGAGTTGACGGCGAGGGCCTCGTTGAACATGCTGCGGAGGGGCTCGTGAACGACGGTGTTGAGCTCGGTCATCTCGAGGGGGAAGTCGTCCTTGGCCATCTCGCCAGGCTTCAGGTTCTTGGCCTTGTTCATGCACTCGTCGTAGGTAACCTTCTTGATCGCATCGGATTCGCCAGTAGCGCCGGATTCGTCGCAGCGCACGTTGTGACCGCTCAAAAAGACACCATCGCAGAGAATAATCTCACCAGGCTCGAGCAACGCAATGTCACCAACGAGAACATCCTGTGAAATGAATTGAGATTGGCGCCGCGCGATCGATCATCACATACCTTGACGTTGATAACCTGCTCCTGCTGTTGCGGATAACCTTGACACCACGATCCTCCTTGTCATTCAGTTTGCGGAATTGGCGTTCCTTTTGCCAATCGTCGAGGGAACCGACAATAACAACAATGAGAATGGCAATCATGATCGCCACGCTCTCGACAAAGTCTGGAACACACGTGTTGGTCGATGATCACCGGAACTAGGCTAAAACTTACCGACGCGGGGAGCATAGCAGGGCCCCACGGAGCCGTTGTCGCAAACAACTTCCTCAGCGGGGGTACCGAAATCCGAGTAAAGACCCGGGGGCAAGCAAAATGACAGCGGCAACCGACAAAAGAACCTAATACAAATTAGATCAGTTTCAACGAACTATAGGGGTAAAATGCGAAACGCACCAATACTTTGTCCTTGAGCACCAGCCACATTAATAACAACAGGCTTTTGCTCTTTCGGGAAGGCATTTGGTTTACGCCGTATACGCGCCGCCGGTCGTCTACAGACGCGCGGGTCTGAGGCTGGTTGATCACCAATCGCGAGCGAGGACAAGTCGATGGGCGGCAGAGAAAATTGCCACACGACGGAGCGAGCAGTAGCCGATGAAACCAAAGGAGAAGAACTGGACCGAGTCGGGGGGGGGGGGGGGGGATAATTGAAACGGAGTGGGGGTGGAGGAGCTTCTGGCACTCCCTGAACGGACGGCATGAGTACGACTGGGGAGTGAGCCAACCCTAAGAGCTAAGGGCGTCGATGCTCGAATTAGCGTATGAACTACAGACCGAACGAGTGACTCACTGGCTAGCACACGCGTCGACAAATTCCCAGTGGTGCAGAAGCTCGAACATGAAATAACTGGCGAATTCGTTGAAAAAAAACTTCTTGCACGACTGAAGGATGTTGGTTTCGGTAGCCAGATCGAGGTCTTTTGTTGCCGCGCCGAACTGAGGGGCAAGGTGGCATGTCATCTTGATGATCGCCAGTGGAACGACCGCAACCTCTCGCCGCAGGTTCGTGAGCTTGTGTGACGCCTTGTAAAAGCCAGTCTTCTTGTCGGGGCCGGTGAAATCCGTGAAGAACTCGACATACGCAAGTTTCTCGGGGAAAAAGTGGTGGATGTTGGAGGGGAGCTCGAAAATCAGGCGAATCCGGGCGGCGCGATAGCCTGAGAAGAGAATGTTAACGAGTTGGAATCGACAAATGACTTCACTTACGGCGTAAACCGGTTTCGAGTGGATTCACGAGACAAAGTACTGTGTCGAATTGGGGAGGACTCCGTTGCCTGCCATACGCATCGTGTTGGCCCGGAAACGCGCAAATACTGTCCACTTTTTCGGCCTTGGTTGGCTTGTAAGGTGGCGGTGAGTGGATGAGACGGCAGCGGTGCCAGACCTTGAAC
The DNA here is from genome assembly GCA_037039685.1 of Ceratobasidium sp. AG-K. NCBI lineage: Eukaryota > Fungi > Basidiomycota > Agaricomycetes > Cantharellales > Ceratobasidiaceae > Ceratobasidium > Ceratobasidium sp. AG-K. Next base: position 4,977,668 of record JAWNGF010000003.1, on the reverse strand, counting down.
CTAAGTCGTTTGGCAGTGTCGATTTCGTCGGCAGTGAGGGTATGGCCCAGCTGTTTGAGGAAAGAGGGAATGGCGGGGAAGAGGCGGTCGGTGTGGTAGTTCTCGGCCAGCTGAGTAAACAAAGGCTCGGTCGTGGGCGATTTGGCAATTGTCGGTCCAGGGTTTGGGTAGAAGCGTGAAGGCACTCCGATCACGCCATCACCAGACCCCTCGCCCTCAGTTGACGTGTCGTCGGCTGCTACCTCTTCCCAGGTCCCGATCCCCTCCACGTCGGTACGTTCAAGTATGGTCTCTTCGTCCTGGGTGCTGATTTCCTCAGGCTCGTCGTAGTCGTCCTCCTGCTCGGCTCCCGTCTCCACCTCAACATTCTCATCGATCGTCAGGCGCCGCATCGCTTCAAACCCCACAGCATCGGTGGCTGCATCGTCGTCTAAATCGTCGCCCTCGTCGTCATCTCCCGCCTCGCTAAGGACATCGTCTTGCGGCCTATTGATATGGTCTAGGTAAGTACGATGCATGGCTACCGCCTCCATATGCTGAATGAAAAGGGCCATTTGCTTTGTAGCTTCCTTCTTGTTTGACGCTCGCCAACCTTGCTTCGCGTACGGGATGTGCAACCGCTCGGGAAGCTCCGTGTTGAATCCATCGGGCGTCCCGAGCTCTTGGATATAGTTTGTATAGTGCAGCATCGAGTGCAACTTTGGGATCCCATTGAACCATTGGTGAGAGTCCCATCGATCTAAATCTTTGGGACCGAACGCCCGCAGTTCCTTGAAAACGACTTTATTCTCATGAAAAACCTCCAGGGCATCGTCCATCTCCGCCAGCTCATCATCCGTCAACAACGACGAATGCGCGAGATAGATAAACTTCAAAATTGCGCGGCTCGCGTTGACGACCTCAACATCTTCGCCCACGACCGTCGGTAGGAACGACTTGGCTTGCTCCTTGATCTCGCGGCCGGTCCAATGCGAAACTTTCGATATCCCGTTCTTGAAGTGCCGTAAACCATGGTGAGGCGACATGGCTTTGTACATGTTATCAAAGTCCGAGTCCCCGATTAGTTTTGCTGACCACTTTGCTAGATGATCCTTAAATACGCCCTTGTAGAGCTGGTGCAGTAGATCGGGCGGAAACATAATCGACGCGTCAAAGTACGGGAGACCTTCCCAAAATGGTCGGACTGGGATTAGTCCAAGGTCCTCGAACCGTGCGGATCCCTCTGCTGCGTGGTCTTTGATTGCCTTGATTATTTCATCGTGATCCCGTAGCGCATAGTTAGTCAAATCCCCCCGTTCTTCCAGCGGCACTGAGCATGTTGGACAGGCCGATTGTTTGATGACCGCGTATTTGCACTGCTCGGGGTAGTCGAGCATGCTGCCTGAAAATACAGGGTATATGCGCCGGATTCCGCCATCGGAGCAAACCGCTTCCACGCCCTCCTGGGCAGCCTGCGCGAGCGGCTCGATGATCTTGGACATGCACTGGTGGAATAACTTCCGTTTCAGGATGCGTCTTCGCTCTTCATTCGGCTCGCACTCCAACTTCGTTACCGGTAAGTAGCCAACTAAAATCATCGCCCGCTTAGAAATTTGACGTCGCACATTTTTCGATATATTTCCGATAGTTAGATAGACCGGGTGCGCCTTCTTTTCCCCAACCATCACGGTCACGACCGTCTCGTCGGAGGCCAGGAAGTACGGTATGACCGTCGCGTTCTCGTCTTCAATTTTGTCCTGAGATTTGCCCCCATTCAGTTTTCTCTAGTCGGATCGAATCATGCCCCGTACCTGAACGCGCCACATGTGTTGAGCCGTCCACGTCTCTCCCCACTTGCGCTTCCTTTTGTCGGGTCCCGTCCATTCGGCTTGTGGTACGTAGTGAATATCGTTGACAAATTGTCTGTCGTATAACAGGTCCTTAACCCCTTCTAGACTATCGCGAACCCAGAGGTCAAGGACCTCGGTGCCGTTGCGCCCCGTCACTTCAAACGTGTGTATCTTCCATTTCGGACCTCGAGGTAGGAGTTGGTCGATATCTTTCATCAGGTCCCGGTTGTTTTTCCATGGCGTGCATCCGTTCAACTAAGACTCGTAAGTGCAGGGTTTCCTGACAAACAAAGAAATTAATTGCTTACTCGGTTCAAACGCAGGAACTTGTCCCGCTTTTTCGCGGATAGCCCGGACGTGATTAGGAACTCCGCCACCGCAAACAACTCAGGGTCGTTCAGCCGGCCGACATCATCGTGGGTACGGCGCCGACGCTCCTGCGCGGTTGCTTGACGGATCGGAGCGCCTGCGTGAGGCTTGGGGTGACGTTCGACAAAAGTTTCGGTTCCTCGATTCCGTAAGTTCGTTTTGCCTTGCTCTGCCACACCCTGCTGTGCCTCGCCATCAGATCCGTCGTCGTCGCGATTACTCATCATCTCGACGTCTTCTAGACCCTCCGCGGGCGATCCCATTCTTTTGTCCTCGTCCTCATCCTCGTCCCCATCCTCGTCCCCGTCCCCATCCTCATAATGGTGCGCTGGCCCGGCATCGGCATTTTCTTGCCGTGTCGCGTATACTTCTTCAAGATCGAGTTGGTATGCCGTTGCACACGCGCTTTTCGAAAAGTGATGTCCGATGCGAGCGAAGCGGTGATTGCAGTAGGGGCAGATCGCGCTGCTGGATGTATGGTCCGTAGAATTGTGAATAGATAAAAATTTTGCTTCTGGGAATGTTTGAGGACACTTCAGGCATTGATAGATCTTGCCGCGAGCCATTTTAGTCTTAAGGTGAGTTCCCGCATGATAGGGTGCCCTGAACTAAATACATCGGTCGTGTCTCAACCCTAGGCCTCTTCCTGTTGCCCTCTGGCCCACACCCGTTTGCACTCGCACTCGCCCCCGCCCTTGCCCTTGCCCTCGCCCTCGCCCTTTACCGCGACTACAGCACAATGTCTGATTCCGAGGATTCGACCAACAACCACCCGAAACCGAAACGGAGCGGCGTTCGCACCAAAGCAGCAGAGCAATTGGGTAAGTTCGATACGCGCCTTATTTATACTGTTTTCACCGCTAACACAAAACAGACCAGCAGATGGCTGAGAAAAAGATGCGTCAAGAGGCCAAATTGCGCAAAAAGCACATCCAGTCGCAGCGCGACGCCATGAATGCGAGCGAAGCCGAATCCCCGCCACCGGTCGCCTTTTCCATCGTTATCGACACACCGCGTCAGAAACCTACTGCACGCTCGAAGACCCGAGCTGAGACACCCCCCTTCGGCCGGAATAACTCCACATCCACCAAGTCCATCCGTAAGTCATTATTTGCCTGTCTATATATCATACGTACTAACTACATGCATAGCACGCGAACAGTCGCGTGCCAAATCACAATCTCAGTTCGAAGCTCCGACCCCTCCTCGTCCAAGCACGCAAGAAACCTCCGCCCGCCCGAAAAAACAGGGTACGAGCTCACAATCTCAATTGGAAGCTCCGTCCCCTCCGCCCGTGACCGCGAAAGAGTCCTCCTCGCACTCCAAGAACAACAAAGGCGGACCAGACCCTATGGAACGCTTTCGGCTTGTTGTGAAGATCTCAGAGCGTGACGGTCGTTCGGATCACACCCAGTATGGCCTTGCGGCCTTGCAGAAGATTTGGGAGGACGGCAAACGCGTGCCATCCAACAAGAACCCAAGCGCTGTAGACGATCGTTACAAGGGTGTAAGTATTATATTTTCCGTCTCTCAGGTACATTCATATTTCTATATTATTACAGGTTACCGCGCTGGGATCAACGGACCTCGACGATCCTGTTCCGCATAGCTCGGCGTCGCGCCGAGCCAAGGGTGGGTCGAAACCTTTGCGGCAAACACCAACCGCAGGGGCCCCACGCCACTCTACCCCCGTCGGATCCTATCGCGTCCCCTTGAAGGTCTATCGAGACTCGCCGGTTCCAACAGGTGCTGTAACGCGTGTGCGGGTCGCCTCGGCCCTAAGTTCCCGGTCAGCCCTAAGTTCCCGGTCGAGCTCCCCTTACGAGCGATCCGGTGGCGATTTCGCGTCGGATTTTGATGGGAGCTTTACTGACGAGGTCCAGGATGCGTCGACGTTGGAGGTATGTTATTTTGTATCGTGTATATCCCACTTACAAATAGTTGATTTGTTAGTCACCCGTCATATTGGGCCGCACTGGCAAGCCTCGACGAGTCGATTACGATGGCGTCGTTTTGGAGATTGTTGACGTGACTTACATCGCCGTTTGTGCTCACCTCGTCACCGAGGGTTTTTTCAAGGACTACAAGTCAACCGACGAGCTAATTACGACTTGCTGGAAACAAGCTGCGCTGCAAGTTGGTGTCTCGCCCAACGATTCCAAGTACCGGGTCACCATGAATCATCGGAGATTGGTTAGTACTTCACGAGGCTCCATACTCTCAGGAACTGATGATGAACGATCGTCGAACGTAGACACGCCAACGCATGCAGAGCTACCAAGGCCGGATGAAAGACACGATTGTTGCTTCCCTCAAGAAGTCGTATAATTTAGGTGAGGAGGCGGAGAAGGTCAAGGCCAAAATCGCCAAACTATTGCCTCACGGCTTTCACACGAAGGTAAGGCCATTGCAACTTGTTTACATTTGCTGACCGTATTCGACATCTGAAGCCCGACTCGCCGCCCGGCAAGGGACAGTACCAGCACCCTCACATTGCGACTGCGATCAACGCAGCGTTCTTCGACGTCAAGCAAAAGAGTAGCGGTATTGGCGTACTTCACATGGGGATGTTTGGCGGGAAGGACGGAATGCCGCTGCCGGTTGTGGCCCTGGCCTGTGCCTTCGTAAGTACGGTATGTTCGTAAGATCTATACTGATCGTTCCTATTGAACAGAGCGAGTGGGGTCTCGAGCTGTATAGAACGGGCGTGAAGGTCGATATCAAGATGAACGCGAAGGACGTCCAGAAGTATTTCGACAAACACCTCCAGATCCTCCAAAAGTTCGAATCGATCAACGGGGAGCTTATGGAAGTGATGCGCCAGGAATGGTACATCTCCGCTCGGTGAGCAATCTAACATAATTTTTTACTCTTTTTCTTATTACTATGGACAGTAAACACGCCAAGATCCTAGGTCCCAAGCCCAGCACGAAGCCAAAGAGCTTGAATGACTCAGAGCTGCTCATACTCCCGGACCGGCCGAGCGAGCAAAAAAGCCGAGCTGTGGCTGGTGCGTTGAAGGATCTGGCTCGTGGGTCGCGGATTAAAGCGCCTCCCCCGTCCGACGAGTCCGGTGGTTTTGATGAGTTCCATGGGTCTGACCCCGACGTTGCATTTGACGAGGAGAATAACCCCCGTGCCCAGCACAAACCTCGCCCCAAGTTTCGCCAGGCCTCCCCCGACGACGCTGCCAATGAGGATGATGAGAACGACAAGCAGTATAGCACGAGCCGAGGAAAGGGTGGAATGGAGGGCAAGGTCGAGGCCGGTTCGAAGAGGCAGGGGCGGACCCAGCCAGCCGACGGGTACGAGGGTGAGGGCGAGGGCGAGGGCAAGGGCGAGGGTGAGGGTGAGGGCGAGGGCGAGGGCGAGGGCGAGGGCGAGGGCGAGGGCGAGGGCGAGGGCGAGGGCGAGGGCGAGGGTGGGAGTTGCGACGAGGGCGGGAACCGGGTTGGAGTGGTGGATGAGGAGGATATGGACGCAGATGAGGATGAGGGACGTGGGAAGGGCAGGGGGGATGGTCGGGACACGGGCGACAGCTGGAGCAAGGGAAAGCGGGGCAAAGGAGCGGGCAGCAACGAGGAGTCCGAGCAAGAGGACAAGGAGGAAGAGGAGGAGGAAGAGGGGGACAAGCGCAAGACCCGCCAGGCAGCCAAACCCGACACGAGGCGCACCCCAACGGATGCCGAAGGTCCGCGCGCCACCACCCAATCCCGTCCGACCTCCACCGGGCGCAAAGGCCATCCAAACCCCTCGACGTCCAAGCCCTCGACATTCAAGCCGAAGTCGTTGGCTGCCAAATCCAGTCTCAGTCGACCTGCCAAACATTCGAGCGTCTCCCCGGCCAAAAAAGGGGGTCCCGCGTGAGTAGTGCAAACTTTCATTTTTAGTTCACGCCTATTTGTTTTTGGTGTGCGAATCGTGTCTCTCCCTTTGCAATATATTCTTTGATCTAATCTCACCAGAGGGACACGACGCGTGAGCGGCTGCAAGAGGTCACGCGTTTGCGATTAGTAATCAGTATTATGTGTCAGGAAATGTATGAGTCAGCGTTAATATGTGTCAGCAATGCATCTACAGTAGATAATTGCTCTCCAGAGACAGAAGGGTTGTTGAGAAATTGGATATCTACCATAGATCTACTGTAGATCTATGGTAGAAGGCACTCGATTGTGATAGAGGGGGTTATCTTCACATCTACAGGCTGCTATCATGGCTTTGGTAGATCTACAGGAGAAGTTAGGTTTTCTCTGATGCACTTGGAAAGCCGCGCATCCTCGACAGACGAAAATGTCCTTTCGTAGGAGCTGCATGCGTGTCAGCCATTTTTTTCCGACCCACTGGAATTCCCCCAGGTCTGAGTGGAGGATGTCGTCCGAGGCTCTGAAGTGTAATCTTCCCGAGCCTTGTTGCGACCTTTTGAATACATAGAGGGCGGCTCCGGAGTCAAGGATCCTTGCCGTGGCAAAGGCGGGTCCTTCGAGGACGCAGGTAAGGTTGTTGGCAATGGTGGAGCGGGAGACGGCAGGCATTGCAGAGGACAAAAAAGATTTAAAGCGTGGAGTTGGGAGTGTTTCTTGGAGTAGTAGCAAGTTTTGCAGGTGACACTACTGGTTTCGCCGACTCTGCCTTTTATCCTCCCTTGAGCGTAGTTAGATGGCGTGGGAGCCTCGGGGTGTCGGCATAAAAAGTCCTTGATGATCTTTGAAAGGTGACCAAAATCTTCCGCCCTTTGTTCTGTGTCTTCTTCACTTCCATAGCCCTTCCATCTGACCCTGTAAAAAAGACCGTCCTTTGTCTTTTTCCAGTCCAAAATCTTCTCTACTTCGTATTCTTCTTCTCCTCCTTCTGTTATGATCGGCGGTGGTCGGGGTTGGTTACGGCTGAATTCAGTGTCTCCTTTGTAAGGGCTGAGCAGATCGATGTGGAAAACAGGGTGCACCCTCATTGTTGCCGGCAACTCAAGTTCATAAGTGTGTGACCCTATCTGTCGCTTCACAACAAATGGCCCGTGCTTTTTGTTATCCAGTTTCTTTGAAGGTCTTTTTGTTTGGATGTTCTTTCCCAGCAGCCATGCTAGATCTCCTTCTCGGTACTCGTTCTTTGGTTCTTCTTCTGGGAGCCTTTGGGTTTCCATTGATGCAATTGCTTCGTCGTGGATTTTACGCCATTTTCCTGTGATGTTGTTAGCTTCAGGAACTGTTGATTCTACTGCTGAGATGTTCCACAGTGGTTCCCTCCTGTAGACAATTTCGAAAGGGGAACTACCTGTTATGCGGTGCTTCTGTAGATTATAGCTGAACTCCGCGATTGGTAATAAGTCCGCCCAATCATCCTGCCGGTAGTTGACGAACGATTGTAGCCAGCCTTCCATCCATTGGTTGATTCTCTCCGTTATTCCATCTGTTTGGGGGTGGTAGGCAGTACTGAAACCTGGGCTAGTTCCAATTTTCTCATAAATGGCTTTCATAAGTTTGGAATTGAAAGTAGTTCCTCGGTCTGAGATTGTGCTTTTTGGAAAACCGTGCAGTTTCCAAACATTTGTGATGAAGAGATTTGCAAGGTCGCTTGCCGTGTGAGATTCTTTGCAGGGTATGAAGTGTGCCATTCTTGAGAATTGGTCCACCACTACTAAGATGCTATCTGATCCCTTGGATTTTGGTAACTTCACTACGAAGTCAAACGCTATGTCTTCCCACGGTCCTTTTGGAATCTCCAGAGGCTTGATCGGGACCATTGACTTTGATCCCTTTGTTCGTTGGCAGGTCTCGCATGATTCCACGTATCTGTTTATGCTTTGCTTCATTCCTGGCCAGAAGTATCTTCTTGATATTAGTTCCAGTGTTCTAGCCTGTCCTTGATGTCCTGCGATTTTTGAGTCATGATGAACTCGCATGATGGCCAGTCTGGATTCCTTGTCTTCTGGCACGTAGATCCTTCCCTTGAACCATAATAGTCCTTCCTTGAAATCATAATCTTTTGCGCTGTGTTGTAGGGTTTTTGGTAACGTTTCCCTCGATTTGCAGATTTCTTTGATTCGTGCTAGTCCTTCATCTGTTTCCTGAGCCTCCTTGATAGTCTCTATGATGTTCGTGTCAACTTGTCCCATAAATCCCTTGAACCTTTCGGCAGATATCATAACTTGTTCAGGCGTCGGGATATCTTCATGGTCTGACCGTCTTGACAACAGGTCCGGTTTTGATGACAGGATCCCTGGGCGATATATGATGTCAAAGTTATAGGAAGCAAGCAATTGATGCCATCTTGCGTGTCGACGGTTGAAGGTTCTTGCTTCTTTCCAGAATTGTAAGTTCCTATGGTCGGTGTAGATGGTGATAGGGTCCCTTGTTCCTTCAAGGTATAGCCTCCAATGTGTTAAAGATTCTATGATAGCCATAAGTTCTTTATCGTGGATGTCGTAGTTGAGCTGAGCCTCGTTGAAAGACTTTGAAAGGAAAGCAATAGGGTGCAAGTAGCCATTGTCTTGTCTTTGCGACAAGATTGCTCCCATCGCTACTCCACTTGCATCTGTCTCCAGGAAAAAGGGTTTGTCAGGGTTTGGATGGCGTAGAGTGGGTTCCTTGCTGATTTCTGTTTTTAGGGCCACAAATGCTTCCTGTTGATCGTTTCCCCATTCCCATTTGTTCTCCTTTCTTGTCAAGGTTGTCAGGGGTTTTGCTAATCGGCTGAAATTCGGTACGAATCTTTGGTAGAAATTTGCGAATCCTAGGAATGCTTGGACCTGTTTGACCGTTTTTGGTTCCTTCCACTCCTTTATTGCCTTGACCTTTTCTTCCTCCATTGAGATGCCCGAATCGCTGATTCCAAGTCCAGTATACGTTAATTTGGTGACAAAGAATTCGCATTTTGGAAGCTTTGCGAAAAGATTTTCCTCCAGTAAGATTTTTAGTACTCTTCTGACATCCACGGTATGTTGGCTTCTGTTCTTGGAGAAGACTAGGATGTCGTCAATGTATACAATGACACATACATCGATAAGATCATGGAAAATGTGATTCATATATCTTTGGAAAATGGCGGGCGCGTTTTTTAGTCCGAAAGGCATGACGACGTATTTGAACAGTCCTTCTTTTGTTCTGAAAGCTGTCTTCCACTCGTCGCCTTCCCTAATTCTGATATTATTGAAACCCATGCGTAGGTTGATCTTGGAGAAAATTTTCGCATCCTTGATCTTATCCAGGAGGTCTTCCATTAGGGGCATTGGAAATCTGTCGTCCTTTGTAATGGCGTTTACTCCTCTGAGGTCTTGAACGAGTCGTAGTTGGCGAACTGCCCCTGGATTTTTTGGATCGATTGCTTTTTTGACAAAGAAGCAAGGTGATGCAATGGGTGATTTGCTTGGTCGAATTTTCCCTGCTGCGATTTCTTCATCCAAGTATTCTCTTAGTGCAATTGACTCTGCTGGAGAGAGTGGGATAGGTCTGGCTGGTTTTGGGAGTTCAGCTCCTTCCTTGAAGTTGATGGCGCAGTCGTATGGACGATGATCCGGGATTCTCTTGAATTTTTCTTCGCTGAAGACGTCGGCATATTCTTTGAATTCCTCAGGGAGATTGTCTATTGAGGCTGTCCTTGCTTGAATGGCTTCTGTTCGCCATGATATGTGCTTCATTTTCCAATCGATGACAGGGTTTGATTCCTCTAGCCATTCCAATCCCAGGATAAGCTTAGTTTCTCCAGTAGGCATAGCGAAGAAAACTTGTTTGAAGGTTCTTCCTTCTACCTCTAGTTCCAGCTTAGCTTTGAAGCGTATTTGGTGAGAGAGTTCCTTCCCCTGGATACCAATTACTTTTCTGGGAGTGGAAAGTTCCATGAGTGGAATGTTGTTTGATCGAGCCCACGAGATGTCCAAGAAGTTCTTTGATGCTCCGGAATCGATGAGAGTTGGGATGGGTTCTGTGATTCCGGCAACGTTTGCGTAAACAATGGTAGATTCATTTGTCGCTCTAAAGTACATTGTTTCCGTTGCCGGTTTTCTGGTCTCTCCACACACAGTTAGAGGGAGACCCCTTCTTTTCCCGAGTCTTCTACGATTGTTGCCTCCCTTCCTTTAACGCTAGGTTCCGTAGTTATCCATTCCTTGGACGGGCATTTGAATGAACGGTGTCCTTCCTGTCCGCACTTCAGGCAGCGGTTGGTTGCTATCCTTGCTTTGTATACTTCGTCAGGCAGCCGCTTTGTAGAGGATTGTCCGCTAGTGGTTGGTTGGGTTGCCTACTTCCCTGTCGAAGTCTTGATTTGTTGCAATTTCTGGTCAATAGAGATTGCGATTGAGGTCCACCGGTCAAGGGAGAGTTCTCGTTCTGTCCCATCTTCATTTATTAGGGTCAGTTCGAAGCGAGCTAATTTGGTCTTGACTTCTGACTTCAGTCCTTCCTTGAATTGGTTGATCAGAGCTTCCTGTCCCCAATTTACGTCTACCAGGAGATATCGGAACTCCGAAGCATAGTTTGCTACAGAGTTGTTTTGCTTGCATTTTCGGATATCTGATTCGGCCTTAGCTTTTTTGTTGGGGTCGCTGAACTGTTCCATGAAGTGTGCCTTGAAACTTTCCCATGAGACAAGGTTTTGGTTATTTTCCCTTTGGTTGAGCGATCGTAAGAGTACTTGTGCCCAGTGAGTGGCAGCTTTGTTCTCGGATTTGAAGTTTGCTAGGGCTTCGCAGATCCTTTCTTCATTGGAAGTGTATTGATCGCCTAGGCGTACAAAGTAGCTTTCCATTTGTGTGATGAACATTTCGGCACCCTCCCCTTTCTTTCCATCGAAGGGTTCTGGACGAGTTACTTTGGGACGGCGTGGTCCACTACCAGTGTTTGGGTTTTCGGTTAGCCGCTGGATTCTTAATTCTAATTCGTCGATCCTGGTAGATTCCGCGTCTGGGTGAGGTGGAGAATTTGACCGTCTGGAGGGGATCCCGTGCAGTGATGCTTCGTCTATTTCTTCTCGCATGTTGTTGATGGTTTCCTGAACTTCCGTGATTTTGGTAGTGAAGGAGGCTCCCTCCTGTCGTAAGTTTTCTAGTCCTTGTGTTACTGCCTCATTCCATTCGAGTTGTCCTTGTCTCATAGTGTTGAGTTCTTCGCGTACGTTATTCACTAGTCCTTGGGTGTTGGTAACTTCGTTTCGAAGGCGGGTTACGTCTTGACTGACTAGAAAGGAATTATGTTTGCTATTTCTTGTCGAGTTCAGGATGTCCGTCAAGGTTCCTTGTAGGGTGTTGATGGAGTCGTTAAAGATTTGCTGGTTGTTTGCTAGAACCTGTGTGGCTTGTTCTAGGCTACTAAGCCTTCGATCTATAGTGACTCTCATCCCGTCTATAACCCTAAGGGTAGCGTTGTGTCTTCCTTCTAGAAGGTCGTCTAGGTCGTCTAAATTGCTGATTACAGTACTGCCGCTAGAGCTGGAACTTGAACTTGAGCTTCCTGGATTACCGGCGCTTTGTTGTACCGGGGCTAATTGATTGGAGTAACCCTGTGGGATATATGGTGGTGCTGGAATAGCCGGTGTGGTTGGCTGGGAAGCCACTGGAATTGGTCCTGCGTTGGTGATGGTTCCTCCAATTTGAGGAACTGTAGGGACATTTGGAACGTGTGGTGTAGGGGGAGGTCTAATGGGAACAAGCGATATGCCCCCATGAGCTTCGGGTTGGGGAGAAAAGAACTGTCTTCTGTTTCCTAACGGCCACAAGGGACGTGATGGCCCCGGAGTTGCAGTTGGAATACGAATTACAGCCGGAGTGGGGTCATTCGTGAGATCTCCTGGTTCTCTATTTGTGACAGTGGGTTCTTCCTCTTGTACCGTTGTCATGTCAGGAACGCCGAAAGCTCCCGGCATTGATGCTTGGCTTTGGGGGCGTGATTGGGCAGGACCTCCCGCTTGAGTTTGTGCGATATCTTGCTCGTTTAGTGATCCCGTGGGCCTTGCTGCCCGACTGGGTCCTCTTCTTATTGATATAGTGGATGAGGGGCGTGATCCTGCATCTTCTTGAATAGACATATTTGTATGTTGTTAAGCTTGTTTTGTAATGTCGTAAGCTTCTTCTGATTGGCTATGAGACAAGCCGCGATGGGGAGTGGACGGCACTAAGACCTAAATGACCTCTTGAACCGCAACACACTTAAGTGTCTGTAGGGCCTTGAGGGTAGGGGTGGTTCTAAGTGTCACTCAGAGGGGATGTTCTGACGAGACAAAACAAGCTGGGGTTACCAGGCTTGTTGGTCCTCTATATATATTCAAAAAGCGGCCGAGTCATACAAGGCGCAGCCACAAGAAACAACGCAGTCAACCAGTCAGGAGTGTCCATGTGAGTCATGCTGTATGAACAGACATGACTCGTACAAAGCACAGCCGCGTTACACAATGTAACAGACTAACCACAAGAAGGTGGCAACGCGGCAAACGGAAACGGAAACACAACAGAAAAGAAGGGAACAGGCGGGCGAGACAACAGGCGAGTCCGATGGAGTGAGCTGGCTCATGACACCAACCTTTCTTACAGTGGGAGCTTTATTACCCCACCACCTCAAGCAGTTTGCTGAACAATATCAACAAGAAAGAAGACAAGCGCACATACAATCTTTGACTGCCTTCACAGAAGACGTCTACAATAATTACACATATTCATCTTTTGATGTCATAGGCAACAAGAACGCATCCTTCTTAGACAAGGAGGATCTAACTCTAAATTTTTGCGATTTATACGTTTCATAAAGGACAGGACAAGACACCAAGAAATTAGAAACACTGTTCTATATGGAATTGGTTCTCAATAAAATATCTCTCCTCATGTTTCCATCATGGCCACAACGCCAGTAAACACATATCCACCACTGCAAAGCACTTTTACAGAGAATTCCAGTAAAAGCAATGTTGCAGGAGGATTAAACTATGCCTGTCAACAAATTGAAGGACTAAATAGAACTACTACTGATGCAGACAGTAAAGCTTTGTTAGCACTTGTTGATTGTCAACACTTTAGCTCAGAGATCACATGATTGGAAGCTATAATAAATCATTTACAATCACAAATCACAAGACTGTCAGCACCAGCAATACCAGCATCCAAGCCCCTTGAGGCAAAAAAACCGGATGCATTTGATGGCAAAAATTGGGATAAAACCCCAATATTCAAAAATCAAAACATGGGATATATAGCAGTCCAAAAACCAACAGCATCAGACAAAGAAAAGGTTAATTTTGCCATTTCCTATATGACAGGAAAAGCACACAAATGGTTACAACCTTTCTTAACAAGTCACCACAATCTGGCAAGACCATCAGTAAATTGGTTAGCAGATTGGGCAGGATTTTGGACTGAGGTTGAATGTTGATTCCAGGAGCCAGACAGAGAGCAAAAGTACAGACAGACATATTGTGCACTGGAACAAACAAAGACAGTGCAAGAGTACCTCAAACATTTCCAGACTTATTCTGTTGTGACCCATCTCTCCCTCCCTTCTTTCTTTGCGGACTCGTGGCTTGTATTGGTGCCTTAAGCGCCCCTTCTCCTTGTAGAGCCCTCTCCCTTGTTTAGTGAGGTGTATGGATGATGTGTCACCATGAGTCATATGACTCATGCTGTTTTCTATTGGCTGGCCTACGCAGCCCCCTTTATGACTTGAACTTTGACTCAGGCATGTGACTCATGTATTTACTATGACTCACCTGCTTTCTGAGTATATATACTGGCTTGCAAGCATGGTCATCCCCAGCTTGCTTTGCCTTGTCAACTCTCCCTGCAGTGTGATCAGAGGCATTTGGCTACTTAGCCTTTAGCGCAGCCACTTGGACTTAGGAGCTAGTGACTTGTACTGACAAGACTAGCGTTTGTCCACCTTAGTGATAGAGTCTTAGAAGACTTATCACATATTGTTCCCACATCTCAAAGGCCATTAGTGGTTGTCAACCATAGGCATTAGCAGGTTGCAACATTGCGAAGCAGGCTCTTAGTACACTGAGCAACAAGAAAACAAAGTCACATGACAACATGGACAATCAATCCTCAAGTGCAGCGTCTCAAAGGAGCGAGGCTCCAACAGTGACAATAGTCAAAATCCGATCAAACCCCTCAAGAGGAGCAAGGGAACGGGCAGGTGATTGGACGGCGCCACTTAGAAGTACCAGCGGCGCATCAAGACCCCCTTCCACCAGCGTCCCAGGAGGAATCGGCAACATTATTGAAACATCAGGAACTCAAGAAGAAACCAGGAGTTCAAACAAACAAAGGTCCGCCTCACCAACAATTTGAGTAGTTGAAAACCCAATCAACATGCCACCACCAACAGCTCCAGTTGTCACTCTCCATGGGGAGAGTGTGATTAGCCCCAGGGCTGTGCGTGTGATTAGGATACCAGGACCACTTAGAAGCGCAACCCCAGGACCATCAAACACTGGAACAACAGGGACCAGATGTCCTTTAGCATTTCCTGACTTTGGATTACAATTTCCACCACCGTTGGCAACCCCTACATCCATACCACCGCTAGTAGAAGTCCCTAGGACTCACAGCGCCCTGAGCGTGCCTTCAACCTTCCAATCACAAGGAAGCATCAAGTCAATTTCACAGGATGAAGGACTGAGACAAGAACAATTGATGGAAAATATGGAGGGAAATCCAATCCAAGCCCTGGAAAGGATTTTCAACACCCTTCAGGTCCAATATCAACAGGAGAACGCGGTCCAAGCCCTTAGAATTGAAGGGTTGGAACAATGATGGGATCTACAAACCCAAGATATGACAAACATGATGCAGCGAATTGAGTGCATCATGTTGCAACCCTCTATGCTGGTTGACCAACGACAGTGACCATTCTTGCCTTAGTTGTAGAGACTGGCCTCAATATGCCTTATAGGCTCCTTAGACCGTTTGCTAAGTTGCTAGTGCAACCTTAGCGTCGATACTGATGATGGCCAAAGGCCCACTTAGATGAGAGACAAAGGCTGTTAAGGCCTTTGGGACTTAGAGTGCACTCTGAGGGGAGAGATGACAAGGCAAAGCAAGCTGGAGTAAGTCCATGCTTGCTAGCCAGTATATATAGTCAGAGGCAAAAAAGCCTCAAAGTGGTACAATACATAAACTGGCCAATCAGGCGCCAGTATCAGTCAGCAATCAAAGAGTCCTTCTAGATAGAACATCTAGAAGGACGATGCTTCCAAGAGAAACATCCAGAAGACAGCAAGGCCATATGGGCCAAGGTGACACATCATCCATACACCGCACTAAACACGGGAGAGGGCGCTACATTGTACATAGGGCGCTTAAGGCACCAGAGTCCAAGACATGCAGCCAGAGTCCAAGGATGTTGTACATGGGTCACAACACATCACTTTTAGAACAGAAGATGGAGTTAACACTTTCTATGAAAGGCTTAGGAATGTGGATTGCGTTCAACAGCAAATCCTTGAAGTCTTCAAATGATTGGTTGAAAATTCCGAACAAATCAACAATAGGTTGAACAATTTTGATCTCCTGATGAACCAAACCTTGCAAGGACAAACTCAGCATATTACACGCATTGAAGAAACCCTAGGAAGGATGGCGGAAGGAATGAGAAACATGACCATCACCCTCAGAAGGATTGATGAAGAAGTTACCAATGGTTTCCAGGATCAAACCACTAGGATGCAAGAAGTCCACCTACAAACTAGGGAAACGTTTGATCTTCTTGAGCAAATTGGTGCTGATGCCCAAGCAGAATCCAAACACCAAAGGGCAGAATCACAACAAACCTCTGTTGATATCCCACAAAAACAGCCACCTCCTCATCTGCCACAGGGACAACGATCACCCTCATTTGAGGTACAAGGACAATCCGGATATCAAATCAGGGATGAAGGAAGAACCTTTATCTTCCAAACAAATCAAGGAGGCAATGGAGGAAACTCAGGACCACACATCAAAATGCCAAAAGCCTTTGAAGGAACCAGGGGAACTGCAGCTGAAACCTTCATTGCAAGAATGAAGGCCTACTTTTGTCTGAATCCTACCCAGTATGACACTGATGAACAATGTATTATTGCAGTTTTGATGAACATGGCAGAAGGACCCACTGGAAATTGGGCACAACCAGTTCTGAACAGATACAACGACAATCTAGACCATCCATGGCTAGACTCATGGGATGCTTTCCAAGAAGCCTACAACAGACAATGGAGCAACCCCAGCAAGAAAGTTCAAGCTGAACAAGGGATTCAACAACTTTACCAAAACAAGAGCATATCTAAATATGTCTCTGACTTCCGACTTCTTTCCCAAGAACTTGACTGGAATGACGCAGCCCTAGCAGCACGATTCAGACAAGGCCTGAATTGCCTCATCAAAGCAGAACTTGTTTGTGAGGAACTTAGGGACAGAGTGGGAGCAGAACAGCAAGATCTTGAGGGATGGATCAATATTGCCCTACAAGCGGAAGAAATCAACAAACTGACCAATCCGGTTAGCACAAGGAAAAAGAACGAACAACCAGCTCAAGCGGAAGGTTCCAGAACCCAGAAAATCAAAGGGGACCTAGTCCTGAAAGAAGAGAAGAAACGCCAAAGGGAAAACAACCTCTGCATCAAATGTGGGGAAGCAGGGCACAATCTTGCTGACTGCACAAGGGAGTGGACCTACAAGGACAAAGGAAAGAAGCCTGTGAAAGGAAAAGCCACTGAACTCAAAGTTGAAAGGGTGAATGAGAACAGATCCACCAATTCCAAGTTGGAAAACTAGACAGGCATCTCTCCACCATGTGTGAGGATGCCCCAATATCCTCTCTGCGAAATGTATACTATTGCAAGGCTACAAATGAAACTCCCATGGTATACGCAATAGCAGAGGGAATCATGGAAAAAATCTCAACTCTCATCAACTCCGGCTTGTCTAGAAACTTCATTGACCTGAACTTTGCCAAGGAAAACAATGTCCCTTTGACCAAGTTACAAACCCCCAGAAGCATTGAAACCATTGACGGAAGAACACAAAAAGATGAGATCTGGTTCAGGTGCAAGCTGAAATTTGATCTCAAAGGAAGAACTTTCTACCAAAAATTCTATGTCATGAACACCAGCACACAACCCATGATTTTAGGAATGCCATGGCTGAAGGAGACCAACCCTGAGATATCCTGGTCCCCCTTCACAATCAAATGGAAAAAAGAAGATCCCCTTATTGCCAAAGCAGGACTACTTCAGGAGCTACCAGAAGAACTTGAAGAATTCAAGGACGTCTTTGACAAAGAAAGATATGACAAACTACCTGAACACAGAGAATGGGATTGTAGAATTGACTTCTATGACAACAATTGACTTCCAAAACCAAGAAAGGCCTACCCTCTGTCACCAAGGGAAAGAGAAGCAACAAAGGAATACATTGAGAACAAACTCTGGTCAGGATGTATCAGACCCAGCAAATCTCCCCTAGCTGCAAGCCTTTTCTTTGTCAAAAAAGCCCTGAAGGAAGGACAAACCATCCCTGACCTATGTCCTGTTGTTGACTACAGAGGTGCAAACAAAGAAACCATCCTGGACCGCTACCCTATTCTGCTTCCCAAACAACTACTAGAGATATTCAAGAAGACTGGAGAAAGTGCAAAGGAAGAACTTTTCATCACTTTGCTTGATCTGAAGAATGGCTTTTGGAATGTCAGAATCAGAGAAGGAGACAAATGGAAGACAGCATTTATCACCTCGGAAGGATTATTCAAATACACTGTGATGGCCTTTGGCCTCAAGAATGCACCGTCTACTTTCCAAAGAATGATGGACCACATCTTCAGGGATATGATTGGGGTGAAGATTGTGATCTACATTGATGACATCCTTATTATTTCTTGAGGAAGAGATCAACACACCATAGATATCAAGGAAGTCTTGCAACAATTGAGGAAGAACAACCTCTTTGGAAATCTGAAGAAATGTACCTTCTATGGAAAGAGAGCCAACTGGGTTGGTTTTGTTGTTGACAAGGACGGCATTTCCATGAACAAAGACAAGATCAGGACTATCCAAGAATGGCCCACTCCCAAAACCATGAAACAACTACAGGCGTTCATTGGTTTCTGCAACTTCTATAGGAGATTTGTGGTTGCCTTCTCCTCAATTGTCAAGCCCTTGACTCAATTGACAAGAAAGGACAGGAAATGGGAATGGAACTCAGAACACCAGGAAGCCTTTGACTCCCTGAAAGACATCATTTCAAGGGAACCAGTGCTTGCACATCCTGATGAATCAAAGCAGTACTTCCTTGAAACAGATGCCTCAGGAGTGGCAATGGGTGCTATTCTCAGCCAACAACAAAAAGACGGATACTTACACCCAATAGGGTTTCTCTCAAAAAGCTTCAAGGAAGTGGAGTTGAATTACGACACACATGACAAGGAGCTCCATGCCATCATAGAAGCATTACGACACTGTGTCGTGAGCCATGCTCCCGCCATCGGACTCGTCTACGTCTTGTCCTTCCTCTTGTGTTTGTTCTTTGTTTTCTTTCTTGCCGCGTTGCCACCTTCTTGTGGTTATGTGTTACACTGTGTAACGCGGCTGTGCTTTGTACGAGTCATGTCTGTTCATACAGCATGACTCACATGGACACTCCTGACTGGTTGACTGCTATGACTCTTGTGGCTGCGCCTTGTATGACTCGGCCACTTTTTTGAATATATATAGAAGACCAACAAGCCTGGCAACCCCAGCTTGTTTTGTCTCGTCAAAACATCCCCTTTGAGTGACACTCAGAACCACCCCTACCCTCAAGAGCCTACAGACGCTTAAGTGTGTTGCGGTTCAAGAGGTCACTTAGGTCTTAGTGCCGTCCACTCTCCGTCGCGGCTTGTCTCATAGCCACCAAGAAGAAGCTTACGACATTACAAAACAAGCTTAACAACATACAAACATGTCTATTCAAGAAGATGGAGGGTCACGTCCCTCATCCTCCATATCAACAAGAAGAGGACCCAGTCGGGCAGCAAGGCCCACAGGATCACTAAACGAACAAGATATTGCACAAACTCAAGCGGGAGGTCCCGCCCGATCACGCCCCCAAAGTCAAGCATCAATGCTGGGATCTTTCGGCATCGCTGACATGACAACCGTACAAGAGGAAGAACCCACTATCACGAATAGAGAACCAGGAGATCTTACAAATGACCCCACTCCAGCTGTAATTCGCATTTCAACTGGAAGTCCAGGACCATCACGTCCCTTGTGGCCATCAGGGACTAGAAGACAGTTCTTTTTGCCCCAACCCGAAGCTCATGGGGGTGTGTCACTTGTTCCCATTAGACCCCCACCTACACCACACATTCCCAATGTCCCCACAGTCCCTCAAATTGGAGGAACCATCACCAACGCAGGACCAATCCCAATGGCCTCCCAGCCAGTCACACCAGCAATTCCAGCACCACCATATGTCCCACAGGGTTACTCCCAGCAACCAGCTCCGGTACAGCAAAGCACCGGTGATCCAGGAAGTTCAAGTTCAAGTTCCAGCTCCAGCGGCAGAACTGTAATCAGTAACCTAGACGACCTGGACGACCTTCTAGAAGGAAGACACAACGCCACCCTTAGGGTTATAGACGGAATGAGGGTCACTATAGATCGAAGGCTTAGCGGTCTAGAACAAGCTACACAAGTCCTAGCAAACAACCAGCAAATCTTCAACAACTCCATCAACACCCTACAGGGCACCCTGACAGACATTCTGAACTCGGCAAGAAACGGCGAACATAATTCCTTCCTAGTTGGTCAAGACGTATCCCGCCTTCGAAATGAGGTCACCAACACTCAAGGACTAGTAAACAACGTACGCGAAGAACTCAACACTACCAGACAAGGGCAACTCGAATGGAACGAGGCAGTAACACAAGGACTAGAAACTCTACGACAGGAAGGAACCTCCTTCACTGCCAAAATCACGGAAGTTCAGGAAGCTATCAACAATATGCGAGAAGAAATGGACGAAGCATCTCTGCATGGGATCCCCTCTAGGCGATCAAATTCTCCACCACACCCAGATGCGGAATCTACCAGGATCGACGAATTAGAATTAAGAATCCAACAACTGACCGAAAACCCAAACATCGGTAGCGGTTCACACCGTCCCAAGGTGACTCGTCCAGAAGCCTTTGACGGAAAGAAAGGAGAAGGTGCCGAAATGTTCATCACACAAATGGAGAGCTACTTTTTACGCCTAGGCGATCAATACACTTCCAATGAAGAAAGGATCCGTGAAGCTTTAGCAAACTTCAAATCCGAAAACAAGGCCGCCACTCACTGGGCACAAGTACTCTTAAGATCGCTTAACCAAAGGGAAAACAACCAAAACCTCGCCTCATGGGAAAGTTTCAAGGCACACTTCATGGAACAGTTCAGTGACCCCAACAAAAAAGCTAAAGCCGAATCGGACATCCGAAAATGCAAACAGAACAATTCAGTAGCAAACTATGCGTCGGAGTTCCGATACCTTCTGGTAGACGTAAATTGGTGTCATGAGCTGACTAAGCTCAGACATTTTATTCCGATTTTATATCTTTTTTTCCGAACACTTTCCTTTTTTGGTACAAATGTCCTCTGGCGCTTAAACTTGTATCATGTGATGTATTTGTCTTTTAATTTGATATTAGTGATGCTTCCGGAACTTCCAGAATGTCGAGTCATGTCTCTTATCTCGCTTATCATTGGTTGTACTCGGCTTTCCCACACTGATAGTTGATGACGTGGCACGGTTCTCTCATGTATATAAACCCAGAGGTCAAGCCGGTTAACGACAAGGCTTGACCTCCTCTCCACTAGGACTTGCTCAATCAAATCCTCTAACTACCACTATTCCTTGGGTTCTAAGACTTGTCTAAGTCGAACCCCTTAACCTTTATATATACCTGATTTACCCAAGTCGGGACATTAGGTCAAGCCTTTAAAAAGCATCAGCCTTAAAAAGCTCCTGCTTTTCCATCAAGTAGATAGAACGTACACGGGAAAACGGGCATAGTACAACGGACGAAGAGCTATACTTGATATAGACCAGTAGTCCCACGTCGCTATACGCTGTCAGTGAACCCAATCGTTATCCTCTTTCGGGTCATAGCGGCTTTAGTCAGCTAAATACACCCTTACTCTGTTATACACTGTCGCTATCACGCCCGCCCAAGGCTGTTGATAACTGATAAGATCAGATAAGGAGTATATAAAGCAAAAGCTTAGTGTCTAGCACCCTTCAGATCCAAAATCAACATCTCGAGGAAGCCAGATCCTCTCAAGCAAAACTGGAAAGTGGTCGGAGCACCACCCAAGTTAACACTCTCATCCATCAAGAACCACATTAACCCGTCGTTTCCATCAGTACGCACTAAAAAGGAACTAATTAGTAACTAACTAATTAACCTTAAAAGTGTTCCCCGCATTTTTTAGCCTCTGCGAAGCAGTCTTTAGACTAAAAGACTTCGTACTTGATCTAGACACCAAAGTCGACGAATTAAACAGTCGAATTGAAGTACTAGAAGAAGATCAAGTTGAACAAGCAGAGGATCTAAGGGTCGAACGTACCAGAAACGACAAAAACCACAATCAACTCGAAGCCGATTATCAATCTCTTCATTCGAGGCTCGAGTTCATCGAAATTAACCTCGACAACACAAATAAGCAACAAGCCAATCAAGATCGTGTCCAAAGCATAAATCTAGCTGACACCAATATTGAAGTCGAGCGCTTGCAAGAACAAACCCGTGTCTTGATCAAAAACTGCGACCAGCTTATAAAAATCCAAGAAAAACACACTCGAAAGGTCGAAAATCTCATCAGCAACAACAAACGTCAGTGGCGTACTATCGAAACCCTTAAAGACAAAATCAAGGGCAAATACTGTCATCAAGCAGCAGAAGTGCGTATTCCTATCAATCAGGATTACCGCCTTCTAAATCACCTTAATACCATCGCACCCAACCCTTTTCAGTGGGACCAAGACCTCGACTCACACAGGAACAACATAGGGAACAACTTAGACTAGAGTCCCTAAAACTCTTTATTGAAGACATTCATTGTAACTACATATACGAACAGTACGACAAACTAGGAGTAATCAACGCGTTGTTCTTGGAAGACGAAAATCTTGAATTGATATTTTTGAGAAGTCTGCGCATCATTAAAGACAGAAGGGTTTGAAGAAGAATCCGTGATATTTTGTACGGCCTGGGATCCCAATAAATCTACCTGTTTTTTCCCCGCTCCGATATGTCAAGAGCCCCATCACCTAGTCAAGGGGGATTTACCCAAATCTCAGCGACATCCGGACCCGAGGTAGTTGCACATGCAATCAATGCCTTAATAGACGAAGTACGAAAAATTAACGGTCATATTAATGCCTTAAATGGTATCACCTCTACCCTTGAACAGGGGATTGACAATAACATTGCAGACATCCATGCAATTCAAAATCAAACTGCACAAATTGCACCCCTTCACCAATTAATGAATGCAGTGTCTCAATCACTTACAAACCTAGGGGCAACACCCTCCACCACCGTGTCAACAACCACCCCAGGATACAAACTCAAAATGCATCCCCCAGAGGAATTTTCTGGAGATGTAGATAAATTTGATGAGTTTAAGTCGCAATGTACCTTGTACATAAATCATACGTCGCCACAAGCAACCACAGAACAAAAAATCACTTATATCATGGGTTATTGCAAGGGGCCCGCCTATGTATGGATGCAACCTGGAATTGATGTAGACACAGCAAGAAGGGGAGCAACAAATTGGCTACACGACATGGATGAATTCTGGAACGAAATGCAAGCTAGGTTTGGCGACGTTCACAAGATCGACCGATATAGACAATTATACAAGAAATTGATCCAGAAGAACTCTGTCCAAGATTATCTACGAGACTTTGTCACTTATTCATCGGTACTCGGGTACACTGATCGAGTACTTCGTGATGATTTCTATGACGGTCTTAAGGATGAAATCAAGATGGCCATGGTGTCACAGAACTTTAAACCCCACGAAGTGACAAGGACATTCAACCAAGTTCGCGAAAGAGCCCTGGAAATCGACTCCACAATGAATGCCATTAATGCACCAAAGAAATTGCAAAGCCCACAAACCAGCACTTCGAAACAAACCACTTCCAAGACAACCCCAAGCACTCCAAACACCTCACTGGGTCAAAGATTCAATGTAAACGATCGTGTCTTTATGTCAAAACCTACAGGAGGGGTGCAGTACGGCAAAATCTCAAGCATTACCAGAAACGCCAAGGGCCGTCCAGTCCCACAGATCTCCTGGGACGATGGGACAAAAGGAAATGTCCCTTTTGGAGCAATTCAAAAAGACACCCGAACCAGTACCTTCAACGCTCCTATCATCCAGACACCCAAACCGTCCACTCCTGCTAAAGACCCTAATGCAATGGACCTTGATGGAAAAGGAAAAGGACCAATGATTTGCTTCACCTGCGGCGGCAAGGGACACTCAGCAAAAGTCTGTCCTTCCAAGAACACAGCGTCAGGGTTTGAAGCTCAGATTGAAGAAATCTCTTCAGACATCGAATTGGGAAAAGACGTCACCGAGGCTTATTAAGGAGCCAAGTACTCGGTGATATACTAGCTAGTAATATGGATGAACTAGAAATCATGTCAATATCAAATGAAAACCAATTATACCTTGATTTCACTGCTCATCCACTAGCTACGGCTCCTGGTTCTAAGTCAGTTAACAGATCAAAAAGATTCTCTGGACAAGCACTTCTTGACTGCGGCGCAACCTCCTGTTTCATCAACCCTTCCCTAGCAAAAGAGGCAAACCTTCCCCTTTTCCAACACGAAAAACCCAAGACTCTGCGAGTTATAGACGGACAAGAAGTCTCGTCTGGAAAAGTCACCCACTATACCAAATTTAAACTTGTCATGGGAACACATTCCAGCGAAATAGAATGTCATGTTACAAACATTGGAAGACACCCTATCGTACTCGGAATGTCATGGCTAAAGAAACATAACCCACAAATTAATTGGAAAAATAGGACAATTGCATACACAAGCGAATTCTGCTCAAAAAACTGCCTAGAAGTCCCATCTACGCTCCAAATTGCAGCAGAAACTACATTACCAGAGGAATACAAAGAGTTCGCAGATGTGTTCGACGAGTCCAGATTAGAAGAACTCCCACCTCACAGGCCAACTGACATTACGCTCGACCTCCTACCAGAAGCTAAACTAAAGCATGGCCCTATTTACAAAACATCCCCAGCTGAAGACAAAGAAATGAAGAAAGTACTAGAAACCCTTATCCAAAGGGGACACATTCAGATTTCTAAGTCTCCTTTGGCTTCCCCGGTTCTGTTTGTCAAAAAACCACATCCAGAAGATCCAAACAACCCAGAATTACGCTTTTGCGTTGACCACAGATATGTGAATTCGCTATGCAAATTCAACGCAAGTGGAATACCTCTATTGGACCAATGGTTAAGGGCCCTGGAAGGATTTGTCATTGGCACCACTCTAGACTTGGCACAAGGATTCCATCAAACCCGAATAGCAGCAGGCCATGAATGGAAAACAGCATTCAAAACTCAATACGGCATGTACGAATGGAAAGTCATGCCCTTCGGTCTCAAAAACGCTCCATCAAGCTTCCAGTCCCTAATGAACTCTATATTCAGGGACATTATGGGAGTTTTCGTACTCGTATACATTGATGATATCTTTGTTTTTTCCAAACGAGTCGAAGATCATCCAGGACATGTGAAAGAGGTGCTAAGAAGACTAAGGGAACACAAGCTGATTGCGAAATTGAGGAAATGCAAGTTCCACCAAACCAAACTGGACTGGGTGGGATTGGTCATTTCAAATAAAGGAATCGAAACGGATCAGGAAAAGGTCACAGCGGCTATGAATTGGAAAGCTCCCAAAAATGTCAAACAAGTTCAAGAATTCCTAGGATTCGTCAATTTCTATCAAAGATTCATTCAAGACTTTGCCGGCAAAGCCAGACCTCTGTACAACCTACTTAAAAAGGATCAAAAGTGGCAGTGGACAAGCAAAGAACAAGAGGCCATGAATGCATTAAAAGAAGCTCTTAAAGTGGCACCTGTAATGATGCAGCCCGATCAGAATAAGGAATTTTTCCTCGAGACAGACGCGTCGGGATTTGCCACAGGAGCAGTTTTATCTCAGAAGGATGAAGAAGGGAAATTACACCCTGTAGCTTTTCTTTCTAAATCACTAAATCCGGCTGAGCGAAACTATGACATTTTTGACAAAGAACTATTGGCAATAATTAGAGCTTTCAAAGAATGGCGGCACTTACTTCAAGGCACAGAAAAAGCCATTCAAGTGATAACAGATCACAAAAATTTGGAATACTTCTCATCATCCAAACAACTGAATCAACGCCAAATCCGCTGGATGAATTTCTTGGTAGACTTCAACTTCCAAATCTTGAACAGGCCAGGAAGCCAAAACAAAAAAGCAGACATTCTCTCAAGGCAATATGACCTAGAACCTTTGGGGGGGGTAGAGAACCAAGTTCTCCTCAAACCAGACATTTTTATTTCAGCTATTACCCCTGACCAGGAGATTAACGACCTAATCAGAGAAGCAATCCTTGAAGATCCCAGATTAGAGGAAGCTCACAATAAGCTGAGAAACGGAGAAAAAGTCAAAGATTGGGAATACAGAGAAGGACTCCTAATGTTCAAAGGGAAGATCTTTGTCCCCAAGGATGAAACCATCAGAAACCTGATATTGGAATCGCACCATGACAATATTACAGCTGGGCATCCGGGACAAGCAAGAACATTAGAATTAGTCTCAAGAACTTACTACTGGCCAACCATGAAGAAATTTGTCAACTCTTATGTGTCACACTGCGAAACATGCATTCGAATTAAACCATCGAACCAACTCCCCACAGGACTACTGCGTCCTTTACATATTCCTGAGAGACCCTGGGAAGAGATCTCCTACGACATGATTGTAGGGCTCCCAGAATCAGAAGGATATGACGCAATCTTGACAGTGGTAGACCGGTTCTCCAAGATGGCACACTATCTCCCTTGCAAATCAACGGCCACAGCAGTAGACATAGCCAATATCTTCATTTCAAACATTTGGAAACTTCACGGCACCCCAAAAGCAACAGTCTCGGATAGAGGATCCACTTTCAACTCAAAGTTTGTTAGGCATCTGTACAAACGGTTGGACGTAAAACCTACCTTCAGCACAGCCTACCATCCAAGGACAGACGGACAGTCAGAACGAGCAAACCAAGTCATTGAAATCTTTATCAGGGCCTTTGTCAACCATAGGCAAAACGACTGGGTGGCCCTGCTCCCTATGGCAGAATTTGCTTACAACAATGGAATCCAAGCATCCACAGGCAAAACCCCTTTCCAAATCTGCCAGGGTTTCAACCCTAGAATGAACATTGGGGAAGAATCAGACTATACTGTTCCTGAAGCTGATGCCCATGCGGAATTCCTGTTGAAAGGATACGACGAAGTCAAAGCTGCCCTCATCCTAGCAAATCAGTCCTATAAATACTACTTTGATAAAGGAGCCAAAGAACCAGAAGAGATAAACCCGGGGGATAAAGTCTGGCTTAATCATCAGAATATTTCCACAGACAGACCCTCAGTAAAACTCTCCCACAAAGTTTTAGGCCCTTACAAAGTAATGGAAAAAGTAGGAACTCATGCCTTTAAACTGGAATTACCAAAATCAATGAAAGTTCATCCTGTCTTCCACGTCATGCTGCTCAAGAAATTTCACTCTGATCCCCACGGCCGCGAACCCGCTCAACCACCCCCCATTGTCACACAAAATGGAGAGGAAGAATGGGAAGTCGAAGAGGTCCTTAATTCCAAGAAAATCCGCCGTCAACTCCACTATTACGTTAAGTGGAAGGGATACTCTCATGCAGACAACTCTTGGCAGTCAAAGGAAGATCTCAAGAACGCTCCTGAACTGGTTGATAAATTTCACAAACTCCACCCCACCGCGCCAGGCCCTTAGGAGGGGGTAATGTCATGAGCTGACTAAGCTCAGACATTTTATTCCGATTTTATATCTTTTTTTCCGAACACTTTCCTTTTTTGGTACAAATGTCCTCTGGCGCTTAAACTTGTATCATGTGATGTATTTGTCTTTTCATTTGATATTAGTGATGCTTCCGGAACTTCCAGAATGTCGAGTCATGTCTCTTATCTCGCTTATCATCGGTTGTACTCGGCTTTCCCACACTGATAGTTGATGACGTGGCACGGTTCTCTCATGTATATAAACCCAGAGGTCAAGCCGGTTAACGACAAGGCTTGACCTCCTCTCCACTAGGACTTGCTCAATCAAATCCTCTAACTACCACTATTCCTTGGGTTCTAAGACTTGTCTAAGTCGAACCCCTTAACCTTTATATATACCTGATTTACCCAAGTCGGGACAATTGGGGACAGGAAGCTCTGATCAACCAATTCAAGGAAGGATTGAAATCCGAAGTCAAAACCGAACTAGCTCGTTTCAAACTAACCCTGATCAACGAAGATGGGACAGAACGAGAACTATCCCTTGACCGATGGATATCAATCGCAATTTCTATTGATCAGAAACTACAAGCAATCAAGAACACGACAGGGAAGAAGACAGCAACAGCACCCTCTAGCTCTACAAAGAGACTCCCAGACAAGGTTTACAAGGCTAGGATTGCCTCGAAACGCTGTTTGAAGTGCGGATCAGACAAACACATGCTTGCCAAGTGCCCAGAGAAGGAATGGAAAAAGGAGGAACCTAACCTCAAAGGAAGGGAAGGAAAGATGGAAGAAGAATCCGAATCGGGAAAAGGCGAGGTCTCCCTCTAACCGTGTGTGGAGAGACCAACGAACCAGTAATGGAAACAATGTACCTTAGAGCTACTAGCGAATCGACAATTGTTTACACAAATATTACTGGAATCACGGAACCCATCGCTACTCTCATTGACTCAGGAGCATCAAGGAACTTTGTCGACATCACTTGGGCACGAAGAAACAAAGTGGACCTAATTGAACTGCCAACACCCAGGAAAATCATTGGAATCCAAGGGAAGGAACTGCCACATCAAATCCGATTCAAAGCAAATCTGGAATTTGAGTTACATGGAAAAAACTTCAAGCAAAACTTCTTCGCCATGCCTACTGGAGATACACACCTGATTCTAGGGTTAGAATGGCTAGAGGAAGCCAATCCAATAATCGATTGGCTATTGAAAGAAATTTCCTGGCGACCAGACAACATCCTTGGAAAAGCCGCAGAAATCGAAGACATACCCGAAGAATTCAAAGATTATGCAGAAGTCTTTAGCGAAGAAAAGTTTAAACGGATACCAGACCATCGTCCATACGACTGTTGCATTGATCTGGTGGAAGGAGCAGAACTTCCTAAACCGGCTAGGCCAATACCACTCTCACCCGCGGAATCCATAGCTCTCAGAAAGTACCTAGATGAGGAACTAGCAGCAGGCAAAATCCGACCGAGCAAGTCACCTGTAGCCGCAGCAACCTTCTTTGTCAAAAAGGGACAAGACCCAAAGGATCCGGAAAAACCTCCAGAACTCAGGTTGGTTCAACATTTTGGTCCAATCAACGAAATAACAAAAGACGACCGCTTCCCTATGCCACTGATGGAAGATCTCCTTGACAATATCAAGGACGCAAAAATCTTTTCTAAAATAGACTTGCGTATGGGATTCAACAACATCCGAGTTAAAGAAGGAGACGAATGGAAAACAGCATTCCGAACCAAGGAAGGCCTATTCGAATATATTGTCATGCCCTTCGGACTGAAAAACGCACCGGCAACTTTCCAACGATATATGAATCATATTTTCCATGACCTGATTGACATCTGTGTCATTGTCTACATCGATGACATATTAATTTTCTCCAAGGACCAAAGCCAGCACGTGGAGGATGTTCGAAAGGTACTCAAAATTCTGTTGGACAACAACCTCTTTGCGAAACTCCCGAAATGCGAATTCTTCGTCAAGAAACTTGTCTACACAGGAATAAATGTCAGCAAGGAAGGAATATCAATGCAAGAGGAAAAGGTCAAAGCAATCAAAGAGTGGAAGGAACCAAGGACAGTCAAACAGGTCCAAGCCTTCCCAGGATTTGCAAACTTTTACAGGCGATTCGTACCAAACTTCAGCGGCCTAGCGAAACCCTTAACCATTCTAACAAGAAAGGACCAGAAATGGAAATGGGAAGTAGAACAACAAGAGGCCTTCGATAACCTGAAAGGGGAAATATGCAAGGAACCATTACTGCGACACCCAGATCCAACAAAACCTTACATATTGGAAACCGACGCAAGCGGCGTTGCTATGGGATCAATACTCTCTCAAAAACAAGACGACGGTTACTTACATCCCATTGCTTTCCTTTCAAAATCCTTCAACGCTGCACAAATGAACTACGATGTTCACGATAAGGAGTTAATGGCAATTGTGGAATCACTAAAACACTGGCGATTACATCTAGAAGGAACTAGAGAACCAATAACTATCTACACCGACCACCGTAACCTGCAATACTGGAAGAAGGCAACTACATTTAACCGACGTCACGCTCGATGGCATCAAATCCTGGCTTCCTACAACTTTGAGATAGTTTACCGTCCGGGGAACATGTCAACAAAGCCAGACCTACTATCCAGAAGAGCTGATCATAGCGAAATACCAACAGCAGAGCAAATCATGATCAAAGAGGAACAGTTCAAAGGATTCGCCGGAGAAGTCAAGACAGACATCATTGCTGACATTAGGGAAGGACAAACCGAAGACGAGAGCATCAGGAAGATCATAGAATTGTGCAAAAACAAGGAGACCCTACCCAAATCCGTGCAACAAGGAATTAGGAACTACAACTTCGAGGAAGACCTCCTCTGGATAGATGGGAGAATCTACGTGCCAGAAGACAAGGACACTCGGCTAAAGATACTCAGATTACACCACGATTCACCAATAGCAGGACACCAGGGTCAAGCCCGAACACTAGAGCTTATCTCAAGAAAATACTACTGGCCTGGACTTAAGGCAACAGTGAACAAATACGTTGATTCTTGTGAACAGTGCCAAAGGGCGAAAGGAACAAAAACCCAAGTACCACTAAAAGCGCTCAAAATCCTGAACAGTCCGTGGGAGGACATTGCATACGATTTCATCGTAAAACTTCCAAAATCACAGGGCAATGACAGCATTCTAGTAGTAGTGGATTGGTTCTCCCGCATGGCACACTTCATAGCCTGTAAAGAATCAACAACTGCAGATCAACTTGCCGATCTTTTCCTGAAGAACATTTGGAGATTACACGGCTTCCCACGAAGTACAGTTTCGGACAGAGGAACAACTTTCAACAGCAAGTTCCTGAAGGCCCTCTACCAAAAAATCGGAACAACACCCACGTTCAGCACGGCATATCATCCACAAACAGACGGAATAACGGAACGGATAAACCAGTGGATAGAAGCATGGCTTTGTACATTTGTTAACTACAGGCAAGATAACTGGACCAAACTACTTCCTATTGCAGAATTCTGCTACAACAACCAACAACATGGGATCACGGGAAAAACTCCATTCGAGATTGTGAACGGCAGGGAACCACTATGGAATGTTCTATGAGAAGCTACTACGATTCCTGAAGCAAATAACAAAGCGAATAACTGGCAGGAAGTATGGGATGAAGCAAAAGCAGCTATGGAATGGCACAGAAGAAAGGACACAATGGAACACCAACCAAAATACAAAGAGAACGACCTTGTCTGGCTTTTTGGACAAAACATAAAGACTAACCGTCCCAACAAGAAACTTGACAACAAGAAACACAGTCCCTTCAAAATCAAGAAAATCATATCAAGCCATGCCTACGAATTGGAGCTTCCAAAAACCATGAGAATACACCCTGTGTTCCACAGCGATCTTCTTAGTCTGTACAAAAAAGACGAGAACTTCCACAGAAACCAACCCCGACCACCGCCGATCACAACAGAAGAAGGAGAGGAAGAATACGAAGTGGAGAAAATTGTGGACTGGAAGGAAACAAAAGACGGGTTGTTCTACAGGGTCAGATGGAAGGGTTATGATGAAAAAGAAGATACGGAACAACGGGCAGAAGATTTTGGTCACCTCGGAGTAGTAATGAAGAAGTTCTTGAGGAATTTCCCAAACACCCCAACACCATCAAACTACAAGACGAGAAGTATTAAAGGGAGGGCGGAGCGGGACGACAATGCAACTTGCAGAACTTGCTCACTTTCCAACTCGCTCTACACACTCTACGCACTCAACCTTTTTTGCACAACATGCCCGCTGTCACCCGTGCCACGATCGCCAACAACCTTGTCCGCGTTCTCAACGGACCAGCCTTCCAGACGGCTCGCATCCTTGATTCGGGAGCAGCCCTCTACGTCTTCAAAAGGTCCCAGCAGAGTCCAGGGCGGCTCCAATTCCGTGCCTCCGACGACGTCCTACACTCCGACCTTGGAGAATTCGAATGGGTCGGCAAAAAATGGCCAACACGCATGCAACTCCAATGAAAGGACATCTACGTAGGCCAAGGATGTGCGGCCTTCCAGGTGTCCGAAGTCGTCCTGCTATCCATGCACAAGCTCGGGGTGGTCGAATGGGGACAAGAAGGAGCTTACAGCAGCAAATGGGTGCCAGGATACGAAGGTCGCCCGCCTACTCTAAGGCCTCGATGGAACGATGCATGGGACAAGAACTTCGAGGCGGACTTGGCGGATTGGAGGATGGAGCGGGGACGATACCAGAGAGAGAAGTTCGAGTGGAAGCCATTCTGGTGGCAGGAGAAGGATGCGGACTTATCGGAATGGAAAGAGGCCAAGCCAGACGTACGACAATGGGACAAGGACCATGTGGAGGAGCAGGAGAGGGTCATGGACTGGTCCAAGGCGGACTGGACGGACGACAAAACCTGGGAGAGGTGGGAGGAGCACTGTGACGAACCAGGTAACACTGCGTTCAACCCCATCGATCTCACGGAGGAAGAAGAGGACGGGGTTGACTCCCTGGTCGAGAAGGTCGAGAAGGACTGCTGGGTGCAGTAAATCGGTCCTTTCGGGTTCCCCTCAAGGACCTTAAGGGGGGAGTAATGTCGTGAGCCATGCTCCCGCCATCGGACTCGTCTATGTCTCGTCCTTCCTCTTGTGTTTGTTCTTTGTTTTCTTTCTTGCTGCGTTGCCACCTTCTTGTGGTTATGTGTTACACTGTGTAACGCGGCTGTGCTTTGTACGAGTCATGTCTGTTCATACAGCATGACTCACATGGACACTCCTGACTGGTTGACTGCTATGACTCTTGTGGCTGCGCCTTGTATGACTCGGCCACTTTTTTGAATATATATAGAAGACCAACAAGCCTGGCAACCCCAGCTTGTTTTGTCTCGTCAAAACATCCCCTTTGAGTGACACTCAGAACCACCCCTACCCTCAAGAGCCTACAGACGCTTAAGTGTGTTGCGGTTCAAGAGGTCACTTAGGTCTTAGTGCCGTCCACTCTCTGTCGCGGCTTGTCTCATAGCCACCAAGAAGAAGCTCACGACACACTGGTGCATTCACCTTGAAGGAACAAAGGAACCAATAGTGATCTACACAGATCACAAAAACCTTACTTACTGGCAAAAGGCCAGCACCTTCAACCAACAAGACAACAGATGGCTCCTCATGCTGGCAAGCTACAATTTCAAAATCCACTATAGACCCGGCAAAATGTTGGAGAAACCAGACATCCTCTCCAGGAGAAGCAATCACAACAATATTGCCTCTGCAGAACAAGTGATGATCTCCATTGAAAACTTCAAAGGATTCTCTGCCCTGATGAGCAACAACATTATTGCGGAAATCAAAGAAGCTCTGGAGGAAGATGAAAACCTGGAGACCTTGATCAAAAGCACCAAGGGAAAGGAAGACCTACCGCCCTCTGTGAAAAAACAATTCAAAGACTACAAAATGAGTGAAGATCTCCTTTGGTACCAAGGCAGAATTGTTGTCCCTGACAAAAAAGACATCAAACTGAAGCTTCTCAAACTGTACCACAACTCGCCCATTGCGGGTCACCAAGGACAAGCCAGAACTCTAGAACTCATTTCTAGAAACTACTACTGGCCAGGCATGAAAGCACAAGTCAACAAGTATGTTGACAGTTGCAAAGCATGCCAGAGGGGGAAGGGAAGCAAAGGGCACTTACCACTCAAACCCTTGCCCATTCCGGAGAAACCTTGGGAAAATATTGCATATGATTTCATAGTGAAATTACCAAGATGTCGTAAGCTTCTTCTTGGTGGCTATGAGACAAGCCGCGATGGAGAGTGGACGGCACTAAGACCTTAGTGACCTCTTGAACCGCAACACACTTAAGCGTCTGTAGGCTCTTGAGGGTAGAGGTGGTTCTGAGTGTCACTCAAAGGGGATGTTTTGACGAGACAAAACAAGCTGGGGTTACCAGGCTTGTTGGTCCTCTATATATATTCAGAAAGTGGCCGAGTCATACAAGGCGCAGCCACACGAGTCATACACAGCAGCCAGTCAGGAGTGTCCATGTGAGTCATGCTGTATGAACAGACATGACTCGTACAAAGCACAGCCGTGTTACACAATGTAACAGAATAACCACAAGAAGGTGGCAATGCGGCAAACGGAAACACAAAAGATGGAAACAGGCGGGCGAGACAACAGGTGAGTCCGATGGAGTGAGCTGGCTCATGACATTACTCCCCCTTATGAGTCCATTTGGGGGACCTGAATGGACCTACTGCACCGCGCAGTCCTTTCCTTTCCTCAGCATAAACTCCTCAAGCCCTTCATCTTCCTCCAAGGTCAGGTCGATGGGATTGAACGCGGTGTTGCCTGGTTCGTCTGAGAACTTCTCCCATTCTTCCCAAGTTTCTTCCTTTGTCCAGTCCGCCTTGGACCAGTCCAAATCCCTCTCCTGGGCCTCCACAAACTCCTTATCCCACTGTTGCACATCGGGCTCTGCCTCCTTCCATGCCGACACGTCAGTCTCCTCCTTCCTCCACCAGTAGGGTTCCCATTTGATCTTCTCCTTCTGGTATCTGCCCCTCTCCATCCTCCAGTCGCTCAGGTCCTTCTCGTAGTTGGCGTCCCAGGCATCGTTCCATCTTGGTCGGAGCGTTGGCTGCCTTCCGTCGTAACCTGGTACCCACTCGCTTGAGTACGCTCCTTCTTGTCCCCATTCAACCACCCCGAGCATGTGGGTGGAGAGGAGAACGACCTCCGAGACCTGGAATGTGGCGCACCCCTGGCAGACAAATATGTCCTTCCGTAGGAGCTGCATGCGTGTCGGCCATTTTTTCCCAACCCACTGGAATTCCCCCAGGTCTGAGTGGAGGATGTCGTCCGAGGCCCTGAAGTGCATTCTTCCCGAGCCTTGTTGTGACCTCTTGAAGACGTAGAGGGCGGCTCCGGAGTCGAGGATCCTTGCCGTGGCAAAGGCAGGTCCTTTGAGGACGCGGGTGAGATTGTTGGCAATGGTGGAGCGGGTGACAGCAGGCATTGTAGAGGGCAAAAAAGGTTTAGAGCGTAGAGTTGGGAGTGTTTCTTGGAATAGTCGCAAGTTTTGCAAGTGACACTACCCGTTTCACTCCTTCTGCCTTTTATCTTTCCTGGAGCGTAGTTTGATGGTGTGGGAGCCTCGGGGTGTCGGCGTAGAAGGTCCTTGATGATCTTTGAAAGGTGACCAAAATCTTCCGCCCTTTGTTCTGTGTCTTCTTCACTTCCATAACCCTTCCATCTGACCCTGTAAAAAAGACCGTCCTTTGTCTCCTTCCAGTCCAAAATCTTTTCTACTTCATATTCTTCTTCTCCTTCTTCTGTTATGATCGGCGGTGGTCGGGGTTGGTTTTGGCTGAAATCCGTGTCTTCCTTGTAAGGGCTGAGTAAGTCGATGTGGAAAACAGGGTGTACCCTCATTGTTGCCGGCAAAGTGAGTTCATAGGCGTGTGACCCTATTTTTCGTTTTACAACAAACGGCCCGTGTTTTTTGTTATCCAGCTTTTTCGAGGGTCTTTTTGTTTGAATGTTCTTTCCCAAAAGCCATACTAGATCTCCTTCCTTGTATTCGTTTCTTGGCTCTTCTTCTGGGAGCCTTTGGCTTTCCATTGATGCAATTGCTTCGTCGTGGATTATACGCCATTTTTCCATGATGTTGTTTGCTTCCGGAACCGTTGATTCTTCTGCTGAGATGTTCCATAGTGGTTCCCTGCCGTAGACGATTTCGAAAGGGGAACTACCTGTTACGCGGTGCTTTTGTAGATTATAGCTGAATTCCGCAATTGGTAACAAGTCCGCCCAATCATCCTGTCGGTAGTTGACAAATGATCGTAGCCAGCCTTCCATCCATTGATTGATTCTCTCCGTTATTCCATCTGTTTGGGGGTGGTAGGCAGTACTGAAACCTGGGCTGGTTCCAATTTTTTCATAAATGGCTTTCATAAACTTGGAATTGAAAGTAGTCCCTTGGTCTGAGATCGTGCTTTTTGGAAAGCCGTGTAGTTTCCAGACGTTTGTGATGAAAAGGTTTGCAAGGTCGCTTGCCGTGTGAGATTCTTTGCAGGGTATGAAATGCGCCATTCTTGAGAATCGGTCCACCACTACTAAGATGCTATCTGCTCCTTTTGATTTTGGTAATTTCACTACGAAGTCGAACGCTATGTCTTCCCATGGTCCTTTTGGAATTTCTAGAGGCTTGATCGGAACTATCGATTTTGAGCCCTTTGTCCGTTGGCAATTCTCACAGGATTCCATGTATCTGTTTACGCTTTGTTTCATTCCGGGCCAGAAGTATCTTCTCAAAATTAGTTCCAAAGTTCTAGCTTGTCCTTGGTGACCCGCGATTTTTGAGTCGTGGTGAATTTGCATGATGGCCAGTCTGGATTCCTTATCTTCTGGCACGTATATCCTTCCTTTGAACCATAATAGTCCCTCCTTGAAATCATAATCTTTTGCACTATGTTGCAGGGTTTTTGGTAGCGTTTCCCTCGATTTGCAGATTTCTTTGATTTGTGCCAACCCCTCGTCTGTTTCCTGAGCCTCCTTGATAGTCTCTATGATGTCTGTGTCTACTTGCCCCATGAACCCCTTG
Organism: Ceratobasidium sp. AG-K; assembly: GCA_037039685.1. NCBI lineage: Eukaryota > Fungi > Basidiomycota > Agaricomycetes > Cantharellales > Ceratobasidiaceae > Ceratobasidium > Ceratobasidium sp. AG-K. Next base: position 4,941,327 of record JAWNGF010000003.1, on the reverse strand, counting down.
AACCTTTCGACAGCTATCATAACTTGTTCAGGCGTGGGGGTATCTTCATGGTCTGATCGTCTTGACAATAGATCCGGTTTGGATGACAGGATTCCAGGGCGGTATATGATGTCAAAGTTATAGGAAGCAAGCAATTGGTGCCATCTTGCGTGTCGACGGTTGAATGTTCTTGCTTCCTTCCAGAACTGTAGGTTCCTATGATCGGTGTAGATGGTGATAGGGTCCCTTGTTCCCTCGAGGTATAGCCTCCAATGTGTTAAAGACTCTATGATGGCCATAAGTTCTTTATCGTGGACGTTGTAGTTGAGTTGAGCTTTGTTGAAAGACTTTGAAAGAAAAGCGATAGGGTGTAGGTAGCCATCGTCTTGTCTTTGCGACAGGATTGCTCCCATTGCTACTCCACTTGCGTCTGTTTCCAAGAAGAAGGGTTTGTCCGGGTTCAGGTGGCGTAGAGTGGGTTCCTTGCTGATTTCCGCTTTTAGGGCTTCAAATGCTTCCTGCTGATTGTTTTCCCATTCCCATTTGCTCTCCTTTCTTGTCAAGGTTGTCAGGGGTTTTGCTAACCAGCTGAAATTTGGTACGAATCTTCGGTAGAAATTTGCGAATCCTAGGAATGCTTGGACCTGTTTGACCGTTCTTGGTTCCTTCCATTCCTTTATTGCCTTGACTTCCTCTTCCTCCATTGAGATGCCTGAATCGCTGATTCCAAGTCCAGTATATGTCAATTTGGTGACAAAGAATTCGCATTTCAGAAGCTTTGCGAATAGATTTTCCTCCAGCAAGATTTTTAGCACTTTCCTGACATCCACGGTATGTTGGCTTCTGTCCTTAGAGAAGACTAGGATGTCGTCAATATATACTATGACACATACGTCAATAAGATCATGGAAGATGTGGTTCATATATCTTTGGAATATGGCAGGCGCGTTTTTTAGTCCAAAAGGCATGACGACGTATTCGAACAGTCCTTCTTTTGTTCTGAAGGCTGTCTTCCATTTGTCTCCTTCCCTGATTCTGATATTGTTGAAGCCCATGCGCAGATCGATCTTGGAGAAAATTTTTGCGTCCTTGATTTTATCCAAGAGGTCTTCCATTAGGGGCATTGGGAATCTGTCGTCCTTTGTAATGGCGTTTACTCCTCTGAGATCTTGAACAAGTCGTAGTTGGCGTACTGCCCCTGGGTTTTTGGGATCGATTGGTTTTTTGACAAAGAAGCAAGGTGATGCAATAGGTGATTTGCTTGGTCGGATTTTTCCCGCTGCGATTTCTTCATCTAAGTATTCTCTTAGTGCAATTGACTCTGCTGGAGAGAGTGGGATAGGCCTGGCTGGTTTCGGAAGCTCAGTTCCTTCCTTGAAGTTGATGGCGCAGTTGTATGGACGATGATCCGGGATTCTCTTGAATTTTTCTTCGCTGAAGACATCGGCAAATTCCTTGAATTCCTTGGGCAGGTCGTCAATTGAGGCCGTCCTTGCTTGAATGGGTTCTGTCCGCCATGATATGTGCTTCGTTTTCCAATCGATGACAGGGTTTGATTCTTCTAACCATTCCAATCCTAGGATAAGTTTAGTTTCTCCAGTAGGCATAGCAAAGAAGACTTGTTTGAAGGTTCTTCCTTCTACCTCTAGTTCCAGCTTAGCTTTGAAACGTATTTGGTGAGAGAGTTCCTTCCCCTGGATGCCAATTACTTTCCTAGGGGTGGAAAGTTCAATGAGAGGAATGTTGTTGGATCGAGCCCACGAGATGTCCAAGAAGTTTTTTGATGCTCCAGAATCGATGAGGGTTGGGATAGGTTCTGTGATTCCGGCAACGTTCGCGTAAACAATGGTAGATTCATTTGTTGCTCTAAAGTACATTGTTTCCATTGCCAGTTTTTTGGTCTCTCCACACACAGTTAGAGGGAGACCACTTCTTTTCCCGAGTCTTCTACAATTGTTGCCTCCCTTCCTTTAACGCTAGGTTCTGTTGTTATCCATTCCTTGGTCGGGCACTTGAATGAGCGGTGTCCTTCCTGTCCGCACTTTAGGCAGCGGTTGGTTGCTATCCTTGCCTTGTAAACTTCGTCGGGTAGCCGCTTTGTAGAGGATTGTCCGCTAGTGGTTGGTTGGGTTGCCTTCCTCCCTGTAGAGCCCTTGATTTGTTGCAATTTCTGGTCGATAGAGATTGCGATTGAGATCCATTGGTCAAGGGAAAGTTCTTGTTCTGTCCCATCTTCATTGATCAGGGTTAGTTCGAAACGAGCCAGTTCGGTTTTGACCTCAGGCTTCAATCCTTCCTTGAATTGGTTGATTAGAGCATCCTGTCCCCAGTTTACGTCTACCAGAAGGTATCGGAATTCTGATGCGTAGTTCGCTACTGAGTTGTTCTGTTTGCATTTTCGGATGTCCGATTCGGCTTTCGCTTTTTTGTTAGGGTCGCTGAACTGTTCCATGAAGTGTGCTTTGAAACCCTCCCATGAGGCGAGATTTTGGTTAATTTCTCCTTGGTTAAGCGATTGTAAAAGAACTTGTGCCCAGTGAGTGGCGGCCTTGTTCTCGGATTTGAAATTTGCTAGGGCTTTGCGGATCCTTTCCTCGTCGGAAGTGTATTGATCGCCTAGACGCACAAAGTAACTTTCCATTTGCGTGATGAACATCTCAGCGCCTTCTCCTTTCTTTCCGTCGAAGGATTCTGGACGAGTCACCTTGGGACGACGTGATCCGCTACCGATGTTTGGGTTCTCGGTCAGTCGTTGGATTCTTAATTCTAATTTGTCGATCCTAGTAGATTCCACATCTGGATGTGGAGGAGAATTTGATCGCCTGGAGGGGATTCCGTGCAGGGATGCTTCGTCTATTTCTTCTCGCATATTGTTGATAGCTTCCTGAACTTCCGTGATTTTGGCAGTAAAGGAAGTTCCTTCCTGTCGTAAGGTTTCTAGTCCTTGTGTTACTGCCTCGTTCCATTCAAGTTGCCCTTGTCTGGTAGTGTTAAGTTCTTCGCGTACATTGTTCACCAGTCCTTGAGTGTTGGTAACCTCATTTCGAAGGCGGGTTACGTCTTGTCCGACTAGAAAGGAGTTATGTTCGCCATTTCTTGCTGCGTTCAGAATGTCCGTCAAGGTGCCTTGTAGGGTGTTGATGGAGTCGTTAAAGATTTGCTGGTTGTTTGCTAGCACTTGTGTGGCTTGTTCTAGGCCGCTAAGCCTTCGATCTATAGTGACTCTCATTCCGTCTATAACCCTAAGGGTGGCGTTGTGTCTTCCTTCTAGAAGGTTGTCCAGGTCGTCTAGATTACTGATTACAGTCCTGCTGTTAGAGCTGGAACTTGAACTTGAGCTTCCTGGATCACCGGTGCTTTGTAGTACCGGGGCTGATTGCCCAGAGTAACCCTGTGGGACATATGGTGGTGCTGGAATTGCTGGTGTGACTGGCTGGGAAGCCACTGGAATTGGTCCTGCGTTGGTGATGGTTCCTCCAATTTGAGGAACTGTAGGGACATTGGGAACGTGTGGTGTAGGAGGAGGTCTAATGGGAACAAGCGACACGCCCCCATGAGCTTTGGGTTGGGGAGAGAAGAACTGTCTCCTAGTCCCTAGTGGCCACAAGGGACGTGATGGCCCTGGACTTCCAGTTGGAATGCGAATTGCAGCTGGAGTGGGGTCATTTGTGAGATCTCCTGGTTCCCTATTCGTGATAGTGTCTTCTTCTTCCTGTACAGTTGTCATGTCGACAATACCGAAAGCCCCCGGCATTGATGTTTGACTTTGGGAGCGTGATCGGGCAGGACCTCCCGCTTGAATTTGAGCAATATCTTGCTTGTTTAATGATCCTGTGGGTCTTGCTGCCCGACTGGGTCCTCTTCTTGTTGATATAGTGGATGAGGGTCGTGACCCTCCATCCTCTTGAATAGACATGTTTTGTTAAGCTTGTTTTGTAATGTCGTAAGCTTCTTCTTGGTGGCTATGAGACAAGCCGCGATGGAGAGTGGACGGCTCTAAGACCTTAGTGACCTCTTGAACCGCAACACACTTAAGCGTCTGTAGGCTCTTGAGGGTAGAGGTGGTTCAAAGTGTCACTCAAAGGGGATGTTTTGACGAGACAAAACAAGCTGGGGTTACCAGGCTTGTTGGTCCTCTATATATATTCAGAAAGTGGCCGAGTCATACAAGGCGCAGCCACACGAGTCATACACAGCAGCCAGTCAGGAGTGTCCATGTGAGTCATGCTGTATGAACAGACATGACTCGTACAAAGCACAGCCGTGTTACACAATGTAACAGAATAACCACAAGAAGGTGGCAATGCGGCAAACGGAAACACAAAAGAAGGAAACAGGCGGGCGAGACAACAGGCGAGTCCGATGGAGTGAGCTGGCTCACGACACAAGATCACAAGGGTTTGACAGTGTCCTTGTTGTGATGGACCGCTTTTCCAGAATGGCACACTTCATCCCCTGCAAAGAGTCCACAAACTCAGAAGAACTTGCTGATATTTTTGTGAAGGAAGTATGGCGCCTTCATGGTTTCCCCAAAACCACTGTCTCAGATAGAGGATCCACCTTCAAATCACACTTCTTAGAAGCAGTCTACAAGCGGCTAGGAATCCAGGGGACATTCTCCACTGCCTTCCACCCTGAAACAGATGGCTTGGTGGAAAGAACAAACCAATGGCTTGAGGGATGGATACACATCTTTGGAAATCACAAGCAGGATGATTGGGCAAAATGGTTACCCATTGCAGAATTCTGCCACAACAACCACAAAAATCAAGTCACAAACAAATCCCCCTTTGAAGTCATCTATGGCATGACCCCCAAATGGTCTATTGAGGACTATGTGACTTGATCCCTGGAGGGAGACAAGTGGACAAAGGACATGGAGGCTGTATGGGAAGAAACAAAGGCTCTGATGGAATATCATCAATCAAGGGAAGAAACCCCAAAAATACAATACAAGGAAGGAGACAACGTTTGGCTCTTGACCACCAACATCACCACAAGACGCCCAAGCAAGAAGCTCAATGACAAAAAGACAGGCCCCTTTATTGTGAAAAAACAAATCTCTTCACACGCCTACCAACTTGATCTTCCAAAATCCATGCGCATCCACAACGTCTTCCATGGAAATATGTTGACCCCCTATACTGAAGACCTAGACTTCCAACAAAATCAGCCCTGACCCCCACCTATCTTGACTGAAGAAGGCAAAGAGGAATATGAAGTAGAGAAGATTGTAGATTGGCATCAGGACCCTGATGGGCTGAAATACCGCATCAGATGGAAGGGCTATAGCCCTCTAGAAGACACAGAAGAACTGGCAGAGAATTTTGCCAAACTGACTCATGTCATGAGAAGATTCCAGAAGGACTTTCCCACCGGCCCACTTCCTCCAAATTTCACTTCCTCAGAGTACAAAAAAGGCAAAGGGGAAAGCAGCAAAAATCATCACTCCAGCTTTACAGCCTGCTACCACTAGCTCAACGCCAAACGCTACTCCCCACCAAACAAAATTTTATCACCAACAATGCCTGCTTCTTGCACCGCCACCTTTTCCGCCTTCTCCCGGGTCCCCAACTACAAAAAGGCTAGGGCCTACGGAAAGGCCCTCAAGCTTGCTGGCCCAGGCAAGTTTGCCGTCAACAACTGGGACACTGCTCCCTGGTCCCTCAACAAGGCCAAGGCTTGCTGAGGCCCTTGAGCCTGGCGTCCAGTTGGGGTATATCCCCCTACAAGAGTGAGCAACGATCAAGTGGGACAAACAGCGCAGGTCCCTCATTACCCCTCGCCTCGGCTCCCTCCTCCGGGTCAGCCACCCCAACTCCAGGCCTTCCAATCCCACCAACATTGGCTGCAGCAAGTACTACCACTGCCGGGGTTGTATTGGGCTCACCGTCCACAACATTGTCCTCAAGATTGCGGACACCTGGAACTGGGACACCGGTTTCAAATGGGAAGGAGACAAGTGGTTCAAGCAAGAAAACAACCCTCGCCTGGCCCTCAACAACGGCAGACATTGCAACAAGGAGGGGAAGTGGTGGCACCCATGTGCCACAGACTTTGAGTCAGGATGGCCAACGGAATGTGAGTTTGAACAAATACCTGGCCCTGCAAAAACTTACCCAAGAGACAATCCCCCTTCAATGCTATTGATTGGTCAAAAGGCACCGATGGAAGCAGACATGTCAACCTGGCAGGACAGCCAATGGGAGACGACAGGGAGGAAGCCGTCAAAGTTCCTCCTGCACCCCCAAACTCCAAAGGCAGGCACAACCTCACCTCCCCTCCCCACCTCACCGACGAGGAGGCCGAGCAAGTTGAACAAGAATGGGAGGCCACATGGGACAAGGCCCAAGCAAATGTTGAGGCTCTCATTGCCAAGGTTGGCAACGCAATTGCCAACATGGAGCCACACCCGCCAGCCAACCGGATGCCATGCAACGCAAACATGCTTGAAGCCTACCGCCTTGTCCAATGCACTTCCTGGAGCGTCAAGCAGCTCAACAAATGGCTTGACCACAGGCAAGAACGGTGGTCCCAACTGGAAGCTTGTCGTGACCCGTCCCTCCCTCTGTCTCTGTTTGCGGACTCGTGGCTTGCACGGGCGCCTTAAGCGCCCTTCTTCTTCTCTGCGCCCTCTCCCTTGTTTAGTAAGGTGTATGGATGATGTGTCACCATGAGTCATATGACTCGTGCTGTTTTCTATTGGCTGGCCCGCGCAGCCCCCCTTTATGACTCGGACTTTGACTCAGACCTGTGACTCATGTACTTACTATGACTCACTTGTTTTCTGAGTATATATACTGGCTTGCAAGCATGGTCATCCCCAGCTTGCTTCGCCTTGTCAACTCTCCCTGCAGTGTGATCAGAGGCACTTGGCTACTTAGCCCTTAGCGCAGCCACTGGGACTTAGGAGCTAGTGACTTGTACTGACAAGACTAGCGTTTGTCCACCTTAGTGATAGAGTCTTAGAAGACTTATCACATATTGTTCTACATCTCAAAGGCCATTAGTGGTCGTCAACCATAGGCATTAGCAGGTTGCGACAAAGCTGCAGAGCTTGAGTGGTTACAAGAGCAGCACCAAGAAGAGCTTGACCGCCTCTACCAGGAGAAGTGGGACCAAATGAATGAGGTTCTCGAAGCAGACATGCGCAGCCTGGCAGAAAGGGTTGGCTGGTTGGAGCTGAAGGAATGGGTTGCCCGCAAATAGGCAAGTGCGCTCCACTACACTCGCCTTTGTGGGGGGGCAATGTTGTTACCCGTCTCTCCCTCCCTTCTTTCTTTGTGGACTCGTGGCTTGTATTGGCGCCTTAAGTGCCCCTTCTCCTTGTAGAGCCCTCTCCCTTGTTTAGTGAGGTGTATGGATGATGTGTCACCATGAGTCATATGACTCATGCTGTTTTCTATTGGCTGGCCTACGCAGCCCCCTTTATGACTCGAACTTTGACTCAGGCGTGTGACTCATGTATTTACTATGACTCACCCGCTTTCTGAGTATATATACTGGCTTGCAAGCATGGTCATCCCCAGCTTGCTTTGCCTTGTCAACTCTCCCTGCAGTGTGATCAGAGGCATTTGGCTACTTAGCCTTTAGCGCAGCCACTTGGACTTAGGAGCTAGTGACTTGTACTGACAAGACTAGCGTTTGTCCACCTTAGTGATAGAGTCTTAGAAGACTTATCACATATTGTTCCCACATCTCAAAGGCCATTAGCGGTTGTCAACCTTAGGCATTAGCAGGTTGCGACATATTCCTCCATTTTGGGATACAGTGATGTGGACCTAAGGGATCATTTCTATGAAGGCCTCAAAGTCAACATCAAAAGAGCCTTGTTACAACAAAATTGGGATTATGTGACAAAAACCAAAGATCAACTGTTTTCCAAAGCCCTGGAAATTGATGCTGAACAAATGGCTTTTGAAGATGACCAAAAGTCATGACAATCTCAAGGGGGGGGTAAAACCCAAGGTTCCTCTATAACAACCACTCAAACTACCCAAAACCAAGGAAATAGGTGCACACTCCTGTACCCAGGAGATAAAGTCTACAAGAACAAACAGGGTAGGAACTTTAAAGGGACCATATCTCACGTTGAAACTATGAATAACATGAAGACACCCTTTGTGTATTGGGATGGAGCTAAAACGGCAACCAAGGACTCCTTCAGAGTTATCCAAAAGGACAACAATACAACTCCAGCACCATTCACTTACACCACAACTACCACAAAAACAACTCAGCCAGACACTTGGGGGCCTGGACCCATGGAACTGGATGGGAAAGGAAAGACAATCCTCAAATGCTTCAATTGTGGTGGAAGAGGTCATATGGCAAATAAATGCCCATCAGCTCCTATGAGCAGTCATGAGGGAGAAATATTGTCAGAATCTGAAGACAAGTCAGGAAAAGGGGAAGCCCAGGAGTAAACAGGAGAACTGTTCTGGGCAAAATATAGGCCAATATACAGAGTGCAAACAAAATTTGTGAAATATTATCAATATCAAATAAACCACAATTTAATATAAATTTCATTGCAACTCCAGTAGCCAGTACTCCTGATAAAAAATCTAGTTTTAATCCCCACTCTTTTGAAGGATCTGCAATGATAGATAGCAGAGCAACATCCTGCTTTATCTCTAATACACTTGTTTCCACTATGTGCTTGCCCAAGAAAGCACACATCACCCCTAAAAAACTAAAAGTCATTGATGGAAGAGAAGTATCCTCAGGAATGGTCACCCATTACACATCTTTTGAGTTCACAATCCAAGGACATAAAGAAATTTTGGACTTTCATATAGTAGACATTGGCAGACATAGCATCATATTAGGCATGTCTTGGTTGAAAAGACATAATCCTTCCATAAATTGGAAAGAAATGACAATTCAATTCAACTCAAAGTGCTGTGCTGAAAATTGCTTTGATTCAAGTCCAATTATCCAAGCATCAGGATTAGAGGGACTGCCTGAAGAATACTCTGAATTTGCCAAAGTCTTCTCTGAAGAAGAGGTGGCAAAACTCCCTCCTCACAGAGAATACAATATGAAAATAGATTGGCTTCCAGATGCAAAACCAAAGCATGGCCCAGTATATAGTCACAACATGGAACAAGACAAGGTCCTGAAAGAAACTATCACAAAGATGCTGCAAAACAGATTAATCCAGTGATCTGTCTCCCCACAAGCATCACCTGTCCATTTTGTCCCAAAGAAAAAGGATGATGGAACATTCAAAGAATGGAGATTGGTTGTGGATTATAGGGATGCAAATAGCAAGACAAAGAAAAATGCTTATCCATTGCCCCTGACTAATGACCTCATTGAGAAACTTCAAGGAGCAAAAATCTTCACCAAACTGGACCTCAAGTCAGGCTTCAACCTTATACACATTAGAAAAGGAGACAAATGGAAAACAGCCTTTAAGATGAAGTATGGGCTATTTGAATACAAAGTCATGCCTTTTGGACTGTGCAATGCACCAGCAACCTTCCAGGATATGATGAACAGCATATTCAGGGGCTTGCAAGACATATGTGTCATCATTTACATTGACAACATCCTGATCTTTTCAAAAGATGCAAAGGAATACCCAGATCAAGTGGAAGAAGTGCTTAGGCAGCTCCAAAAACATGGATTGTACTGTAACCTTCCTAAATGCGCATTCAATGTGCAGAAAGTAGGGTACCTAGGTCTCATTGCATCCAATAAAGGTACAGAAGTCAATCAATCTAAAGTTACAGCAGCACTAGCATGGTTGGAGCCAAGGAGTGTAAAGAATGTACAAGAATTCCTAGGTTTTGTTAACTTGTATTGACAATTTATCCCTGCCTTTGCAAACATTGCAAGACCTCTATATGATCTTTTGAGAAAGGAACAATCATGGGAATGGACACAGAAGCACAAGGCTGCATTTGAAAGCCTTAAAAATGCCCTAACATCAGCACTGCTTTTGTCACACCCAGACCAGTCAAAACCCTTCTTCCTAGAATGTGATGCTTCAGATTATGCCACAGGTGCTATTCTGTCTCAAAAGAATAACAAAAATCAGTTACAGCCAGTAGCATTCCTGTCAAAAAGTCTATCACCAGCAGAGCAAAACTATGACATATTTGACAAAGAACTGCTAGCAATTATCAGAGCCTTGAAGGAATGGTGTCACCTTTTGGAAGGAACAAAGCTACCAGTACAAGTTATAACAGATTACAAAAACTTGGAAACATTCTCAAAGTCAAAGGAGTTGAATAGAAGACAAATAAGGTGGTTGAACTTCTTGGTGGACTACAATTTCCAAATAATCTACTGGCCAGGCTCTGAAAACCAGAAGGTGGATATTTTGTCATGGTGATACAATCTTCAACCTGAAGGGGGGGTAGAGAAACAAGTTCTCCTGAAATCAGAACTTTTTGTTGCCTCAATAACTCCTGATGGTGAAATCAATGACCTCATTGGAGAAGCAATATATGAGGATGTATGCCTAAAAGAGATTCTCTTGAAACTTCAGAAGGGCAAAAGAGTTGCACAATGGTATCTCAAGGAAGGATTACTCTATTACCAGAACCAAATCTTTGTACCAAAAGACAATCACATCTGAAAACATATTTTGGAGTCAAGACACAACTCATTAATGGCAGGACACCCTGGACAATACAAAACCTTGGAACTTGTCTCTCAAACATACATTTGGCCATCTATGAAGAAATTTGTCAATTCATATGTTACCCACTGTGACAGCTGCATCAGATCATGGCCAGCAAGCTCCTTTGCCTCCAATTGCCCTACAGCAGGAACCCCAGCAGTGGGAGAACAGAGTGTCTTGGTCTGACAGGCTACCTTTCTCACTCCTGCTTGACAATGACTCAGATCCCAAGGGTGGCATTGCAACCACCTCTACTTCTCTGGCAGCACTGGGCATACACAACATGCAACTAGTTGCACAGCCTGTACACCTGAGCTTGGGCACCAGTGCTTTGAGTATGCACCTCCATATGAACAGGAAGAAAAAGCTTGGCATGCCCAGGTGCAGTATACCAACAAGGAGTGAGCTCCAGTCAAACCAGCATGTGGAGTATGAAGGCATCATGGGCAAGCACATATCCCACCCTCTGCCTCCAGAAGCACCCATTCCTTGTGTTGGGGCCCACATGGGGTCATTCTCTGAAGCCAAACAAAAGTTCATGTCTGTCTTCCAAGTGGGCATTGCAGCTGGTATGGTTATGGGTTCCCCATGGTTGGAGCCCAATGAGGAGCTACATGCATGTGCGTTGGACCATGCAGAGAGGGCTACTGGATTGAAGCATGGAGATGTTGTGCAAGGGCAATTTTTAGTGACAGTAAATACCCAATCTATGTGGGCTATGTTGAATACTTATTGTGTTGACCACCAGGCAAAGTGCAGCCAACCCTCTTCCCAGAGCAATTTTGCCATGGCCAGGCTTGAATTAGTTTAAACCATATTCAAAGGGCTCAGCAAAGAGGGCACCCAATGCTTGATTGACAACAAACAATTCATGTACCTGACCAATGCATGTGTAAGTCTTGTTGCCCAAATTTAGAACAAGATTTGAACCCATTCCCCAGAACCCACACAAGTTTGGTGACACCCAAATTATTCATGATGTTGTCAGCAGTCTCTTTTTCAACTTGATGCACAATATTGGTGGCATTTGTATGGAAGAGATGCTTCAGGAAGATACTCTTGAGGCTTGCCAGCAGTTGACTACATTGACCACATTACCCCATCTATCTTCTTTTGATTATGCCAACATGTCTCCCAACACTCTGAAAGGACCCCCATTTGCATCAATGGCCTTTGCAGGGATCATTGTGAGTGATGTCATATGTGGTACTTGTGCCACCTGACCAGTTGTGCACCAGATCCTGCACACTCTCAAGACAATCAAGGGCACCACTTGCAAATTTGAGGAGGATAAGTATGGTAAAACTTGGAAGCAATATGTTTGCAGATTTGTGTTGCATAAGCACTTGGGTTTGATTTGTGCCAGTTGCCTCAATGAATTGAAGTAAGTTTCTGGCTTGTTTGACTCTTGAACCAGTGGGAGCTCACTAATACCTAGGTTCACGTATATAACTACCTACTGTCAAGGCTATTGGGATAGCTGCACCAATGAAGAATGTGCATGGGAGTGGGGATTAGGCCACTGGCCGGCCACCACCTTGCATTTTCTTTGCCACCTTCTAGCCCTTACAATCACCTTTGCATGCAATACCCCCTTGCTTTTGCCTCCATGCCACTGTTTTTTCTTTTCTTTCCACTGTCAGACATTGTCCTAGCAGCCCCAACCGGAACAGTGGCTGTAAGGATCTACCAGTCCCACCAGTAGCTTGTGTCAAACATTGGTTATCTCTGGACAGTCACCTTACATATCCTATTTTATTCTCACAATTTTGCTTGCCTTCCCTCTGCCTTTCTGTTGATTCATCTGCTTTTGTGTGCTGGCTCATCCAGTTGTTTCACATATGCTTGCTGTCATGTGCACACCCCATGTGTGTCCATGTACTGTGTGTGTTTCTTGGACTGTTTTGCATTGCTGTTTTTGTATATTTGTTTGCCTGCAATTTATATACAAACACTGTTGAATATGATGGTTTTGCTATATTGTATGTTTGATGCAAGGCAAGGTGCATGTGCATGCTTGAGTAGATACATCTATGTACATAACAGTCCCAGGGATAATGAGGAGAATGCTGGTGCATGCACAAGCAACCCAAGTGGACTGCCCAGGACTGGAGAAAACAGTGAGTGAGGCCCAGAGTGGTGCAGTGCGCAGCTGGCCAGCAGTTTATGATTGGGCACTGGGCCAACTGATGTGACCCCACCAGCCTTGGTTGGATCATATGCTCAAAGAAACCAGCCAGAGACCTGTGGCTGACAACAGCTCATTACTGGGGAATGCATGGTAGCAGTCTCTTTGGGGTCGGATCATCTCAGTGATGCATTAGGTAATTGCAAATTCAACTCTACTGCTTACTGAGCAGGATACAAACAAACCCACATGTGTACTCTGAGTGTTATCTCTCAGAGCAACTCTAGAGTACTCTGGGAGATTCTAGGTTACTCTTGGTACTCTGGACACTCTAGAGTACTCTGGAGCCCAATGACCTTTGCAGATGGTGCCCAAATGCCTTTTGAGTTCTGCCCATAGATTTTTGATTGGATTAAGATCAGGTGAGTATGTTGGCCACTTGAGCAACTCAATACCATTGTCCTCAACCCATTTGAGGCACAATTTTGCCTTGTGAGAGCTGGCATTGTCCTGCTGAAAAATCACCCCCTCAGGCTCCAACCCTAAATGCTCCAGGCTGCCACTGAGTTCATTGCCCAAAATTTCAAGGTAAACTTCCTTGGTCAATGTTCCTTCTAACCTGCATCCCAAACCAGTCCCATTATATCCCATACACCCCCAAAACATCAAAGATCTGCCTCCAAAACTTTTTGTTCCAACTGTCAGCCACTGAAACAGCTCCTTTCCTCCACACACCCAGCCCCACTTGACCCCATCTGACCCCAGGCAGGTAATCTTAGTCTTGTCAGACCAGAGTACCTGTTTCCAATCCTCCACTGTCCAGTCCTGGTGTACCCCAGCAAAGGCAAGGCATGCCTTCTAGGCTTCAGGACTGAGCTTTGGTTTTTTGACCTTTTTCACAGCCTTTAGACCAGTGCTTCTCAGTGCATGACAAACTGTTTGAGGATGTATGGATACCCCTGTAAGGTTGGAGAGTGTTTGTGTTGCCTCCCAAGTGGAGAATCAAACTCTGTGGGTCAGTAGGTGGACAGTGTGCTGGACCACAGTCAAACCAAGTTTGCATGGCCACCCACCAACAGATATGGGAAGGTTTGGGCAATATTCTGCACAAGTAGTGGACACTGCATGACACAAAACTCTGCAATCCAATGCAATTCAAGTGACAGAATGACCAGCATCAAGTCCCAAGAGGATAGAATTAAGCTTAGACTCAGAAATCACCTTAGGCATGGAAAAAAACTCAGAAAATTTGTATGATAACTTGGACGTTATCTATTGCCCTTTATATATGCATGCATGTAGTTTAGATACATATTTTGGTGCTCTGAGGCAATGGCCCCACCACTTGTGAAATGTGTTACAAAACCATATGCACATACATAGTGTTTTGTTTGATTTATTACTCTGCCATTTTGAGCTCAAATTGCACAAAACAAAAATGAGCAAACTCCTTGCATGTTTGGCTATCAGGCTGTACTTTTTATTTGAATCTTTGAGCCTTTAGTGGGTAACCATGTGCAACCTGCTGAACAATTGCCCAGCACTTGTCACTAAAATCCTCTGGCGCTAACGGGCACCAATTTGCTCCCGCACACTTGCTTGGATAAAGGAGCACTTGGGAGCACCCAGGTCATTTTGCCAGTGGTGCTCGTAGATGCTCCTTTATCCAAGCAAGCAAGTATAAGGAGATTGGCACTTTGGAGTCCAAAGGAGATCCATTGGATTTGCTTGAGCTCATATAGTTTTGTTGCTAACTGTAGTGAGACTGAATATGTCTCAGAGATTCACCTCCCAGGTGAAGGTACCTACTATAGTTTTCAACCAAAGACTAACCTGGCCTAACTGTGCCTTTAGGCAACTTAGTGTAATTACCAGATGGCTTGTGTATGGTGTTTGCCTGGTGTATGTGCCATAGTTTAGTCAATAGTTTTCTCCTTTATGTATCCCATCTTCTATCATGTTTATCCTGTGTTCAATCCCCATTCCCTACATATTGGCGCTGGCTCTGCTGTTTCCACTCCCATACTAATTCCCCTCATTGATTGCCTGCCTGTGTGCTTCATCACATTGCTTGGACTTGTGCCTTGTGCCTTGCTTTTGAATTGTGTATCTAGCTGTTCCTGTACACTTGCTGCCACAGTCACCTAATTACTACTAGCAAGTCCTTGATGGTCCACTCTAGTTGTTGGGCTGATAGTCAAGTGATATCATCCATACATAAATACCCTGCTTACTTATTACTGTAGCCTAAAATAGCAGCCAATTATATAAATATGTCCCTGCAATATGAAGTGCTCTGAACACAACCTGTGAATTCAAATATATCCAAGGGGGATTTAGAGCGCTTTAGAGCACTCGTTGTTTGATTTGGAGTGCTTTAGTGTAGCTAAGGATGATTTAAAGCAGTTCAAATGGGACTGAGTGATTTGAGGTGATTTGAAGCTTACTATGGCGATTTAAAGCAGCAATTGAGATTTAAAGTAGTGTGAAGAGTGCAAGGTGATTCTATGGTGTATGAATTCTGGGTGACTGATTTCAAGGACTCTGTATATTGAGGGCCTACTTGAGAGACCTTTGAAGACCTTTTAAAATCGAACTTTCATTTGGTGGTTTGGGGATTTATAGTACTTTGAAGTACTCCCAAGGTGAGCTGGTTTTTTGCTGATGATGGGGCACCCTGTAGCTTTTCACATTTTCGCTGAGTAATTTCTCACTTATGTCAGGGCGTCAAACACTGCCTCATGATTTCGAAACTTTGAAATCTTCTTAATGCTACTTAAGCTTCTTGCCAACTTGCCGATGTGAGCAAAGCCCTGGCTCCGGAGCGCTCGGGAGATTTTCCAATTCTCGCTGAGTGACCACCAACATTTCTCAATATAACGGTCCTGTTTTCCGCGTACTTATATGACCATCCCAAGCGAGGTTCTCCTTGTAAGGACATCCCAAGTTCCTGTCATGCATCGAAATTACCACATGGGCGTTCTTCTACCAAGTATGCACGTATGTGCTTTGGTCGGGGATTTGATCGGGGATCAACTACTCACGGGCTCGGGCTTGCGTCGCCGTCCTTCTCTTCCGTTTGAAAACGGTATTGTCTTCTCTGGCGGAATGACTACACGGTCGAGCTATAAGTTCTGTGCAACATCCATTTCGACCCGGTAGATCCCTTCAATTACATTACTATGGCTCAACATTTGGAAGGGAGAGAAAACTTGGCGCTTTACCTGGCCCTAGCGGCTACTGGTACTACTGCTGTTCATTATCTGGTCCGGAAATTGTATTCGCACTCTGAGATGCCATTGCCGCCTGGACCGCCGTCATATCCCATTATTGGACAACTTCTTTCCATGCCTCAAGAGTGCGAACATCTAAAGTTTTTGGATATCTCCAAAGCAGTTAAGAGTGAGTTTGGACTGTATAATAGGAAACATATATCATATCTCATGCTGAGGGCCCTAGGCGACGTAATCTCGTTGAGTTTCCTTGGCACAACAATTGTAGCTCTTAATTCGGCAGAGGCTGCTGCAGAGTTGCTGGAGAAGAGATCAAACATCTATTCAAACCGCTTCGCACCTCCGATGATCGTATCCCCCGTAGGGTCAGTGGCAACACTCTACGCTAGTTCCAAACCTTACTGTGCACGATCATAGGCTTGCCTTGCAGAACATGATGACATTGATGAGCCCTAATGAGCTCTGGAAAAAAAATCGGAGAATTATGAACTCATGGATGAACAAACAGGCTGTTGTCTCGTTCGGTGAATCTCAACAATCTCAGGCAAGGCTATTGTTGCAGAAACTACTCGATCATTCGGAAAGTTTGGAGTCTTCGGAAATAGTTGACGAATTGTTCAATCAGTGCGTATCAAGGTATATGCAACTGACTTCGGCCCTGACTTTATTCTTCAAAAGTACAATGGCAGCAACGATGCTGGATTCAGTATATGGGTACGATCTTGAATCGACAAACGATGAATTTATGAAGAATGCGAGTATATTTATTGACCGCCTCGCTCTGGCGTTTCAGCCTTCTAGTGAGCTCCTGGCTGGGAAAGATCGCCATAGTGTGACTAATGACAATTCTAGATTTTCTTTTCAACCTCATGCCTTGGTTGAGATTCGTCCCGGCGTGGTTCCCTGGTGCAGGATGGAAGGCGACCGCGCGGGACTGGAGAGAACACAAGGAAAGGACGGTCAATGGCATTTACCAATGGACAAAAGCGCGCGTAGTGAGTTTCCTCCCTTCTCTGCACCAATGGAGTATTAAATCTACGAAGTCTGCCGGTGTAGACGATTACTCTATTGTCTCATCAACGTTGCGAGATGCTAAATCTTGGGGATGGGATGAGGCCGCAGTTGATGATTTTGCCAAAATCATGGGATTGGTTTTATACATGGGTAAGACTTGTTTTATACGGTATTTTTCTTTTGGAAACGTGCTGACCTTTGATACTCCGAAGGCGGCACCGACACTGTGGGTGTCATCTTGATTTCCTGCCCACAACGCTAATGTGCTTGCTAGTCGGTTAGCGCTTTGCAGACATTTATGCTAGCAATGATATTATTCCCAGAGGCTCAAGCAAAGGCTCAGCAAGAGATTGACGCCGTTGTAGGCTCAAATCGACTACCAAGCATGAGCGACCGAGCTAGCCTATCATACGTCGAGCGACTCATATCTGAAGTTTTACGATGGCAGCCGGTCAGCCCTGTTGGTTAGTCTACAGTGATAAATGTGTTTAGGATTGTACTAAATTGCTGATCACAGGCGTACCTCATGCATCCGCTCAAGACGACGTTTACCGTGGCTATAGGATCCCCAAAGGTACAATAGTGTAGGCCTATTTCGCTAATAGCGTAAGGTCACTTTACTAACTTTGCTGATAGTTTTGGAAACTTGTGGTCCGTTTGTCTTGTCGACGTCAATCAATTACAGTCAGCTAAGATCTGACTCTATAGGGCAATGAGTCGGGATGAACGCGTATATACCAACCCGGAAAGATTCGACCCAGATAGGTTTATAAACCCATCCGTTCCCGCTCTGCCGGCATTTGGCTGGGGGCGTAGGTCAGAAGATTTGTTGCATTGGGATACTTGATTAATACTTACGATCTAATCAAGGATTTGTCCTGGGATTCACTTGGGAGACGCAGCCCTATTTATTGTCATCGTCTCGGTACTCGCGGTGTTCAATATCTCGGGTCCCGAAGACGAAAACGGAAACAGAATTTTGCCCAGCACTGAAGCTGGCACCAACGGATTAGTCTAGTGAGCTAAAATCCATCACGCCAACGTTATATTCTCATAGTCTTTGCAGTCATCCAAAGCCCTTCAAATGCACACTCAAACCCCGATCCGAATTGCATGCTGAGGTAATCAGGAACGGTATATGAGGATGGGCTCCCAGAGCGTAGAGTGAGACATATGCCTCCGCATTGCCCTTGTATTTTATATCCTAGTCGGACTTGGCAGCCCGAAATAACAATCGGATTTGTGAACCTATTAACCTATCCCGGCTCAAGGTCCAAAAGAAGTCACCCATCGGTATAAGTAGACGGAATGCCCAGGAAGAAGCTTAAGGTGGTAGCTGGGTTTGTGTCGTAATAGACGAACCTCATAGCGGCCTATTATTCCCGTGAACGAGTGGCATCGGCGTTTTTGGAGTTTTGAGACCTGTGGAAAAGGAGCTTGTGGGCATTAAAGAAGATTCGATAGGGTAGCAAGGTCAGTTGCACGGATTCGAATGTGAAATCTAGAACAAAGAAGCTCGTAGAAAGTACACAGCTGACCATGGCCAGGTGTTTATGAGTAATAGTTGGAAGCGTGTAGATAAGACGAGTGCCTATTAAAAGCCTGGCCTGAACCTGGCTGACTCCTGCAACCTAGTCCCTTCATCCCCTACATAGCGCATATATTCACTTACTGACTGAGGTGACCCGGCCACAGTATATTCATGTCTTCCTCTCCGGTTGCCGCGCGTAACGACTCAAAACTTGACACAGAGGTGAAACACGTTGAGGACAGGGATAAGTCCAAGGTTCCATACGATCAATCACTCCGAAGTATCGATGCCGAGTTTGGTGGAGTCGAGGAGCGCAAAAAGTTGGAAAAGAAGCTTGTGCGTAAGATTGATGCACGCATGAGCATCATGGTCGTTATCTATATCCTGAATAGCGTAGGCGCATTCGACCTCTTATTTGAAGGGTCTAATATGACTGTATTCACCCTTTAGATTGATAGGAATAACGCTGCCGCTGCGAGGCTGCGTGGGTTTGAGGAGGATCTCGGCCTGAAAGGGCAAGAGTTTGCAACGCTCTTGTCTATTTTCTATGTGGGGTATATTCTAATGCAAGTTCCAAGGTAAGCCGCCTTCAACATGGTTATGCGATTCACTCATATCAGTCATAAGTAATATGTTTTTGAACTGTACGTTGAGCAGCTGGAGTCACTGCAGGTTAAACTTACCCACAACTGGAAACATAGATATTGGTAAACCCTCTTTGTACCTTCCCGCGTGTATGATTCTTTGGGGAGGTATATCTTGCATAACGGGTGTCACACACAAGTAAGGCATCCAAATTTGCGTTCGCTAAGCACCAGGCTTATCTCAATTATATTACCAGCTTTATTGGGGCTCTTCTTACCCGGTTCTTCCTCGGGTTTGTCGAAGCTGCATTCTTTCCTGGGGCGCTCTTTATCCTCTCCAAATGGTACGTGCGTGAAGAGCTTGGACTACGAACTGCAATCCTCTATGTCGGGAGCCTTTCCTCCAACGCATTTGGTGGGCTATTGGCGGCAGGGATTCTGGACGGAATGGAAGGAAAACTAGGTCATGCAGCGTGGCGTTGGCTATTTTATATCGAGGGAGCAGTAACTATAGCGGTGGCTATTATAGCTCTTTTTATTCTACCCGACTTTCCGAGTACAATGAAATGGCTCACCCCCGCGGAGAGAAGACTTGCAGAACTTCGTATGATCGAGGTATGTATTCAGTATCCCCGGAAAATTAGTGCTTTTAGCCTTCTAACCACAGGATGTTGGCCACAGGATGCGGGTGGAGAGGCCGATCGAGATGAGAGTAACGAAGGCCCATTCGATGGCTTCTTCCTGACAGTCAAGGATTGGAAGGTGTGGTGGCTTGCGGTCGCATTGACTGCACAAGTGGTGGGGCTGAGCTTCAACTCTTACTTTCCGAGTGGGTGTCTAACTGTAAGGGATGTACAGTGACTGACTCATAATATAGCCCTTACATCGACTCTCGGATATAGCCGCACAATATCTCTGCTCCTATGCGCACCGCCATGGGCGTTTGCATCGTAAGTGTCGCGAATGCTTGGCCAAGTAATGGATTGTTTACTCGTATCTCATTTAGAATAGTTGCGTTTATTGCTTCACGGCATGCGGACAAAACCGGCGAGCGATTCTATCATATTGCTGGTTCATACATCGTTGGTATTGTTGGGTTTTTAGTTGCCGAGGTCACGATGAACGTCGCAGCCCGTTATATTGCCCTTTTCTTGGTATGCGTCTCGGTCATCCTTAAGCTCAATATTGATAGTTTCAGTCTACCTACCAGATGGCGCAATCGTACGCCGGATTCATTATATTTTGGGCCTGGTGTTCAAATTCGCTCCCGCGCCCACCCTCGAAACGGGCTGTCGCGCTCGCGCTTATCAACGCATTTTCCCAACTCGGAAACGTATCAGGGTCATACGTATGGCCAACCAAGTGGGGGAATACGGTACGCTTGGAGTTTACGGCAGGTATGCACCCCGATCAAATACTAAAACTAAATCAACAGTATCGAAATTCGTATGGTATCTGCACAGCATGTTTTGCATGCGCTATCGCGATGTGCTTCGCTTTCCGGCAACACCTGATTTCATTGAACCTGTGGGTCGCTCTCGCTAGTTGAGCCCTGTCTTCTCTGACGTGCGGTGTAGTAGGCTAGACCGAGGAGAAGAAGTTGATGGGATACGAGACAGGACAGAACCTATTGAGGATATTGCACAGTCGCAGGGGATCTCCACTGAAGAGGCTCAGCAGGCACGCAAGGGCTTCCGCTTCGTCTACTAGGCCGCCAGGACCACAAACTCCCTGCTTTAATTTACTCCATTAGTCCATTTGATGTCGTTTTGTTTACGAGCTATCTGCATTCAAGCATGTATGATGAGAGTTTAGACCCAGGAAATGTCACATGCCCTTTAGCAATCAGGACTCCATATATGCGCTAACGTTTCAGGATATCTGAAAGGGGATGCCTGAGCTGAACCATTCGGTGTAGTACATTGTATACCGCATCATCAATTAACCATGCCCATGGAGATACTGCCCGGACGTGGCGCTTTTTTAAGCAGTCCATTTTTATCAGATGGAATTTCCCGGTTATATAAGCAACCCACGAGCGACAGGATCAAGTCAACCACCATGAGCGCCAAAGAAACCGACGCAGAACTTGAGGCTGCCGCCTTGAATCGAGTACTGGAGGCATTCAAACATTACAGACAGTACTCTGTAAGCTTATTTAGCCTATAGTGGGGCGCTAATGGAATCTGTTCCTGATTAATATGGGTCTTCCTTGATTACCCAACACAATAGTTGTCCGCGAACCAACGCCGGCGGCTTGACTACTTGAAGCTACCAGACTCGGAGCGTGCTCTTCTTGATGCAGTGGGATGGAAGCAGAAGATGGTGCACATTGATGCGGCAATCGAGCGCAATGCCGAATTCCTGCTCAACATAATAGACGATCCACTTATATTCCAAGGGATGGATGCGGGGGGAGGGCATGGTCACGGTAAGTTGTTCTCGCAGTGAATATCGGTAGTTAATTCGGCACCTTGAGAATAGATGATCACGACCATGACCACGATCACGGCCACGGACACAGTCATGGGTCTCACGCACACGAGCACGGCAGGCACGACCAAGGTCACACGAATGACCACGACCAGGCATCCGAGTCTACCCATTCGCACGGAGAACACGAGCGTGGCGGCCACGGACGTCGAACGAAACGCTCCCCCCAACTGGACTTTGATATGGACAAGGTACGATCGACCCTAAAGCAATTTGTTCGTGATTGGGGGGTCGAGGTGCGTTCTATCTCCTTTAGGTCTCGGTTCACTTCTGGAAATATGCTTTCCAGGGTAAAGTTGAGCGAGACGCCTGTTATGGACCAATGCTAGATGCTTTATGTGAGCATTTTCACAATGTTCCCTTCGAGGAAAGGTAGGCTTATTACGTACCCCTTAACCGACTCTCACCCAATTCATAGAGGAAATTTCCGAGTACTCGTTCCAGGAGCCGGCCTAGGCCGTCTAGCCTGGGACGTCGCTGCCCGAGGCACGTCAACCCAATTTCGCCCAAACTGATCTAACCCCAAATAGGATTTACATGCCAGGGCAATGAATTCTCCCATTATATGCTCCTTGCCTCGTACTTTGTCCTCAACCGGTACGTTCTCTACCCGTCAACTAACTCGATACTGAACCCGCCCAGAACCCGTGCCAAGTTCGAACACACGATCCACCCTTTCATCCACTCGATATCCAATACGGTCTCTTCCCGCTCGCTTCTGCGCGCCGTTCAAATCCCAGACGTGCTCCCCTCGGACCTCCCACCTGGATCGAACTTTTCACTTGTCGCGGGCAAGTATTCCTACTTTACTACTTCACTCTCCTAACCTCGTGTATAGGCGACTTTGAAGAAATTTATGGTGTGGACCCGGACCCCGAGGCGGGCCCCGATCCGGAACCACATGCAGGCGAGTGGGACGCCGTCTTGACGTGTTTCTTTATCGACACGGCCAAAAATATCGTGAGTTATCTCAAGACGATACACAAGATACTCGCGCCTGGAGGTGTTTGGGTGAACCTGGGTGAGTGGAACCGCCAGTAATCAGACTATGGCTGATCGCGAATAGGCCCACTGTTATGGCACTGGGAGAATAACAACTCCAATGACATGTCGATCGAGTTGGACTTGGAAGAAGTCAAGGAGCTCGCGCGCAAGATCGGATTCGAAATCTACGTGCGTCGGTTCTATACTTGCCCTTCCCATCTAACTGTATGCTCCAGAACGAACGCACGATACCAACCACGTACACGGGCAACTCTGAATCGATGCTCGGATACGTGTATCAAGCTTCCTTTTGGACCGCGACTAAAATACCAACCCCACAACCATAGAGCGGGGATCCCGCATGTATCTATTGGCAATCTAAATGTACACCCTTTCTCTACACACTTCACAGTAACCAAAATCACATTCAAAACAATTACCAAACAACTCGACAAGACAAAAGGAAAAACTACAAGACGCATCCAGCATCTAATACATCATAATTCAAACACACTATAACTCTCTATCGACCCGCTCAAGGAATAAACACGACCAACACCACGTTGACGTACAAGTGGTCTAGGGTACCTTCTGCGTCATTTGCCAAAAATGGAACGCGCTCCTTGGCAATGTGGCCCTGCTCGGGCGAGTGCAAGAGGAAGATATTCTCGTCGGCGAGCGGGACAGCACCTCCGCGCTGAACCTTGTCTGCGAGCTCAGCGTCCTCCTCGTATTCTTGACGGCGTTGGTAGGATTGCATCTGGTTGTCGCGGGTCAACGAACGAGAGCGACCAGCGCGGTTGAACGGCGTCGCAGATTGTGGGCCACGTTTGTCGTCTACGATCAACGCAGGCTTGTCGACGGGCCAGATAAATCCACCAGCGCAATACCGGAGTTGAGGCTGCAGCTTGTAAATCTTGACTGCGTGATACAGGATCGCGTCCGCTCCTTTGAGCTACAACCCGAAATTAGCACAATGGGAATCACGTGAAGAGCATATACGCACATAGGGGGCAAGCGAGTCGGCGAGAACATCGCTCGGGCTGACACCGTATTCATGAGAAAGGAAGAATCCGAGGTTCTTGCCGCGGCCATGGTTGAGGAGATCGGCGAGGGCGTCGAGGAGAGCGTCGTTGGGGACCATGAGTGGGTGGCTCGAAGGACCGTACGAACGCTGGTAGACGTGCCAGGTCATGGCCACACGGTGTCCCTTTTCGACCTTTTGCACCTCCCAGTCAGAGTTGGTCCTCCAGGCTTGCCATTCGAGCTCGTTGGCCTTGGACCCGAGGCGACCATAAAAGCGTTCCTCCTTGCCTTCGTTGCCAATAACGAGTGTGCCTCCTCGGTAGTGGACTGGAAGCGTAACCATGATTGTCGCTACGACGCTCTCGGGGAAGACAGCATCGTGCACGGGCCGAGTGTAGGTGCCGGCCGGGTGTATGTGGAGCTTGTCCCGAACAGCGAGCAAGTGGTATCCCTGGGGCAACTTGGGGAACAGCGTAGCCTTGACAATGTCCAAAACCGGGTGGGACGAAAGCTCGAGCGAGACGGCAAGAGGGCGGGCCGAAGGATAAACGAGCGACCGGCGGTGGGGAGGAATAAACTGTCCGGCAACAAACGAGCTGGGGGTTGGCGCAACGTTAAGTGGAGGGTTCGGGTACAACATGGTGCCGGCGGGAACGACAGCGCCTGGGCCGACCATGGGCGACGAGGGAGAGGTAAATGTGCTGTATTGTTGGCGAGGGGTGGGCATGCCACGCAGAGGCGGGGCTGAGTCGGTGCGAGCGGGCGGCGCAGGCGTGACAAATCTCTCTTCGGGTTCACACGAGTTGACTAGGGCCTCGAATGCAGGGGAAGTGCCGTATTCATCGTCGAGCGGGAGTCGGAGCGCATAGGAGGTACCGTTCTAGGGTGGGGTTAGGGCACAGTCAGAATATGAAATCCAATGCGTACGTCGGTCTGGAAGAACAACGTGAGCGGATCCGAGATGGGGATCGTGCCCGACACGGTGAACGGCTGGTTCTTGGTGGCCTACAGGGGGAGATCAGTACGTGGCGAGATCGTGCAGATCAGCCGTACCAGGAATCGATCGACGGCCTCTTGGAACACTCGTTCGACAACAGGCTCGCGTGTTGGCGGCGGCTGCGGGGCACGCACAAGGGTCATCATCTTGGGCAGGTGGTAGGGAGGGGTGGTAGTTGACGAAAGATGCACGCGATCGCTTCAAGTAGTAGCCTGTGGCAGGGCCAAGGGCGTTTACCAGGATCCGGTGGTAGTCGAGTACAAGGAAGTGTGGCACTGTTAGGTAGCAACGCAATTGCAGAGTCAAAGGTAGATCCACAAAGACAACGAGGCTGCGGCGTGCTGTCCCATCGATGACGAATCGATCTCTCCTATTTGCCACAAACGGCAATTTCATATTCCAGTTATATGCGGCGCTCATTGTTTCACGCAAGCATTTCCTCGCATCATCCTATATTAATCCGCGTACTTTTGTTTTACACCAGGGTATACAAACATATCCATAAATCCCAAAATCATGACCATCGTTTACAACTTTCCGGCACCAGCGTTGGCAAGAACATACTTCTTGACGTCTTCGGCCTTCTTGAGGCGGTAGAAGTAGTCGGGCTTGAAGACGTCGTTAGTGTAGGTGTGAGTCGCCCACTCGGCAACAGCACGGCCGGCGGCAGCGGCAGCGGCAACTTCGGCGGCTTTGGCGGTATCGTACTTGGACTTGGCGACGGCCTCGAGGTCAGCAAATGTGCCGTTGACCCAAGAGCGGTTGTCCTTGAAGCGGTAGCCCTTGTATTGGCCGATGACAGCGTTGGCGGCAGGGACCGTCGTGGACTTGGTGGTCACCTCGAACGAGTTGGCCTCGGAAAGGATGGAGCCTGCCAAATGATTAGAATATAGCAGTAAAACTAGGGACCGGACTCACTCTCGATACCCATGCCGAGGAAGTACTGCAACTTGAGCTGAGGGTCGTCAAGGCTGGCGTTGTAGTAGTTATTGAATACGTGCGCCTGGCCGAAGCGGAGACGAGGAGAGCGTTGAAGAGATCCCAACCAGGCGTTGGCGTAGAAGGAGACACGAAGACGTCCAATATCACCGGGTCCGAGGTTGTTGGCATCGCTAAATGAACGGTCAGTAAGAGTGCAATATACTAGCGACAATTGCTCACTTGTTGCCAACAAGGTGGGACTTGTCGTGATCGTAGACGAGCGAGTGAGACATGGTGATCAGGTCGGCACCCTCGGTAATATCAATAGCACCATCGTGGCGCTGGACCTTCTTGCCAAAGATGGTGGGAGCCTCGGTGTCCGAGTGAAGGCTGTGATTACGTCAGCTCCGTCCAGAACCCAATCAAGCTCAACTCTCACTTACCCATCGGAAATGGTCAAGTGGTCGAACCAGACGTTGGTGGAGGTCACAACGCCAATCGCGTCGTAACGCGAGTTCCAGTTTCCGGTGGAGCCGTCGGTGGGGTCCCACTCGGGGAACAAGTCAATAGGAGCATACACCTCGAAATCTTGGAAGATGACATTGTTGGTCTGGTTGATTGCGACAGCAATGTCCTCAATGCGAGCAATGCCCTTTTTGCGATTGGGCTTTCCAAGGAGACTGGTGTTGTTGCCAATCCTGAGGGAGATTTGGGCGGCCTGAACGAGAGAAGAGTTGTATCGGGCGGCCTCTTGGAGCTGGAGGGTTTGGAGACGGGTCTGGTCCGCGGGGTTGGTAGACGCCTTGAGTTGGTCAAGGAGAGTCTGATTAAACGAGTCGAGGTAACTGGCCCAGGAGTAGACGGTGCCGTTGGCGTAGTATTCCTCGGTCGCGACTTGGCCGTTGGGGAGGTAGTTACCCGTGATGGCGCCGTCTAAATTACCGTCAGACAACCGAATGAGAGGTTGCAGTCCAGTACTCACCGATGTAGATAATCTTGGGATCATTGGGCTTTCCGTTGTTGTTCAGAGCAGTCTTGAGCTCGTTGAAGTTCTTGACCGTGTAAATGCTCGACTTGGGAGCACCCTTTCCACCAGTCGTCTTTGCACCTATAGCACGGTGAGACTCGGTTTGACCAAGCCTTCAATGCACTCACCGAAACCCCAAATCTCAGGGTCCTGCGCCGCCGCAACAAGACCCAGACTCGCCGCCGCCAAAATCGTAGAGGAGAATCCAACCATGGTAAAGAATAGAAACAACAACAGAAGCGGGGAAGCACTGCGTAACCAGCCTCCCAACCGCACGCATATTTATACCGACCAGAGGGTGGCGACTCCTCCCGACAACATACCGGCACGAAAATTACTTGGCAGGAGCGAACGATACCCTGAGGCACTCCCATCACGAGGGGCATTTAGGAAGCACTTGGCGCCACGGAATGATTTGAAGACGGGCCGCCCCTGTCAGCGCCGGTCCGGTGCCTGGCGGGCAGCAACGTGCATGCTCCCGCCGTCATATTGCGTGCAGGTGGTGAGAGTGAGTAGCTGGTCTACTGATCTACAACATGCGTTCATGTTGTTCACTGCGGCCATCGCAATCATGTGAGCGGTTGCGCAAATGTACCCGAGAACACCGCATTAGTTCGCTGGTAACCACCTCAATCTGCGGCTCAAAAATAGGCCTGGTCTTGGCTTCGCTGTCAGGCTGTAACTACCGAAGGGGGGAATACCATCTGTTCGAATATTAAGCTGTTCAATGCGCATGACCGAGACCGGCACTAATGCACCGACTTTGGACAATCCTTCCCCGGTGGCAAAATGATATCATCGGCTTTCCGAGAGACGCAGGGCTTCTTCATTCCAATCATTCCACGCGTCCGAGGCCCACGCGAGAGAAGAAGTGAAATGTGCCTGTCGAAGTCCCGGACCGTTGTTAGTTGGACTAGACTGGCTGTACGAAATGAAAAACACGCGTTTGGACTACCGAACAAATTGCGCTGAAACTCGCTGGGCTTACGACAGGCTCACAACGACTCACGTAGTTCCAAGCTCTCACAGCGGCCCGCCGGGATCGGTTTAGCTTTGCCCGTCATCCCGGACCATATCGGGGTAGTAATCGTGAAATGAATTCTTGGCAACTGGACCCATCCATGCCCTGGGTCGGAATAGCCAGCACTTGTCATCTCGCCACTGTGGGGACTCGGTGGCCGCATTGCACCATCCCACTTTGGCGAGATAGAAGTGACTATGGATATTGCCACCTAGCGACCAATACCAATGTTCAGAACGTATCAATATGCAAGAGAAGTCGAATACTATACGCGAACAACTTCGAGAACAAGTTTGTTATATCTAGACATCCCCGCCAGTCCAGAAATTAGAGCTGACATCTCACGTGGAAACCGTCAACCTTGCCGATCTTGAAATCTCTGTTTTCCTTGCTCCCGGTGGCAAAAAAGGGCCATCAGGAAGAGAATCATGCTTATCATTAATGTGTGTTCCTCCTTCGCCTCTTGCAAAACGTGCTCGGAGTTCATTACTTGTACCAGAAGTAGGTTGGCCTGGGTCCTCGGTC
The DNA here is from genome assembly GCA_037039685.1 of Ceratobasidium sp. AG-K. Lineage (NCBI taxonomy): Eukaryota > Fungi > Basidiomycota > Agaricomycetes > Cantharellales > Ceratobasidiaceae > Ceratobasidium > Ceratobasidium sp. AG-K. The sequence goes on along the minus strand of JAWNGF010000003.1, from coordinate 4,913,228 downwards.
TCTCACGTGACATTTATTTTAGTTTATTTTGGATACACTTTATAAGGCGGCCTCTTACGAGGGAGACTCCGCAACAAAGCGAAACACCAAGTACAACCCAGGCGAGGAACGCAGCACACAGGAGAACAGAAGGAGGGAAAGTAACACGACAGAGCACAGTAACATGATCTAGGTATCAAATCACGTGTCCGCCCTCGGGCCCTTTCAGTCTCTCTCTCCTCTGTTCGCTCTACCGTGTTCGGCTTTGACTTCAGACGCCTCCTCTGTACGTTTCCCTTGTCGACGAGCGGTTTGACCCTGTGTTCATGTAGCTTGGTAAACATGTATTTGAAAAATCCAAATCACATGACAATTCCTGGCAACGCCAAGCGCGTGGGCAACTCGCAAGAATGGAATCGACCCAACCATTAAAGCTCCTGTCAGTAGGGTGCACACTCTACTTGTTATGTAGCTTCCAGGCGATCCCGCCCAAGGATATAATCTACGTTTCAATGGAAGTCCATAATTCTAAGCGTTGGAGGGAGCATTTCTTGCCTCAACTAATACGTGTAGCAATAAAGGCAAGATGAACCCGATGTGGTGCCTTTCTACTAACATCCATTAGACATGAAGCATTAGACAAACTAGATCTATGTAGATAGTTGCTGGCAATACCCTAAATTATCGTACTCAATATTTGTTTGACTTGCAGAAGAGCCGGATATGAAGGGTGGCGCATATATACGCAAGTATAGCATCTCACATCACCCAGAGTTGTCGCATTCAAGTTGTCTGTACTCTTGTATGATTTCTACTTCCACGGATGACCTGACATGTCAGATACAGATGTATATTCTACTCTATGGCATATCACAAGTAGGCAGGACCAACATTGACAATCGGTAAAAACAAACGTTTTCGCTGAAGTATATCGACTTTCCTCCAAGATCGCTATAGTTTAGGAGATGTTCGGATCTTCATTGCCCTGTGGATGACGGCCTGGTGTCAGAGAACCTTCGGGCATCGCATACAAGCCGCCGAAACCGGGGGGTAATAGCTTCCATATCTCGCCTATTACTCCTTCAATGTTGTCTTGGACAAGTGGGGATGCAGCTAGCTTGAGTTTCCCCACACGCTCCGAATGGTCCTTGATGCGGTCTTGAATATACTTCTGAAATTCAATAACTGACGTATCCTTCCGTTCACCGGCCTTTGAGAGCGGAGCCGGATATTAACTATTGCAACCTATCATTATTTGAATATGTGAGAAGTACTTACAATGCAGGTGACGAGCATGCCCGGGTTCCGTTCTGTTCGGGATATCGTGGCTTTCGTTACTCGGTTAAATACGCTATGTTCAAGGAAAGCTCGCCACGTCTTGTAGCCAAGGTAGTAGTTGATGAATGGTAACATGGCTGGAGTGCTAGGGTTTCCCGCTTCTTGTGGGATGCTTCCGAGTTGGATTGAAAACAGCAGCCTAGCTCCCTCCTCAGTAACATATTTAATCAACTCGGTCAGCTTCTGCATTGCTACTTCATCGCGGACAGCTACACACTCTGCCCAACTGATAATACCAAAGTATTGATAGACAAAATACTCCACTAATTGAAATCGCGTCCCAAATGGTATTGTGAATGTCAATCGTAGAACCCAAGCTTTGAGTGGAGTTAGCGATCTGCTAGGTGAAACTTGAAAAAGTTGACTTACAAGCACCTCCCGAGAGGGAAATCACTAAGTTGAGCCAAGGGTCCGTTCTCATGGCTAATATACTGAGCAGACATAAAACCAGTGGAAGCAGTGGAGTGAGTACAGATGCCAACATGAAGGACATCAAGCGCAAATGAAGCTTAAGTCGAGGGTTGTTCTTCGCTCTGAGAGCAAGTCCCCGAGTCCCCAGCAATAGGTCCATAAAATACTGCACCCAGCGAGAAGCCGAAGACATAATTTCCCCGCTTTGACACTTTTGCATTGAGATATAGTTAAGCCCGGCTTCACATCTTGGGTCATAGCGTTCCATATCTAGTTTTCCTAGGAGAGTATGTAACTTAGCAAGCTGTGATTCTGGTCCATTTTCAGGCACGTGTGGTCCAGTGCCTCCACTCAAGCTATCTTCCATTACCTTGCGAATATCAAACCTGTCTCCGAACCACATTCTGTATACAGCGCCAACACTGTGTCTGTACCATAGGAGCCCTGCGCAAGCATCCCTAGTCTCTGCACAAGCATCAATGTTCGTTTTCGACCGAATGAATCCCACAATGAACTTGTTCGGAGTGGAGCTGTGAGGGTCGAGATGTTTGAAGATACCAGTGGCAAAGTAGTCGGCTGGGTCCCGCTCCGCCACCGGCATGAGTGAGCTACGCTCTAGGTCGGCGATAACTTCGTCCATCAATCCAGCCCAATTACCAGGGGTAAACATTGTCTCCCATGCTCCAATCCGGCGAGTGAGCGCAGCAAGTATGGTGCAGCATAGAAAGTAACAATTATAGCGCTGAAGCGTATAGACCGAGCCCCTTCGGTTCCTATGTTGGATAGTATGGCAGACGGCGAGCACGTCGAGCAGGTCAAAAGCACAAGGAAATTCGACTTGGATAAGCATTTCGTTCAGACCCTTGGACCACTCTTTGGCAAGGTTGTCGCTGGGGGAGAACCACTGGATGAGATCATATGCAGTGCACCCTACAGTCTGCAAGGCTCCCGCTCGTGAGCCATCGCCCATCCGCTCGACTCGACAAGCAGATCCATCCGAGAGCTGAATAACGAGAAACTCATGGTAAAATGAGTTATCGAGACTCTTCCAGTGCTGAATAGAAGTAAACTGGGTAACCGTATGGAGTCTATACCACTCCATGACCTTGCACTCGGGATGTCGCCATTCCTTGTGAAAACTCATTGCATATAGACGGGATTTTGCATCGGCGTTAACCGACGAGCTTAACAACCGTGCACGAAGGGTATTTGAAGACGCAAGCGAACCGGCAACCAAGGCCTCGCGCTCCCGGGCGGAGGGCGAGCGAAGTATAGTAAGAAGGTTCATGTGGTGATATTGGAGAGTCTGGTTGGGGGTATTTTGAGGAATACAAGAAACGCCAAGGACGGGAAGGACGGGAAAGAACGAGGAGGGGGGATATGATGAGCAAGTTGTGGCACAGTACTAAGAGCAGGGTGAATAAAATACTACTGATACGCACCACTATGAGTGCGATACGACGAGCAATCTAGACTACGCTCAAAAAAGCGTCGCGCTGTGCGTGAGTCTTTGTGTAGGAATTTATTAAACTGAATTCAAGGCTGTGGTGCGATGCAATCCTTCTGTGCTCAGCAGCGCATATGTGGGCTTCAACTGCTTCAGATCCCTTGTCTCGTGTCTTTTTGGAATCAAAGCCAAACATCTTCATGGTAACACCCGAACCCGCCAATACATCTTTTCCTTTTCGAACTGCAAAGAAAAGACAATGGTACAGAGTCAGACATTTGCAAGGCGCCGGTACCTGGTAAATGCCTCTGGGCGCCCTTCGAACTCTTCTTCCTCTGTACAAGCCTCAAGGCGGTCTCTTTCCCTCATGAGTTACTTAAATACTGTCCTTGTGGCCAAGCGGTTAGCCTGTTGCGAGCTTGTGGTTCGTTAAACTCTTTTGGACCAAGAAACCCCGTACCACGTGACGCTATATGCACTAGGTTGAATTTATGTCAGCCCAACGCCCAATACGAAGGCTGCAAAAAGTAAATTAACGATCCAGTTCTAAGAGTAGCCTACACCGCGAATACAGTCCGTACATACACCCCGTCTACATGACCCCTCCAAAAAGGTATTTTTAGCGTCTAGGTCGCAAAGATGCCCAAGAGCCTAAACAACGCAGACGAAGAGCCCTCCTCGCCCACCAGCGCACATTCGACAAAGTGAGGACCGGCTCCGACGTCTTTGTCAATGATCTGCAGCCTGGAGATGAATGAGTACTAATTCAAGACAGGCGCGAGGAGACTTACTCGGGCACCGCCGTATCCGCCGTCCCGAGATTCGAAATCACCACGGCGCCTCGAACATTATCGTCCACCCAGCATTGGACCTCTGCAACCCCATCGCCCGCTTTTTCCTTGACATAGTACACCCCAACGTCTCCAGCCGCAAGCTTAACACTAATGCGCATCTTGCTAGTTGGCTGATCCGAAATCCAGTAATGCCTAAGCAACTCGGCGTCTGCCTTCGGGTCCGCACGTACGCTCCACCCCGAGCCGTAGAACAACGACGGGGGGAGGGGGCTGACCAGATCATTGGCACTCGCGCAAAAGGGCCGGACTTCGCGGAATTTGTCCATGTTCTCGGGATGGTCGCGCATCCGTCCTTTGGGGACGCGAAGCTGGTTGATCGAGTTGTCTTGGTCTGCGGTCGTCGTTTCTACATGTGCGGCTTGTCCACCGAGGAGACCTTTGCCTTTAGTCTCGGGCGTGTATCGGGGTGCGTCGAATGCGTGTCCACGTGCGGATGCCCAGCCTGCGCAGGTTTGGGCCTGGAAGTAGGAAATGAGAACGTCGGCGAGGACGACGTGTCCGGCTGGGTTGGCCAAGATCGGGTCGGTGTAGTATTGGCCCACAGTCTCGTCCGGATGGGTGAGGTAGCGCGAGTAGAGCACGGGCTTGTTGCTCACGTGTGGAACGTCGTAGTACTGCGCTACCAAACCGTGCAACGTCTCGACTCCAGCAAATCCATGTTCGTTTTGGAATTGGGGCGCGAAATGGCCGAGGATGACGACGGCGGGTTGGTCAGGTCGGACGAGAATGGATCGGACGAGGAGTTCGAAATGATCTTGCCAATTGGGGTGGTTTGGATCTGACGAGTCGAAATCAAGAATGACGAGGTCTGTGCGGTCGGGTAAATGGTGGGCTGAGCAAAACGCGAAATAGGACGAGTCGGTGCGGCGGAGGGCACCAACTGTCAATTCGGACGCAGGGTGTGGGAATACGGTGTTCCACCAGTTGAAGAAGCGTGTTGCGTAGCATGTTGGGGAGATGGGGTCTTCGCCCGCGCCGTGGCATGCAGAGACTGGCCAAATTAGCCAAGGTTGGGGTGAAAAAGATAAGACTTACTGCTTCCACCAAGGACACTGATCGTCACTGGCAATCCACTCAAGGCTTTATGTACGACGCGTTGCACGCGAGCGCCTGTTCCAGTGTGTAGTCGAGTACGCGCGAGAACGGCGGCTCCGTACTTGGTCGCGAGCTCGTCGCCAGGTCCGAAAATCGGGCAAAATTCAAATGGCGCGGGGTCGGCAGCGCTGGCGTTGAGATAATCATGCGGACGCAACGCATGAGCATCCGTCAGCGCATGCTTGGGCAAATGCAGCTGCACCGAGTCGCGAGAAAGCACAAGGGCACTGAGAAAGACAAGGGCGAGAACACCGATCGCGACGCAATGAGTCCGGCTGAGACCAGCCGACATTCGCGTCTTTTCGCTCATCGTCGTCGGAGGTGGCGATCGCGGCTTGGTCAGTTTGGGCGCTTCGTGCTCGGTGCCCGCGCGGACGTATGGCCGCCTTAGCATGTCAAAGTCAGGTTTTTGCTTCGCTTCCGCAAGGTCAGACACAAGCGCCGATGACAATTACTTGACTCGGACACAATAAGTGCATACAACGTTCCTAACCAAGCCTTTATAGTCGACTTTGACTTACATCCTTGATCAGTGTGGACCCTTCCTGTTTTCTACTTGTTTAGATTTATCTCGTGTGTACCTTTCGTGCATTAACACGGGTTTGTAGGGTGTTTTTGTTCGTACCGTGACAAGCTACTGCAAGCATATATAATGTCCTCAGGTAGTTGAACAGCCAGTTGTACAAAACTATTATAAAACTATACACGAGCTGAGGTATGCTCTCTATCTGAGAGGAGAGTTCCAGTCAACAAGATGGGCAGACCAGAGTGGTTTAACCTATGCCGAGTTATATTTTCTTTCTCTGCAAGCCGCGACTCGATTGCTGAAGTCGGGCCAATAAAACAAGTCATAATTCAGTTAATACCCATGGCTGAGAAGGTCTTGTGCCATATCTGCAGCCGTTGTAGCGTTAGGCGGGATCACGGGACCACTGATGGACAAACAACACTGCATCCTGCCTATCACGTACAACGACGAGCTGAGCTACACATTGACAACTCGATAGTCAGTGATGGATCCTTCCGCCTCAAGATCGAAGCGAGGAGCCTGGAAGTTCCTGCACGAGAAAGTGGACAAACTGTTTAAACCAACGGCATCCCAAGGGCCTTGACGAGTGTCGAGCACCCATCGCCAGTGCCAGGTACCCATGTAAACCCAGGAAATAGACCTCCCACAATCATCGAGCCTCTTCCAGCTACTGGATCTCCCAATTCAACCGATGATTCTCCTGGACCTGCTACATCTGTTAATCCTTCGATGCACACCACCACACGAATCGCCACCGGAGTATGGGGAGGACCCGAGGCCTCGCTTAGAGGTTTGCACAACACTAGACATTCCCCTAAAGTTCTTTGTAGCGAGCCGACCTGAGCCAGAGATTTACGATAGGGTAATGGCTCGGATTCAGGAACCTCGCAAAATCATGCGCCTACACGAAGTTAAGAAATCGTTGGTACAAGCAGATATCGAACTATATCTAACGGCTGAGCTGGAGTCCATGTCACCAGCCTCCAATGAGATCAAGGAGCTTACTCAGTGGTCTGGGGCTCTTTTCATTTATGCGGCAACCTTGGTTCGATATATTGGGCCCCACAAGGCTAGAATTGATTCCCAGTGACGCCTTCGGTCCGCGCTTTCCATGAGTCCAGTGTCTACTAAGCAGTGCTCAGCGATCGACTCGTTGTATACTACTATCCTACAAGTGGCACTCGAAGATGAAGACCTGGAGCCGCAAGTGATCGACAACATACCTTGTGTATGGAATACGGTGGTTTGCGTTCAGGAGCCAGTCTCTATCCAACAGCTTGCCGCGTTGACAGAACTGGATGACGAAGTGCGGACACTGGCCGCTCTACAGCCACTTGGAGCCGTACTTTATGTTTCAGAAACCGTGGACTGGTTGCAGGCCCATTCGTGGGCCACACTGGGGGGATTACATCGGTGGCATTTTCTCCCGATGGCACTCGCATTCTATCGAGTTGCAAAGATCACATCATCCGGGTGTGGAATGCCAACACACGCACAAGCGCCTCTACCATTGGTAAACGTGGCCTTCCTCCAAACCCTGATGGGTGGGTTGTGAGTGCGGATGGCGAGTTGCTCTTATGGGTTCCATCTGAGCTTGTATTCGCATTTATAGCGCCAAGCCCTTGGTGCCTATTCGCGATTGCCAATCGGGAGGAGAGTCTAAGGATAGAATTCAGCAGTATGCTCTATGGCGAGCACTGGGATCAGTGTTACATCCAAGAATAACCATTTTGATGTTTTGGCCAGGTTTTATATCTTGTTTCCCCAACTGATTTGTGTAAACACGGGCGATCGTAGTGATTGTAATATGAGACTACTACCGTGACCAGAGCCCAGGGTTTATAAAACAAGATAAAACTCATCTATTACAATAATCGTAGCCAAATAGCAAATACACCTCAAGCCTCCGACCCAGCAGGCATCACGAAATTCCACGCATCCCGATCGTCGGCCCACAACCGTGCATATTCTAAGCACAACCGATACACATACGCCTCCATATCCTCCCTCCTCCCGGCGGTTTGCTTCCACTGTCGTCCGAACCGGGCGATTTTTTTGAGCAAGACGTCGCCGTCTGTCACTTCCCGCTTGGGCAGCGGAGCAGTTGCATTGACGTGCAGTTCTTTCGAGGCAATGGTCGCCATTTTGGTCGAAGGAGGGGAAAAGTAGGCATGAATATTGTAGAGTTCGTCGTACCCGCCGCTCAGGGGGATGTAGTGAAGCCTACATAGTATAAGCAACAACTCGTGAGACTGGGAGCTGGAGTGGACTTACCAGGGCTGGATCCAGTCGCTGTAAAATTCGCGATACACCGTTGCTTTGATCACCGCGCTCTGGCTCGCCAAGAACGCAAAGAAATGCGCGGAGTAGCTCTGTCCGTCGAGGTCTAGGAGGTATCGGTACTTCCAGTGCTCGCCCAGCTGAACAGGCTCGGAGAATCGCATCTCCTTGCGCATGGCCGCACATCCTCCGGGATATTCCATACAAGCTACTTGAATTAGTTGGCGGAACTGAATGGGAGGCGGGGACTTACAAACAGCCTTGGTAAACGCGGCGTCGATCATGTGCTCATTTAGGTCCTTTTGTGGTACTTGGTGGGCATAGTACTCCTTTGGTTTGCTTGGGTGCGCGTACACAACGGTTTTGTTTTGCGTCGACTTGGAAGACGCCTGGTGGATGAACCTACGTGGGTTAATATAATTGATTTATACCAAATTATCACAACTCACCGATGCCTCTGGTAATGTGCCATATATCCTGGAGGCGAGTTTCCACCTCCAGTCGACGCGCCTCGCCAGAAGATCTTGTCCACCTTGCGGTCCCAGGGAATCTCCATGTCGTCAATGTCCTTGACAATTGTGTTGATGCTATCGTACCCATACGTGTACCTAGAAAAACAATGATATAAATACAAACCAAACCTGTCAAGAATATCCCAAGACTCACCTCTTCGTATGCGCATAGTAATAATGGCTCGGAATAAGCAAGTCACTATACCCTGGCGCCTTGGCAGGGCTAAACACGGGGTACAATGCCGGAATCGTCCTCCAATCCGAGAAAAAGTGACCGCTCTCGATATGCGCCGCCGGTCGAGCACAATAATCATACGCGGCCTCGACGTCTTCGACAAACGTAAAGTCAGCATCGGCGCCCGGGTATGGGTCTTCGTCGGTTTGTTCGAATTCGGTGGTGGAGATGGCAGCTTGGCCCTTTGCGCGGCTAAATGCAGACGGGGCGGAACCGTGACCTCGGATAGAATGGAACAGACGCCGGGCTTCGGTGTCGGGTGGGCAGGTGCGACGATAGGATTCCCAGACTGAGCCAGTGCCTTGCCAGTCGGCGATGAGGTGGGCGTCTTTGTCTATGCAAGCGTGTTAGAAGGTCGCGATAGGGTATAGACGCGACGTGCCTTCTGTGTATCCGAGCATGGCCGCTAGTCCAACCGACGAGTCTTGGTTTGTGCTATTGGGGTATTCGAGGTGGGCCCAAGGTACGAGCACACGTCCTTCCGAACGGCCGTTGATAGCAAACGTCATATCGGGTAGCTGCAACCGAGTTAGCCAGAGTCTAGAAATTGCAAACGACACACCTTTTGGAGATATTTTTCAAGCATCGTAGCAAACCCCTGCGCACGCGCACTAACTTCATTCCCGTTATGTCCACGCTCGACATTAACGAGTGTCACGTTTCCATTCTTGATCCTCACAAGGTCAATCGACGCCAACTCGCCCACCTAGAAAAACGCGTCAACAAGTCTAAAATCCGTCAAATGCAGAATAGCCCACCTGCTCAGCCCGTCGACGCATCTCAACACCCTCGAGGGACCAAAATGGCTCGAGGTCCTTGACCATCCCGTCATATTCATCGATTATCTTGCACCCATTTTCCTTTGCAAACTCGAACCACTCGTCGAATCCGCGTGGTGGAGGCCGTCCATACCTCCGCTCGTATTCTTTCACGGCATCACCCAGCGTCGCACTCTGTCGATTAAGCATGCCCTTGTATTTTCGATTTGCAGCCAGCATTAGTCGTGGGATTGGGTGCTCGATAGGCTTTGGACCAGACGAAGTGAGGAGCGCTTTGAGTTGGGTCGTCGTCCATTTGTGCACTTCTTGGAGGTGAGGCTGTGATTGAGGGAGTGCTTTAATCAGGAGGAAGATGCCCAGGATGAAGAGTGGGATGCGGAAACGCCGGAGAATATCTCCCAGCGACGAGTCGCCCATGGCTGGTGGTCAAGAGGGGGAGGTGTCGATCACGTGTTTTTTTTCGCGCCCTCGATCATCTGGCAATCAAGGATTGACCCAGCCCAGGTCGACGAGCTTGCGACCAAAAGCTTCTCTATATCGCCTCCTGTTTCCTTGTCTTTATTTATCTTTTCTATTAGACAACCAGGTTATGACAATACACGTATTCACGTGAGTTTGTTCACATCCGTAAACCGCTTCCCCCTTGCGTGTCGCCTTCGTCATGTTGAGATCGCATAAATACCGCAGCTCACACTGGGATTCCTACGGACCATTAAAATATCATAAATGTAGGAGAGCTGTGCACCAAGGTGTTCGATCGTGTTACCGTCGACAAAAGCCGAGCTTATTTCTAATTGAACTTATCATAACTTCAAGAGAAACCTTGCAGCTCAAGCAACAACGTGTACGCTTTCAGCCTCACTAAGCGCTACGTCCACCACCACCCAAGCTTAAGCGAATAATGTTGTGGGTTACCAAGTTATGGAGCCTTGAGAGCGCCAAGCGGCATACTTAAAATACCAAACTAGCCAAGGAGACTGTGCGAGGTGCAACTCACTGGCGACACCATGCCACTCGCTCTTCGAAGTCAACCTAGGGTACAAAAGCCCATTCGTTGGCCATTCGCAGGTATGTCGGTTCGAAGCCCAAACTGGCCGAGTCGCCAACTTCATCTCGTGCTTGCTGGACGCCAATCTTAGTAGCATATTCCACCCAACGCAGAAAGCTCCAGATGGAAAGACCGCCCAAGCCTCGCCTTTTGTTGACGAATCGTATCCAACTTTCTACAGCGCTAACTTTAGTAAAGTTGGAAGTATACCAAGAAGTGTCGGTAGATTACTGAGTTTACGCTTCTAAGCTCCGATGACTTGGAACGGTGGAATCATGTTTTCCCACAACGTTGCGAGCGTGAGTGAAATGGAAAGTTAATCACACTTTATGGCTCACCATGAAATATGTCTAGGGTGACCCGTATGATGCCTCTGTGTTGCTGTGGACGAGAGCTTATCCTCAAGGAGCTGGGCCGGATCAATCAGTGCTAGTCTGCGTCCGGTACCAAGTTTTTGACAAGTCCCAGCTCGCCTGAAACCCAACAGATTCCCTAAGAGTTCAATCGTATGCAGCACACAGCTCAAGGTGAATGTTATAACCAAGGGCGCGGCGTTTACAAGCCGGAACGTTGACTTTACAGGTTTGTAGTCTTACAACCTAGAGATATATTCCTTACTTAGGATGTCTCAGTCAAGTTCGAGGCGCGTGAATTCAAGCCCGATACTTGGTACTGGTCAGTCTCTTGACCAGTTCCGCACGCATATAATGAACTCCCGTCTGAAACTTACTCTGTAAATAGGTATACATTGGACGATTGTGCGAACCCCAATACAGTCTCGCCTCCTGGCAGAACTAGGACTCTTGGTTGCCCAGGCTCTCCTGCCCAAGAAGGTATGAATCTCGCTTCTAGGGATGGATCAATGGATCATAAATTTATGCCATTAGTAAATGGTGGAAAGCCACTCACCCTCTCAGTGTTTTCTTGTTCCAATTATCCGTTTGGATACTTCAACGCGTACGGTTACGCCGCAAGGTCGACTAATACAGACGCCATGGTGTACTTAGGGGATTACATATACGAGGTATGATCTATGACGATTCTTGTTGAAGTCGTGTGCACTGAGGCCTGATTATAGTACAAGGAAGAAAGTTGTGAGTATACCGGGTTAGAATTCTTGAATTCTAAACCACCCGTTTACTTTTCTCTGTCAGACGGAGACGGGCGCGTTTTTCGATTGATATACTACTGGGATACTCAAAAAGATCCAGGAAACACATTAACCGAACCGTGACGGGCCGATTGCTCGCAACCCTGTCTGCCTACCGTGCGCGAATTGCACTTTACCGTAAGGACGAATCGCTCGCATATAGTCACCAGAACTTCTCATGGATATTGGTCCGAGATGACCCCGAAGTAGCAGATAATAACTGGAAGGTAAGCAATATTCGAGCGTAGGAACTTACATCATGATAAAACAGGTGGAAATCGATTGAGTCGTCCAGTACCTGGTGGCAACGTCACGGCGGGTGTTCTCAAGGCCGTTAGTCCAAACAATCAAGTTCAGTTTCTGTATCATTACATGTATGGCAAATCTAAATTCCACAGTATGTTCAAGTCACGAGTGGTGGTTTAGGAGCATGGCTATATGCATTGTCGTGGGAGGATAAAGATTATGCGTCGGTTAACTGGTTCAGCGCGAACCAACAATCTGCTACTAAAGGTTTCTTGCCGCCAGAACTCGGATTGTAATCATCAAACTTACACTGTCAAGAGGACGAGCAAACGAAGACCAACGCGCGCGCAGGTTTCGACCACGTTTATATCAACTGAAAACTCACCCAAGAGAAACTCAGCATGTACTAAGCCAACCTCCCAATGCACGCGTCCTCGCCACAAATCCACACAAAAACTTTGAAACAACTAATAAAAGCGTACAATACAACAAACTAGTCTACCAATCTATAGCTCCATACTACGATCATGCTTAACCTTGACCGCCTCGGGCAACGTCGTCCTATTCGGCATCGCCTCCCAAATCGGGTCCACGTCCGGCCCATCCAAGTCTCCCGCACCGTCCCAGCCCCAGCACCAAACTACACAAAAATCAGCGAGCGTTCAAACAACAAGAGTGTGTACGCACCAGCCTTGGGCCCAGGCACGAAATCGAGCTGTTCCGACTCTTCAGGGACAAACAATCGGTCGTGCGGACCGTACCATGATCGGTCTTGTGGGTCTGTGCGAGGATCGTCGGGCAGTCCACCGAGTCGGACGTACCCCCGGATAGAGGTGAGGTTGCGTCTGGCAGGGTGGATAATGTCCCAGACTTTCTACTCGCCGGGAACTTGTTAGGGTATGAACCAAGATGGAATGAGGAACTTACTTTATCGTAGGCCAGTTTGACGCGAGGGACCATGATGATTCGACCGTACCCAGCGTTCCAATAGTCGTTGCCAATCAAACTACACTCGCTCGCTGAACACTCGCCCTCGGCGATTCTGGCCATGCGGAACCGGACGTGCGGGGTGGCGTAGAGTGGAGCGGGGTCGAGCACGGCGATACCGTTCCAGCACGACTGGACTTGGATGGGTAAATGCCGCTGGAATCGATCCGACGACTCGGGGTGGTGGAATACTTGTTCAAACGGCGCGTTTTCGAGTGCGGTACCGTTGATGTCCCGTGCGACCCAGTTGTCGTAAAACACCGGCGCGCCCTACGAAATTAATCTCAATTCCAAGCGACTAGGAAGGAACTCACCACTCCGTCGTGGAACATGTAATCCGCCGCACACGTCAGACCCGCATTCTGTCTCCGGCTCTGCCAAATAAGCTCGAGTACGTCGTCGATACATGGCAACACGTCGTTCATAAACACAACCGAATCGAACACCTCGCCCTCGTCTTCACGCAACTCGTGCAGGGGGACCATTGCCGCGTTTCGGACTTCAGCGAGGTACTCGATACGATGATTAAACGCCCCTCGTTTACGCTTCGACATTCGAATCACGACGCGCATCCCGACGCTCCTCGTAAGCGAGTCGAAAATTCGCAAGAGGGCCTTGGTCTGGTCCGACGAGCCGTTTTCGTAGATCGAGACAAACACGTTGTGGTACCCCAATACTGCGCCGACACGGAACAGCGTCGCAAACAGGTCGGGAATAACGTCAAACGAGTTGTACAGGTTGATGGCGAAAAAGTATTTGTGTCCCAGCGCGGCGAGTTCAGCGCTGCGACGCGTCATACCGTGTTCGTCCTCATGCCCTGCGGCCCAGGATCCAAATATCCCTCCACGCGAGGGTCTGCTGTGTCCGACGAGGGGCGTATAACGCTCTTCGACTTGCTTGACGTAGCCAGGTTGGGAGTTGCGTGTGCATGTCCTTGTGTGGTGGGGAGACAAGGTGGACAGCAGGGTAAGGATTCTGAAGCGCTGGTCAGGTGTGGGTGGGACTGTCGGTTGGTAGCTGTTTAGTCGGTGCGGTCGCGTTGATTTTAGAGAGGCTCCACCGTCCCATGTGGGATAACCATGCGACTGGAAGGGTTAGCCGCGAACGGCAATGAATCTCTAGACTCACAGATCGGCTGCTACTCCATAATTGCGACACACCCAAGCCGAGAATTACACCAATAGCAAGTGCGATAGGCGTTGGAATACGACGAAGAAAGGTAATTGCGGGACTGGGCTGGGCGGGTTTCATCGTGTCATGTATCCCAATTTTTTCGTGCAACAAAAGCGGATGTGTGTCTAATCAAGCTAGCGTCGCGCGTAAAGAATGTCGCTTCGGCACAACTGCCACCGAGAGAGGAAAAAAGTCGGCAAGTGGTGGGCTGCAAAACCAGGTCGACGGCGCTTGATCTCACCCGGGTCAAACAAACACAAACTTTGGACATCGCATTTCCTTGGAATTATTTTGTTCGTCGATGTAGAGTTTCGTTCCTGAATATCAATGCTCAATGGCACGGCGTTGGCGGTACGGCTCATGCCGAATGAATCACTATGGTTCCAGCCGCTAGCGTTGAGAGACACGCCAACCTCCTGAAACTCTGACTTCAAATGGCACCGTTAAGGCCGACTGAATTAACCATCAAACTCAAGCCGCAAGCTTCAAAAGATACGCTAGTGGTGCGCTAGTCTCTCTGCCCCTGAAACCCTCCTGGTGGCTGACAATAGCGGCGGGTCTCAAGCCATTTGCCCGTCGAAATTCGATCCACCCATACCATTCCAGTCAAGCAAAGACTCAGGGTCGCCAAACAAATTGGACCTAAAGCATAGCATAGCGCATTCAAGTGGACATATGCATATCGTGCAAAAGTGATGATAGAAACAAGTACAACAAACACACCAATCACTCTGCCTCGACAACAACGGTTTGCAGCCCCTGTATCGGCGGTTAGTGGAAGTCTAGTCGGCGGGAAGGAACTTGCCTTGAAGGCGTTCGGGGCAGTGGGAATCACCGACGCATAGACGTACAGCTTCTCCTTGGCGTCCTCGTCATCATTTCGCTTGCCTGTAAACGACAGGTTATATATAAATTAATAGAGATATAACGAGTACTTACGCTCAAGCT
This sequence comes from Ceratobasidium sp. AG-K, assembly GCA_037039685.1. Lineage (NCBI taxonomy): Eukaryota > Fungi > Basidiomycota > Agaricomycetes > Cantharellales > Ceratobasidiaceae > Ceratobasidium > Ceratobasidium sp. AG-K. The sequence continues at coordinate 4,898,217 of JAWNGF010000003.1, read as the reverse complement.
TGACGCGGACACGGTGAGGAACACTCTTAACACCCTGCTTCCAAAGCTCTTGGTTCAACCTGGGGTCAACTCGGACGTCCTTGACACCCATCGCCTACAACCCACTCCCACTTAGCCGAATCCAAATCCAAATCCAAACGCAACGAGACGCACCTTTTGCGCAAAAGTAACGACCGACTTGACCGCCCATGGCGCACGCTTCTTGAACGAACGTCCATGCACGAGCTTGTGTAGGTGGATCGTGTACTCCCGGGTGACGACGTCCTGGAGCGCGGAGCGGGTCTTGCCCGTCTACATAAACGATGGGTTAATGTGGGATAATGGTGCTAAATGTCGAGTCTGGCGTGCCTTTTTGTCGGATTTTGTGCGAGCCTGGGTGGGGCGTTAGCGAGGGATGTTTTAATAGTGCGTAATACGTACCATTGGGATTCGAGGATGGCGAGGGCGTGTGTCTTGACGGTGATGATGGCGACCCCGGAAGCAAATCGGATGCCGGGTGTGCGGCGCTGGTGGTACTTGCTAGTTCCATTCGAGGTGATAGATAACCGACAGGATTCAGCACTTAACTAATACTTTACTGATGAGTCTTTGAAACCGTTAAATTATGTTAGGAGTATTAAAACCACACATGACATGTACAGATACTGTTGCTTTATAGCCACGTCTTACCAATAGCAGCTTGTGATTGGCCTACAGAACTACGACCTCGGTACCGGCCCGACTTTTCAACAATCTCCAGACTTTAACTGCTTCCCATTTCAGCGTTTCGCGATTATATTAGACATTTACATAGACTATGTACACCGCCCCAATATATTGTACATCTTCGCAAGTCCTATCCCATGGTAAACGTTACAAACTAACTAAATTTACAACGACGATGAAAGTGAACAAAGTTGGGATCAGCTCAAATCGGTAAACCAGCTGCGTAAATAAGGATGATTTATGTACGATTCGCTTCTAATGATATCCACACACGGCTTCAAGCTAGCTAGTACCTCCTCTTCGGAGGGCTCGAACTTGCAGGATAAGAACCGCAATTTCTTGATTGACGGATTTATCTGTAATATCGCTTGTACGCCCGGGACATCAAATTTCCCGTCCACGAGGTATAGTGTATGAAGCTCGGGACAAAAAGGTACGCGTTCAGACCCTGAATGGGAGGAGCGTGCGAGCGCAGCTGAAAGACTGAGTCCAGGCATCGCGTCCAGAACAATGAGCGTGTTTAGCAACGGAACAGCCGCCAAGTACATACTGAGGGTACCTGTGTCAAGACGCTGTACACAAAGTGTTTTGACGTCGCTCCGAGCGAAGAATGCTCGAAGATCATCATCGCTGCTATTGCAATCCCGGCAAGTATGGTGTTTCGCTACTGTCAACTGTACAGTCAACTGCTGTGATCCGAGAGAAATGTTGGGCATCAGCCGGCCTAAGCGGCGCTGGTATATATTCATATCGAGTCGCTTAAGAGCTGGCATGATAATTGGTTCGAATGAGGTTTCCGGGGGGTCTCCCAAATGCAAGTGGTAAAGTCGCAGAGTATGCAAATTTGAACAATTTGAGAGTGTTTTCATAAGATCAGCCGCAGTGAACTTATAGCCCATCCTAACAAGCTCAAGAACAGTCAGGTTGTGATACACGGGACTATCCCAATCAAAATATGCCCTTCGCAAGTGAAGTACACGGATAGGTTCCAGAAACAAATCTAGCTGTTGTTGATTTGGCGCAAGAGCTTTAGGATCTATCTTTACCGTACGCGAATACAGGTTGAGCACAAGGGTATGAACAGTGCCAGGTCGCCCGTTGTTTAGCCAAAAGGACACAACGCTGAGATCCCGACAGTAGCCTCGAGGTTGACTTCGATTTCCCTTCAAGTACCCTTCCGAGCACAGAACACCGAGGTTGTGGACGTTGGCGCCCAAAACTTTCTGTAACATCTTGAACCCCTTCTTGGGGATTGATCCTCGACCATCAATGCAAAGACACATTGGTGCGCTGCTCGCTCGCCCAAGGCAGGTTTCCAGGCAGTCACGGGATTTGAGTTCACCCTGGTTATTGAACTTGACGTGAACGTGAGACCAGAACGTGGGAGTGTTGATAACGATTGTTCGCCAGCGAGCGCATACATGACTGAGGGTCTTCAGGGAAGGGACAGTTTTGTGTGCAGAGTCACTGAGATCCCACATGTGTGGAGGGTCAAGGTCGTGTGTATGATATTGGGGTTGGCCGACCATCAGAGAAAATATTTGATGCAAAATATCTGATGGAAGTGTGTTGATTGGGACTAATGGACTTGGTGCGTTGCGGATGGCTATCAACACCCGTTGCATTTGTTCGAGCCTATCTACGCGGAAAGACGTTGATTCTATATCGTCATAAGCCTTCAGGACGATTTTCTTGAGAGACTGAGAGTCGCTGAGACCGTGGGTGGGGCGGCTTACGCCAGATTCAAGCTCAGTGGCGCATCGGAGATAGTGTTGGATCGCATCGTCTAGCTTTTTCTGGGAGTCTCTCCATTTCTGATAGGATTTCGGTTGTTTATGCTCCATTTTAATCGCCACTGTGACGATATCGAAATATCGGGAGGGCCGCAGGTGGTGGCTTGAATGTCAGGCGACTCAAACCCAGCTAGACCGCACGTGCCCTCAGGGTAATTTGATGACCGGCCTGCAACCGTAAATTTATAGACTTTTATGAGGAACTTGGTGACTGTAATGGGAAAACTATGAATACGATTAATATCTGATTTTGAATATGCAGACTTCTGTAGAGGAAGATGGTCGCTCGAACCTCTGACCATGGTCCGGTGGAGCTCAGCGTCGGCAAAATCCGATTTACCCCCAGCGCTCCTCAAGGCAGCTGGCTTCAATATTGGGGGGGTGACCTCAGCGATTATGATGATCACTGATCGATCCTCAGGCACGAGCGCCCAGGCTGTCCATGACTTTCGGTTCGCTATTGGTCTTATCCCTAGGATTCAACTGCATTTATAGTATCCCAGGAGTATTAAGGATAAAATTACACGGACACATGCTAGACTGGATGCAGGGCAGTGAGGGAAAATCGGATACTGGACGTGAGTGGCACCCTGCCATGATATTTCCTAGCTTCACGTGAGAAAAAAAACCTATCCCACCGTAACATCTGCTAGCATTCTACATCGATGATATATGCGCACTGCTCCCGCTCCAAATCGGAGACTGTAATCTTTTAGTCTTGAAATACTCGAAACCAGCTTTCCGAATACCCCGAGAGAAAACTGGCCAAGCGCGCACCCCTCTTCTCTTCGGCCTGCCCAGTGGCTATGAATATACACGTAGCTTTAGGATGGCTTACACGTTTTGTTCGCTATAGATTCGGTCACCACCTGACAGGTTCCACCGCTAGGCAAGACGTAATTACCCATTCATTATTAGACGCTGGGTCTGGCAGCTGTCCAGCATTCTTCTGCGAGGCAGTGGTTAGCTGTACTATACGTACACGGTATCCGCATGGGCGCCTGTACTATCTCAATGGAAGGTCAACTATAAAAAGATCGGCCTTGGTGGCACCTAACTGCCCAACACACCATCTCCCAACCCAATATGCGTGCCTCCCTCGTCGCTATCATTTCCTTTGCTTTAGTCGCCGCAGCCGTTACTCTGAACAAACGCCAGGAGGTTGAGCTCCCCAAATGTGCAGAGGGTGAGCCTCGTACAATGTAGCTCGCGAAAGAAACTCACCCGATTCGCTCCAGATTGTCTTTCCATAACCGACACTGGTGATTGCAAACCCGAGGATACTGCCTGCCTATGCAGCTCGGAAGTATATACCGGAGCCATGCAAAATTGCATCCTGGCCAACTGCACTGAGAGTGAAGCCGAAGCTGCCTTGATCGGTTTTATTCAGCTCTGTGCCGCGTCTGTGAGTCACGCTCGGTTGATACAGGAATACAATCTAACCACCTTCGCCCATAGGGTGCGACTTTGACCCCGCCGGTACCCACAGCGACCCCCGCCTAACGTTTTTCTCTCTGTACGTCTCCTGAAATGTAGTGCAACCAAGAGATATTATACATCGCGCATTGTGAACCAGTTCCGATACACAATTGTGCAGTGACGTGCGCTTGATCGCAAATTTTAAGATTGGTGCACTCGAAAATTGCTTTACAGGAGGGCCAAGAACACTACGGACAGCCTAAACGCGCATCCCTCTTCACCTCGGACTCCTCCTGTGTCTAAGAATACACACGCAGCGTCGAGTGGTTTGCACGTTGCCGGCCATAGAGTCGGAAATTGCCTGAGGGGTGCCACCATCAGGCAAGACGTAGTTCCTATTCATTAGTAGACACTAGCGCCTTCCGGAGTCCAAATTTATCCCGCGAGGCAGTGGTTGGCTGTACTGCATATGCAGCATGTTCGACTAGGCAGCCGGGCTCTATCGATGGAGGGGGGGGGCATTATAAAAGGTTGAACTCCAGTACTGCCAAACCACTCACAACCTCCCAATCCAATATGCGTTTCTCTCTCGCTGCCATTATCGCCTTTGCCATTGTTGCCTCTGCAGGAGCTTTGCGCGTTGGCTAGGATGGCCTTCCCTAGTATGCTAAGAGTGAGTCCAACGCAATACCTAAGTGAAGCTCAACTAACCGGTTTCAGAGTGCCTCACTGAGACAAACACCTTCAATTATCAACCTGAAGATACCACTTGCCAATGCAAGTCGCACATGTATGTCAAAACCACCCACGATTGTGTTGAGGGAAAATGCGACAAAAGGATCACAAAGCCACCTTCACCTCCTTGACTAAGCTGTGCCTCCAATCGGTAAGTGGCACTTGGCCGATGAATAAACGTAATCTAACTAACTTACCCGCATCTAGTCTTGTTCTCTCCGCAAACGCTTTGATATGACGGACTCTGGGGTCGCAATACGCCTATAGTGTGAGCTAGCTATATGTGTCTCCATCACTCGGACACGCCTTTTGTGAAACCCAGTATCCGTATGGAAATTATATAAATCCATCGAGCTATAAGTCATACAGGATACGGCCAATACAACGAGTGCTAGACGTCCGATACAATAACGCCCGGCCAGTGGCAAGTACGTGTAGAATATTCTCCAGCCCAAAGGTGCGAGCGCTGCCACCCTGGTTAGTACTTTAGTCGCACATGTGTCGGTTTCTTCAACGTTCGTTTTCGAGATAGGTAGCACCACCGCCACCCGGAGATTGCCAAAATCAGTGCTGCAATCAGTCGAACACAAGAACTACAACGAGACAACATGCAGGCGGTTAGTGATACTGAGCCTCGGGGATCTGTCCTCCGAGGTATGTAATACCTACAAGGGCGACATGCGTTGAGTGCATCATGCATGTGCCCGAAGTGCATCCAACAGCAACAGTGATGGCTAAAGCAACCCACTCGTCTGATACCATCTACATAAGCCAAGTCCGAGGAAGCTGATGCATTATACGGGGACGGTATATCACTAAACTAAACCTGCCTCGAGCGTCGATTCAAATTGCCCACATAGAGGTACGTATCCTATTCACAAACTATTTCTTTCGTGATAGATCCATTCCACTGGTGCGTTTCCCCGGTTCGCACATCTCAGTTCACACGCCTTCACTGCCAGATGGTATACAGCATCCATATTCGACAATTCGAGCGTGAGGAAAACGTCAAGCTGAGCGTGATCATTAGCGTTGCTCAAAGTCTCATCTGCCCATCTTTTGTAAGTGTTTTGCACCCTGAGAACATTCCTCCACGCGAGGCTCTCCAATCTAATACGTTGCTTTATCCCTTTAGCTATGTCAATCGAGCCAAGAGTAAAGTGCCTAGATATATGCTAGTCCCGGCGTAAGCGGCATAGAGGTACTTGCTAATTCCATATGCTCAAACTACTGATAAGATAACCATGTCGATCAGTGCTTCTTTTTGTGAAACGCACATCTTGTTTGTGAAGTATGGGTCTTTGTCTCCACTCTTAGCGCAGATCACGATTTGGATGTCAGTCGAATGTCATCCCAACGTCAGCCTAGCCCGCCACCGACAATGCGTTTTGGCCAAGGCACCTCCCAGTGGCGAGTTGATCGACTTCGCCCTCCGCCTGCATGCGGTCAACGTTGCCACCTTGCCGACTTTAACTTCGTCTTCCCAGTGGGTCAAGAAGATCGAAAGCACATGCACCGGGTGCCGAGCCCTCCGTCTCGCCCCCAGATCTTCTCCCGCGATCATCTCCTGTCTAACTCTTATTGTTCCGGACTGATTTACACATTTTGTTTGCCATATCCGCCCTAGCTTCCGCTCCGATGGGACGGATTAAGGGTTTCAGGGCACCCCGAAATTGCCTAAATGCCCGTGTTTTTCACCTCGAGTCGTCGTGCAACTCTTGGTCTGCGCTCCCCTCCTTCCCCCACACTCACTATCATTCACTTCGCCATGCGTGCCTCTTTCGCCGCCGTTGTTGCTTTTGCTGCTGTTGCCTCGGCCAGCGCCTTTGACAAGCGTCAGGGAATCCCGTCTTGCGCCTTGAGTAAGCCGAATAGTGAATTCATGCCCAAGGTCTCCATCTAATCCATTTTAGCTTGCATGGCCAGCGCCAACACCGGTGACTGTGGTACCGACAATGCTTGCTTGTGCAAATCGGATGCATTCGTGCAATCCACCTACCAGTGCATTGCCAGTACCTGCAAGGGCGATGACCTCGACAAGGCTGTCGCTGCTGCTCGTGAACTCTGCCGTGCCTCGGTGAGTGGGTTTTGGGAACCACAATATTGAAATCTGACCTGGTTCATAGGGCGTGACCTTGACCCAAACCATCCCGGCCTCGACAGGTGGCTCCGCGACTGCCACCGCCCCGTCGACCGCCAGCGCCACCAGGTATGTGCTATCATCGTATCTTTTCTCGGCAGTCCGCTCACGTTGCCTGCAGTCCTGCTTCTTCCACTCCTACTTCCTCCTCCAACTCGGCCATCACCTCCGGTGCCTCTCCGATGGTCGGTGCCCTTGCCGCAATGGCCGGCTTTGTCTTTGCTCTCTAAGTTGGATGAGCTTGTGTTTTCGGGTTGATTCATTCGGTTCTTCGCGTTCTGTAGCCTGTTCGTTGCGTTCTGTAGGGATGACAGTTTATTGTATTGGCATTTTTTGGCGACCATTCTTTGTGTGATCTCCAACACGATCATGTGATTTAATCGCCAGTCACGTCGCTCGACAGCCTGAACCGTCAACATGGGAAGCATCTGGTTTTTATCTACTCAAGTAGCTCTGGACGCGCAGACCAAAAGTCATCCTTGATGATATCGATATGAATAACGCTAACCGCTGTTGGAGGCGGTCGTTTCTTCCCGCGCTTCGTCTTGCCAGTCTGAACTTTCACGTCTTCCGGTTCCGCCACTGACACATGGTCGACAGACCCGTCATCAGGCTGCATTCCCTCAGTTGGAATATCGAGGGGCGGGCGATCTATGATCTACAGGGACGCGTTATCACAACGACGAACTGCTGTTCGGGCGCCTGATCCACACACCTCTCGTACGAGGACGCTTCCTTTTTTGAATTGTTCTGGGAGAGCGTTGTAGTTTATCTCGTAGCTGGAGAAGAGGATTTCATGTTTATCTTTTGAGAGAGTACCCTGTAGATTCCGGGTTAGAGAGATCGAGAAGGAGTCGCAGGGCCTACTTTGAGCCTAGTCTCGGCTTCTCGGGCTGACAACCCTCCTTTTAGAACGAGCGCCCAGAAAGTTGTGTTGTATAGATTGTTGATGTGAGCTACGAACCATCATCGCATGTGCTCCTTGTCAAAACTTCTAGGTATAGACTTACTATCGGCCTGTCTCCACGCAAAGTAGTCCCTGATTTCCTGTTTGCCCGGATAAACTACGATTCGGCCATCAAATGAAGGTGGATATTGCAACCGGGTTTCAGGGAAAAAGGTCGACCAGTTGAAGACGTACGACGAAGTGAAGAGCGACGTGAGCATGGAAACTATCTTGCTGTTCTATGCAAACTTTTGTGAGTACGGAGCAGCGTGATCCGGGGTTGGGTACCTTTGCCTCCGATTATAGAGCTTTGTAGACTTCTTGAACAGGAAGCTATCATGGTATTGGTCAAATTACCGATATCGAGCTTGTAAATGACTTACCTGAACTCGTCGCTCTCCCCAAATCCAAGTACAATATCCGGATATTCCTCCATGACGGTTTGAGCTGCCTTGTCCATCAGCCGGAGAGCACGCTCGTCATTAGGCTTGGCGAACCCATGTGCATCGGAAAACCTGATATCGGCTCAGTCAGAGTAGCGCGCGAGAATCAATAGTGAGCGAGTACTTGTGGAATGCGTGTCCATCTATGCGCAAGACAAGGTGTGTATTAGGCAATAGTGGATCGGGAAGCTCAAACGAGCGAACGTAAGAGAAGCGAGTATTAGCCATATCGAGCTCCCGATTCGAGCTGGGCCGCCAAGATTCAAGCGTGTGTATTCAAGGGTGGCCGTCTCCGTCGAGTCAAATGCAGTGCGCCCCGTCGATCAAGTGCCAAATCAATCAGGAGGTGAAGCGCTCGGCGTTTGGCTATCTCATCTCCGCGCACGTGGTGTCCGGTGTGAATCCGACTGCCGACACCGATCGCATTTTCTTTGTTTGGTTTATATGGCCTCGCAGGTCATGAACTCCAAGAACCTGGTCTTCATGTGCATCACATCGCATTCTGACCTTCGTTTCATCCGATCGAATCAGAATTTGCTTAGCTATTATCTCGTCCACAATATTCCGGTTCCTCATTGTGCTTGACGTCAGCGACCCGCTTTGTTTCGTCGCGTACCTCTCAACCGTGCACAAAGGTCTTTAAATGGAGACTGATGAGATTTCCTTCAAGGGTAATGGTTTTGCCAGGAACAGACGTGCCAACGCTCAGGCCGCTGACCGGAGCTTCGTTACTGGCAGCTCGCGTACGCGGATCAGGTCGCTCGCCATCCTGTGCCTTGGGGTCATTGGGCTCGGCAGGCTGGGGTATAATAGTCTGGCCGGTACTCCGTATTTGAGTTGTGAGTTGCAATGTCCGGCTCGAGGCCGGACAAATGAAATAAGTTGTCGGTGGCGCCTCCTGTATATTTACCGCTCAATCTCGGCGAGATTCGGCCATATGGGTGGTTGCATGAGCGGTTGAAGTTGCAGGCGGATGGATTGGGTGGACATATGCATGAGTCTTATCCCCTGTAAAGTTGCAACCACCGTTTTCTATTGATTGATCTTGACCCGATGATATTAGGGTCAAGCAGGGGAGTTGGACGGGTAAAAGAAATCTGAACTATTCGGACCTCAACGAAGGTACCGTGTATTCGATCCACGGCTTCAGAGCACTAACTGACAGCTCTCCCACGACATAGCGGGATCATACTGGTTTGTCCATCGTCTCTCGCCCCACCCTCGATTTTGGTTCATTCAACCCGGTACTACGGAATGGTCTCGTCACGCACGCTTATACCCTGGGTTCTCCCATACTTAAGACCGCTGTGCGGGAATTTCTAGATCACGTATTGGACACGCAGTGGGATGACGGCTGGCTTGGACCAGAAACAGGCGATGAGTGGGAGCCGTGGTTGTGGGGTCGATACCCGCTTTTGCTTGGAGCAATCGGGATGGCCGAGGCGGAGCCAGAACTGGAAGGAAGGGTATGCTGAGTAGTTATGTCCGTACCTGATTATTAACCCATGTCCACAGATTGTGCATTCTTTGATGCGTTTCGTCAAGTTGTCCAATGAGATGCTTTGCCAAAGAAGAGACATCCAAGATTGAACCTGAGGCACCAGGTAGCAAGACTTTGCACTCGCCTCACAGTGGCTGCACTAATGGCAGACCAGGCACAATGGGTCCGACCAGAATCCCAAACTTTTATATGATACGATAGTGAGAGTCAAGAGCGTATCGACCGATTGGCGGAGTATCTTTTCCGAGAAGAAATTTCCGAAGAAGGCCGTTGCCGAGTGGAGAATTTATTGACATGGTGTGTAGGTATTAAAAAACTGACTGGTTCTCTAATTGCTTTACTTTTAGTAGTGAGCTAGCGGAGGGCTTGAAAGCGATGGCGGTCAGCTATCGGTTTAATAAGGATCGAGATGGCGGGTCATGCTGCCTGGAATCGGATATACCAATATCATGGCAGGCCATCTGGGATATTTGCTGCTGGTAAGCGCATGAAACCGAAGCCAATATTCACGTCGATTGATTGAATGGGGCAGACGAGTTTCTTGCTGGGCTCGATTCCGTGAGAGGGTACGCATACATAATAGTGTCGTTAATGTGCTTGCTTTATGGAACTGGCTCACTATAGGACTAAGCTTTGTTTGATGGTGGTAAGTAGTCTGTTCGTCGTGTGGGGATCCAATAATACAACCTCATCGTTGACAGGAAGCAATGTATTCGTGAGTTAGAAATATTGCACTTCTCAGGCGTGGGCCACTCACACCCATTTCAAGCGGATCGCACCTATATTAGGTCACCGGTGTCTCTTCGACAGCCGAAAGAGTTGGTTATCGTTTGATATCTCCAGGCGGTATCAGTGCTCATCCTTGATGTAGGTCGAACGTCAAGCCTATAAAGCTTTGCATGCGACAATTACAGGAGGTGCGCTCTCAGATACGCTCTTCGTTTGATCTAACCAATATAATAAAGACATGTGGGCACACCAGTATCTTCAACAGCAAAACCAGATCGCGGCTCGCAACATGACACCAAATCCATTTCATTCCGATGGGTTCGTTAGAATATTGTCCGGATTGCTTCACGTTGATCGCCGTTCTCTAGGCCATACGCCAACGTTTTCGGCTTAGAACCGGACTGCCCGTGAGTATACCGTACGCTTGGCTTATGTTGCTTACCGTCTCCCGCCAGTTGTTGTACCGTGAACCATATGCAAAGATTTCCCAAGTTTGTAGCGGCAGCATTTGTAACTGATCTCGATCGTACCGCCTTGGTACAAGTGTATAACGGCCCTTTCCAAGTTCGAACTACGCTTAGAGGTGGCGGGCTTGTAATTAGTCTCAGCCACAATCCGTCTGCTGATCGCTGAGCAGGCAATCGTATCAGCCTGATCGTCAATACAACTTATCCCTTTGGCGACACACTCGGCGTCCATATTACTGCCACCGAGTCATTCAATTGCTTCCTCAATATACCACATTGGGCAACTCGCCGTAATCGTGTCAGCGTTCGAAACAGCCAACAGGAGGCAGTCCCGGTAGTCATAGATTCACAGCTACTTGAACTCAAGGTCGACCCTGGAAACTCGAAGTTTCACATGTTGTATAATCCTCCTATTTGGGTTGAGTCTCGCCCCTGAAGCACAGTGGCGCTACATCGGTGGGTTTTGTGAGGCATACGCGATTCATTTGACCCTTGCTAATGGCTTCCGCCGTTTAGTGGGTCGCTCTACTACGCATATGACATACCCGGAAAGGTAAAAGTCCTTGATAGACATCCTGTGAATTTTACCGCTCAATCAAGTACCCGTTTCCACCCTGAGCATCCCTCTGCAGGATGAGAATCGTGCAGTAGATCTACGGATGATGCCGGCTGGCCAATGGCACTACGCCATAGACCCATCAACTGCGCGATACGAGCAAAATACTGAGCAACTCCAATCACCAGTGTTTGACCACAACGGCTCACCGAATGCGCTTCTAGTCTCGGCCTGCTTAGTGGAGTGGAAAGTAACTGGAGAGACGTTTGCGGAGCACCCACCCGAAAACCCGGAGTGTGTGTGACCTGTGGGGACCCTACGGCTTATACCATACGGGGTGAGGTCAACTCGAGTTTAAAAGCTGTGTTCTAGCTAATTGTTTGGTTATTCTCAGTCCACGAAATTGCGGATTAGCGAATTCCCAGTAATCAGGAGAAACAATACTATTGGTTGAAGCAACGGATCGTGCCTGTTTGCGTTATACCAAGAGCTCCAGCGTTTACCTTTACGGAGATGATTGCCATCTTTAGGACTATTTTGGAAATATGAAGCAAACAACTAATTCCCCGTGACTCGGGCAAAATCTCGGAGTTCGTTCGTCCTACATCTTTCAGCCACGATGAGTGATTCACGGAGCAGCTCTCGGGCGAATATATGTGTTTACTAGTGGATCAAGATGCCCCGGGAACGTATCCAATTGGGCAGTACAGTGTTCTGGTCAATACGCAGAAACCTCGGATGACCGAGTGTACTACTCAAATTCAAGAAGCATCTCAGCTCAGTGATGTCCAGTGCACGTGCGGCGCTGGAAATGCTGGGCAAAGTCGATGAGGTGGACGGTGTAGTAGTGGGAGCCAGGGTGATCCGGAGCAGAGAGCCTTTATGTGCAGTATAAAAGTCCATGACTGTTCAACCTGGAGCCCCAGGCTTCTTGCTCTGGATTGCCTTTCCCTCCCATCATGCGTTCAACTGTCGCCTCACTCTCCACTGCTGCCGCGTTGGCATTGCTTGCTTCGGCAGTTCCCTCGCCCAAGTATGTCAAGCCCGATGGCACTCGGTTTGAGCTTGATGGAAAGCCATATTACTTTGCTGGAGCGAATTGCTACTGGTGCAGTTTCACTGCGGTACGTGCTCGTGTATGCGCACGACTCAAGCGCTAACAATTTTACAGAACCTGACCGACGTCGAGATCGCATTCGATACTGCAGCCAAGGCTGGTTTGAACGTTATCCGCACCTGGGGTTTCAACGAAGTGTAAGTCTAGGCTTGGGTGTCTGTGGCTGTAGCTTGAAGCTGACCTCATCCGACAGCAATGTGACCCGAGTGCCCGGTGGCTTGCCTGATTATGGAGGTGAAGGCGCTGGCCCAACGCAGATATACTATCAGAGTTGGCAGAACGGGAAGCCCACCATCAGTGAGCAGTGCTTGGCTACTGAGCTATAACCAGGTGCTAAAGCTTGCATAGATCTCGGCGACAATGGCTTGAAGCACTTTGACAAGGTTGTCGCCCTTGCTGAAAAAAAGGGAATTAAACTAGTTGTGGCTTTAACTAACAACTGGGCTGATTACGGTGGAATTGACGTCTACAAGTGAGTTGCATTCACGTTATCATGGATTTTGCCAACTAATCGAGTTTTTAGTGTCAACTTGGGGGGTCAATACCACGATAGCGTATGTTATTCTGTCTCCACTGCATGGCGATATGCTAAAATATGATTAATAGTTCTACACTGAACCCAAGATCAAGGCTGCCTTCAAGAACTATGTTCAGACCGTCGTTTCCCGCTACCGCAAGAGCCCCGCAATTTTCTCTTGGCAGGTTCGTGCCTGGAGATTTACATCCCAGTTTGATTCTAATTGATCTATTTACAGCTCGGAAATGAGCCACGCTGTGGCGCTGATGGCAAGCGTAATCTTCCCCGTGGTCCCAACTGCACTCCTGCAACTCTAAACGCGTGGATCGATGAGATTTCCCGTTTCATCAAGGTGAGGATCAGCGCCATAAATATCATTCTGTCACTAAATGAACACTTGTCAGAAAATCGACGGCTTCCACATGATCAGCTCTGGCGAGGAGGGCTTCTTCAACTTCCCCGGCGACCCCGACTGGGCATACAATGGTGCCGATGGTACCGACTTTTACGCCAACACCAAGTTGCCCGCCATCTCGTATGGAACCTTCCACGCCTATCCCGATTGGTGGAGCAAGAGCCCCAACTGGGTTCTCAACTGGACCGACCAACACGCCATTGCCCAGCAAAAGATCGGCAAGCCTGTCGTCTTTGAAGAGTACGGTTGGCTCACTCCTGAGGCTCGCAAGGAGTATCTTGGCCTCGTCTCCAACTACACCCGTCTCGATGCGATCGTTCCTTGGCAAAAGGCTATCATCAAGAATAAACTCGCCGGCGATCAATTCTGGCAACTTGGTGTTAGCAACCTCTCCTTTGGAAAGTCCACTAGTAAGTTGATCTGAAGGCATACACGAAACACATTGAACTTATACATCAACTAGACGATGGGTTCACCATATACTTTGACGATCCCGAGGCCAAGACACTGATCTACGATCACGTCAAGGAGGTCACTGCTCGCAACCACTAAATAGTCAAACATATTGGAAAAAAGACCGGCTGTATTATCTTCGTGTACTTATTGCTACCTGTTGTACATCTTTGCTACTATTACCATCACTTTACCGTTTCCAAGTCCGGTAACGTGCATATATCTCACACAGATCAACTACAGCCAATCAAGAAATCAATTGAACCCAACAACAGACACCAGGTTGACTATAAAACGGATCGACCGACAAAGCAAGAGAACAATGCCAATCAAATAACGATGCAAGAAAAGTAAAGAGCGGTGGATGCAGAACTAGGTGGAGTGCTATGACTAACGAATATACAGGAATGCGCTTGGAAAGATAGGAGGGCGACGCGCGCGTGCAAAATACACAAGACTGGCAGATGGCAGCCGAGGAAAACATGATGATACAAAGCAAACGATTGGCTCGAGGGCGGAATAAGCATATAGAGACACTATGAACGAATGACGTGCCGGGATAGAAAAAGGTTATAATGAACGTATAAAAAAAAGTGAAACCCAAGAAGAGAAGATAGGTCTAGTCTTACTCTAGGACAGTTTTAGCTGCCCACTCGTGTATCCGACTCGGGCTCCGATGCGACCCAAACGAAAGCGCAACCAGGTTTTGCAACACATCGTCCATCGAGGCTGTCCGCTTTTCCCTCTCGGCAGGGTCAAACGCCCGGTTGATTGGCAAAGGGGTGACCGGAACATCGTCGTTAGCACCCAAACCTGAGAACGAGCTACGGCGCCGATCAGGGTTGTTGGCTTGAGTTGAATCCGAATCGCTGTTTCCGCCTTTGGCAGCTGCGGCAGCGCGAAGATTGAGATTCCCAACAAGCCATTCTAACCCTTTGATCTTGCGCTCATCCTCCTTCGCCTTGGCCTCCTTTTCAGCCACAGATGCCGCGAGCTCCTGAATGCGCTGCTCATACGCTCGCTTTTCGTCCTCGAACGACTTGAGCATGGCGACCAGCTGCTGGCTCATCGAATCAAATTGCTCGCGCTGGACAGCGAGCACGCTATTTAGGGCATGCACAGCGTCCGAGGCAACAGGCGAGGCCGGAATAGGAGTAATCGAGCCGGGAGAGCGTATAATGAGCGAGTCATACCGGGACCGTTGGGAATGCAAACTGATACGATGCAGATCAACGGGCGGAAGTGGGATCGAGCGAGGGCTGATGGGCGAGCTGGACGCCATTGGAGGCTCAGGCAGTGGACGAGGAGAAGGCGGCAAGGGCATAGCGGGCGGTCCTCCTCCAGGTGGAGGCAACACCGACGCGCCCTTCAACGGAGGACCCAGGAACGGATCCGCAGGCGAAGGCGGGGTCTGGAATGGATTCGCATTCAAAAAGAACTGTTGGTGTTGTTCCATTAAGCTATCGCGCTTTCGACCTAGCTCCGAACTGCCAGCGCTCAAGTCGAGTTCTAACCCAGTCAGCTCCCCCGGCTGGATGAAGATCTCGGCGGGGTTGGCCTTGAACTCGCGATAGGTCGGAATAGCGCTCAAGTTGAGTGGGTGCGGACGTGATTCCGCCCTTCTCGTACGTGCTTTGATGGAATCTGCCTCGCTGGGGCTCGAATTCCTTGGGGTACGCGACAGACGAACGCTCTTGGACGACGTTCGCGAGGGGCTAGCAGTCGGATTGCCCTTAGGCTTGGCCTCCATCGTATATGGCCGGCGTCGGGATGGAGGAGCTTCGCTGGGAGGGGCTGGGAAGTGCAAGCCGTCAACTATAATGGGGGAATCCGTTGGGGTCTTGCGTAAGGGTGAATCCACAAACACCTTCCTGGGAGACGAATTGGCTTGATCGTTCCGGGGGAGTGAATCAGTAAGTATCTTGAGCGGAGAAGTGTCCGTTGGGGTTTTGCGAGGAGATGAATCCAGCGAGGTCTTGCGGGCGAGAATGCCATTGACCTTGACAGTGGGGAGCTCGAGAGGTGACTTTTGCGGCGTGAGCTCGGGTGTTGGCGCAATGGATGCAGAAGGCGAAAACGACGCCTTAGGAGTGGACACCGTTGGAGTTGAGTCGGTGCTTGGCGGAGACATCCTTTCGGGTGAGCTGTACCCTCGCGGCCGCGTCTTGGGCGTGTGGACCCGCAAGTACCCGTTTTGCATTCCCGACAAGACTCCGTGACCAGCGGTTGGGGTCTGTTGACTGAACTTTGTCTCCAGGGCTCTTAGACGAGGAAGAAGGAGCGCCTCATCCCCAGAGATGGTACGGGGACGTTCGGTTGTTGACAATGTGCCATCAGAAGAGACCGACATGGAAGGGGAGTGAGTCTTGAGCTTCGTCCCGTCGGGATATGGTTTTAGACTAGGTGGCTGGGTCGGGATACTATCGGACCCGTCCGGAGCGGCGGGGGACGGCTCTTCTTTCGACAGGTTCGTCATTGAACCCAGCGACCGCGAGTACGACAGGGTTCTCGGCTGGGTAACTTGGGGCGTCGTGATCATCAGAATGGTCGTCCTGAAAACAAACTATCGTTAAGCCTGGAACCAAAGTCAAACAGCGCGCAGCTTACCCATCCCGTAACCTATGTTCGCGCGTATTGGGTGGCAGATGTCCAGACCACGAGCTTTGCAGGCTCGACCTCGTGCCCGAAGAGTTGGCGCCCTCCTGATCAAGATTGAGCAAGGGTAGGATATGGGATAAACTCGTTCGGGTTTCCCCGCTCTCCTTCCCATAAGGAAGAGCCGGTAAAGGTACGGGGGGAATGTCACTCGAATTGGCCCCAGGGCCGACGCTGGGCCTACTCTTTTCTCGCCTCCGTCCACCAATACGAAATATAGACGACTTGGTTCGCGAACGCGTCGAACTAGCACCTAAACCAAGATTAGCGACCGGATATAGTCAGGGTGTTGATTGAACCTTACCATCCCGGTCATCCTTGTTCAACGACTTGTCGACAGGAGGACGTGCGTCTTCTGGACCAGTGTCCCGAAGAAACTCGCTGAGGTCGGCCGTCGAAGCGCGGTACGATTCCCCAACCACGTCGAGCAAGTCATCGCCCAGAGGAAAGGATGAAATACGGCGAGCTGACTTTGACGTAATAGGAGGTCGTGCAAAAGATCCCATACTGCGACGCTTGTATTCGCGTTCGAGGCCGGTCTCGCTGACCCTAAAGGAGTGTGGATTTGGCGTGGAGGTCTCTGGGTCGGGGATGTCAGGAATAGGCGTGATGTCTCCTTGAATGAAAGTTGCGGGTCTTTCAGCGCTACGACGTGTGCTGTCGTAACTGTTACGAATGCGATCTCGTGTCCCTCTAGGCAAGGAGGCGAAGATAGAGGGAAGAGTAGGTGAGTTGGAAGGGCTAGCCTCGACACGGGACAAGGGGCGATGCCGACCGGTAAGCGAGCGGGCGAACACACTGGGACGAGAGTTGGTGCGTTGTCGTTTGGGGATTTCAGTCACGTCCAACTGTGAGCTGTTGGCTGAGGGTACTGGCGAGGGTGCTCGATTCCGTTCGGGTTTTGTAGCAAAGAGAAAGGCCAGAGGACCACGTCGAGAATGATCAGGCTTTGAAGACAAAGTCGGTTCACGGGAACGAGTGGTGGCGCCGAAGTCGCTGCTGACGCTGGACGACCGGGAGCGAGAAGGAAATGGCCCGGCCATTGCAAGAGACTCAGGGGTACGTAGACCAAGCCGGGGAGAAATAGGGGACCGAACGTTCCGCCTGGCCAGAGACGGTCATAGACAACACCAGTGGCGCGGCTAAGAGGGGCGGGAACAGGAGCAATGCTGACTCGCCTGGTCTACTTATGCATCGCCGTCGTGATTGTAGAGGGAGAAAATTAAATGTATGATGCTTCTAGTCCATAGTTGGCCAAGCTGTCGGGTCTGTCTCTGGTGGCACGTTTGGCGCGGGAATACTATTCTTCAGCCGGCCCTGCACACCAAAGCCGTATCTCCTGTGATCAAACACATCCATCACACTATACCCATTCAAATATCCGATTTGAGACAGTTTCGAGCCGCGTTCTATGTTGAGAGTGGTAAGCAACCTAGTCAAATTTGCGCAACCCTGAACATCAGGAAGTCCGGGAAGGTTTCTAATCCGGTGTTAATAGGGTACCTTCGATCACATCAAGGAATCAAGTTTGGTGCACCTTTATCCTTTTGTTCTGTGTTTATTTTAACCCACACATATTGTATGCTGAAGTCATTCATCAGAACATGCACGATGCGATTAGGCCAGCTCTAGTTCCTCTCTGCAGTTTTTCGAAGTGATAAAAAAGCAAGAGCACATGCAGCCCCGCTTCTAGCCGTTTCAGGTCAAGGGCGCAAGCAACTGTGATTTTGCCACTAAATGGCATTCCTGCCTGGACCGTCGAAGACCGGCAATATTGCCCGCGACTGAGTAATTAACATGACGAGAGGTCTAACTTTGCGGGTAAGACCAAGGGAGGCTAGGAACATCGCTTGCTGAGGTAGTTTTGGAAATGTCCAGACCAAAGCTCACAGAGTCAGGTCGCCCATGATCGCGATGACTGTGATATCGATAAATAGGGTTATCAAAAAGACAGTTCAATTGTACCTACGATGTAGATTCTATCAAGGCCATCTACCATTTTACCTTCAACAAGGTTACAGTTGCAGCAACAACGGCCAAAGTCAAGACTGCAGCGACACTCAAACCGATGGCAACGCTCTCGCCAGGTCCCAGTTTCTCGAATCCCGTTGGCACTTCGCTGACTTCGTGGCGCGTGTCATTCGAGGGTCCAAGAAAGTCATCGCCAGCAAGGGAAAAGTACGTTTGCGACGGTGTGCGTTTGTGTTGGGGTAGAGCGGGCGTAAGTGGAAGTGTTTGCACACTCAAATCTGACAGCGACGAGCGGGCCGAGTGTGCCATGGTCGTGGTAAACAGGAAGCGCCCTGGAAACACGTGACAGGTCGACACCATATCCGCGCCCACCTGGTTTGACCAACCATGGCGGACAATATTATAACCATAAATATTGAGTTTGGGTATGTCTTGCTCCAATCTGACATAAAGCTCCCGTGTTCAGTGTGCGAACAACTCCCTCCCACTAACACCCATGCGATTTTATCCGGCAGTGGCGGAATGGAATTACTATTCTCCAATCAACGGTCCCATATTGTCGATCTGCCTTCAACCACACCTACGGGCGAGCCGGTCGATTTGAAATATTTGATTCACCATATGCGAGACCACATGCTCAAAGAGCGAGAGGAGCTGTTCATCGAAGGGGGCACCGTGTGAGTTTATTCAACCAGGCAGAACTCAATCCTAACAATTGGTGTGGTGACAGACGCCCAGGGATTCTAGTTCTAATCAACGATACCGATTGGGAACTGGAAGGCGAGGGCGCGTATCAATTGAAGCAAAATGACGAGATTGTTTTTATTTCTACTCTTCATGGCGGGTAATATCATACCAATTTCCCCATCTGTTGGCCCTGCGCTCGAAAGTCTTCCAGGACAAATTTCGCCCGCCCCCGCCAATGCTTCACCCTCAACCGGATGACAATGGGGATACTCATTCGTCATTTTTGATGCATTGTGATTCACCTGGGCCGTGGAAGTGGACCGGACCCGGCTATGTGACTGGGCCACTTGCACAGAACGGCCGTTCCCATTGTCTCGCTGTGTCCCAGTGAAGGCCACTTTTTGCACACGTGAACTAGACAGACCGTGTTTCTCGTTCTAGCTTGATTGTTCAAGGCCGTCGACAGCACGATGACGAGCGAAATTTCTACCAACCTTTCGGGCGGCGTCGCATATAAAATCACCAGTTGGGACCTGCTAAACAGAAATAGCTGGGTCTCTCACCATGCTCCATTGCCTCTCCCTCACCGTCGTAGCGTTCGTAGTTTTATTCGCTGCGTTCGTAAGTGCGGACTTTCCCGCTTGTGCCGAGCGTAAGTGGCGCCTCTTTATCATATTCGCAGGCTGACCAATTGGGCTATAGCGTGCCTTGGCCAAGCCTCGGCTGGCAGCTGCAGCTACACGGACAATAACTGCATGTGCCAGCACGCGAGCTACTGCAACGCCACGAACCTGTGCTTTCGCAACTCGTGCTCATATGCGGATTGGAAGGCTGCGTACGATTTCGCGGTGTATCTGTGTAACCAGGCTGTAGGTTTTGGTTTCATCTCGCGGGATTTGTTTGGTCGTTCATCCTGGTTCTGGAATGGATCGTAGGGCGTGACGTCGAAAAATGTCATTAACCCTCCTACCAAACGGGCGCGCGCAATCGAGCCGGAAAGGACATTCGCCCTGGTATATGCTAGGTCAGTTTGTTGATCGAAGCCCTTGTACCACCCTTATGGACTGATCCGCAGGCGCACCTAGATTGGTTTGATCGAAAAGCCCGTGGCGTTATCCCCTAGCTGCCTCAAAGTTGGTTCGTAATTCGATCTGTGTTTGATTCGTTCGGCTCCGCGATGGCGGTGCTCTTGTGCGTTTTTATTCGTTCCGCCCTTGGTTTACCAGATTTACTCTGATTTTTTGTGGAGGCAATATGGTTAGGCATTTGTGAATTTATTATTTTTAATCTACCATGTACGACTCTATATTACGGTATTTGATTCCGCTCGCCTCTCTTATGGTAAAAGGCAGCCCTCAAGGGGCAGTCAGTCGTCAAATGACAGTTCCCATATTGGGACTAGGGTCGACTACAAAGAAGCGTCTGTTCGGCTCCCGCATTGGCTTCCACCGACTCAGGCGAGACGGCCCGCAGACGGCCGGTGCCCCTCGGCACTTACGTGATACCTATGCCCGGCCGGTTGCCGTACCTATTACCGGAGCGCGCCCGTATTGACTCGAAGGCCAAACACTAAGTCAGACTGGCTTAGATTTATTGCTCGAACAAGTTGATAGACATTACAAACGAAAATTAGACTGAAATAGTGTAGTTATTAGCATAAGTAAATACATGGGTGAGTTAATGGAAACTATGAGACTGTTTTCGGTATTGTCGCCTCTCTGGCGAAGCTGGAATGGGGATGTTGTCCGTGTTATGTTGTGTGGAGGGCTGGGCTTGACTCTGTGTTGGCGGGAACGAGGGTGCTGTCGTACGGCGAAGGAGGCCTCGAATCCTAGATGATAGAGATTCGAGGGCATCCGCATACCGCTCGTATTCCTGTCGGTGGATGGAGACTTCCATGTCTCGGTAGTGGATATGGTCCAATGCGGCGTGTATGCCCGGGACGAGCTTCATAGTTTTTTTCATGGTGTATGTCGTGCGTGCAATTAGCTGTTCGGAAAGGCCCCGCGCGCTAGTGCTTTCGGGCTAGAAACAAAGTTAGATGATCAATAAGCGCTGTTGATGGTCAATAGAGTCGCGCCCACCTCATCAATTTCGTGGCCCGACAACGACGACACATACTCGTCGCTCTCGTCTTCCTCGCTTTCTTCTGCGTCCCTGCTGTCTCCGGGCCCCTCGTCTTCCGTGTTCGTGTAACTGTAGTTGTTGCTGTCGTCTAGGTCATCCAGGTCGTCTAGGTCGCCCAGAAACCCGCCCCGCAAGGCCTCGTCAACGTAACGAGCCGCTCGCGACACGGCCGTGTCCGCACTCGGCTCGGCCGCATTCGCGTTTGTGGTGCTATTCGAGACGTCGTGTCGCCCGACCAGGACGTATCGATTCGCGAGGGCGTGTATACGAATTGCTGACGCCTTGTCGACTGGCAGTTCAATGTCGGGCGTGTACACGATCGGGTCGTAGGGCTGGTACTGCAGCGCCCAGGCTCGGAAACTGCGCGTCTGGCATAGCCCCGCCCGAATGTGCTTGCACGCTCCGCCGCGCTGTGCAAAATCGGGGCAAGAGCACGACGCACTCGAGTCGAACCCAAACCGGACCCTGTACGCGATGGGGGCACCGCCTGCGTCCGTCGAGTTTAACGAAACGCAGGTGAGTAGAATACCTGTCTGTTGCACGACAGGGATACTGACTCGGTTCGATTCGAGCAGCATTCTAGCTTCATGGTCTCGTCGTGGGTCGTTCTGCAAGAATGCTACGACGGGCTCGATTGGTTTATGAAGGCTGTTCCCCAGCAGCTGAGCTGCACCCGGGATGCCTCCCAGAGCCCGCCTCACCATTACTCGCTCCTCCTCCTCGAGCCGACGCTGCAGGAAAATGCTTGGGGCAATTTTCGTTGCGAGCATCATTACCAGGGTATCGGCTCGGACTCGACGACCACCTCTCGACCAGCGCTTGAGGTGCTTGTGCTTCAACAGGCCATTGAAGGACTCAAGATGATTTGTTGTCGGTATGATCCCCTCTAGTGGAACCTGTATCACCGCGGCAGCTGATAACCTCCCAAACTCTGACCAGCTCTCCCACAGCGCCCGCGTTAGCCAGTAGGATGACAAATAACGGACGTGTGAGAGTCCTTTGGCTGCAGCGTGAGCATAGGATGTGGTCCTGGATAGCTGGTTCAACAATGCAATCTCCTGGTGTACCAGGTTCCAGGCCTTCTTGAAGTCCGTCGAGTGGACGAGCTGGTTCTCAAGGGCGATGAGATGGTCCCGAATGGTCGACGCGCCGGGCATGCTTTTAGGTAAGAGTTTGGCTTGGTGGTTTGTCCAACATTGGCGGAGGTGGAACTGACAAATGAGCAGGCGAATGTCGCCGAAAACATTGAGGAGAGCTCCTCGCTCTTTGAAATCCGTGTCGGTAATTGCAACAGCTGGTCTAAACTCAGCTTGACGGTAAGAGGAGACTGCTTCCCGCCACTGCGCCAGCAGCTTGACCAATATGGACGTGTCATAGCCACCACATGTCGACTGGTTGCCAGCGGGCGCAGAGAACAGAAGGAATGCAAGAGGTACGCCGTGGTTTTGTTTGTCAACCCCCATCACAATGAATAACAGCAAACGTCGGTCACAGACTCCGAATGTGCCATTGAGGAGGATTTGTTTCCGGTGGCCGTACTGCCAAGCAGCCTCCTTCATTTTGTCTGTGGCAATGCAGACCTCAAGACGGTTGTTTCTCTCGGTTCGGGCAGAGTAATGGAAAATGGCCTGGGCAAGTGCTGGATGATACGACGGGGATTTTGGTTCCAGCCAATCATGGATATTCTTGTGCGGCTGCTCCTTTACGTTGATCCCCTGAGTTCGGAAGTACTGACTGTATAGGCTTGCAGAGTCATATCGGCGTAGAAGATACCGGTAACCCCCCAGCAAGTCAGACTGGCCACAATAACGACGCCCAAGGACCATCTCATGGTTCCGTTCGTGAATTTCTGAAATGCTATACAGGCACGGTAAGTGTTGGGTCAATTTTCTTCAGAAAATACTCACGTTGCCCCATTATGTAGCTGCTCTAAGGCCATCTCAGACACACTCGGGTGCAGTGGGAGATTGGGAACACGGTTAATAGGGGCATCTTGGCATTCCTGGCCGTGTTCAAGGTAGCCGTGTACGCGTCGAATCTTGCCTGTTGACTGCTCTGTGATCAGCTCAACATGTGCAAGGCAACCAGTAAATCCATATGGTAAGCGGCGCTTCAGTGTCTTCCGGAGCTGGTGGTCAATGCCACAGGTGCTGAAAATTGAGTCAACTACATGTTGTGTTCTAGGGTGAGAATGTACATACCATTGAAACAATACACGTTGGTGCTTCTCATTTGTGTTATTGCTCCATTGTGTTGTCCATTTACTTCCCAGCTCCTCGAGTGAAACGGCATCCAGCTTGTGAGATACCAACAGCTCCTGTGCATCCGACTGCTGAGAGTCGTCAAACTGCTGGTCTATGAGCTTTGGAGACTTCAAGCCATATAATGAGTCAAGTGAACCACGTTGAAAACTAGTGAGAACTAGTGTATTCAACTGGACCTACAACATGAACATTAGCGTATGTTTCAGTTCTAAACAAAAGAGCTACCTTGGACTGTGGTACAGCTACTCTTCGTGTTGGTGATGCAATATTCTTGGGTGTAAGCACAGGTGCAAAGCGTATAGACATAGCTCCCAATGGAGTGTATAGCATGACTAATAAGGTAGTAGTACAAGTAAGGTGCAACAACGGTACACGTGAGCTACCTAGGTATTACTAAGCGGCACCAGCACTGGCATGGAATTACCGAGTGGCACCGGCCATCTGCGGGCCGTCTTGCCGGAGTCGGTGGAAGCCATGTCGGGAGCCGAACATGACGTTTCTTTGTAATCGACTCTAGTCCCAATATGGGAACTGTCATTTGACGACTGACTGCCCGCCCTCAAGCGCATATAGCAAGAGCGGATTGGGTAAGTGTCGTGACGTCACGAGGCTGTCATGTCTATCACTATTCTTCGTAACCACCACACTCGGCCTGCGCAACGTATACCTGAGACTTTACACCCAACATAGGACTCCAGACGCCTTTATCCAGGGAATGGCCACCTTGCATACCGAAAAGCAGCTTTCAGACAAGCTGCGGTTCGCTGTGGCTGTGGTTTCAAAGGCCGCACTTCTGAACCCACCCGAGGCCTTGAAAGTCGGCTTGGACGACGTAGTAGATTGGTGGAGATCAACGGGGGAGGTTTGGCTCCACAACGTTTGCATACATGTGGGTGGTCTAATTGCTACCTGCTTCCTATCCTGATGTACGGGCGTAAGCTTGGAATCGATCCACCAATTCTACCTCCCGAACCAACCCTTCAGGATGCAGAATCTCTAGCTGGAACAATATCCCCCAAAGATTACCCCGGCATTACATCTGCTCTACTTACCGCCACAGTCGTCCCAAGCTCCAAGACGCAAGCAGAAGCCCACAAACAGTCGTCCGAAGCCAAAGCTTCGGAAACCGTGGCTAGGGCGTTTGGATACACCGCCGCCTCTCGTGCAATCCTTGCACATGCGCTCAAGCTGTTATCCATCCCGCTCACGGATCTATTGACGGTAGAGAAGACGCTAGGCCGAGAGCTATTCCACGAGCTGAAAGAGGCAGAAATGAAAGAGAAGAGTGAGGCTGCACGGAAGCAACAAGAGGAAGGATGGGGTGGGAAATGGGGGAGGTGGGCCGCCACAGGGGGCGGAGTCATTGTGAGTCTCTCTCCCGTGGTTCGGGTAACTGTTATCTGAGGATATGTTAGCTGGGTGGCGTGGCGATTGGTCTCACTGGAGGTCTTGCGGCACCTGCGCTTGTACCACTTCTTCCGTTCCTAAGCGCATCCACCGCTCCAATCGTACTAGGCTCTCTATTCGGCGTCGCAGGGGGAGGGCTCGCTGGAAACCGCGTCAGGAAGCGCTGGGGTGGAGTAGAGCAGTTTGAGTTTGTTCAGGTGGCTGGCGGGAACCCAGATGCAGCTGCTCACACGACAACACCCACGTATGCTGTGTATCGAAGCAAGAGGCATACTCCAACGTTGAGCGAGGAGAAGTTGGATGCCAAACCCAGTGGACCCATTCCCCCGAGTCTGATTGCGACTATATGCGTCCCTGGAATCTCACTCGGGTCTGAAGACGAAGGGCTAGATGCGTATAAGAGTACTGTCAAGACCATACTCGCCAATCCTACTCGGGACGTGTTTGTGCTAAAACATTCTCCGGACGGTGCGCACTTTCGAATGTGTTCACGAATTGTGGCTGAAAGTTAACAGTGATGCTCTCTGTTGGAGAGTCGTTGAATACATGGATCCGGACTAAGCTCCTTAGCAAAGCTGGAAAAGAAGTGCTCGCTCGAACCGCATTTAATGCGGTTCTTGCTGCAGTTTCGCTCCCTATGACAATATATAGGTTTGTATCCCTTATTCAACTAAGGGACAATGAACTGAATCTCGGATCAGCACTACAGGGCTTGCGCTGGACAACGACTGGATTCGTGCTTGCGACAAGGCTCGAAAAGCGGGTGACTTGCTGGCTGAAGTCTTGAAGGAGAAAGTGCAAGGAGAGCGACCAGTAACTCTTGTAAGTAATTTTCTATTGTCCAACTGATTACGATCCATGATACGACAATCCTAGGTAGCATCCTCGCTTGGTGCACTAGCCGTGTTCAGAGCATTGCTTGCTCTTGCTGATTCAGACTTGTCAAATGAGCCGCTCGTCGATAGCGTGTTCTTCATATCACTGCCTCAAGTCATCTCGGCTGATGAATGGGCAAGCATTCGCCGAGTAAGTTTACGAGTGTGTCCCAACAAAACTAGTTACTGAAAGTGGCCCTAGGTAGCGAGCAGAAGAGTAGTAAATGTGTATAGTTCCCGGGACTTTGTTCTTGCTGGAGTCGGACGCTTGCATGAGATTTTCAGCGGCGCTGTATTCGGAAGCATGGCTGGGTTGAATGCTGTAAAGACCCCTGGCGTTGAGGACATAGACGTGTCGGAAATCGTCGGAGGTAAAGTGACCTACGTTATTCAGGCTGAAACTCTAACCGTTCTGGCAGGTCATTTTGATATCAACAGCAACATGTTGAAGATATTAGAGGCAGTCAAGGTAAACGAGTAACTCCGCGTATCGTATGGATATTGTGCATGCTGCCCGAACTGAATTAATACATAATATCGTCGCATTCCTTGAGACTCGGTCGGACGCTCGTTCGCACGACGACCATCTCACTAATCTTTCCTCTCAACTTGACGAGGGTGCAGCCTGGCCCGTCTGTGACAGCAATTGTACCTGTAACGGATTGCATGCGCACTCAGGGTCGCCGAGACAGCACGCCCAGAAGTTGAAAATTATGCCTAGGTTTAGGACCCGTTATACAGTGTATCAACTGTGGCCTTATTTCCTAGCAGGCACAATCCGAATCCGTTATTTTCCGATACCCCTGTGCCGGACAACCCAGGGCGGGTTGACAGCGGAAGCAAACCTAGCCATCGCCACCGTCTTGAAGTGTTGCCATAAACCCTTGTGCACCATAACTGATGTTTTCAGCAACAGTTTTATTAGCTCTCCTCAACTTGTCTTACAGCGGAAATAAGCAACTTTCTAGGTCCGAGTCGCCTAGCAAACCAGGATTCATCCGACACCGTGTCCCCGATAGGAAGTCTATTAATGTTACGCGTTAAGCTTTGGCTTCATCTCAGCGACCAACAGTGCTCTCGTTTTTCGGATGTCTTCCTAACTATGGGGCGTTGACATTGTAGCTCATTGGGTGGCTACCGGCAAGCGCTTGGATCCGTTACCATTACACATTCTCGAAAATCATCTCCTCTTGTCGATCACCCAAGTGTAACCTTGCCGTGATTCGCACTTCCAACTTGAATCAAGCGCATATCTGTTTTAAATTGACCTAGAAGAGACAACCTGCCGTCACACAGACTGACCGAGGTGAAATACTCGGTGCTTCGCTCATCCTACGACCACTGACTGTCTCCGACGAGGCTACACAATGCTAGCCGTAGCGAGTAGTTCGCGCTCAACGATTTCTCGCATCGGGCCCCGAAGCTCAATCTTTTGTCACTATGCCTCTCGCCATGTATCATCTAATCCTCATTCGGACGTGTACGAAGAGTTGGACGAGATAGACCCAATGCTAGCTGAACTAGCCAAACGAAAGCGAAAAGCAGAGTGGAAGAGGAGGCAATCAGTAAGCACACCATACCTAATTAATTTAACCACAAACTTATGCTACCCAGGGCAATTTTCTGGACCATATCATTGTACAAGCTCGAGGAGGTACACTACCCACGCCGACTCATACCGATTAACTTATGCCTGTTATAGGTAGAGGAGGGAATGGATGCGTAGCCTTTCACCGCGAGAAGTTCGTACCGTTTGGACCGCCTTCGGGAGGAAACGGTGCACGAGGAGGTGACGTATACATCCTTCCGACTCCGAACCTTACCTCGCTCTCGAGTGTAACTAAACGAGCTCGAGCCGGAGCGGGGTCACACGGCCAAGGAGCCTGGCGACACGGAAAGAGAGGCGAAGATTTGATCATTCGGGTACCTCTTGGGACCGTCGTACGTGAACTCGTCGATGCACGGAAGCCCAAGGACGCCTGGGAGAGCGAGGAGGAGGGCTTGCAGGGCTTGCCGGAAGAGGAGGCCGAGAAGCGGAGGCTGGAGCAACGATGGGTACACTATCCCATGCATGAGGAAGAAAACATCCAGCGCGAGGACTTTAGAGCTGCGCAAAAGGCGATCGAGAGGGAGGAGCGTGCACAGAGGCGGGAAGAGCTGGCGACTATGCGTGATCCTATGCATCTCGACTTGACGCATCCGATGGGCTCGCCGCTCTCGGCATCCCAGCCGTGCTACTCTCGACAAATCGACCCGGAAAAGGGGTACCTAGTCGCATCGGGTGGGGCGGGCGGCTACGGCAACCCATACTTTCTCTCGTCAACAAACAAGTCACCCAAGTACGCTACCCGAGGCCGCGAGGGCGAACGAGTCGCACTCGAACTCGAGTTGAAGCTCTTGGCGGATGTAGGACTCGTTGGGTTGCCAAATGCAGGCAAGAGTACGTTGTTGCGCGCGTTGACAGACTCCAAGGCCGAGGTCGCACCTTATGCATTTACGACGCTCAACCCTCAAGTCGGGATCGTGCGCGTCTGGGACGACGGGTCGTTTGGAAGCCGGGACACGGGAGCCGTACTCGACTCGACCGAGACTCGAACCACATCCTCATCCGAACACAAGATCAAGTCGGTCGGGGGGCTGCACACCGAACAAACCCGGTTCACGATCGCCGACAACCCAGGCCTAATCGAGCGTGCGTCTGAAAACGTCGGACTCGGGCACTCGTTTCTCAAGAGCATCGAACGCTCGCTCGTGCTCGTGTACGTGCTGGACTTTTCTGCGCCCGAGCCGTGGAGGGATTTGCGTGTGCTACGAGACGAGCTTGAGATGTACCAACCTGGGTTACCGTCCCGCGCGCGGTTGGTCGTTGCGAACAAGGCGGATTTGGTGTCGAGTGAGAATGAAGAAGAGCGGGCTGCGGCGTGGAAAAAGCTAAACACGCTACAAAAGGCCGTGGTGGAGATGAGCTGGGACGATGGTGGACAGACTAACCCGCTCGAGGTGATTCCGATTTCGGGCAAGTACAAGCAGAACCTCGCGCGCGTAGTCGCCCGGATGACGCATCACGTAAAACTCGCTCGGGTGCGGGCAGCAGAGGAGGATGCGCGGCAAATGGATGATATAGATTGGTAGGACATCTATGCGTGCTGTATATAGTTCTATACACCTCTGTGTCTACACTACCGCGACGGGAACGTACTTGACCTGACTCGAGGCCTTGTACGACAAGAACGCATTCCATGGGATGCTGATGGCATTGACCGCGAGCAAGCGGTGTTGGAGGGGTATAAACTATCGCGGGTTGAGCGGCCGCATACACCCATCAAATTTCAACTCACCGCCTAGAATCGAGTTAGTCCGAACAGGGTTGGAGGGGAATGCACTCACCATGTTTATAGTCTGGAATGGAACAAATAGGGTCTGCGACGAAGTTAATCCCGATTCTTGGTCAGGTTGGTTTACTCACCCAATTGGCGAGCAGGGTGTCCTTGTACGTCTACACCACGCATGAGTACCCGACAGCCCACACACCTCGGACTCACATCGTTCAACTTGCGCTTGACGTCCTCGATGCCCTTGCCCTCCAACAACGTCGTAGTCCCAAAGAACAACCCCACCGCAAACGGCGCAAACGCAAACTGGTCCAGCGCAACCTATTCACCCGTCACAAACCTCTCCTAAACGAGCACTCTTCACTCACTCGTGAAGCAACAAGCGCTGGCTTGGACTTGATTGGCAACCGGTCGAGCACCTGGGAGAAATGATAGTGTCTGGGGTCGTGCGGGGCGGGAGTGTGTATTTCCCTGAGGGTGGACTTGCCTTGTACCTGGACAACCATGTCAACGACCGTTAAAGTATGGTACGTGGAAAATGGTTGAACCACGGGTATCCCCGACTCCAACCCGCTCATTCCAGTGATTATTACGGACTCACCACCGGACGACAATCGGCGCAAACACCGCGCCGCCG
This sequence comes from Ceratobasidium sp. AG-K, assembly GCA_037039685.1. NCBI lineage: Eukaryota > Fungi > Basidiomycota > Agaricomycetes > Cantharellales > Ceratobasidiaceae > Ceratobasidium > Ceratobasidium sp. AG-K. The sequence continues at coordinate 4,868,326 of JAWNGF010000003.1, read as the reverse complement.
TACAACCCCAACCTCCCCGTGCGCACCCAATCATGCTCCTTCAAACCCCGCCTGTCGACGGCTTGTTGGGCGACAATGTCCCCCGTGGCGAATAATATCGCCGTCGTGATCTGCAGACTGATTAGGTTTGACTTGGTTCAAGGGGGTGGACTTGCGCATGGGCCGAGGAGCGGACGGCGGGTCATGAAGCGGTTGTAGGCTTGCATTGTCGTTGATCGGACTGGAGTTGGGTAAGAAATTCGTCGGGTGCTGGGGCCGGTGAATTTGGGTTTGTCGACGGAGGGTGTGGGAGGGTTGCACGTGAGTTTTTGTGTTTTGTGTAAATTGTGCTCCGTATGGTTTTATCTCCGGAGGATGTCTTTATGATGTCGAACGTCGAGCGGTTCAAGTCTTGGGATTCGCCGGCTCGTAGAATGCCCAACGCATAGGCAATCTATCAGGAGCTCGCAACGAGGCAGAAAAGATTCATCGGATACTGATAGATTACCTTTCCACGCAGTGGCGTTTAGCGTGAGAGGCTGGTGGAGCACATCGACAATGCAGTTTTTATTAAAATCCGTTCCGGGCACACATTTTTCACGAATACAGAACTCGATCCAGCGCCCAATCGCGCAGGCACGTATGTCCGAGTCGAGCTAGATCGAGACGTCATGCGAGACCCCAGGCCACCGGTGGATGGCCGAGCGCTAGGCAGTCGCCGCGGCCACTAGACTCGGTTGGGACACCCCTGAGTGCTGGGTACTGCTGTATTTACGTAAACCGAGGCCGTCGTAGCTCGCAAAAGACGGCAAACCCGACGTTGACGACGCGGGCTGCGACACTGGGAATCACTGAATGAAATCGTCACTGACAGTGAATTGAGGACGAAACACGCACGAAACGAGGTGCATCACGCGCAGTGCTTGGCATCGACCACGTGGGCACTATTGCCCGAATAGTCACAGGGTGGAATGTGTTCCTCGCCGGTGGCGGTGCTTGTGGCCGGGGGAGCAGACTGGACCTGCAGAGCTCTCCCGCGATGGACAACAAGGAGGGGATCGTCGAGCACGATGCTCAGGACGTCAAGGCTGTTGCGTGAGTGGTGTGGGGCGTATACGAGCTGAGCTAATGAGTGCAGTGGGATCCGCTCGAGGATTACGGTGGTGTGCGCCGAGGTGAGTTGACGCTGTGTGGTTGACGGAGCTGACAGTGTGTAGTGCAAACGACTGAAACTAAAATGCGACCGGCGTTCACCGTGTTCGTCGTGTGTGAAACGAGAGACGACGGCCAGGTGTATATACTCTGCGGCTGCAGCTGAGAAAATGTGAGTTTTATTCGGTTCTATGAGCTAGGCTTATTGTGTAGTGACGTGCAGAGTTTGCACAACCGAGTGTCGGCGCTCGAGGACTCGTGGAAGGCGTTGACAGGCACACAGCCTGGGTCGACGCCGGCGCTTGCTCCCGGTCCATCCGCACCTCCTCCGCCCCCGCCTCCCCCCGCCGTCCTCATCGCAACAGACGACATATCGTCAGCGCTTGTAGGGCTCGAGGACGTCTCCTCGCTATGGGCCGCCCACCTCGGACTGGACTTGTCGGCCCTCACGCTACGACCCTCAAGCGACGAAGACGACGAGGACGAGTCGGACCCCGTCGCACGTGCACAGCAGGTCCCAATCTCCCACCGCACCGGCGTCACATCCGCCCACATCTCCCTCTTGCCCCCTCGACAGACCCGCACCCGTCTCTGGAACGCAGCCGAAAAAGTCCTAGGGCCCCACGCGGGTCTCTCTGCCCGCACCCGAGCCAGATTCGAAGACATGTGCGCCAACGATGGGGCGAAATACTCGACGAGTTTGTTGGCGCTCGGAACGGCCGGACTGGCGATTGGCGCTCACGTCGAGCCGGAAGACGTTTGCGCACGTGCGTTGGGAGTCTTGTCGTACCGCGCTCTGTCGCCGTGTGCGCATGATACGGATGCGGTGTTGGCTGCGCTGTTGCATGCGGCTCGTGGAACGCTGGATGGGCGGGCGAGGATTGCGCCGAGGGTGTGGCCGGATGTGTGTCGTGCGGTGGGAGTGGCGCGTGCGATGGGGCTCGCGGTCGAGTCCAAGGCCGAGGATGAAGAGTGGAGGCGCAGGGTGTGGTGGGAGGTTTATTGTGCCGATTTGTGAGTGGATTTCTTGTCGACCTGAGGATGATCCATATGCTTGTTGAGCCCACGGGCAGCGATATCCATCTTGTCAACGCTTGAACGCACGCTGACTCGTCGCAGGTTCACTTCGGACTACATCGGCCTCCCGCCGTCCATCGACGATGCCACGTTTTCCCTCCAGCTGCCAAAAGACGAGGAAGAGGATGCGTACTTTCGCCTCAAGTGCCGGTGAGTCCTGCTCTTTATCCTCTGACAATCGGAGCTGATCGTCCATTCGTATTTCTTCTCCGCCGTGCCACCGCCGATCCGTCACTGCTCCGATCCATTCTTTTTTCACTCCGCTCGCTCGATTCTCCACCGCCGGTCGGCTAATTGTCCGTTCCTGGTATTGTCTCGACCTCTGCGATCGGCGCTGCTTCGGTGTGGCACGTTTCCTCCGCCGGCGCGCTTCAACGCCCCTATCTTTCGGTCCCGCGCCCTGCCTTTGTCCGCGATGCTTGTGATTCCTCGTTTGTGATTTGTGGATGCTGCTTCTGCTTCGTTCCTCGGTCGACTCTTCTGATGCAACGACTCTTGTCGATGTGATGGTGCTTCCTCTTCCCACCGGGCATCCCGCACGCACCGAACTCGCCATCTTCTATTTCATTGAAACTCAATCATTTATCTTATCGAAACTCGCCATTTATCCTATCGGAACTCTCTATCATGCCCGGTATCGATCCGCAGCCTCGCACAACTCATCAAGACGCTCAAACGTCGGCTCCTCGACGAGCGTCCGCTCCCATTCGATGGCGCCAATGCGATGGAGCGTACCGTCTCCGAGTTTATGCACGACCTTCCGCCCGCGTGGAAGTTGGATATGACTAGTTCCTCGTTAGGTGCTGGCGGCAATAACGGACTAAACGGCGGGTCGCTCGGCGAGGAAGAAACCGCTTTAATGCTCCAGCGCTGCGAACTCGCCACGGCCGCCAACTCGCTCATCCTCAAGGCTTACTACCCGTTCCTGACCCGCAACGCTCCCACGGCATTTGCGTCTCCCCACCACGCCGCACTCGCGTGTTCCTCGGCCGCCCACGCGCTCATCCACGCCGCCCTCACCGCCCATCGACTCCTTCCCCCCACCCGCCCGTATGGATTCGCCCAGCAGTTGTTTGGCGGCGCTGTCGTCGCGGCAAGTGTAGCTATCAACTCTCCCACCGGGCTGTACTCCCAGCTTGCCCTCCAAGACGTTCGGAACGCGTTGGGTGTGCTGCGCGAGCTGGACGTGTATAATGGTGCGGGGGTAGAGGGTCTTCCGAGTGAGGCGGTCCGTGTCGTCGAGGTGCTCGTGTCCAAAGCCGAAGGCGCTATGGGTGTCAGTTCGTCCGTGTCTGGCGCGCTCAAGCGCAAGAGATCCGAAGAGGGCGAGGGCGAGCTCGGAGTCGGGTTCGAGCTACCGTTTGTCGGGGCCGCGGTCGTTACTTGTGCGCCCGACGAGGAGCGCGAGGAGCCTCCCATGCCTACCCCCACGGTCCAACCATTATCGCTCGTCCCGCCGACGACACACGTCCCCGCCTCGCTCCCAACTCCACTCGCCCCAACCCACTCCCCACTCGCCCCGACCCACTCACCAGTTGCCCCGACCCATCCACCCCCCGAGCGCCCACCGAGCGAATCCGACGCGCCCAAGCGCGAACACCGGGACAAGCCCAAACCCTCGCCGTACCCCCGTATCGGCGTCCGTGTGCGCAACAAGCCTGCCAAGACCGTTGGGCCTGTGCGCACCAAGTCGGGTCCGGGGAGCGATCGCGAGTCGCCGGTTACGCCCCAGACTGCTCAGTCGGCTCCTCAGAGTGGTGGGATGCAGGTTCAACAGCCGGGTGGGATGCAGGCTCAGCAACCGGGTGGGATGCAGGCTCAGCAGCCGGGCGGATTGCAGGCTCAAGCTCAGCCAGGCCAGGCTCAGTCTCAGACGTCGAATGGGCTAGCACCACCCCAGTCGGGCGGTTTACAACCTCAACCTCAAATGACCGTCCCGCACCAGCCGCTCCAAGTCATGACTGACCAACCTGCACCCTACCTCGGCGGCACGAGCGAATACCCCGCATACAGCGAGTCGTACGGCCAACTCCCGTACCTCTCTACCCCCGTGCGCGAATACCAGCCCCAGCCCGAATTTTACCCTGGGTACGATTACCGAATGGTGCCCGAGTACAAGGAGGGTATCCCCGAAGAGGGCGTCGAGCGGCAGTGGTACGGACATCCGCCGGCGGGGCCGTCGCAGCAGACTGGACAGTGGAATGCGGCGTTTGATATGCCTGCGTGGGGGAACCGATAACATCCATTTGGGAAAACAAGTGGGTTTGGGAGATGCCCGAAATGGCATGTCCACCTGTGACGAGACTGACGAGACTCGGGTGACAATCTATTTTGATGTTTATCTATGCGAACTGGATCATGATCATGTTGGTTTAGCTATGTGCTGTTGATTGTGTTTTTACTCTTTATCTTTTCCTGTTCACCTGGCCTGTACCTGGTTCGTTTTAGGTTTGGTATCCATAGTCGACTATGATTAAATTATATGTTGGACCCAAGTAACGTGTGCTGGCAAGTTCGAGACTCAGTGATGCTGATGACGGCCATAAGCGTCAAACTGCAAGGAGTACACCCGCGCTGACAGATGATATTTTGGAATGTTTACTCGGATTCTGTGGCTATAAACCGAAAAACCCTAGCCACCTTGTCTTTACCTTCCACCACGGTCCACGGCTGTCGCATAGGTGCCCAGAGACTCGCGTAGCGACGAGGGCGCGGCATCCAATGTCCGTATCAAAACCCTCCGGCACTCTCCTGCCCCTGCGGTCCCCCTTGCGCAGGGGGCCGACACATGTCTCCTTCGAGATGTGTTGAGCGAAGATTGGTTCTTGCGCGGTTGCCTCACAGGCACCCCCATGCTACGCGACGCGGCTAGGTGCGACTGGGTGGGCTCCAGCACGTGCTGGGCTGCATACAGCGGGGTGGGGGTGGTTGTGAGGCAACTCCGCGAGCGTTGGGTCTGGGTAAGTGAGGTGTCGGTGGGCCCCGAGTGGAGCGGAATTTTTGGATTTCCGTCATTCGCTGACAGTCGGTTTGTCGGGGGTTCAGCTTTCTCTCGTTGGGGGGGGGGGGGGGGGCAGGGGACGGGGTCTATTTGTCAGGTGGCTCGTGCATATCTTTGTGGCTGCGGATGTACATGTTCCGTTCTTTTTTTTTGGGAGTGAAAATCTACATGTGTACACCATGAGTCCAAGTGACTAATTGAAAAGAATGTGCAATGATCGGCTTCCTGGGTGCTTACTACTTAATTGAGCATTTATGAAGTGACATCGAAGCTCATTAAGGGGTACTTGGACCTTCGTGTGTCGACAAAGGAAATCTGAATCCTGGCGGAGTCTGAATTTAGATGTGGTAGGAGGCGAACCCCTAGTCCTACATATTGGAGGAAGCGAACGCATGGAGCTGGCTATCTTAGATATTCCTGCGTTAGTGTATCCATTCAGCACCGGCTTTGGTAGGTAGATAGAGGTTACTTTGGGCATTTTGCGCGAGTATATACACGGTCAATGTCTCTGGCATGCGGGAAACTTATGCTACCCTAGTCTTCGTGGAACAACCAGCTGAATCAGATAATTGTTGTTACGGCTCGGCTTCTGCACCCAACCACGATCCTATAGCGTGGCGGTGTTTAGGATACCAAGACAGCTTGATGTTTTTGCCAACTGAACGGCCCGGTTACCCGCTTCGGCTTTGATCAGGTTCACTCGTACTGGAGTTCAGGTGGGGCGCTACCCTATACCCCTGGGTCGATATCGTCAGTCCATTGTAGCCACGGAACACGCCACGACTGGTCGCGCTAATAAGCAAGGCGAATCGTACGAAGACCCGTCAGCCAATTGATCCTCAAATTTGAGCAAACCTATAACTGAGAAGCCTGCTCACAAGGCCGGCCCGGCCAACAGCAAGCGGAGTAGGTGCGAGTGAAGCGTTGGGCATTTGGGGGTGACACTCCCCTACTAATGCATTCGACTACACCGTGTCACCGCTAGCAACCGGGGTCAAGCCTTTCGTGGGCGCCGTAGCGTGGTACTTGCCAGTGAGAGAAGAGGTCCCGACGGCTGCCGAGTTTTGGCAGACCTATGCTTCATCCAACTTCCTTTAATGTTCGTCGTTGCTCGTTCTCTTATACGTCCGTGGTATTAGGGCCGTAAGCAACTTGGAGCCAGTATGTATCCTCTCCCACAAGCGGGTGTGACATCCGCAAACAGCATTTCAGTGCAATCAAGAACCTCTGCGTTCCTTAGATGAGCATCGTGGTGATTTCTGTAACCGCGGTGGCTCGCTGGCGTGAATGATATCAGTAATTCGGCTGAGTCAGTCTTTGCTATTCTGATTGCCATCCCGAAGTTGGCGCGTTTCCATCGGGAGAACAAATGGGTGTTTGTTCGAGACGACCGATGGGGCTCGTCCACCTGTGACGAGACCGATGAGACCCGGAGTGATAGATCTATTTGGATGTTTATCTATGTGGTCTGGATCATGGTCATGTTGCTTTAGCTATCTGTTGTTTGTCTGGTTGCGTTTTTACTTTGTTGCGCTCATCTGGCTTCTTGCCAGCGCTTGTTTCGGTTTGGCGTGCATGGTATGTTTAAGACATATGTTGGGTCCGAGTGATGTACACGTGTGATTACAAGCAGAATGTAGTAGCACAGATAGCGCAGACATTTATCGGGCAATACACATGGACAGAAGCACAAGCACGCACGCTGACAGATGATATTTTGTACTGTTTGTCTGACCCCGTGGCTATAAACCAAAAACCCTAGCCACCTGGTCTCGACGTTCCACCACGGTCGACCGCTGTCGTATATGTATGCCCAGAGACTCGCTATGCGACGAGGGCGCGGCATCCAATGTCCGTATCAACACCCATCGATTATTCTCCTGCCCTCCGGTCCCCCTCGCGCAGGGGCCGACGCACACCCCGTCTGGGGCGTGTTGCGCAAAGACTGGCGCTTGCGGACCTGCCTCACGGGCACCCTTGCTCAACGTGGCGTGGCTAGGTGCGATCGGGATGGGCTCCGGCGTGCTGGGCTGTGTGCAACGGGGCGAGAGTGCGTGCGAGGCGGGTGTGCGAGTGTATGGTCTGGGTAAACGAGGTGTCGGTGGGGTTCGAGGTGGCAGAATTTTTGGATTTTTGCCATTCGGTGAAGTTAACCTTTGCTCATCGTGTGGGAGGAGGGTCGGTTCGTTGGGTGGCTCGAGGTGGCTGTGGGTTGGTTATTTGTCGGTGCAAAGTCCTGTGTGGAGTACATCAAGTGTTTGATTCAAATGAATGCAAAGAGATTGTCGCAATAGGTGCCGAAATTTCAGATGAGCATATACGCCACGATATCGAAGGTTGCAAAGGGATTCCACGGGCTTGCTATAAGAACGAAGTGATTCCGCGTCGTACACGATCGGGATTTATGCGCGGCACCTTGTGCTCAAGATTACAGGAAGCCAATGCATAGGGCTCAGTATTTTGTATCTTCTCACGTTCCCGGATCTATTCGAATCAGTCTATTTGGGGCAGGTACTTGCGCCCGAAGTTTCTTATGTTATATGCGCGCTTGAGCTCTCTGTAGAGCACTTTACTGCTGTTCTCTCTCCGACTCGACTTTGTGTTACCCTAGCCTTCAGATAGCGGCAGATGTAGTCGAATGACTTATTTGGCTAACTCGGCCTTCTGTGCTCAGCGCTCCGATAGTGTGGCGATGTTTGAAATTCTAGGGCCACCTCATTTATTGTTGCCACCCAAATGGTCCGGTTATCCGCATCTACCCTGGCTGAGCTCACATATACTTGATCTCAAGCTGGATCACTACCCTACTCCTCGAGTTGCTTTTGATGTACTTCGGCCGTAAAACTCACCTCGCTTAGTCCTGCCTAGATGATAGCCGAATCGGCCTAGGTAAGTTTTACAACAACCTGTCAGCTAATAGACACCCGAACTTAAATGTGTATAGAGTTTAAAATTGTTGGATGCAAAGCTGGGTGCGGCCAACGGCAAACGGAACGGGTGCGAGCGTAGCGTCCGGTCTCTGGAGGTAACGATTCCCCGGTAATATATTTGACCTCACCACGTCGCATCTAGCAGCCGGGAGGCAGTCACTCGTGGGCGCCGTAATCTGCTTGGAGGGCGCCAAATTGCACTTGCCCTATGCTCCCATCCGATCTGCTTTGGAGCTCTCCCTTGCCCACTGTCTCGTGTGCCCTAATTTGAGCGATCGTTTCCCTCTACCCAAGGTTAATTCATTTGCAGACGTCGTAGCCGCCCGTGGGTGTAATAGAGAACCTGTTGTTCCCTGGACGAGCACGGTAGTGCTTCCTACCCACCCATCGACTCTCCGGCATGAACGGTATCGCTAATCCGACTAAGCTACTCTTTCCTATCATCAACACATCCTAAACTTATAAAAATTGAATGGCTTTGTATACTTACGGGCGGTAAGTGGGGGCGCTCGTGGCGCAGGATCGTTCTACTGCGGAGCCGACTCGGACGGCGATAGCCGCCCTGGGCTTGTAGCCACTTTCGCCACACATGATTATCTCATGATTTTACCTCCTAGCAAGACACTCTAATTTGTAATGTCATTATGTTAGTCTTGTTCGCTTTATATGCGTCGTGGTTGCACCATGTTTGGTTGTGTTTTATGAGGGTGGTATATAACAGCCACAGCGCCTGGCTTGCTCTCTTGTGGCTACGACATTGTGCCCGGAGACTCACCAGACGAGGGCGTGGTAGTTGCTAACTCGTATCAAAAATGCGGCTGCTCTGGAGCTCGCCTCTGCTGTTTGCTCTCCTACACATCCGTATTCTCAGAGCTCGGAACCGGTGCTCCCCTCTACCCAAGGGTTGCTCATTTGTAGGCATTGTACTCCCTCCAATTTACGCAGGATAGGGCATCGATGTTCAAGGGCAGACTGGGCGTTGCAGTGCTCCCGGGCCTGCAGCGGCTTGCCTTGGGTGCGGAGATGGGTACCGTATCCAAGATAGGTGGCTGTCTTGGTACCATTCTGTTCCATGACTCATCCTACGCCCATAGCTGCGTGTGGGAGGGAGGTTGTCCGTGTAAGCGAGGCAGCGCTGTAGTTGGCCCAGTAAAGCAGTTTGCGTTGGCCATCGGCCTCTGGTACATGCCAATTTTTTCCGAGGTTTCGTCCTTCGTAGACGGTTCTGTTAGTTTATAGCATTATATAAATATTATTGAATCGGTGTGACTTGCCACTTGCGATGTTTGGCTGTGCTTGACACGTGTATACGCCAGCCACTGGCGCCCATATGTGGCCTCTTGATGGCCACCACGTTGTGCCCGAAGACTCATCCGACGAGGGCGTGGTAGTCTCTAAATTATACCTGGTTGTAGCTGTCTGTCTGGTGTCTGCTCTCGCCCTTCATTCTCCTGCACATTCGTGTTCTCGAAGCTGGGGAACGGTGCTCCTCTTATCACCCAAGGGTTGCTCATTAGTAGGCATCGACCCCGCTCGCGCGTATGTCATTATACAATGTCCTAGTATTGCCATGGGGTTATGGGTGCTCGCGAACCCATAACTGTTCACCTTGGGCCGCGGGGATGGGTGCTGTGGCCTCGGCTGGGCATCTGTTTTCAGTTCCATTTCAATGCTAGGAATAATCGCATGGGCTGCGCGGAGCCAGGGCAGGTGTCCGTGCAAGCGAAGTGGTGCTTTTGTAGATTCCACGCAGGCCAAGCCAGGCGTACCTCAATTTTTCCCATTCCGTCCTTTGTGGATGACTTTTTTCGTGGCTGTGCTCTCAAATTCTCAAGCATATATCGAAAACTGAATGTAATTGGTAGCTTCAGCTACATAGCCGGCCGCATTCAGAATAAAGACTCTAGGTGGAATGTGTGTGCGTGTCAAAATTGAACAGATTATTGGTAGATTTGTTCGTCGAATTAACCAAGTATCTTGTGGGCACGAGTCGTTTCTTCACCTAGAAATGAGCCGTGCCGCTCTCGCCTCCGTCCCTGCATTAGAAGCACACAGGTTGGTGAAAATACGAAACGTACTTGTCCGAGTTTCCCCTCAAATTGATTTCGAGTTTGTCGATACGTTGATTTGATTCGTCCGACCGCTCGTTATCATTTCGTATCTTCTCGTGCTGAAAACCAAACGGAGAACGGTTTCAAAATTACGAGCCGGTGCCGAGCATTCGGTCTAGAGAAGTGAGGGCTCCACCTCATGCTACGGTGACTGTCCAGGTTATGAAAAAAATTATTCTTGGAAGGGCCGTACAGGACCCACGTGTTTTGCCACTTGGCTCAGAAGGTATTTGAGTGATGATTGTTTGGATTGGTGTCAGAGTCGAGAAGTGCAACACGTTGGAGCCTAGATGGGAACTGGCGTACTGTCAGGCACTGTGATGCTCATATGGAGCCGGGAATGTAACTCGGGCTCGGAATCAATAGCTACGAGCGACGAAGGAAAGCTGTTTGCGTTGAAAAGTACCAGACTCGCGAGGGGGATTGATAGAAAGACATGGGAAGACGTATGAGGCTTAGTTCGCAAGTTTGTGCAAAGTCTTGAAGCTCGACATTCGATTGGGATGCAATGACAAAACAGGTAAGATAGGGTTAATTGGAGCCCTTAGGTTCGGCAAGCTAGGCCAGCTTCGAAAACGTGTCCTACGAACAAGCGAAGGGACCACGTATAATAGAAGACGAGAATCTACAGTCAAAGCAGCACGCGTCCAAGAACCCACGCTATCAAGGCGCAGACTCGTGCGTATGAAAATGGCGAAAATTCGCTGGACGAGATCCACGGTAGGTTTGTGCATGACCTTCCGAGCAGCCGTTTCAAACTTACTGCCGTGGTGATCAATGCCAGACTTATACCAATAATGAAAGTCGATAAATCAAAAATTCAATTTAACCAATAAACCAAGTAAAAGACACCTATACGCCATCCCCAAGCCTCTTAGAGTTTCAGTCCCAAATCCTCAGCAATGAGTACCGCCGCCTTTTCGCCAACCAAGAGTGCCGTGGAGTTTGTGTTGGCTCCAACGTTTCCTGGGATAATAGAAAGATCTGTGGGAGATGGTCAGATATAACGGAGCACGCGTACAACCGTACCAACGTACCGGCAACTTTTAGGTTCTGGGTGCCGTAGACGTTGAGGCGAGCGTCCACGCAGCCTCCTTCCTCCCTCGGCTTCATCAGGGTAGTTCCAACCTTTCAAGCGACAACATGTTAGAAAGGGTGATATAGGAGACGAATGGAGGTTTCTTACCGAATGCCAAGTCGTTTCAATAAACTGACGGAGCCAGGCTTCGATGGCCGCGTTGTCTTCGGGTGTGTACACATAGTCCTGAATGGAAGATGCATCCGGCGGCCCATCGAGCTGAACACACGCCGCCGCACTGCCTTCAGGGAACTTGGGGTGTAGAGGCGCATACTCTCCGCGGTAGAGCGGCATACGACGCGCGACCTCACTAATTGTACCGTCAGAACTCACGTATGCGATGGTTCCTAGTCGAAACTTACCGAGCCTGCTTGTATGCCCAAATCTGAACATCGACGTCAGCCCTCTTGTCGAAGAACCCAGTCTCAAAGTCGGGAGCCGCGTAGGGGTCCGACGAAGTGATGTAGATATGTCCTCGAGAGATCGGCTATGAACTTGGATTAGTCGAATCCAGTACCTCCAATGGAGTTGACTTACGTAGCCAGTGTAGTTACCGAACATCATCATACGAGCACCTTGAGGGATGGCATCGCGGGGCCCAAGGAATCCATTGATCACGGCTTGGAGCATGACGGGCTGAGTTCGTGGTTAGATACAACTTTGAGGCGGCTGGCCAAGTACCGTACCTTGTCGGGCCTGGGCTCGAAGTACTCTTTCCAAACTACGCCAAACTCAGGTCCAAGCTCCTCGAGCTCCGCCGGTGTCGGACGCAACTTGCTTCCCGAGTCGAGGTAGTTGGTAGCGAGGCCACCCTTGCCCGCAGCAAACTGAGCGACCAGTTTATCCATGAGGCCAGGTTCTTGGTTAAGAATTGGGTCAATGGTTGCGGTATCGTTCGGAACCTGGAAGGGGAACAAGACAAGGTTGTGATCCTCATAGGTTGAGCCGACTGGAACGTCGGCGACGACTTTGATTCCAAGCTTGGCCAAACGCTCGGCTTCACCAACACCACTACGTTGAAGAACCACTGGGGTTCCGAGGGCTCCGGAAGATACGACAACGAGCTTGCGAGCAGTGATCACTCGGGGGGTTTGGTCCGCGTCTGGGTCTTGAGCCTTGTTTGCGATAACCTCGATTCCAGTTGCCTTGGTGCCGTCGAAAACAACGCGAACAACTTTGGTCTTGGGCAGGATGTGCAGGGACTTGTTATCCGCCTGTGGCTTGATAAAGCGATGCGCGGCTCCTTGACGTTGGCCAGTCTAGTGGCGTGTGAGTGACCACTCGAGTGCTGTAGCAGAAGAATACTCACCACAGGATCCACCCACTTTGCCCATCGCTAGACAACTAATGTTAGTACTAGTTTAAATATACAAGTATAGAGCATACCTGGCAGCCGTGTCCAGTTTTTAGATCTTGCTTATCCTCAACGAAGGGCACCCCTCGTTTCGTGATAACATCAATGTATTGTTTTGATACCTCGGCATACGTATCCGCGTCCGCGTAAGAAACCTAAATCGGGATGATAAGCATCCACGTTCGCCAGTACACTTTGCGCGCGTACGTTTACCGGCCCATCGTATCCGTGAGTTTCGCGCCCTGGTGCAAGATGATAGGTTTCCGTCTAAATGAAATACGTCAATCGAACCGTCAAATACGATCGATCGCTGAGTTCGCCTCACCTTCTTGAGCAAAGGGAGAAGATCCTTGGAGCCCCACCCTTCAGTATTCCAGTCATCAAAATCGCTAGATTGTGGGTTAGTACCTATTTGAATGGCTAGAAATTAAATCACTTACGAGGCAGATGCTCGTGTATACCTGTGCGCAAGAGGATAAGCGCGTTTAGAAAAACGAATGAGCAAACGATGCTTACATCACGAAGTTAATGCTAGTATCAAGTTAGTTAGACTATTCTCGAGCAGCGTTCAAATGTAACTCACCTAGACCCGCCACCTAGCATTCCACCTAGAAAATCCCAGAGCCTTGAGCATCACCAACGTTACCCACCGGACTTTAGACCTACCAGTTGGGACGATTGGGCTGCGCCCATTCAGTGCGGCTGACTTGTTTCCTTGCCAGTACAAACTGAGAAGTTCCGGGTTGTGAGAAGTGTAGCTAGTCCGCGATAGACTTGTAACTTACGCAGTCTTGCTATCGGGAACAAGGTGGGACAGGTATAGTGCAGGCGACAGCACCGTTGGATCATCGATGTTATCAGGTCCTTGCTCGACCAAGAGAATCTCGAGGCCAGGGTTGGCAGCAGCGAGTCGTCCAGCGGCAACGCAGGCTGACGATAGGCAGACTTTAGTCGCGTTCCCGACGGAGCTAGACATTAGAGCCTTACCTGCAGTTCCTCCTCCAGCAAAGATAATGTCGACTTCCTTGAGAGCTTGGGCCATAATGAAGTAGTTCGTGAGAAAGAGAGTAGCAAGTCGTTGGGAAGTGGAATGGAGGCTGGAAAGAAAACCGAGTAGGTTAAAGAACCAGCCTCGATGCCTCGAACCAAGAGCTTTTATAGTCAGTCACAGGTCAGTTTGCACACGCAAAAATCCCTTGGGGAGAAGCGCAGCAAATGGGAGCATAACGGCCGCAAGGGTGTATTCGAAAAACTGGGCCTTCCTCAAGGCGGAAAAGGCCAAAATGGAGTGCTGGAGCTCCACGAGCGTGGTTTCCCTCGCGATCACGAGGCACCAGATCTCGGGAGACCCATAATTTCAAACGTCTCCGACCTCGAATCTCTCCCATCGGGTTCCGCCGCACTACCGTTGCTTTTTTCGAACTCTGCAAATGAGTCTAGCAGTCTTGCGGTTTGAAAATACCTTTAGAAGCGTACCTCTCGGGGAGAATCCCACCCAATCGCGTCACGTCACCGAACTATCCATCACCGAATCTAGTCGGTGCGGTTTGGCCACTGGCAAATTGGATCAAACTTTTGCTATATTTTTTGATAGAGGTTCGGGAAATCCAACGATCTGCTAGGTTCGTATACACGCTGATGAGTAGCATCACGAGCTAAGCTCACATAAAATCACATTACATTGCAACCCCGGGAAACCCGCAGCGTTTTATCATGCAGGGTTGATGCTTGGGGCCACAACCAGCCAGAGACCATCCATCCATGGCGTTTCGAGGAATTTTAATCAAAACTCCCAGTAGAATCGTATCAGAGTTCAAAACGAGACACATAGTTCTACAAACAAATACAAACAGCAAGGTACAAAAGGGGGTTCAATTGCATACAACGATCGAACCAGTAGAGGATGGCATTACGGAAAGGGTTGGATTGTCCATCGAGAATAGAAAAGGGGCGGGAAAAGGCTAAAGGAGCGTGAAGAGTGTTCCAAGTGGAACAAGAGAAGAAAGAGTGACAGTGGTGAAAGCAAAAATGCGTTGCCCTTTAGGCGTGCATGACCATCGAGGAAAAGCAATAGTCAATAACAGAAAGAAAACAGGAAAATCGGGAAACCTTGGCCGATACTTTGATACAGAGGAGTCGTTTAAGCACAAGTCTAGAGCGGGAAATCGCAATCAAGCTCGCGCGGCTGGTCCTTCACCTTCGGATGCAACCCGGAAGATTCCGCCTACACTACGCGAAGATCTTACGCTATTGCGCCCGTTCTGAGCGTTGCTTCCCCAAACGCGCTCCAGGATCCCATTGGCGCGAGAGAGCGATGGCCAGGATGTGGAGGAGTCGACGGAGCACTTGTCCGCGCCGGCTTCGGATGGCCGCTGAGTCAAGCGGGTCAGCTGAGCAGACGAGCCCCAGGTTGGAATAAGCGAGCGTGCTCCTTGTGAAGTCCGCTCTTGAGTTTCGGTCTTGTGCGAGTGGGAACCATTCCTACAAACTTGATGAGTTGACCGGACAGGGACACCAGCTTGTCAAAGCTTACCGGCGGGGAAGTAGCAACGGCTTGACCGGTCCTGGCCTACCAATATCCGCGACAGCGGTATTGTCCTTCGCTGGAGGATATTGATGTTGGTTGAAGGTGGTATTCACTGCACTCGGAGGGGGTGAAAGGGGGACATCAGATACTTGAGCGCGCGAGTACGATGAATGCAGATGCGCGGGACCCGTCGATACCTCGATCCGAGCCGGTCGGCTAGCCCGTCGATTGGCAGGGACAAGGGGTTGCGAGCCGGATTCAGGAGTTGAGCTCGAGATGTCAGACTCCTCTTGGGGACTCGGCGGCTGATAGGCGTGACTCTCGGATGGCTTCTTGAAGAAGGCTGAGAATGCGCCTTGAAGAAGTTGCGTCAGTCGCCGATCGGGATCAAACAATAGCGCAACTTACGAATACATTCCTCCTCGGTCAGACGAAGCTCCCATCCAAGGAGGTCCTTTGGGGATATTTAGCATTTCCTAGCGAGTGCATAGTATTGGCTCTCACTAATAGCTGTATCTCCATCGCATTCACATCTTCGCAGTGGAACATGGAGGAACTATATGCAGCCCAATGCTTATTCTTGGGCGACGAGTCATTCAGGTATTTGGCCGCGCAAATGATTGTAGCCAAAAGGACCCTATGACGAACATCCGGGCTTCCTGAATAGCCAGTCGATATCTCATCCGTATTCAACTACACGTCGACTTACGAGAATGAGGCGCACTTGGGTCCAGAGGCGGGAGCCTCGGTTCGATTCGGTCTAGGTAAATTAACGTGCAAAGCAGAGTCGGCGCCTGGACCTTTGAACAAGTAATAATGTTCCTCAAGAATGCCTCCAAGGACGGCAGCGACCCAATGCCTATATTACTAGGTTAACGTGGGACGATGGGTACGACATTTAGAAAATCCCTACCTTGATCCTCAGGAATGTCTTTGTGGCCAGCGTTTGCCTGAAAGCCCGGTTTGGTTGGAGTAACAGGGGGGCTTGGTAATTCGCTGTGAGCAGGGACAGGCTTGCGACGCGTGCTGTACGCGTCGCTGGCCAGAGGAATAGCCGTGCGAGTCTTGGAGGCGATGTGATCCACCATCTCGTCAGTGACTCGCCGGCCCATGAGCGACAAGAAGTCCGGATTGTGCTCGGACGCGGGGATCAAGGAGGCTGGATGGACCCGACCGGGGTAGTAGCTGGCGGAGGGCGGCATGTTTGATGTCGTGTTCCTGCTACAAGAATAAAACGCGTCAGCCAAACAGCGATAACAAGCAGCATGGGGATAAAAACGCACTGTCTTGAGGGTATCTAGAACAGGCTTGTGCTTGAAACGAGGGAAGGATCGGCTGAGGATGTGGGGGGTGAGGGAGAAGCGGAAAGAGGATGTGGGGGGTGAGAGAAGAGAGGATATCTGCCCCAGCCTTTTATCTGTCGGTGAGGAGCCATGCCCCTATGTTCATCCGAGGCCAATTTGTGTAGAGTTCGTGACTGTATATAGAAGGAGAGGGGCCGCCCGACCTCCCGCCCCCTATACGCCCCGGAACACCCTAATCTGGGTAACGCGCTCCTATCAGGCCACGGGTTTGTTTGCGCGTCACTTTTTCGGGGCGCGTTCGTAAATTACATCAAGTTTGTACAAGAAAATATAACAGTTTCGGGGTGTTTAGACATGAGGACGAACACAAATATGTATACATATATGCCGCCAAATTTCAAATAAGGGCCTTGGTCGCTGAGGCTAATACCCCACAGGCCAAATGTCTCGCAAATGCCTCACGTTGACGCGTTTTTCCCAGCCAGAAATACCGCCCTTGTTGATCCACTCGTTCATAACGACCTCCTCGGCAAGTTCGCGAGCGAGTTTCGATGGGACAAACGCCGAATCGACGTTGTAGTCACAGCGGCTGCTAGGTTCGCAGGCCGATCCACTCCATCGCTGCAGGCTCGTTTGGGCCATGAGTTTAAATATAGTCGTCTCCGAGATTTCGGCATCAAGCGCCTCTTTTGATCGCGCCTTGTCGAGATAACCGGACCACAAGCGGTGGGTGTCCGCAGCTGATGATGGGGCATTTGGAAAGGCGGATAAATAGAGGGATTTGTCGCAAGCCAAGAACGAAATAACAACAAGATTTTTGGCAGCGCGCGAAGTCACGCAGTTGATGAAATCTTCCTCCCATTGAGTGCGTTGTTGTGAGAGCCAATACTCGGCATTCCCAGTCTGAGTGCGTAATCGACCGGTATCTCGTACGACAAATCCACCTACTTCTAAAGCTTGCAGGTGAGGTAAATGGCGTAGCATGTCAAGAAAAGAAGGTTCGATACGCAAGGTTGGTGCTTTGGACTTGTCGACTTCCCCCTGGCCAGCATTTAAATATGAGCCAATGCCCAAGGGGGAGTTTTCAGGGGTTGCAACGGTGAAAGGATGAGTGGCGGCGCTCAAGTTGAATGCATCGATATCGGCCCATTGGGATGGTTCAGGTGGTGGGTTCGTTGCTGTAGATTGGTGGGGAGAGGCGATAGCGTCGTCGGTGGCGCATGTGACCCAGTATCCGATGAGTCGCAAAATGCGAAGGTTTGAAAATACATCGGGGATGACAGTTGGAAACCATTCGGGAAGCATCATCCTACTGGCTATCCAAGGAGCTATATCATGTGCCAAGTAGTGGATCGGAGAGCGTCGGAACTGTTCCAGAGCTAGGTGCGCTATTTCACCTTTGAGGGAGAGATGAGATAGGTTTTCCAAGTTACCGTATCGACATCCGTGGGTATGAACTAGAAAGGGTAACCATAACTGCGTAGTATAAGGTGGCAAACTAAGCAAGAAGCGCCCAGGAGTCGCCCGATGTGGGACCTAGGAACATATAAACGATAGTGGCTACAAGTAGGTGTGTCAAACTCACTTGAAGCGTGCGAATCATTGTCTGAAAGTCGAGGAATGTCTCTAGACATTGGAGAGCGTCAGGCCCTTCATAAACAAAGTGATGGAGTCGGAATCGACAGTGTTCTAGGACCATTGAGATATCGTAGCCCAGCGTCTAGTCGGATGCAAGTTTAGGCGGATACTAGATCAACTGCATCGGGAATGAATCACAATACTGACGATATCGGAGTCCAAGATAAGGACAAGCCTGCGCAGGTTCCTGGTCTTATCTAAAGCGTCCGTAACAATTGAGTAAAATTGATGATTCAGGACTGCGGGCCATGATCCGGTATCTAGTTACGGGTCGGGCAGTTAGCCTAGTCAACGTTGTGGATAAGTGAGCTCACCGAGTGTAAGATCCGTGACTCGGTTGGCGATGGAGCTGCTAGAGGATACAGTGGCTAGGCAAGACATTATTTGATCCCACCCCCGAAGAACAATGGTAGAGTATAAGGCCTGGAGGGTTTCTTCGCGCCATGATTTCGATACACAAGCAAGAGCAGCGATGTCCTGCCGAAATTCAATAAACCCGACGACCTTCCTTGTTATCTCGAGAGGTAATCTAGAGATACCAGATTTGTTTGTTAGAGAGGATATTCGACACCCGAGTTCAGGACGTAGGTTGGATAGGATCCTTTGGGAGGCCGAGAGGCGCGACGCGCGCTCCGTTACAATGGAGGCTTCGAGTTCCGCAATCCGCATGTCAATGGGTGACATGGAAGTGCTTGAAGATCTCCCGCGAGACACCGAGTGTAAAGCTTCGATGTCGAGCTTAAGAGGCGGGCAGGAATCAACCTTGATATCCGATGGAGTGAGCCCGTGTGCTTGACTCCTGATCGAGGATAGTTCCTTGTCGAGCAAGTCCGGAACTGGGATAATGTCTCCACTGCGTCCAGTTGCAATCACCTCGGCTCCTGGTCCCGGTGGAAATATAGTTTTGTGTGTCAAGACTTGTAGCCTTTCAGCGTGACCTTCACGGTCATGATTATTCCAAAAGCGATTGCCTTTCCAAGTTGCAGATCTATCCATGATAGCCAAGAAGACTGTTTTTGTCAAGAAGATTACTCGTTCACCCAAAAAGATAATCAAGCAGTTCAAGGCCCCCGTCGATGGGAGGAGCGTTTAAAAGTGGCTTTCGCACGTGACTATTGTGCCAGTAAACTTGCAGCACGGCACGTCATCGGGCCTAGACCCAGGACCAAATCTGGCAAGGGTCGCGGCAGTATATGGAAATTGAAGTGAATACTGATAAAGTATAGATATAGAGCACGGCCTCGGGCACTTTTCCGCGACGCAAGTATACAAACTCACGGCAACATTCTACAAGCGAACGCAAGAACATTCGCATGCCTCGTCGCCAAAATCGAAAACTCCAAAAATACCTAGGACACCCTGGGAACGAGTTTGTGTAAGCATTCGAACCCGTTTGTAGTATCGAATGCGCACTTTGTCTTCGCAATAGCTGGGACTGTCGAAACGCCTGCCGTCAATGACCGCGGGCGTGGACTCGCATACGCCAGTCCAGTCATCTCCACCACTGAGGCCAAGTAATCGAGCGAATTTCCGCTGAGTAAACGCAATTAAAGCGATAATAAAGTAGCAATATTAATACATTACGCACCCTTTCACCTACAGAAGTTTTGTAGATGTTGGTTCGGTCGATAAACAAATACACAAGCTTACCATAAAGAATACATCCCTTGGAATGGACAATCCGATTAGTTTACAAAGGCGGAGAAAAGAATGGTATAATTCACCTCATCCTCGAACGTACTCCAACGGGGCATACACTCACTCCCATTGGTTGGTACGTACCACGTTCCAACTACACCCTTTTTACGGCCCTGTGAAAGCGGTAAGCGATACAATGCATTCGGCCGCATACTATCACTCACTTCGTCTGAGCACCCAAGAGGGGTCTTAAACCCGAGTCCATTGATTGTCGCCGGGGTGCTTGAGCACGCACTCAAGGAGTCCTTTCCATTAGGAGCGTACCAAATGGAAGCTTGATATTGGCCTACAGAGCAGTGTAAAAGCCAATGACCTTACCCCTTACGATCCCGTACTTACGATTGCCATATGCAACACACCCCTGCCGCATCATACTCCCCCAATAGTATGCCTACCGTCAGACCATGAGAGTATGCTATTTTTTAAAAACGAAACCTGACTGCACCATTTCGTCCACTTCTTTCGACGAAAAATTCGCGCGAGATGCCCCTTGCCAATACCTCCATTCTTGGGGTTCGAGGTCGGGAGATTGTCCGAGAGTTGGTGTGCCGATATTATAGCTCGCTAGCTTGAGACCAATGGCAATAAACCCAGCAACCGCCACCCGATAGATTTCCCGGAATTTGACTCCACGCATCGCTGCCGATTGGAGGAGCGCAAACACGGATCCAGCCTTAACAGCCCCTACTTTGCTTTGGAAAGCGGCAGCGAGTGAATCTGTGAGGCTGTTTAAAAAAATGTAAAGCAACTGTAATCTATAATTACTTTTTATGGGGCCTTTAGCTCCGAGCCCAATAGCCTCTATAATCGTAGGGATAACGGCAAAGCCAGAAGTAACCAGACCGACAATAAGTACTGAAACTCCAATCAACAATGCTGCAGTAGCTAGTGGATTCTGTTCGATGAATACCCCTATAAAAACCATTAGACTACGGGGGACAAACGGTAGAGGGGCGGATGTAAGACCACACTTGCCTACATCTGCGAGCGCTTGCTTGATCCAGCGGGCCATCTCTTCCAAGAAATAGTGCCTTTTGCAATCGCGCTCAGCACATGAACCCATCGTGGGTGGGTTATCGGGAGAGTTGAGGGTGTACCCTTTCAGGTCTTTTAATCAATCCACCGAATCATTTATAGCACTCGACACACCTTCATCGTGCAATCCAGCGTGTTCATGGATGTGAGCTATATTATTTGGGCCCCGGAGTCAAGCTGGTGTAGCACCAAAACATTGGGGGTTGGGACTTACCAAGTCCGTCTTCTATCTTAGACTTCGTCGAATCAAGGAGTTTATGAGCCTCTCCTAGCGCTTGGGCTTGCGGGAGGAATGTCAGTTCAATCGTCGGCGCGTGTTTACTTGTGCCGAAACATGCCTAAATGTCCCTTGACCGACGTCGTAGCCCCTTCGGCGGACGATTTGAGTGTATCTAGTTTTGGACCGGCTGGAAGGGTATCATTAGCGGCGCGCCTAATTTTGGACAGAATCACTAGCCTAACTTGGTGAGCCAGTCGGAGACCGCGCCGGGGGCCCGTTTCTCGATTGAGGGTTTCCCGTTGTTCGGGATCGCAACGCGAGCTCCCAGAACCGAAGTGAGGTAGCAGACACAAACCAGTGGGAGAATTTTCCTAATCCTCATCGTGTAATATTTAGATGCTGAACTATACCGTGTGTTCAGTGAAAACCTCTGCGATAGCAATGAGAGTTGGAGGGGTAACGATGGTTGAATGTTGAAGAAGCCTCGTGGCTATGGTTGTCACGTGAACGAGAGTTGCACGGGTGGCAAATTATCATCAGCCAAGAATTTAATGTCTCCCAAATATGCGGCGTATAGTACCAGATGCAGAACTTCGCAGGAAATAACCCTAATACGAGAGAATTCACACTGTTTGTCGACAACGTCAAAGACACCCAAAACGCCCCCGGTGCCCAGGAGCGCCCGACTGTGAGTCAACTGACCTAGGTTGCTCAGCAAACCCCGTCAGGGCTCCTAGTGCAACGAATATCTCTGCATACATAACCTACCTCCTATCGATCTAGAGGACCCTCGAGATGTTGGGTTTTTACATTTTGGTATCCTCCCAAGCCTCCAGGAGCTTAAGAGTCTTCCAGTCTTCGGAGCTAGTACCGGTCCTCCTAACAAACTATTTGGAAAATCAGCTACTGTGTCCTTACAGCAGTTGGGCCCGGGTGCATTAAATTCCTCTCTAGCAATAACGGGTGGTTGGAATCTTGTTGCGTGGCGTGCCATAATAGTGTCTGCGCGTACGGCCGATTCAAATTCTGAGAGGATGCCTGCAGTATATGGGAGTTGATGTGCATTAAACTAGAAGGGAACAATCCTGGGAGCCTTCTCCACGACGCAGACGTACACACTCGGAGCCACACTTTACGAGTGGACGCAAGAACATTCGCATGTCTCGTCGGCAACATCGAAAACCCCGTAAATACCCAGGACACCCTGAAAACGGTCTCGTATAAGACTTCGATCCCCGCGTATACTGATAATAGAGTTAAATACGTACTTTGTCTTCGCAATAGCTGGGGCTATCGAAGCTCTTGCCGTCAACGACTGCGGGCATGGACTTGCGCATACTAGTCCAGTTGTCTCCCAGGCCGAGACCGAACAACCGAGAGAACTTGCGCTGAGCGAACATAGTTGTGATGAACAATAATCTACAATACCAAGCACTCTACACACCCTTTGACCTATGAGGATATTCCAATCGTTGGTACTATCGACAAATAACTGTTAAGAACCTACCGTATAAGATGCATCCCTTGGGTAGACGGTTCGATTTGTGCGCTAACAGGAAAACGATAATAGCGATGCTCACCTCGTCTTCGAACTTGCCCCACCAGGGCATACAACCTCTTCCGTTGGTGGGTACGTACCACTTTCCAATTACACCTTTATTCGGGCCCTGGAGAAGCAGTAAGAAAATACACAAACCAAGTAAATATGATTACGCACCTTATCCGAACACTCAAGAGGGGTCTTGAAAACAACCCCATCAATTGTCGCTGGGGTGCTTGTACAGGCACTCAAGGGGTCCTTCCCTTCGGGGACATAGCGAATCGGAGCTTGATACTGGCCTGCATGGAAGTATCAAAACGAGTAATTCTACGCTCCCGTAGTTTTATACTTACGATTACCATATGTGACACATCCCTGACGCGCGAGGCCTCCCCACAAGTTGGCCTACCACAACGACATGAGAGCATGATACGTCCTAGAAACAAGTGCAACTTCACCGTTTCATCTGCTTCACCTGACATAAAGTTTGTACTCGATGCTGCTTGCCAGACTTTCCATTCTGGACGTTTAACGTCGGGAGATTGTCCGAGTGTTTGCATCCCCGAGTCGGCTAGTCTGAGGCCGGCGGCGAGAAATCCAATAGCCGCCATCCTGTGGATTTCTCGCAGTTCAACGCCACGCATTGCAGCCGATTGAAGTCGTGCAAATATTGATCCGGCCTTGATAGCCCCGATTTTGCTTTGAAACACGGCGGCGAGTGAATCTATGAATCTGTTTAGGGCAGTACCTTGATTAGTGTATGGCTTATGCTCACTTTTTATGGATCCTTTGACTCCAAACCCAACAGCCTCTAGCGCTGTGGCGCCAGAAGCAATCAAACTAGCTATAAGGACTGAAACTCCAATCAAGAGCGCAGCAAAGACTATTGGATTATCCTTGATCCACACCCCTGTGTGAGAAACTCTTAGGTTACATGAGACCGACGGGCAAGCGCGAGATCACACTTGCCGACATCCGTAATCGCTTGCTTAACCCAACGCACCATCTCTCCCAGGAAGTGACGCCTTTTGCAGTCCCGCTCAGCGCAAGTCTTCATAATGGGGAGGTTGTCGAAAGAGCTCAAGATGTACTCTTCAAGGCCATGTAAGCAGTCAGCAAAGTCATTCGTAACGCCTATGCACCTTCATTGTAAACTTGAGCGTGTTCATAGATGTGAGCTTTGATTTCCCTCAGAATCAAATGTCTGGAGTGGCAAAATATTGGAAGCGGAAGCTCACCAAATCCATCTGCTATTCTGGGTTCGGTGGAATCGACCAGTTTGTGAGCCTCTCCCAGTACTTGAAGTATTAAGGGCGCGTTGTTTTAGCATTTGACTCGTGTTTGTTCGCTCAGAAACTTACAGGAATGGTCCTTTACTACAGGGGTAGCTTCCTTCGCAGTCGACTTGAGGGCATCAAGCCCGGGGCCAGCTGAAAGCGAATTGTTAGTAGCGTAGTGCCATTAGATAGAGCTACTAGCCTATTTTATTGAAAGAATCGGGAACCGCTTTGAGACCGTGTTCCGCAAGGGGAGGGTTCCCGTCAGCCGGGACCGCAGCGCGAACCCCCAAAACCAACGGGAGGTAGGAAACATAGATTAGAGGGAGAACTTTCCGAAGCCACATTTTAGGAGTCGATGTATATAGAGCTATATTTTGTGATTCCCCTAGTCCTTTGGGATGGTTGTGAGATGAGAATTGTAGGAGAGGTTTGGGTTGAAAGGCTTCGTGGCTACGGTAGTCACGTGTGGCTCGGATGCTTACTAGGGTCAGGTGGCAACTCCACTGAACTTCAGAATATAGTGCGTGCTATAGCTAGTTACATGAGTGATAATGCGACACGGGATGCAACACAAGAAAACTGCTATGCAAACTTGTGGCCTAAATTTAAATAGTAATGCAAGAACATTCACACTGTTTGTCGGCAATGTCAAAGACACCGAAAATGCCCCTGATGCCCTAGGGACGCGCGCGCGTAAGTCAATCCATCCGCTTTAATATTAGAACTAACACGTACTTTATCCTCGCAGTATGTGGGCCCATCAAATTCCTTTCCATCAATAACAGCTGGTGTGGATTCACATACACCAGTCCAGTCATCTCGCCGACCGAGGCCGAGGAGTCGGGCAAACTTTCGCTAGTTGAGTTTGCGAATAATGAGAGGCGATACCAGTGGCAAATTAAATACAATACATACCCTTTGTCCTGGAAAATTTTCTAGTTATCGGTCAATTACAAAACTACCTGCTAAGCACGTACCGTAGAGCATACATCCCTTCGAAAACAATAGCTAGATTAACTCCCCAATGAATCTGTAAACGACAATGTCACTCACTTCATCTTCAATCGTACTCCACTTGGGCATGCACTCAGTCCCATTGGTTGGCAAATACCACATCCCAACTACCCCCCGCTTCGGGCCCTAAAAGTGCAGTGGGCATTAGCAAGCTATCCGAGACGCGTAAACTAGCATGCCTCATCCACGCAACCAAGAGGCGTCCTATACCCAAACCCGTTGATCGTCGCCGGAGTCTTCACGCATGCGCGCAAAGGATCCTTTCCAGGGGGAATATACCAGAGGGGAGCACGGTATTCGCCTACACGATATGCCCCGTGTTAGTTACCGTCTTGACGCCATGTGTCACGGCATGATTTGACGTACGATACCCGTATGCAACGCATCCTTCGGGGGTTGGAGATCCCCAGAAACGTGCCTACGTATCATTATTTCAACGAGCGATCTTACTAAACACCATCGGCCATACCATCTGATTCACCGACTTGGAAGGATAGTTGAATCGAGATTCAGCCAACCAAGCCCTCCATTCTCTTGGCTCGAAATCGGTGGACTGTCCGAGTGGCTGCCTGCCGGCACCAACAAGCGAGTAGGCACTGGAAGCAATTAGTCCTGTAAATGCGGCGTTGGCCATCATGTGGAGCTCTCGCGTCCCCACGCCGGTCATCGCAGCTGCTTGAAGCCTGGCAAAAATCGACCCAGTTTGAACGAGCCCTAGTTTGCTTTGTACCGCGGACGCAATTGAACCTGGGAAAAGAGTAAGTTCAAAAGCACCAAGCGCAAGTTTACGATGGAACAGAAATCACCTCCTATGGGCCCTTTAGCTCCAAACCCAACCGCTTCAAGCGCCAGAGGGACCAATCCTCCCGGGGTGAGCAGGTGCGTTGCAAGGACTGCCGCCCCAATTGTAAATGCCAAAATCGCCCATCGGTTGTCCACGATAAATACGCCTTCGTGATGTTTTCAACTTAACCACATTATATTAGCCGACCAGAAGTAGGCTCACCAATGTCAGCTAGAGCCCCCCGAAGCCACCGCACTGTTTCTCCCCAGAACCAAGATTTGTGGCAATCACTTGGCTCGCAAGCTTCCATCTCGCCATCGAAATCACCACCTATTGAGGGGAGCGTCAGTCCACTACCCGCCCAAGTTTTTTGGTGAACCCACTCTCAAAATCTATTTCGGGATATTCATCGTCAAAATCCTCAGCCGAGGATCTAGGAATCTCTGAGCCACTCGGTTTCTTTGTTCCTGTATAATTGTCACGATGCCCGTCCGCAGGCTGAGCCTCGCCAAATTCTTCTCGTAGCATGGATTTAACTCGGTGAAGAGATTTCTGAGCTTGTTCTAGATCCTCTTGGGCAGCTCGAACTGTATGGGATTTACGTCCGTCAACGCCCGTCCGGACAGCCGCATTGACCCGGAAGCTTTACCTTTTCGCTGTTCCATTTCTGCGTCGACCTCTTGAGCGGCGGCTTTGAGTGCCTCTGATTTTGGGTCACCTGCGAACCCTAAAATCGTGGGATTAGTGGCTAAATATTAAACCCCGAAGAGATCACAAACCCAGTCTATTGAGCAGCCCGATACCCGCATTAGGCGATTGCGCGTCAAGTGAGGGCTCGTCGTCATCCGGAATAGTAAAAGCTGCACCTCGAACGAGGGTCAGATAATACATGCATATTAGGGGAAGCACCGCTTTCAGTTTCATCGTAGGATAGGATAGTGCCGACTGGGAAGTCGAGTCCGTCCGTAGCCCTTGTATGGACGAGAAGACAAGAGACGCGATCTATGGTTGCAGAAGCCTCGTGGCTATGAGAGTCACATGATCCACGCGTGGCTTCTGGCCATATGTGGTATTGTCTTCAGCGATGCCAGTAAATTCAGTGCAAGACAGTCTGTACATGTATAATAGAAAAATCGGTGCGTAATAGAGAATATCAAGGTCCTGCTAGTGTACTCTGTAGGAAACCGATACCCCACGAACTACATCGCCCATCTACTCAGCGATGGTCCCCGTTGCTCCACACGTTAGAAACATCCTCCTGCTCTGCATTCCCATTTCCTTGTACCGCCTCCTCTTCATCAGGTGGAAGCGCAATCTGTCCTTCGCGCTGCTCGTGCTTCTTGAGTCTTTGCCAGGCCATAGTCGAAATGTATGTCAAGGGGTAGAGAACCGCAAACACGACGAGAGCGGCCTGTGCAACAATTGTTAGTGCCATCACCACTGTAATATCGTATTACTCACAAACACGGGAGCCGCCTTGGGGCGACGGAGCATTATGGACAGCACGATCCAGAGTCCTCCAATGGTAACAGTGAGGTCCCGACGGAAGAAGACCCAGAGCACTCCAGCAGTGTGCATGCTCACAATGAACGCAAACGCCTCCCATTGCTTGCGAGCGTATGCATCGGGACCTTGGAACCTATTAATACCAGGTACTGGGGTGGTAGACGATTTACTTACGGGTATAGGGATAGTTCCAGTTCAGTGCGATAAACAAACTCAATGGGAAATCCAACATGAGAGTTATCAGGAACCAGAGTTTCATCGGCGCATGAATAACGAGTTGGTCGAATGGCCGTGTCAATGGCCCACCGGGGGTATACCAGACTAGAGAGAAGACAATCCAGCCCAGCAAGATGGCCACAACGCCGAGGACAACCGTGGAAGCCCAAAATAATTGCAACGCCCATAGGGCAGCCCAGGCGGTCATAAGCCAGTTGATGATAACAAGGCGAAGGCCAACGCCATTGACAAGGGTTTCCTAGATTTGCATAGTTAGGCCACCAATAGGGCATCATTTCCTATACACTCACCTTGGTCTCGGGATTTCGAGCTGTGATCAGCAATACAGAGAAGCCAATAAGAAGAACGTAAACAGCCGTCATATAAAACCCGACCATCTCCGACTTGGGAGTCATTCCGCTTGGAAATAAGTCCATAATGTCCGCCATACTTGGGCTAAGCACAAGTGCGCAGACCAGGTTGGTAGCGACATTGATAAGCACCGAGAGCGGCGTGAGAACCTGAAGCCGAAGCAGCTTGAGAGCGAGTCTTGTCTGTGGATCAGACGTATCGAACGGTGCGCTAGAGTCCCTGCGGTCAATTTGTTAGGGCGAACACACCCGAGCAATGAACCAGCTTACATTCTGAAATGACCAAGTGTCGTCCAGGAAATGGTAGCAACTAATAGCAACTCAAGGGCTGCCGAAAAAAAGGTAGGGCCCGGTGCGGTCGCGAGTTGAACTCGAGGTGGTCGTCCTTGCCAAGTTCGAAGACTCAATGACGACAGGACTCTGGTTGACTCCGTGACGTCAGACAAACCAGGCCCCGATTGATTGTCAACTCAAGCGCCGAGCTGAGTAACCCATGTGACAGAGATTGTCTTCATCTAATCTCTTCGGCTCTGCCACCATGTCTACTCCATCTCGTACTCAAGTACTCTCGCTCTACAGCGCCTTGATACGTACATCACGCTCCTTCTCCTCTTATAACTTCCGAAACTACTTTCTCCGAAGGACAAGGACGCAATTTCACGAGCGTGCAGGCGAGAAAGATCCAGCACAGATCCGAGCGTTCTACGACACGGGGCTGAAAGAGTTGGAAGTTTTGAAACGATGTGCGATCGTGAACAGGCTGTACGAGGGCCCACGACTGGTGGTTGAGAGGCGGCCGATTGTGGCTGGAGGTGGAGCAGGTGTAGAGGCGTCTGTAGGAGGGGGCGGACAACCAGTCTGATTCGTTGTATTACTGTAAGTCTTGCCCATTATAGCCGACGCTCGTGCACTAAAGTTCGATCATCATCCCCTTTAGGCCCGTTTCATCACAGGACCAGACGGATCCAAGCTCTATGCCTGTTTTGAACTTGTACGAACGATTTTGTGCAATATGAACAGATAAACCCAACCCCTATTCCCTTTGAAGAAGAGCCATCAACCCTAGTCCGCCGAGCAGCGCGTATTTTAATTGCGGGAAATCGTTCTGTGCGAGTAGTTAGCGTTTAGACGGACCCGCACCAATGGCGATCTCACCATTGCAATCGTCGCATAGCCGACATACGGCAAGAATCTAGCAAGCCAAGTGATCAGCGACTGGCTTAGCACATCGTACCATATTTAGCTCACCCCCGAACCTTCCCAACAACATGCTTCCGCTCCAACCACCTCAACCCCCGGTAGAGCTCAATGTCATCCAACGCATTGTTATCGCCTTTTGTCAAGAGCAGCTGCTCAGTTGGAAGCGAGGCGTTTCTGCACGAGCGAAGCTTGTCTTAGCTATACTCTCAGATAAAGGTTGATGGAGACTCACTTAGTATGCGTCTCCAGCACTCGATGTACAATGGGAATATCCTGTCCAGGAATCTTGTACACGGTGATATCCCCGATTTCGTACGGTACACCCGGAGGATTAGTCAAGAACAGCAAGTCTCCGCGGTAGAACGCAGGTTCCATAGAACCACTGACGAAGCTGTTAGCAGCGCGAAGTGAGCTGTCAGATTCGACAACGCACCTTAATACAACCACAATTGGGCTTTCGGTGTTGGTCACCAGACCCATCCCTTTCCAGACCATCAGTCCGGTCGAAATCACCATCGCAAAATTCATAATTTGGAGCAGCGCCTTGGTTCCCGTTCCAAAACTCAGCAACTAGTCTACCAAAACTAGGATGATTAACACTCACAGCTCGGACGCCCATCCTCTTCAACGCCTTTATTTCATCTTGGAACATTATTGCGAGTCGTAAACCTCAGACCGAGATAACCGTTGGGGTAGAGTTTTGGAAGTTGTGCTGGCTGGGGTTGTGATGGACACGTCGTAGGAGGCTGCTTAAACGCCGGAGTACCCACGTGATCATTTCTCACAAGCTTGTTGCCACCGCCACTGTCACGCATGTAAGGGCTCTGAGCCCGCCTAAGGGGCAACTAAGCTAATTTCTCATCTTCAAGTGTGAGCTTCATCCCCCAAGTTCTGGGAAGTATTATATCTATAGCACGTTATTGATGCAGTACATGTTTCAGCGTGGGAACGCTAACGTTCAGCCGTGAACTACGCCAAGCAAACCCAAACCGCCAAGGATCGCCATTTTAAACCAGGAACTGGAGTTCTATAGATCGGGACATAGTAAGCTTATTGCTCAAGTATCGCATATATACCTACCAAGAGTATAGTGCAATAGCCAACATAAGGCAGGAAGCTACAGAAGGGCGTGTGGATTCGTGATTAGAACCCCAAGTCGCTCAGATAATGAAGTAATTGCGCACCCCCATACTTTTCCCACCACATGCTTCGGTTCTATCCAACGAAGACCTTCATATAGAACAATATCGTCTTCAGAGTTGTTGTCCCCCTTTGTAAGCAACAATTGCTCAGTCGGCAGTGAAGCATTTCTAAGACATAGTCAGTCGAGTAAGCTTGGCTGGGGCGTTTTCTTACCGGACATGTGTCTCTATTACGCGGTGAACAATTGGGACATCCTTCCCAGGGAGCTTATAAACGGTCACATCCCCAATCGCGTATGGAACGTTTGGAGGATTATACAAAAAGAGAATATCACCGCGGTCAAAGGCTGGCTTCATGGAGCCGCTAGAGTGCAGAAGCTGAGATCAGGCCAGACAAACTGATCGAAACGAATTGACATACGACAATACTACGACGACCGGCGAGTATGTGTTCGTAGCAAGACACGCGAGCTGCCATGTTATGAACAGACCAGAAAGTGAGAGAAGGACTTTTAGTGACTGTTGGAGACTCTGGATGGAAGAGGGGGTGCAGTTTAGGGTGAGCCACCGTACGTCGCTGAAACACCTTACCGCACGGATTTGCATTGTTTGTAGTCGTATAGATACAATGTAGTCCTGGTAGTCTATTGATAGGGAGATAGACACAGTTAGCAGGTACGGTCTTGTCAAAAGTTGGGTGATATGTGCGTTGTGGCTTGTTTGCTATGCACAAGTGTCGTGGATTTCTGGGATCGACACGTCGCGCCACGTGACCAGACAAACTCTAAATCGATCTAATTTTAATGTAGAGATGGTGTTCTTGTTGCTCTTGGCAAATCCCTCTATATAAAGGTACCGTATGATATCTTTTAAAAAAGCTATCTACCTCCTTGTAACGTGGTCGTTCGTTCCAGATGATCGTCGTCTTCTGCTAACGATGACGGCTGAAGCTGGTTCCGAGGTTCCGCATTACTTCTCAAATCCGAAGGACCACCAGCCATTAATAACACCATTCAAAATCAATTCCCTCGTGCCTCTTCTACTCATCCGAACTCTTTTCTGTCTCAGTTCCAAGCGTGAGCGCCACACGTATGTGCGTGTCGCCACTGATGCTCATACCCATGGGCAGAACCCGTTAAAGGCGTGTCATCCGGTCTTAGCGCGCGGCCCGCTTGGCGAACAGATCCATCAACCTTCTAGTCTCTGTCATTAACCCTATCTAGTGAATTGGGTGTTCCCGGGTAATCCTCGGCACAGCGCGCTTAATTCTCCGGTCAAGCGGCTAAGTCACAGGACTTGCCATATAAGAGCTGGGTTACTATGCGGATGTATGAGCTAAGGCGATATCAAAAGTCTGCTGAGCATTCCCCACACGGTTCCTAATCTTCCGTCGACAGCGCACGGCTATTCTCATACCCCGCTGGTACATAACATACACTAAATCTTGGCTAGCGCATCCAATCCAATTCACTCCATGGAGATGTCAATCAACATGATTTATCAAAGACTCACTACTCTTCCCCAAAAGCTCTGTCTTTTCGAGTCCGGCGGGCCGGCTGCGTGACAACGTATAAATATCTTCGCATTCTCGAAAGACTGAGCCCATCTCGCTACGCATATTCCTTTCTCAATCATGCTAGGGCGTTCACTGCTATACGCTTCACTCGCCCTTACAAGCCTGTTTGCGCCAGCCCTCGCGGCGTTTGGCGTAACAGAGTCTGGGAATTCGTTTATTGTGGATACTGCCGGTGGTCTCGTCTTCACCGGTACTTCATCTCCTATCATTAGCCTGAACGTTGCGCTAATGTTTTATCAAACAAACAGTTGAAAAGACCAGTGGAGATATCACTTCCATGCTGTTCAATGGAATTCAAGCCCAAGACCAGAGCAAGCGCAGCCACATTGTAGGTCAACCTATTATGGCTTAGCCTAAGCTTCTGCTCAATCTCGTTACTAGGCCTCCGGCATAGGTGCAACCTGCTCGTGGACCCAGATCGGCAATTACATCAAGATCACCTGCGCTACTAGCACATTAACTCAGTGAGCCAAACAGATCGCGACGTTCGCTTTAAGCTGAACCTTGTCGCCCAGATATTATGTCGCACAATACAAGAATCCTGGTATCCACATGGCTACCTAGTAAGTCATTGCTGGTAGGTAGAAACCGTGATAACTTACCTTCCCTGGATAGCATTACCGCCGAGCCTTCAGTCGGCGAACTGCGCTTCATTGCGCGATTGAATGCGGCCACGCTTCCCAACGGACCCACTGCTTCCAGTGTCGCGGGATCCTCAAGCACTGTCGAAGGAAGCGACGTTTTCGTCGTTAGCGGTCAAACGCGCTCTAAATGTATGCGTAACTGGTACATAGTTAGGATAGACACTGAATTTGCCCAAAGTCTACTCCTCCCGGCAATTCATCGATGACAAGGTCCACGGTGTTAGTGGCTCTCTCAGACATAGTCACAATAAACCGCTCACGAGCAAGCTTCACAGGTTACCGGCTCGGGTATTGGCGCGTTCATGGTCATTCCTGGTACTGGCTACGAATCCTCCTCTGGTGGCCCATTTTTCCGCGAGTAAGCGCACATGAGATTCGTTCGCATATGTGTAGCTAACATTTGATTACGCTAGTATCGATAACCAGGGTGGTGAGCACAACATCCCTTCTAGTTATTCCTTATTTAAGCTAATTCTATTTTTTGCGACATTAATCTCCGATACTCAAGGTGGACAACAAGAAGTCTACTTCTACATGAACTCTGGTCACACTCAAACCGAATCCTACCGTATGGGTTTGCACGGCCCATACCTCCTCCAGTTCACAACTGGCTCCACCCCTTCAGCCGATATCAGTGAGTTAGCTATTGTGCCTTGCCAATCGAGTCTAAGCAGAACAATCCAGGCCTGGCATTCTGGGACGGATTGGGAATTACTGGTTGGGTTCCGCCATCCGCGCGTGGATATGTCAAGGGTAAGGCGGCTGGTGCACCATCCAATTTTGCTAGCCTCGTCGTTGTGGGGTGGGCCAACTCTGCCGCTCAATACTGGTACGTGATCGGGGATTCACTGCTTGGATATGCTTCAATAACGATTAAAAAAGGGCCCGAGCTGAATCCAGTGGCAACTACTACTCCCCAGCTATGAAACCGGGAACCTATACCATGACTAGTAAGCCCCCATATCGGTTTTACAGCGCATACAAATGTCTAATACGAACTTGTTCGCAGTGTACAAGAGCGAACTTGCCGTCGCAACCTCTACGGTTACAATTACTGCTGGAAACACCATCACCGCCAATATCAACTCTGCTGAAGCGAACCCAACCACCATCTGGCAAATTGGTGACTTTGACGGAACCCCAAGAGGATTTTTGAACGCAGAGTAAGTTAACCCTGCTTAGTGCGAGCTTCTCCGGGTTGACATGTATCTGTGTATAGTATGATCGAGACTATGCAGTAGGTATTTGTTAGACCTACAAATCTCGGTATATGCTGACCTTGTTGTCACTTTCAAAGTCCTTCGGATCAACGGTAAGCTCTGGTCGATATTTGCTATGATAATTTTACTCACATGATATTAGCATGCACGAATGGCTCCGAACCTACACAGTCGGCTCACAAGACATTGGATACTTCCCCATGGCGATTTTTAAAGATATTGGACCTGTTACCGTTCGTTGGGCTCTCTCATCCTCCCAGCTCGGAGCTCGCACTCTTGAGATTGGCGTTACCCTCGCGTTTGCAGGTGCGCTCGTGCTTGAAGCTTTCTATACGCAACTAATATGGCTCTTGCCGTTAGGCGGTCGTCCGCAAGTGGTCATCAATGGTTGGACTGGGCCGGCACCCGCGGCTCCCAGCCAACCTGATAGCCGTGGTGTTACTCGCGGCACTTGGCGTGGAAATGTTCGTTGACTCGTCGTTCTCGTTGTCTGGTCTCGAGCCAGCTAACACACTCTTGCCTCGCAGAACACACGCTACACCGTCAGCATTCGTAAGTCGTATCTGTCCCTGGCCACGCGCTCGGGTATTTTAACATATTTTTTTCCATAGCATCTGGCGTTCTCATCTCGAGTGCTGTCAATGTGATGACTATCAACGTCATCTCGGGCTCCTCCGGAGCGACCTACTTGTGCGTGTTTCACATTCATTCTCTTACCTGGTTACTAACGGCGCACCCAGGTCACCCAATGTTGTCATTGACGCCGTCCGTCTGTACTAATGGACTTATCATTGGTTATGTATCATGCCCTCCCACTCGTTTCATAGTCGAGTCAGGCCGAATGAAATGTCCTTCCTGCTATATGACCCTCTTACCATTCGCTGTGCGTGTGACTGACCTGAAAGACTCAAACAGGCAACGGAGGAGCCCTAAGACTATTTTGCGTCATACCAGTATACTAGTTACGACCCTGTCCCTTACAATATTCCCAGAATTGATTCAGCCATCGCTCAGCTTACCTAGATAGAGGGATGCGATTCATCCCATCTCGCAGATTATTATGGTCGGTCCCATATTTCTTGGACCCAGCCTCACTTACCTTAGCGGAGGTACAAATTTAAGTAGTATTTAACTGCATATTACATAGAAGCTTTGGATCAACACGAGGATTTGGCATGAATATGCCGATTCTTCATCACTGTGCGTTGGTCTGGCAGGGGACGCGTTGTGCCACGTGACCAGATTTGCTCCAATCTCGTCTAATCGAAGGGTGATTCGTCGATGTTTCCCGTTTACCACGTGCATAATAGTTGTCGCCAGACGACCATACCGTATATTCTTCCAAAGAAGTTAGCTACGGCCTTGTGGATCGGTTGTTTCTTCCGTGCACATGCCATCTTCCGCTTACGCTGACGGCTGAAACTTAGTTTGGATTCGGAGCTTCCACATTCCTCACAAATTTGAAGCCTTGCCAGCTAGTCGCGCTCAAATTCATATACCTCGTTCCAACTAATGCTCCTATTCACCGCGATTCACCTTGCTCTTCGTTTCAAGAGTTAATGCCATCCACCCGCACACATCACCACTGGTACTCAAATGCCCACGGCAAAACTCGCGAGGGTGCGTCCCCCGGTCCCAGGCACGGCCCACTTAGTGAACTAATTCTATCCCCCTTCTGGTCTCATTGATTAGCCTTATCCAGCAAATTGGTTGTTCCTGGGTAATTCTCGGCATTGTACGCTTAATTCCCCGGCCCAGCGACCAAGTCAGCAGACGTCGGCATGGTCTTGGCCGATACGTCTACCTAGTAGCCTGACCCTCATGACAAGTCCTAAGAGCTTCGGCCATACGATTCCTGATGTTCTGCTGACAGCAAACCAGTATTCTCATACCCCGCCAGTACATACAATGCATCTTAGTCTGTATACCCAACATAATACACTCCATGGGGATGGCAGTTAACGTACTGAACCAAAGCTCCTCCCTCTTCCGGGGAGCTGATACATTCTCAGGCTCGGCGGGCCGGCCGCGCGACAGTACATAAATTCCTTCGCATTGTTTCAACTGCTCAACTCAATCCCACTGCAAGTATTTCTTTTCCAACCATGCTGGGGCGAACGCTACTGTCTGTTTCACTCGCCCTCTCCAGCCTCTTCGCACCGGCCCTTGCGGGATTCGGCGTGAAGGAGTCCGGAAACCTGTTCTCCATCGATACGGACGCCGGCCTTGTCTTCACTGGTATGTTACCTGCTATACCCCGCCATAGTGCCGACCTTTGATGAACGAAACAGTCGAGAAGACTACCGGAGACATTACTTCTATGCTATTCAACGGAATTCAAGCACAAGACCAATCCAAGCGTAGTCACATTGTGAGTCAAATCGTCATGTCTTGGTCTAAGTGTTCCTTAATCTGGTTGGCAGGGCTCTGGTATTGGCGCATCTTGCTCGTGGACCAAGATTGGCAACTACATCAAGGTCACTTGCACTGCAGGCTCGATAACTCAGTAAGCCAGGCCATTTTTCATGCTATCAAACCTCATCGGCTTGTTTAGATATTACGTTGCACAATACAAAAACCCTGGCATCCATATGGCTACTTAGTAAGTTCTTGAATTGGACTCAATATGACGTATCCCTGAGCCAGTTTCTTTGAAAAGTATTACGGCTGAACCGTCGGTCGGCGAATTGCGCTTCATCGCGCGTTTGAACGCAGCCACACTTCCCAACGGACCCACTGCTTCCAAAGTCGCGGGATCGTCGAGCACAGTTGAAGGGAGCGACGTATTTGTTGTCAGCGGTCAAACTCGCTCCAAGTGTAAGTCCACTCGCCATTTGTATGCGACAAACATTGAGATTACTTGAAGTTTATTCAACCCGGCAGTTCATCGACGACAGAGTTCATGGTGTAAGTATACGTTTATTGCATCTATTGTGACGAGTTGCTTATACCCTTGACTTGTAGGTAACTGGCTCTGGCATTGGCGCGTTCATGATCATCCCTGGCACTGGTTACGAGTCTGCCTCAGGTGGGCCCTTCTTCCGCGAGTGAGTGCGCATAGTGTGCTTTTCAAATGTGGGTAGTTAAAATCTTGTCCGTACCAGCATCGACAACCAGAATGGTGAGTATAACATACTGTTGAATTATTTTCTTGATTTTAATCATTTCTACAATGCAAGGTGGACAGCAAGAGGTCTACTACTATATGAACTCCGGTCACACACAAACCGAGGCTTACCGTATGGGCTTGCACGGCCCATATCTACTCCAGTTCACGACTGGTGCCACTCCTTCGGCCGACATTAGTGAGTCCCTCGCATCCATTTTCTGCGCATCTCGAATCTAACTCGAAATTATTTAGACTTGGCTTTCTGGGACGGATTGGGTATCGCTGGCTGGGTTCCCCCGTCCGCACGTGGATACGTCAAGGGCAAGGCTGCTGGTGCACCATCCAATTTTGCCAGCCTCGTCGTTGTAGGATGGGCCAACTCTGCCGCTCAATACTGGTACGCAATTCACAACCCCGTTGGTCCAACATAAACCAACAATAATTGACATAGGGCTCGCGCCGAATCAAACGGCAACTTTTACTCCCCAGCTATGAAGCCTGGTACTTATACCATGACTAGTATGTTTGCCGAGTCAATCGAACAACCCACAAAGGTCACTAACGCGAGTTTGCTCCTAGTGTATAAGAGTGAACTTGCCGTTGCCACCTCGAGCGTCACTGTCAGTGCTGGAGGCACGGTTACCGCCAACATCAACTCGGCCGAAGCGAACCCAACCACCATTTGGCAGATTGGTGACTTTGACGGAACCCCACGAGGATTCTTGAACGCCGAGTGAGTTTCTGGTGCACAGCGCAAGATACTAGGTACTGATACACATCCCTACATAGTATGATTGAGACTATGCAGTACGTATCCTTTGAGGCCCATCAACCGGGTAAATACTAACCATTTTGTCATTTCCCAAGTCCCTCGGACCAACGGTGAGTTTCAATCAAACTTCAGCACTCTTAAATCCTGATCAAACAATAAACAGTATGCATGAATGGGTCCGAACCTATACCGTTGGCCAACAAGGCATCGGATACTTCCCCATGGCAGTCTTCAAGGATGTCGGTCCTGTCACCGTTCGTTGGTCCATGTCGTCTTCTCAAATCGGAGCCCGTACTCTAGAGATTGGCATTACCCTCGCCTTTGCTGGTATGATTGTATTTGAAAGTCTATGTATGCGACTAATGCGAACCTTCGCGTTAGGCGGTCGTCCTCAGGTCACCATCAACGGATGGACCGGCCCTTCCCCCCCAGCTCCCAATCAGCCTAATAGCCGCGGCGTTACTCGCGGAACTTGGCGCGGAAATGTAAGTCGTAGAACTATCGTCCGGGTATCAGCTAGTTGACCATTGCTCCCTTCGCAGAACACGCGCTACGTTGTTAACATCCGTAAGTTTCCCCTACCCCCCGCCCTGATCACAAATTTCCAGGTTTAATACACACACTGATACATCTGCAGCATCTGGCGTTCTCACATCGAGCGCTGTCAACGTAATGACCATCAACGTCATCTCAGGTTCCTCTGGAGCAACCTACTTGTGTGTTGCGTTCATTTATTTCTTAAACAAGCTCGCTGACGACACTTGCAGGTCGCCCAACGTAGTCTTTGACGCTCTCCGCCTCTACTAGTTGGTCTGGTTTTGGACGCTTGCTCCACGCTTCCGTTCAGCTCGGATTAGGTTCATATCTGAATAAATTCTCGCTTTTACTACCTAAGCCCTTAACCGTGCGCCAGAAACCCTGAAAGAATAGTGGTAGCGCTCCCTGCCTATTTTGCACCATACCATTGTACCAACGGCGATCCTTTTCCTTGTAAAATGCCAAGGATTTGTCGAGCGACGACTCGATTTGCCTGTACAGAGGGATGCAGTTCGTCCCACCTATCGGACGGTAATGGTCAATAATGCAAAGTTCGAGCTAGCCTTGGGAATCCTACCAGAGGTATGAATCTAGAACGTTGCTAGGTTCTGTTGTGCAAACCAGGGTCGAGTTACCGGGGGGATATCGGCATGCATGCGCTGCACCTGTGACATTGTATTTGGGTCCGACTAGATAATTCGCAGGGTTGTTGTACATGTCTTGGAATAGATTATAGGAGTCAAATACTCCTGTTGAGTACCGTTGCGTCGTTGTTTAGTCGTAGAATAGCAGACTAGGGATTAGTACTCACCTATGCGAGCGCCAGGGAACCGAGCCGGGGCGATATATTTCGCACGCAAGGATTGTAACTCGTTCCCGGACCGGACCAGCTCGGCAATAAAAATGCTCCATTCGGTTTGGTTGTGCGGCTCGTTCCAATATCTCGTGTTATAGCCCGCCGGCGAGTACATCGGAAGCAACCAGAGCGGAATCATCTGCCGAAAGTGTTCAACCATGTCATCAACGTGAGGCTAATGAACACTTACCTGCTGAATCAAAAAGTTACGCGCCCCCTGGTTGTATAAACCTTGAATCCAATCAAACACACAAGCAGTGGTATTAACAATTGAAACGCCCGGTAGCGGGTCTGTGAGCAAAAGCCCCGCCCCAACATCGTTTGTACCAATCCAGATAGAATAGAGGGTATCCTTGCTTGCCAAGGGAACATAGGTCCCGTTCCTTGAGAGAATATACGTGGTTTTGGTAGAGGGTTTCCCAGTAGATTTAGTAGTGACATTAGCAGTGTACTCTGGAATCTGAGCCTCCAGGACAGGCTTGTATATGCGCGGCGTAAGTTTGTTCGAGCAGGTTGCACCAGCATGAGCAAAGTCATAGACAGAAATCGACTGTTTTGAGTATTGGCTGATGAAGTCCGGCCAGGCAGTTCTATCTAGTAGAAAAATAGAGTGATTATATGCTAATTTCAACCGAAGGCAACTTCCAAACTTACTGAAATCGATGACAACGTTATCCGTAAAAGAATCACCAAACGCCACCAAGTTCTTGAACGAAAATGCAAGGCATGGTGATCCAGCGAGAGTCGCCGCAGCCAGCCAGATTTTGAGCATCATGTTGGGGAGGCAACACAAAGCCTGCTGGCTGTCCCAAATAACCTCCTGAGCTATTTGTAGCTCTACTCCAAAAGCCGGTCTTCGTTTGTGCGCCGGGCAGTAGAATAAAACAGGAACGGCCGCCGAGAAGGCTGAGCGGACGGGATATCACCGCATTAGTGGACGTGCCCCGAAGAGCATATGGGCTTGAAGTTGAAGACTAATGATAGGATGCCAGCCTACCACCGATAATCATCCGGGTAGAACATCGTAGTTCAGGGTGACTTGCAAGAGGCGAGAAGCTCACTTGTTATTGCAACTTTGAATGAACAAATCATCTGTAAATACTACACCGCGCCATACCACGTCACAAATGGAGCTTCACCCCTGAGCGCTGCTAGTACATGTCGGGCGACAATTCGGTTAGCCTGCTCCGATGGATGTGCTTCGTCTCACCTTTAGATTGTGCGATCAACATATGAAGAAGCAAGGAAGATTACAAACACGACAAAGTAGACTTACCACAGGTACGAACGGTGGACTTCTGGGGGTTTTGTTTCGCATAAGATCACGGTACCATTTGGTGGGTACTTGCACGAACTAATCGGATCTGCGACGTTGTAATCAGGACCAACCAAGTACTTCCATGGGCTGGTGTACATATCGTTAAACAACCTATACGAGTCAAATAATCCTTAAATGGGGGGTTAAGGAGTGCCGTATTCATAAAGGGCCAGAAACTAACCGACGAGTGCACCAGGGAATAGCGATAGCGCTATGTATTTTGCTCGGAGTGCGTGTAACTCATTGCCAACTCGAACCACTTCAGCCATTTGTAGGTTCCACGCCGTCTGGTTATGTGGAAAATCACAAAAATGCACTGTGTGTCCGTTAGGAGAGTAAAAGGGCGTAAGATAAAGTGGTATAATCTACACAGGGGCTCAGATGCACTGAAATCGGAAAATTCAGATACTCACATTTTGCAATAAAAAATTACTTGCGCCTCGATTGTATACCTCTCGCATCCAGTCAAACACGCATGCGATCGTATTCTCAACGGAGACGCCCTCCCGCGGGCTTGTCATTAACTGATCGAAGCCCACGTCGTTCGTCCCAAGCCATATCGAATACACAGTCTCCTCGCTCATAAGTGGGAAGTATTCGCCACCGCTACGCGGACGAATATGCCTCATGCCACCTGGCCCTTTGATTATATCATCGTCGTATTCGTTAACCTCAGATTCCATGACGTCTGGCCATGCGCGAGGGGTGAACTTGTTGGGGCATGTCGCGCCAGCGCGGGAAATTATAAACCGAGACATCTCCCTCGGAGTAGTCTGCAAGAAATGTTGGCCATGGGATTCCGCCTACGAACCACAAGGTGAGTTGTAACCAGCGAGTTCAGGAAGCACTTACCATTACCAACTATAATATCATCCGTGTATGAATCTCTAAATGTAACTAGGCTTCTAATAATTGAGAACCCCGATGCCCTCTGAGTCTGGTTGTACTTGGTGCTGTAAAGTAGTGCCGCGCCTGCTGCCATAGCGCTGGGAACGAACGAACCGAGGATCGCGAGAATCAGAATTTATGCTTCCAGAAATGTAAATGAGGCGATCCAAGACCAAAACGTAGCAGTATCCTTGAGCTGCAAGGCGTCCGCCACCAAATTCCAGGATCTTATCAAGGCCTGATACACCCTCCTATGAAATGCGTCACGGTTCAAAATTCAAGTTTCTCCACAAAACCTTATCGAATTGCGGCAGTGCTCGAATTTTGTACGCGAATCGGTTTACGTTTGTATTCCAAGAAACTACGAGTGGTCAACACGGCCGTGGGATGATAAACGCCCGGGCCTTACCAATATTAATGTAACCTTGATGGGCACCAGCAATGAACCCAACCGGCCTGAATTTGAAAAAGGAGAAAGCTCATTTCTGTCTATAAATTTCAATACATATGTTATTCATGATACTATGATGCACCATGCCATGACACGAATGGACCTGCGCCCCGTAACGCTGCCAGCATATGTTGGGCAACAACTCGGTTCGCCTGCTCCGATGGATGTACTTCATCCCACCTTGAGACGAGGTGGTCAAGGTCAGCGGCTCCGACACAAAAAATATGAAATAAATGTTACCAACCATAGATACGAGTCATGGGCTTCCAATGGTTGAGTCACGCATATCATGACTGCACTACCCGGTGGATATTGACACGAACTGATAGAACCGGTAACGTTGTAATCCGGGCCCACCAGATACTTCCACGGGCTATTGTACATATCCTTAAACAAGCCATACGAGTCGAACAAGCCTGGGCAAGATATTAGAATAATAAAAACTTCTATAATT
Organism: Ceratobasidium sp. AG-K; assembly: GCA_037039685.1. Taxonomy (NCBI): domain Eukaryota; kingdom Fungi; phylum Basidiomycota; class Agaricomycetes; order Cantharellales; family Ceratobasidiaceae; genus Ceratobasidium; species Ceratobasidium sp. AG-K. Next base: position 4,826,344 of record JAWNGF010000003.1, on the reverse strand, counting down.
GGTAATCCTAAAAACGAACCAATACGTGAGCCAGGAAACAATGACGGTGCGACATATTTTGTTCGGAGCGCCTGTAGTTCATTGCCAGCACGGACCAGCTCAGTAATTTGTATGTTCCACGCCGTCTGGTTATGTGGAAAATCCCAATAATGCTCCGTATGCCCGTTTGGAGAGTAAAATGGAGCTAGATAAAGTGGCACCATCTGCATACAGCCATCAGGTCCATCCAACAAAGAGAGAGAGAAAACTCACATTTTGCAATATGAAGTTCCTTGCACCTCGATTGTACAGCTCCCGCATCCAGTCAAACACGCACGCCGTCGTATTCACAACGGAGACGCCAGCTTGAGGAGTCGTCATTAACTGGTCAGCACCCACATCGTTCGTCCCAAGCCAGATCGAATATACAGTTTCCTCGCTCGGAAGCGGAAAGAAGTCCCCACCGCTACGCGGGCGAATATATGTCGTGTCGCCAGGTCCCATGATCGTATTATCGTCATATTCGTTAATCTCAAATTCCATGACGTCTGGCCATGAGCGAGGAGTGAGCTTGTTGGAACATGTCGCGCCAGCGCGGGCGAAATTGTAGACCGAGACATCTCCCTCGGAGTACTCTGCGAGGAATGTTGGCCATGGGATTCCGCCTGGGAAAGTCCATGAGTACATCTCGAGGGGCTAGGTCAAGTAGCAACTGGTAAGTATCAGGAGTGCTTACCATCCCCGACCAAAATATCGTCCGTGTAAGAGTCCCCAAAGGTTACCAGGTTTTTTATTACAGGAAACCCTTCTGCCCTCTGAATATGATTATGACCATACATTACTCGGTAGAGTAGGGCGGCGCTTGCGGCGATAGCCCTGGGAAGATACGAGCTAAGCATTTTGAGAACCGAGGGAGATTTTGGCCGCAAAAAAACTTCACGAAACAGGGCAAGATGAAAGCGCAACGGAAGGTGGAGCTCCTGGGTCCGGAGATCCTAAATTCCAAGGCAGCAAAGCCTATTACTACTGTACGGGGTGCTTCGACCCCTACACCAAAGCTTCGGGCTGTTCCACGATGTTATCGAACCGAACTGGTACGCGAATAATATACTTCGAGTAATTCAAGTTTAAATTCCAAGAAGATATTGATCAATGCGGTCGTGGGAGAGTGGAGGAGGATAGACGCTCTTGTCCTAGCCCCATTACCAATGTAACCATAGTGAGTAACAGATCAACCAGCCTAAACACCCAAATGAAGTTTCCTCTCCGGGGCTACTTTGCGCCATACCACGACACAAAGGGCCCCTTGCCTCTCAGTGCATCAAGAATATGCCGCGCAAGAACTCTATTCGCTTGTTCGGAGGGGTGCAACTCGTCCCACCTAGGTCGGGTCCACAATTGAGTATTAAATTTACTCGGACAAATTCCGACGGACGTACCAGAGGTATGAATCTCGAACCTCACGAGGCTGAGTCACGCATACGAGTGTATTATTGTTCGGGTATGGGAACTTGCATGCATTCACCGCGTCTGTGACGTTGTACGTAGGTCCAACTAGATACTTGGCTGGGTTGTTGTACATGTCGTTGAACAAGCCGTACGAGTCAAAAATTCCTAAATACAAATGCTGTTAAGTCTCCGAATCAAGCAGCTCAGTTGATTTTGTAACTTACCGAAGCGTGCGCCAGGGAATTGGGAAGGAGCAATGTACTTGGTTCGGAGCGCTTGAAGCTCGTTCCCTGCCCGGACGAGCTCCGCCATGAACAGAGCCCACTCGGTCTGGTTGTGAGGTGGGGCCCAAAATTTGGTTGGGTAACCGGTGGCGGAATACATCGGGGTGAGGTAGAGAGGAATCATCTGAAATACACCAGTCCAGTTCAGTGAATCGTGGGTTTCAACTAATAAAAACATTTACATTTTGCAACAAGAAATTCCTCGCACCCTTCGCATACAAGGCCGCGACCCAATCGAACACACAAGCCGTGGTGTTCACAACCGACGCATCGCCGACCGGGTCCGTCAACAACGCACCCGTGCCCGCACCCACGTCATTCGTGCCAATCCAGATCGAGTAGAGCGTATCTTTACTGGCGAGCGGGACGTATGTGCCGTTTGGACCGATAATGTACGTCGCTCCGGACTTGGTAGTGACATTTGCGTTGTATTCCGGGATCTGGGTTTCCATAACTGAGCGGAACGGGCGGGGAGTTATTTTATTCGAGCAGGTTGCACCCGAATGCGCAAAGTCATAGACTGAGACCGTCTCGTTGGAGTAGGAAGACACGTAGAGTGGCCATGGGATACCACCTGGGAGACAAGGGAAATGGTAAGAGATACGAAGTTTATTGTAAAATAGTCCCTACCATCTCCGACATTGACCTTATCAGTATACGAGTCTCCGAAAGCAACCAAGTTTTTGAGTGTCCTAGAGGCAGCTGAAACGCTACCAGTTCCCAAGAGCAGAACGCTCAAGACGCCAGAAAATCCGAGTTGACCAAGCATGCCGAGCCGACATGTCAACCAAGCGGAAAGCTCGTAAAGTTTTTATAGAACTCCGGGGGTAGATTCCATGCCAGCGCAAAGACCGAGAAGCACAAACACTTATTAAAGAATGTGTCGAATCCCGCCAGTCTCGGTTGACTGAACCAGCTGGGGAAATAATGAGACAGCTCGGACCGGGAGTTCCAATAAGACATATGATCCTCTCATGTTGTCTAGAATGGAAGCTCGAATAGATGAGAACGCTTGACGTTCAGTGGATGAGCTCGGGCATCGTGGTCGCAAACAAGTCGCAAACAGGGGATGCTAATATAATCCTGACTCACCCTTGGCGCCACCCATTTCCAATCCCCGCCACCGTCTCCAGCCTGACTCGGGTAAATCAACATTGGCGACGGACATCATGTTTTTTTTGGAAGGTTCGGATCTCATTGGCAAGCGATCTACCGGCTTATGGTTCCGAGCATGGGCAGCTGACCGAAAAGCCTAGGCCCGAGAGCGATATTGTGCGACTAACTGACCCACCCGGTTCGCTACGGAATATGATTGTCCAATCCAGAGCTGGAATGTGTGCAGTCATACCACCAAATAATGCCCGTAGATTCGTGGGGAATGGTCCGGAAGCCGGGTCGGAATGCTGCCGACCATTGCCGACTCGACTCGACATGTTGGCAATGACCAAAGCTTTGCGAGTGGGTGCAGCGGGGCAGCTCGGGAAGCAGTAACTTAGCACAAAGTGGGACGCAAGTCTTGTAATTCCTCAGACTCATTATGTGGTCGCCAATCAATGACTCGCGAACAAGTTAGCTTTAATGGTCGGGTATGTCCAATAATAGGAATCCTTGCACCTAGCACTTGGCGCTGAATGACGTCAGGTCGGGAGCCGACAGTTGTGGGGCGACGAGTAATGCCGTCGGCTGTATAGTGGCTCTACTACTGTTTCCGGCAGAGTTTACAATTTCGAATGTGAGAGACCAGGCAACATGACATATCAAAAGTGACGTACTGACACATTTCTGGTACTATTTAGCCAGCACCTCTCGCTGCCTTGTCTCACACCCACATTCTCCCCCTCATCCCCACATTCTGCTATGGTTCAATACCACATTCGCGGTGCTCCTGTGGGGCGCATGGCCATTATGTTGGCTATCGTCGCCTCAATGGGTGGTTTCATATTTGGTGTGCTCTATTCCTTTTCGTGTGCTTGGGGATCATCCTGACCGGCTTGTGAAGGTTACGATACCGGGCAGATTAGCGACATATTGCTAATGGAGGACTTCCTGAAACGGTTTGCGACATGCAGTGATCCAAATGACCACACGACATGTCATTTCAATACATATATTGAAGGGCTGATTGTCTCGCTGCTGTCCATTGGTACTGCTATCGGCGCGTTGGCCGGAGCACCGTAAGTAACACGGTTGAGTTGAGATCGCGCCCACTGCTGATATTAATTGGCTAGAACTGCCGACTATTTTGGACGTCGAATTGCCATGTCCATTGAATGCGCTATTTTCTCTATTGGTGTCCTCATCCAAGTCACTGCATTCAAAGCCTGGTACCAAATTATGATTGGCCGCTTCATTTCTGGACTCGGTGTCGGGGCGTTGTCTGCTGCAGTTCCGCTCTACCAAGCCGAAAGCTCTCCCAAGCAACTGCGTGGAACGTTGACCGGTACATACCAGCGTGAGTTCGTATAATTGGACCATGGGGATGCTTCTCATGTGGAGTTGGCAGTGTTCATCACCTTCGGTATTCTCGTGGCGTACTGCATCAGCATTGGAACTCGTGAGACTTACAATGACGCTGCATGGAGAATTGTCATTGCTATTGGACTTGTCTGGGCCCTAATCCTTGGCGTTGGTATTCTATTTGTGAGTCCAGCAAGCGCTATTACTCTCATTGACCGCATTACTGAATTACGTACAAGATGCCCGAGTCTCCTCGTTGGCTGCTCAAACATGGCCGCGCGGACGAAGCCGAGCGAAGCATTGCTCGTGTGCGTGGAGTCAAGGTCGAAGACAAGGTTGACCATGTTGTATGTTGACGTCATCGTCGTTCTTCGTGTTTCTCATCGCGATCAAATTCCTAGGTCCGTGATCTCCATGAGATGCAAGACAGCGTCAAGTACGAGCAGAGTCTCAGCCATGCTGGTTGGCTGGACTGCTTCCGTGTTGAGCGCAAGACGCTTTACCGTACACTGCTTGGTATGAGTTTGCAGTCCCTGCAACAGCTCACTGGAGCCAACTATTTCTTCTACTATGTATGTAACTCTTGGCAATCTTTGGTTGCTTGCCACTGACGTCGATGTGATTCAGGGTGCAACGATCTTCAATTCTGTGGGAATTGAGGATTCGTTCGTCACACAGATCATCCTGGGCGCGGTCAATTTTGGATGCACATTTCTAGGACTGTACGTTATGGAGCGAGTACGTACAGGATGCCAAGTACAAACGATACTCCACTGACGTCAATTGCAGTTCGGTCGCCGAGTCCCGTTGATGGTGGGAGGCGTGTGGCAAGCTCTCTGGCTGTTTGTTTTCGCTGCAGCAGGCACAGCACGCGACCCCACACTCCCCGAGAACCAACACATTGGGAAGCTCATGATCGTCGCTGCGTGCCTGTTTATCTTCGGTTACGCTTCGACTTGGGCACCTGGTATCTGGATTCTCATCGGAGAAACGTTCCCGACTCGGACGCGTGCCAAGCAAGGCGCATTGGCGACTGCGAGTAACTGGGTGAGTTTGCAACCGGTCGTTTGTTGGTGTCGCAAACTGAATGCGCGCCTAGGTCTGGAACTTCCTCATCGCATTCTTCACACCACTCATTACGCGTCAAATCGCCTATCGGTATGGGTTTATTTTTGCTTCGTGCAACCTTCTTGGAGCTGGTATGTTTTCCAAGCATCTAGGTCAGAGTCTTCGCTGACCTCTGGTAGCCGTCGTATATTTCTTCCTCTATGAATCATCTAGCCTCTCCCTCGAGGCCGTCGATGTCATGTACAATGATCCGAACGTCAAGCCCTGGACATCCCGCAACTGGGAACCTCCTGCGGATTACGGCTACTCTGGCCGTCACGATCTCGTCGACCAGACTCGTGCTCAAGAGGCGAATAAACCCGTCGTTGGACATCTCGAAAAGGCTCATGGTGAAAGTGACGCGTCCGCCTCGGGCTCTCGTCACTCCGACGACCGTAGCGTCGATGCGATGGTTGGAAATGAAAGGAGGGTCTAATTATGAAACCGAATCATTGTATCCTTCTCAAAAACTTGTTATTCCCATAGTCATGTATTATAGCACGCATATAGCTTGAAATAATTCAACTCAAGGTCAAATATGAAATAGATAGGTGTACGTAATAGATCGGGAGGCGCGTGACTAGCGCGCCCTCGGATCATCTTACCGTACACCTCCCTTTTCACCTGTCTGTATACGTCTCCTGTAACTTGTCGACCACCATGCTTCTGTCACGTATACGCCAGACTGCTTTGCGCAACGCTCCCCTGCGGGCTTATGCACCCCTCTCAACTCGGGCGACCCAGATCCTGTCGGCACTTGACATTCCTACGAGCGGAGCTGTGCATGGGGTGTACGATGGCGCATGGGGAGGGTCTGGAGAACCGCTTGTGAGCGTCTGCCCATCGAGTGGAGAGCAGTTGGCTCGAGTGACTACAGTAAGCACATCCGATCTACTTCCTCGCCTACATCTCGATTGATCCACATCTGTCGGACGACTGTCTAACCTCATGACCAGGCGACACCAAGCGAGACACAACGCGTCATTGACCGCTCACGCGAAGCATACAAATCGATTCGGAACCTCCCAGCGCCTAGGCGGGGAGAATTATTGCGCCAAATCCGGGTCGCATTGGCCGAAAAGGTTCGGTTAAAGGCATTATCATGAACCAAGGCTTCCTCTCAACAAAATTTTTGATATAGAGGAATGACCTCGGGGCGCTTGTGTCGCTCGAGATGGGAAAGATTCGAACCGAGGGTGAGGGGGAAGTGCAGGAGTTTGTGGATATCGTGAGTGGATGCCTGGCCGGCTGGGGTGTTTACTGAAGGCTCGGCTTGGATAGTGTGATTATGCTGTAGGGCTGTCGAGGATGATGAATGGTCGCGTGGTCGCGTCTGAGAGACCAGGGCATTCGATTCTTGAAGGTACGTTCCGTTTGGATTTTGTTGGAGCTGAAACTGATTGTATCAAAGTTCCTAACCCGCTGGGAGTTGTTGGTGTCCTGAGCGCGTTCAATTTCCCAGTGGCTGTCTATGGCTGGTAAGTCGTCATTAACCCATAACTCTGATCCTGTTTATACATTCTGGACTTAGGAACCTGTCTCTTTCTCTCGCCGCTGGTAATGCTACCCTTTGGAAACCTTCACCGACGACTCCGCTGTGCGCCGTTGCGACTACGAAAATCATTTCACGTGTGCTAGAGCAAAACGGCGTTGACGGTGCAGCGGCTTCTCTCGTTTGTGGGGGCAAGGACGTTGGTGAGGCTGTGGTTGGAAGCTCGTCTGTTGATATGGGTACGTAGTAAATCAGGCCTCATCATCTAACAAGATATTCTAATCTGAAGATGCCAGTCTCATTTACGGGAAGTGAAGCCGTTGGAAAGATCGTTGGAAAGGCCGTCCAAGATAGGTTCGGAAAGGTACTGTTGGAGCTGGGAGGCAACAATGGTACGTATTCGATGTAAGACCTCGCACATTTCTAATTTCTTTCTAAATTAGCAAGTATTATCATGCCTGATGCCGACTTAGCACTGGCAATTCCAGCCGTCTTATTCGGCGCGGTAGGCACAGCTGGACAACGCTGCACTTCTACGCGGCGGCTCTACGTCCATCGCTCCATTTCGTCCGAATTCCTCGAGCGACTCCAGCGCGCCTATGTTAGCGTTACCAAACTCATCGGCGATCCCCTCGCATCCGGAACCCTCATGGGACCCTTGCATACCCGTGCAGCCCTCGGAATGTTCTCTGACGCGATCGACCGCCTTAAATCCTCAGGCTCAGAGATCCTCACGGGCGGCAAACAACACTCCGATATCGAAGGGTCATTGAGCGGCGGAAACTGGGTTCTGCCCACTTTGGCAGTGCCGAAGAAGCCCCAACCTGGCGAGCTGCCCGATATTTGGACCAAAGAGACTTTTGCGCCCGTCTTGAACGTTGCGGTGTTTGATGAAATCGAGCAGGCTATTGAGTGGAACAATCAGGTTCCCCAGGGACTTTCGAGCAGCCTCTGGACGAGGGATATCAGGAATGTAGGCAAATGGATTGGACCGAGCGGAAGTGATGCCGGAATTGTGAATGTAAGTATCTAAGCGCTTCAAGGGGCACTAACTGAGGTAACGGGTCGACAGGTGAACGTAGGAACTTCTGGGGCTGAGAGTGAGTACTATAATGCGAGGTTTACTGCCCTGACTAATGAATACATGCTCAGTTGGCGCTGCGTTCGGAGGAAACAAGGTTCGTCCTTAGGTATTCTCGTGCTACACACTTGACTCAGGGATCATCAACTTTCATTTAGAGCACCGGGTGGTATGTTTGATCGATTTACAGACTCCGTGCCTGGCATCTCACCAGTCTATCATTATGCAGGGGGCGTGAGTCAGGTGGTGACGCCTGGAAGCAGTACGTCCGATGGAGCGCATGCACGCTCAATTTTTCAGACGAGGCACCCCTCGCGCAAGGTGTCAACTTTGATCTGAAATAATTCAATCCCACTGTAAACCAAAAGTACGCTGTGTTGATAACTGGCAGCAGATTGATAAGGCCAATTGCCAGTTACCACAGCTGCCAGACATGTATCCTATTTCAGGTGGACAAATAAAACTCTCGTAGCCATGGTCGTGTGGTTATCGATCCTAACTCGTGGGTTCTCGTGAAAATTGGAAGCATGTGGCATGCTACGAAATGAAAGACTTCGGCGGGCTGATTGCGTTTTATTGAGTAACATATGCTGGTAGGAACCATGTGTATGCTCATATTTGAAATTAGCCATACTACCGAATCTGCTTCCCTCATACGCACGCCTGAAGTTTCCAGTCAATGCGGTCAGAATGACCATGACAATAAAAAAAAGATGCCTCTATTAACCTGATTTCAATGCGCAAGATGGCCTCTAACCTCAAAGGTCGACAACCATTCGAATCGCTTCGGGCGCGGAATCTCGAACGAGATGGCTTCGGCTACACACTACACATGGTGCGTATGGTTCCACGACTTCTTATCCTCGCAATTTCGCTACTTCCGAAGAATATATTCTCACTGGCGTCCAGATGCCGAGCATTCACCCTGAAATTATGCTGGCCATCGTAGAGCATGACCCGTGGTAGCATGGGTTTCTGACCGTTTCATTAGAGGGCATGCATATATAAGGCTCTTACGTGCCAATCGTCGGGGTAAGCGGCTCGCCTTCCTTGCGGATAACTGTAGTATTATCGGAAGTTGCAGTAATGCTGAAGGCCCAGTTCATTGCTCTCGTCGGAGCGGCAGTCGCGCAGCTCTTGGCCGGAGTCGCCGCTTCTCCTCTAGGCGAGCGGGCTGCTGATCCTTGCGTCAAAGTCGCAGGACAGTCTTTTGTAGCTCCTGCAGATGCAAGGGCTTGCTTGAAGTGAGCAGTACACGCGTTTGACTATATAATGATTCTAACCGGCTCTCAGCTCATTTCCATACAACGCAACCCTGGCCAAGAACGTCATGGACGTAGTTGAAGGCGGTACGTCTTACTCTCTGACGAAGCAATAGCAGGAATTAATCCCCGTATTTTCTTAAGCCATTAACTTTTTCACGTTCGAAGACTGGCAAAAGCTCACCCCTTGGCCGTTCACCGAAGCGTCCGTGAACCTCGACTTCGAGTTTGCTCGAATCAGAAAGACCAAGTACAAGACCGACTACGAGTTCAACCGAGACTTGTTTGACGTTATCAAGTGGGTATTTTCGGCGTCTGCTCTGATTCTACCTAACCTAGATTCATAGCCGCCTGGATGATGGCCATACACGTGAGGTATATTTGTGTATCAGAATAAACAGATGCTTAAACAGGATTCAGTCTGGCTCCCCAGCTGCTACAGAAACGCGTTCCAAAATATCCTTCCTGCCCCCGTTGTTGCCCTCGAGAAAAACGGAGTCCAGGATATTTATATCGCTCCTGATACTGTTGAATTTATCTCACTGCTTGGGTCGAACTACACTTCGTACTACGACCAAAAGGGGTTCAACTGGAAGAAGTATGCGGGCGCCAAGGCACGTTCAATACTTATTCATCCGGTTACTAGAACTAAACATCGCGCTGTGTAGGTTTTGACGATTGAAGGGCTTCCAGCTTGGGCGTAAGTTCTTATCCGTTCGAGATGAGAACTGAATTTGACACGTTTCCATCTGTAGATATGTCAACTTGATCGCTACTACAAGGTCTGGTAACTGGGTTGATCACAACATCCGTGTCAACTCCGTGATCAGTTCATACCGAGTCACCAGCAATTCATGGGCCCAACGTCTTGGAGATATTGCTGGGGCGCTGTTTCCTGACAAGGATAGCCTGATAATGACTGTGATTCCTGCGACTGCAGGTGCAAAAGCGGAGATTGTCAAGGCAAGTGCCTAGTTTGGACCATGGCTATTGCTTAACATTATCGCGGCATCAGTTTGAATATCGCTCCAATTACTTGGGGGCTCCATTCTCGGACGGCCCTTCGTACTGGGCGGCCAATTGCTTAGCCAAATCCACCACTAATGGCATTGACTACTGGGCGACCGAAGGCGTGGCTCAGAAGATCAAGCGTCCCGACTTGCGCCCGATAGCCATGGGTGTAGATGGCGGTCTCCCAGAAGGAATTGCGCTCCCTGACCCGTACCTGCCATCCATCCCGATCGTATGTGACCTAGTTCCAATCGTTAACCGACTTTTCAATATTTGGGACGTAGGTCGCCGGAGGAAATGGGCAATTGAAAGCATATATATTACCTGGTAAGGAAGAAATTGGGCGCAATGGACTTGTAATTCTCACGCTTGCGCTGGATAGACAATAAGACCGGAGTGGTGAGCAAGCTTCGTGCATTCTTCACTCCAATTTCTTTAACCCATTCATTCTAGCTCATGGTCGGGTCCTTTGGGGGTGATTATACCAAATTTCAAACCGATACCGTTGCCGCATTGGCATCCTTCAAGAGTGCCAGTGTTCAACAGTTGATCGTTGACACCACGGGCAATGGTGGTGGATATGTATGCCTAGGTTAGTTTCTTGATTTTAGGCTGGGTAAAATAAAATCAACCTCCACCGCAACCACCAGGTGAATTCTTGATCAACGCGCTCGCTGGGACAGGTTTTGGTTATGCGTAAGTGTCTCGGGTACTTATTCATACGGCTGTTGATCCAGTCGTCGAAAATTATAGTGGCTTCGAGTCTACCACCCGTGCGAACCCCCTTGCTCGCAAGATTGTGGCGGCGGATATTGCTCAGGGCATCGACTACATGTTCTATTCACCAAACAGTAAGCACCAAACCCCTTGACCGCTCATGTGCAAACTTAAGGAATCAACAGATTGGGCGTTCTTGAACAACACACCCCAGCCCGCCAACTATAATTATATAGAGCCTCCTAGTACGTTGTTTCCGGGCGAGGGTAGCTGCGTTGCTCACCTCGTGACGCGTAGCCAATTTTGTGATCAACGGCGCCAAGGATACCTTGTCCAAGCGTTTCTACGATATCTGTAAGTACTAGCAACCATTACTCCTGTCTCGCCCTAACTTGGCTTTATTTTTCAGGTACCCCGTATGATGTCGAACTTCCAGTCGCGCCGGCTTTCCCGCCCTCTAAGGTACTTAGGAAGCATCCATTATGGTTTAATCGAGCTAAATCGACATTCAGATACTTATTGTTGGTAATGGTCTGTGTGGCTCCACCTGCGCTTTGTTCACAGGCGTCGCAAACGAGCGACTGGGCATCAAGGTCATTACCTTCGGCGGAAACGTAAGTTTCCAGAACCCGTATCATTCTAACCTCATCTTACATCATTTATGATACAAACGAATTAATAGCCCGGCGCCCCGATGAATTTCAATGGTCTTGCGGGGAACCAGGTGCTCGAATGGGCCAACCTTGATTCTGAAATCAAGACGGCCGGATTGAAGAACGTAAGTCTTGGGTTCAAATATTGCAAAGATTATCATAGGAGTAGCTTGACCGAAATATTCTAAAAGGACCCACTTGCACCACCTGATTTACTCGTTAACGGAAACATCCGTATCAATTGGCGATATGCATGGTCTTGGAAGTCGAAGAATACCCCGCTTGGTATGACGCGAACTTGCGAAATGAATTTGTGTTTTAACTCTGCTTCTCGGTAGCCTTCTTCGTTGAGCGTGCAAACATCCGCCTCCCATACACGCACGAGACTTACATGAACCCCCAAAACCTTTGGACTTATGTGTATGCGCATTTTATTTTAGAGTAAACCGCGAGCGTACGCTAACATGAGATCAACAGAGCGAAGACATACTTCAAGTGATTGTTCGGTAGAACTAGGCTACCGCATGGTCAAACGATAAGCGGATTACTCACTTAGGCTACAAACACCATATGAATCCATGGGATGTTTCTATATTGGGCCTTCTTTCTCTCAGCCTTTCATTTGCGAAGCTTAGTCTATTCAAAATCACTTCAAGCTCCATGCCTTTCACCTTCTCCACGCGACTCAAGAGATGCCAATCCTTACTGAGGTTGGAAATTATCTAAATTTGGAACAGCCTGACCTGGCACCGATTCGCAAGAACTTGGCTGGTTCATACGAACTATCGCCCGAGCGGTTAATATTATATGCCTATCGCATCTTCCAACGGACCACGCGCAACGCTGGGCTAAGATTAAAGTTGCGCAGGAAGGCTTGCACCAAATGCATATATAACGAGGCGCACGCTGTCGTTGCTCGCTAGTTGTCTCCCGTTGTTCTTGGGCGATATGGTTCCAAAGTACTTAGTCGTTGGCTTGGGCTCTGCAGCTGCCGCTCAATTCACCGTTGCGAGTAGTGTTGCTGAAAGAGCTGCGGACCCCTGTGCAGCCATCGCAAGGCAGCAGTACAGCAAGCCATCAGCAGCACTGGCTTGTCTCAAGTGAGACCTTCTCATTATTCGCTATGCCCATGCCTCGTATTCATGGGTCCCTTCAGATCATTCCCTTTCAACGCCACTCTCGCCAATAACGTATTAGATGTTGTCACGAAAGGTGCTTCCACTTTACTTCTGTAATTCAACTTACTGACCCCCTCGCTTCAAGTTACACCCTTCTTTACCTTTGAAGATTGGCAAAAGCTCACACCGGCCCCTTTTACGGAAGCAACTTCAAACCTTGACTTTGAGTTTACTCGTATCAAAGCGACAAAATACGCTGTGAGATACTACGATCATTAGATTTTGCACTTGCGTTATAACCATCCTGGCAGACGGATTACGAGTTTAACCGGGACTTATACAACGTAATCAAGTAAGCCATTATAACTGCAGAATGATTAGAATACTGACCATTTGACTTCCTAGCCGGCTCGATGATGGTCATACTCGTATGTTCTCGGCTCTACAAGGCAGAATTTGGGGCTAATCAGAATTGGTGGCTGTCACGTCTAAGTTTGGCTTCCTTCTTGCTATTGGGCAGCTTTCCAGGTAACCTATTTCGCTACACCACGCATGTATTGTGGTATCTGACTCTTCAGGTAGAATATCGCACCTGCTCCACTGATTGCATTGGAGCAAAACGGGGCACAGGACATTTACATTGCCCCTAACGCTGCCGAATTTATTTCCCTCCTCGGGTCCGCGTATACATCATACTTTGATAGCAAAGGCTTCAACTACAGAAAATACGCGGGAGCCAAGGTCAGCACAACGCGACTGTTGGCTTGGATTTATGCTAATTCACACATTAACACAACAGGTACTTACTGTCGACGGAGTACCAGCCTGGCTGTACGTGTTGATCATTACAATTTTACGATGACTTACCATTCTCGATTATAGATACGTCAATGGGGCTGCAACCACCTATTCTGGGAACTACATCGACCATAACATTAGAGTCAACTCAGTGTTTACAAACTACCGTATCTCGGGGGGTGCTTGGTCCCAGCGTTTTGGTGACTTTGCGGGTCCGCTTTTCCCCGACAAGGATAGCCTCACTTTGAGTCTAATTGCCGCTAATTCAACTAAAATTGAAACCGTCGTTGTACGTCCATCTCCGGTAGCCTATCACTCCATTACTTTGCTTACAGTGACACTCGACTAGTTTGAGTACCGCGCAAGCTATCTTGGTGCCCCCTTTACCGATGGTCCCTCATACTGGGCGACGAACTGCGCCGCGAATGAGGAAACCAACGGTGTAGACTATCGTGGATCGGAAGCTGCCGTGCAGCGTCGCGAGCTTATCCAGAAGAAAAGGCGGCCCATAGCCAAGATTAGCGCCGCTCCTGCAAAGAACGTTGGCCTGCCTCAGCCAAACATACCTACTCAGCCTGATGTAATCAACGGAACGGGCGTGATCAAGGCCTACGTATTGCCAGGTACTTCGGTTAGCTGACCGTGTTCGTATCGTATTTACCCTTTGAACTTGGCAGATAACAAGACGGGAGTGGTTAGTGTCAACACCCGTACTCAGTCTTTCTTCTGCCTCTAACAGATTTTTCTACATTTACTTAGCTAATGGTTGGATCCTTTGGTGGAGACTATGTTGGATTTCAAAACGACACGATTGCTGCACTTGCCAAGTTTAAAGCTGCCAACGTAGAGCAATTGATTGTTGATACTACCGGGAACGGCGGTGGGTATGTTTGCCTTGGTAAGCTCCGCTTTGTCATATTAAGAGGTTTTGGTGACCAAGACGCATATAGGCGAGTTTTTGATCAATGCTCTGGCTGGGACAAAGTTCGGCTATGCGTAAGCACATTCCCGGTAACTCTGCCACTATGACGCTCACTCTTCATATAATTCCAGTGGCTTTGAATCGACCATGCGTGCTGGGCCTCTCGCCCGCAAGATTGTGGCCTCTGACATCGCTCAAGGAATTGACTACATGTACTACAGTCCCAACCGTAGGCGCTTTTCATCTTAGGACTTTTGATTTTTCTAATTTAAATCGCACCAGAATGGGCGTTCTTGAACAACACTCCTCAGCCGGCAGATTACAATTACATGGAGCCGCCTAGTATGTTGCACAATGGAAGTTCAGCGCTGAACTTACCCTAATGATATGAAACTAACAGCCAACCTCACCGTCAATCTCTCCAAAGATGCTGTGTCTAAGCGCTTCTATGACATCTGTAAGTATCCATGTAGTGACTTGCCTGTGGATAAATGCCAACGGAAGCTGTGCAGGCACACCATACAACGTCGACCTTCCTGCGGAACCTGCTTTCCCCGCCTCCAAGGTCGGTCCACTGACCGCCACTATTCGACTACATAAAGACCGTATTACAGATCATCATTGTTGGAAACGGAGAATGTGCCTCTACGTGTGCACTCTTCACCGCAGTCGCATACGAAAAACTCGGAATCAAGGTAGCCACATTTGGCGGAAACGTGAGCCTTTTTCAAGCGCTTCCTCAACCGAGTTCATACTCATACTTGACACCGACTGTAGCCTGGCGCAGCGATGAATTTTAACGGGATGGCGGGGAACCAAGTCCTCGAATGGGCGGACCTTGACTCGGAGATTAAAACTGCCGGTCTGAAAAACGTACGTGCGAGTTCTGGCTATGAAGCCGATCTAACCCAAGTTTCAACATAATTAGGACTCGCTTGCACCCCCAGACCTACTCGTCAACGCGAATTACCGTGTCAACTGGCGTTATGCATGGTCGTGGCAGAACAAGGCCGAGCCGCTTGGTACGTTCCGTTTCCCTGAGCTCGAGTCCACCACTAATTACATGTATACTTAGCTTTCCACGTTGAACGGGCCAACTATCGCATTCCGTATACCGCCGAGACATACATGAGCCCGCAGAACCTCTGGACCTATGTGTACGCACTTCGGTTCCGTTCAGATTCGTAATATTAACTAATGTTTCCTTTTCAGCGCCAAGACTTACCTGAAGTAACAAACAGGCCTTTGCGGATTAAAACTGTACTGGTACTGCGCTGCAACTGCTTCAAGTGAATAAATGCTATAACTTCCAAACGGGGTAATTGTGCTCATCAATCACAACGCGTGATGTCACGATCGACAGGGGCACAGACTAAATTAAGCAAGAGAAACAAAAATGGCGCGTTCAGGTTCAGAATTCACAGCTACGAAATACATCTATCGTTACAATTTATTTCCCCTCGATAATCGCCTTGAGTACAGGCGCAATAATCTTGCGGGTCGCGTGCTTATTCCTTTGCTCCCATGCACGCGCCCTCCGACCCTCGATCCCATCCAACTCTCGCCTCTCTGCATCCAACTCTTCGTTCGCCTCGATCCCATTATACAGCTTGAGCTCCAATCCGGTCGGCGCTTTGCCTATATCCCCATTTCCGGGAAACGCGAGCATCATCTCGCGCTTATGCTTTTGCTTCTTCTTGGTCCTAAACGTCGTCAACACGCCCGACACGTCCAATCCGCGCTCCTTGATCCACCCTTCTTGAGTTTCCCAAAATGCCTTGGCGCCATCTCGTTCCAGCCAATCGTCTAATCCCATCGGGACGGTAGACAATCCCAGTCGAGTAAAGTTTCCAGCCTGGACCGACCCAAGTTCAAATTCTTTATAGTCGCGACGGAGTAAGTCCCGTCCAGAGAGGTGAGACACGGCTTGTTTGGACGCGGTGAGTTGCTCGGAGAGGGTCTCGATCGACTTGGGGACATGGGAGTCTTCTGCGGTTGCGACGGCAGCAAAATGCGTAAGCGGGAACAAAAAGTTGCTCGATTCGCGGTCGAGGGGTTGGGTCTTGTCGTTGTCTTTGAGTCCACCCGTGTCAATGACGATGGCAGATAAGAGCAGCGAGGCTACGTCGGCTGTGATTTCCGACGGGGACGGGAAGCGGGGCCTGTAGTGCTCTGTCACGAGCGAGGCGGCTGATCCAGTTGGGACGCGGATTATGCGCGGGTCGGCAGACTTGTGCGCGCCTTCGTCCTCGTGGTGGTCAAATATCGCCTTGACGCGATCCGAGTTGGGGTCTGAGAGGAATTTGGGCAAGATACGGTTGTGGTCGACTAGGGCAAACGAGGTGCGGAGCGAGGTGAGTGGAACCGAGGAAGGTATGTCGTCGATTGTGAGTAGGTCGGTGTTTTTTGAATCGAGTCGAGCGAGTCGGAACGCGAGCTGGTTCTCAGCACGGAGAGTAAAGTCGGCGCGGGGAGTTTGGATAAGGGCAATCGTGCGAGAATTGTCCAAGGTCGCAGAGAGGTACGACTGGGCAATAGCACTGGCGCATGAGTCGAGATCTGTAAGACATCAGTAGACGCCCGATTTCAAAGACCAAGGGCTTACCTCCCGCCTCGTTGCCCATGACAATAGTCCATCCCTCCCCTTGGTTAGTCGATACATCTGCCAAGAATGCTTGCTTGTTGCTAGTTAGGAATGACGAGAGTGCGCTCATGTTGAGCAAAACGTCGTGTCCAAATACGGGTGTGGTGGTCGAGGTCGAGGTCGAGGTAAAGGGGGCTCTTAAATACGGCAAGATCTTTGACTGGAGGTGGGTCCGAACCGCGGAGATCATCGTAGATGCAATCACCAGACTCGACACTAGTGCGAATCCGACGCACGGAATCACCACTCGCCGGCTAGGTAGTCGCATCGCCTCTCCAACTCCAGCCCCAGCCACACCGTAGATGACGGTCGACCATCAACAGTCGTCACGCCCCACTTGCATGACCGCTTAGATAAGCCACCGGTAATCGGAGCCGATTTGTCGGTTATCATAATCTGGCTGCATCGATGAGATGCACATTTCGGCAGGTACTGAACCGTGTTCACACCCGTGCAGTACTTTTTAGAATGGCATCTTCCAAGTCCGACTTGATTATTGTCGACGGACTTTCCGTTCACACAACCCTCGGCGCTTCGCACTGGCCCCGACCTGGCGTCGAACAAAAACTCCAACCTCTGGTCCTGTCCATCACAGTCCCACTTCCTCTTGCCAATGCTAGCTCCGCAGACACGCTCGATGAATCCGTCAGTTATGGCTCCATTTGCAAAGTCGCTGAGGCGTGTGCCGCCGCGAAGAACCAATTTTCGTCTGTCGAGTCGCTTGCTGTTGGAATTGCCGAATCTTGCTTTGCCGCTTTCAAAAGTATCTATGAAGTCCGGTCGATGATTGAGAAAAGGAGGGCACTTCTACATGCCAAAGGGGCTGGTGTCAAGACCGTTCGGCGCCGCGAGGGCAATATCGAGAAGGACGTCTACTTTGTTCGGGATCTTGAGCTTAGCACCATCATCGGATTGCATCCTTGGGAGCGCGTGGAAAAGCAACTCGTTCGTCTCAATCTAGAATGGACCTTGACTCAAAATACCAACCTCGCTCCCAACGGATTTGACTTTCGGAGTCTAATCACTCGGGTCTCGGACGTAAGTGGCTCGTATTTGCCCAAGCCGAATACCAAACTCTTCAAGTAGCTCGTCATAGCATCGTCATACCAGACGGTTGAAAGCCTCGGAGCGGCTATTGCTCAAGTCGCCCTCGAATCCGGGCAAGGGCTCGATGAAATTACCGTTCGGGTTGGCAAACCGAGCGCTCTGATGATGGCCGATACCGCCGCGGTTCAAATTACTCGTACTCCCGCCGACTTTAAATCATCCTCCACTTTGTCGTTGTTGGCCGGTAGTTTGGCGATTGTGCCGCCATCCGACCGAAATGTCGCCATCATTGCTCTTGGGTCCAACATGGGAGATCGGTTCGTCAACATCGAACGAGCACTTCAAGCATTGGAAAGGGAAGGTGTCAAGATTGTGGATACTAGCTACCTGTACGAAACACAGGCTATGTATCATGAAGATCAGCCATCGTTTATAAATGGAGCATGTGCAGTAAGTTCGCCATTATCTTGCCTCCCAGTTAGGGTTCTCAATCGCATTCAGATTAGTACCACTCTTAATCCGCCTTCATTACTTGCTCTACTGAAGTGGGTAGAGGCCGAAATCGGGCGTACTCCGACATTTAGAAACGGCCCACGCGTAGTAGACCTGGATATTCTCTTTTACGATGACCAGTCTGTGAATATCACCGAAGGCGACCTTCCACTCCAAATCCCCCACCCGCGAATCCGAGAGCGAAAGTTCGTGCTGCGACCCCTAGCCGAGTACGCTTTCCGGCATCTTTTACCTCTGCTTGTACTAACCTTGACTCAGTTTGATACCAGCATACACCCACCCATCCTACTCGTCTCCGATTCAAAACCTCCTCGCCTCTTTACCTGCCTCGGATCCAATGCACCGCGTGATGCCACTCATATCCACTGCACACCCAACCTCTTCTCCAGCTACGCAGCACCCCTACTGGACATGGGGGAAAAAGACATATCTCATGGCAACGCTCAACACAACCCCCGACTCGTTCTCAGATGGGGGTGACCACATGCACACTCCGAATGCTCCAGACTCCTCCCCAGCCCTTCGATACGCACTCGATTCTCTTGAAAAAGGGGCGGATATTCTGGACGTCGGAGGATACTCGACTCGACCACGCGCCGAGGCCGTTTCGCCTGAAGATGAAACCGCGCGAGTCATACCCGTAATTGAGAAGCTGCGACAGAACGGGGTAAACGCTCCTATCTCGGTGGATACGTTCCGTGCCGAAGTCGCACGGGCTGCGCTGTTGGCCGGGGCGAACTGGATCAACGACATTCGGGCGGGGCGGGGAGAGTACCTCGATTCTCCATTTGTCCAGGCCGGTGATATGTTTGCCCTCGCTCACGAATTCGGATGTCCGATCGTGTTGATGCATTCACGCGAAGCCGCGCACGAAGACAAAGTCTACGATACAGGCATTATTGCTGGCGTTCGGAAAGAACTGGGCGAGCGCGTCGAAGCAGCGATTCGAGCTGGAGTTCGGAGGTGGAATATTGTTGCCGATCCTGGCTATGGGTTTAGCAAGACGATAGCGGGCAATGTGGAGCTTATTCGAAACCTTGATAAGCTCGTTGGGGATGGAAGCGGGGTTTTACTAGGGTTACCGGTATTGGCGGGCACATCACGCAAGTCGTATCTCGGCCATATTATCAAAGGGCAGCGGGAAGATGTCCCGGCCAAGGAGAGGGAGTGGGCGACGGCGGCTGCAGTGACGGCGTGCATACAAGCCGGGGCTGATATTGTGCGCGTGCATAACGTTGAAGCGATGCGCGATGTCGTTAAGGTCGCTGATCAACTCTGGCGAAGCGGAGGCTATAGCAATAACAAGTAGTATAGATCTTTCTCACTCAAAAATACCGTGAATATATAGCTTGCGATTTTGGAAGTCCAGTAGTGACAGTACAGAATGATCGAGATATACGAGAATGTGAAACACGGTCCATGTTTTGCTCAAAAAGAGTCCGATGGGGAAATTTCATGCTACTTTAAGCTCTAATGATCGAGCGACATGCGAGCCTTGCGGGCGGCGTGAGCTTGGCGCATGGCGATCTTGTTTGCCTTGTGGCCAGCAATCGAGCGGCGACGGCGGCCAAGAGAAGTTGACCAGGCGTCAAGACCGTCGGGAATATTGTTGCACATCTATACGATCGAGAGGGTTAAGTCACTGCGCATAGATCAGTATCTCAAGATTCTCACCTCAGTGTTGGCAGATGGGATGGTCATCTGAGCGATTGCGTCAGGCTGGACGACCACAACAGCTGCGAAGCCTTCAGCCAAGTGCCAGTCGATGTGGCAATGCATGACTAGAGGATACATAATTAGAGCCGTCCGAGATCTTTAGGGAGCGGAAACTTACACCAGACACCTGGGTTGTCAGCGACGAAGCGGAGAACGGCCCATGTTCCGGCGGGAATAATATGGGTGTCGCGACGGATCGGGTTGGTCGTGTTATAGGTAAGAGTCTCGGCCTCGGCGAGGGTCAGGCTACCAGACCCTTCACCAACGATCCAGAAGGTCATGCCGTGCACTGAGTAGCCGAGTGAGTGAAATTCATCACGCATATATGGTGTTATTCACTCACAGTGATAAGGGTGGTCGATGCCAGCGTCCAAGTTGTTGATAATCAGGTCAACCGCACCGACGGTATCGTAGACGACAGATGCAACATTCGAGGCATTGACTGTGCCACCACCGACAAGAGTGTGAAGGATTGGTTGGTAAATTAGGTCAACGAATTCGGTCGAGTTGACGGCAAATCCGGTGTCGAGGGTGCCATCCGCGGCAAGCGAAAGAGAGAACGCTGTGTTGAAGATCCCACGCTTCACGACGGTCGTTGGTGCATCCTCAGAAACAATGGGAACTAGCGATGAGGTGTCGAGGTCAACACACTCTTCGCCAGACACAACATCAGTCCAGTCAGACGTCGTCGGCTCGGCGGTGGTAGCGTCAGACGACCCAAGCTCATCAACATAGCGCACAATCGCGTAGGTTGTGTTCGAGAAGTCATCAGGAAGAACAGTCAAGCACGCGGTGTTCATCTGCGCACGGAACCAGTACGCATCGCCCACCGATCCGACGCTGGTGTCCACGATGACCGAGTAGCGCTGACCGTTGTGGAACTTCAGCCTATGCAAAGCGCTGTTTGCCTCGCTGTACACCGGAGTGTCGTCAGCCTCGGTGACGTTCAGAGTGTGGCCGTCGATCGAGGTCCAGAACATAGCTACCGGGCAGAATCTGTAAGCACCAAATAGCACTACATACCAACTACCGGAGCTCACCATGAGATGCAGTGTTGATCAGGCGGAAGCGGTACTTCTTGTTTGGAACGACCTGGATCTCGAACGGCTTCTGGGTGAAGCAAGTGCTGCTGTTGCCGTAGGTATCACAGTCCCAGATACCCTGACCGTTGATGAGAGCCGAGTTGGGAGAAGGCGCGGCGATACTCTGCAAAACATAGTTAGAAAGGCTGGATATATGCACAGCGAGTAGCACCTACACCGTGGTAGCCAGCCGACGACAGCAGTGCCTCGGTGATAACAGCTGAAGTGTCGTGGTACCAATCAGCAATGACTAGAATGCGGTCCTCATCGTAGTCGACGCCACGAACGAGTGGATCGTCAGGTGAGTGAATAATGAGAGGCTACATGAAAATGTCAGTCAAGATAGGACGGGATTAGGTACGTGTCGAGACGTACACCGTGTATACCATCGGCAAGTTGGGTCGATGAATGCGCACTAATCGTCGAGTTTCAGTGACATTTCATCCCATGAGGTGAGCTTGTACTCACTGCCACCAGTAGGTACCGTATTGCCCGGACACCGTGAACTCGTACGTGAAGCTTGAACCAGCAGGGATCGGGCACTGAGTGACGCCAGCAGGTCCGTCCATCCAGGGGGTGCTGTTCTGGAACAATCCGTGCCAATGAAGGGTCAATCCGAGGCTCATGTCGTTCTGTACGTTGACAATGATGGTGTCGCCATCGTTTGCCTCGATCGTGGGCCCGGGATATTGACCTGTGTAAAGTAATGAATAGACATTCAAACCAGGCGAGAAGCTGCTCCTTACCGTTGACGACCAGCATCGGACGGTAGTAGCCATCGGGCGAACCAGTCATGGTTGCGACGGTCCAGTCGTAGGTGCGAGTAGCAGGCACATTGGTGATGACAAAGTCACTGCTGAGAGTGAGCTGGCTGAGGGCTTGAGTGACAGTTGTCGCCGCCGCTGTGACGGTGGTGGTCGCTGAAGTCGCAGTTGCCGTAGTAGTAGTTGCGGTTGCCGTAGTATCGGATTGAGCAAGGCCGAGGCCGATGAACAGTGTCAGTGCGCTGAGCACCGACGAACGAGCGAACAACATAAGGAAAGAACCGTGTGTTGAATAGATGTAAGAATAAATGAGTTAACCAGTGTAGGAAGTGAAGTGTCCGTTGATGCTGATGATGGGGAGAGTGAGAGGCGTTTATGCCTCCTTATATATCTAATTGCCTATCCGAAGGACGAAATCCTATCGTTAGCGGGTGTTTTGTTTGCACCCTGATGCGCGCAAACCGCTCCGCACCAAGAACGGCGACCAGTAACATTCCATTCTGCCCACATTGAATGGGAATACGAATTAGCTTGGCTATAGAACAGGAATAGAGGCCTGTTGCTGAGGAAATCATTTGATATGTGTTGGAGAACCAACAAATCATTTGTCGGGCCCGAGGGCTGAGCGACTGCGGTGATGGAACACGGGAAGAAACGCGCTGCGCTCACTGGTCCTTGTAACAACACTGTCAAAAGCTTCCCCCCGAACAAATGCGCAGTCTCGGCCGTTCCGTCCACACTAGCCGGTGGTACTCGAGGAACCAGATACACAAACTTACCGGCTCAAACTAATTATCATATTAAAGTAGGACATGACTGAGAAAGACTTGAATTCGGCGCTTCACCGCGGCTTATAGTGGGGCAACAAATGCTCAGCCAGATCGGTCTACGCACGTTTCGCATTAATTCAGATACGAGGTCAATGATGATCTGCCGCAGTATTTGTTCTATTTTGGTGTTGACTGAATGGTAAACCTCCTGACTGCGGGAAGCAGTTATGGGAATACCGGGACATCTCTTGACAGGCTCATTTCCAAGTTGGGAGCGCCGAAGGTACCGAACGAGTAAATACAAATTATCGACGTCGATCCCGAGGTCGAACCCCATCAACGGGGCCGGTCGAACGTGACGAATCGCTGATTATCAGGCCGCAGGTGAAACTATTGATTTAGTATTCCCCTCAAGCGCTTCAGTTATCCTCCGCAAGACCGATTCATCAGGATTCGGGGCCGTAAACTTTCGGTCGTAATACAGGGCACCGCAACTCACATATTGAGGATGGGTATGTAGGCTTTCGGACCGCCTAACCCCTTCTCAGACAGTGTGCATCCGCTGATACGCAGTACTTGATTCCGTTTCAATCAGTACTATTTTGAGTGCTGGTACGGAATGCAAGGCGATGCAAGCAACCACAGTCCTCTCGCCTAGAGACGGTATTCCAAGCCTAGGACGAATGCTTTTGCACTCTCGCCGGGGTGTTCCAGTAGTTATGATGATCGGGCTTCCACCTAACTTGGGGCTCGATACAAGATTCTCAACAATCTGTGAATGCTTTCTGTATGTATGCGTGACTAAACGCCAGCTATCGACTCATGGGTGTCAGCTCGGTCACAATTGGTTTGTGATATTTTCTCTAAATTCCTAAATTTCAAGGCATACGTGAGTATCCTCTCGATGCCGTCGTACGATAGAGATTGAATTGTAAAAATAGCCGGGCCAAGGAGGTGAAGTCAATTACCAATACTTGCGCACCGTGCAGGACCGCAGTCAACTAACCAAATAATCGAGTTGTACACCGCCCTTCGAGGCACTGGTTAGCACAAAGTTCAAAGCTAAAGGCAAACTAGGGCCGGGGAGGTGATAGTCGTTGTCACGCGACGGGAGTGGGACCACATTTCTCATCACAACGGACTTGGACTTCTGTTCAAAAGAAGACAAGAAGGCACCTGATGACGGCCAAAGCATGACATGTAGGATTGTCCCAAGAAACCCAAGAAATTAGGCGATACATACACTATATGTACATGATGGCAAACAACATTGAGTAATAGCGAGAGCGATGTGTCCAATATGTGCAAAAAGCAGTGGTGTGAGGCATGAGACGGGTGAGCCGTGCTGAGAACCGGAAGAAAAAGAATTAACGAGGTGAAGAATAAGAAAAAGTGTGGGGCGGTTCAATCGGACGGGGTGTTGCGCCTAAAGAAGAAACGCTTCTCCCGGGAGATTGATGGATGAGGCTTGAGGAGTACGTTGCGAGCGACCGTCGGAGGAGTCCATTCAACATTGACCGGCGATGGTTCTTCACGAATGGGATCGAGGGTGAGCGGTTTTGCTTCATCTTGACTTTTTTGTTAAACGTCCGACCGCACAATCGTAGCCAAAAAGAACACACCGACAATGAGCGAGCAATTGTCCAGAAGGTACATGCCACGCGCCACTTCCTCCCCATATATGAACAATCAACTCACCCAAGTTTGAGCGCCATGTCCTGCTCCTGGTTGGCGGTCTCCCGTTTCACTCGCTCCACTTTGAGCGTGAGAAGCCGGCTGAGTTGTCCAGGTGCAATGTTAATCGTCTTGCGCCATATTGCGAGCGAGTTGAGGGATGGCGAGAGCAAAAAGACGACAACTAGAACAGCGCTCGTTGGGTCCGTGCGTGTAATGGCTTTCTGCAGTGTGGGTTCAAGCGTCTTTTGGGCGTCTCTGTACGTGATCCTACCGAACCCAGTTTAGCTTTCGTTCAAGTAGAAATAGTCAAGCGACCCACCAGTCAAACGCCAAGTCGTCGGGATGTCCGGGTGCGCGGTAGTCCGCGTTGCAAATCACTGCACCTCTCATCTTTGTCTCAATAAACTGCTCAGCCTGTATGCCAATAAGAATTAGCATCACTCCTAGTAATTCAATAACCCGCATACCCCAAATGTGACGATTGAATCCTTTAGTCCTTCGATCTTTGAGATTGCATGCCTCACGCGTGGGTCCCGATCAAGCGGGAGTCCCCATAACATACGTTCGCTCGCCGAACGATGAGTACCGATGAATGCCCGCTGGGCAGGAACGAGCGCCTCTCCTCCACTTGGGATCAATGGGGCCGGGCGAAGAGTTCGTGACGTGAGTTGAGTCCGGGGCCCCAATTCCGAGGCTTGTGAAGGTGCTGGAGCGGGTACTGGGGCAGGTGCGGGAGCTGGAGCCGAAAGCGCCGGAGCAGCCGGGCCCGAGGCATTAGGATGCCAACCTTTGCTTTTCGTGAGTTTCCGTCGCAGTTTAGAGGGTGCACGTTGTAAGCCAGGCCGTCCGTCGTCTGAGGCAAACGAAGATTAGATACTAAAGCCAATAAAAAGTAAATTCATTCACCTGCTGAAACGGTAGGACGTGGGTCGCCCAAAGCCGGGGACGAGTTTCCTCCGCCTCCACCACTCACATCAGGCGACGAGATGTAGCCTTCCAGATTAGTTGCAACTTGGTTAGGCAACGGCAAGCCGCCGGTAGGTGTCTCGTAAGAGTAGCTCCGAGCGTGAGCTGGTAGTGCGGGTGGCGCGAGTGGCTGCTGATACTGGCTTTGAGGCGGAGGAGCAGGTTGGTACCCTCCATAGGGATGAGGCACAGGCATCGGTACTGGTGGGGGAGCAGGGGCAGGGGTAAAGGGGGGATCAAATTGCTGGGGAACGTTGGGAGGCATGCCCCATCCTCGGGGCCCAGATGTGACTACGCCCGTTCTCCACGTATTAATGGCAGTTGTGCCTCTCGGGATCGAGGCGCCAGGATGTTGGCCAACTGGCGGAGGGGCGGCTGAAACAGTAGATTGAGCAGGTGGTGCTGGTAAAGCTCTTGGACTACGGGAGGACCTCGAAGATAGTTGAGATTCCGATACCGAGGAAGCAACGACGGAAGCAGGGGGAGCGGGAACAGGAGCAGGTTGGGAGGAGAACCCATATGGTGCGGGTGGAGGGACCTGTAGTAACTGTACGCCAGCAGGCTTGGGGACCGGAGGCTGGTGCGTTTGAGGAGCAGCAGGGGGTGCCGCTTGAGTCGGGCGGGTAGAGGACGTGGGTGGCCCTGCTTCCTGCCTGAGCGCTGCTTGGAGGGTGAGAGAGGATCCTATCTGGGGGGGCTTTGTGGGTGCGGTCTGAGGTGTTTGTACAGGAGGGGGTCCCTGGGGCGGTAGCGTGGACGACTTTTTGATTGGTCGGAGAGGCGGAACGGACGGAGCCTGTCCGAGGACTGGTCCTGGCGCCAGAGGGGCATCAATAATAGTACTCCGCGGGCTGGCAGCAATGGGAGGGAGAGATGGCACGGAAATGACCGGCTGGGAGTGAGAATGCGCATGCGAATGGGGGCCGCGGGAGGGAGGAGGTTGACTGGTTCTCCGCTTGGGTGGGGCTTTGTACGATGTTGGTGGTACTTTGGAGGACGACGATGCGACTGAGGCTGGGGCTGGTACTGGAGCTGGAGCTGGAGCCGGCGCAGGGGTTGAAGCTGGCACCGATCCAACCACAGACAAAGCGGCGGCACTCCAATCAGGCGGAACAATGTCCCCAGGTCGGACTATGCCGTCCGCAGGTTGTGATCCAGCGCTTGTTTTCGACACAGAGCTTGATACCGCACTAGTTTTGGATACGGAGGATACGGAGCTTGATGTCGCACTAACTTTCGATACGGAAGAGACAACAGATGGATTGGATGACGTTGTCGAGGGCTCTGGGTTCAAGCTTGGAGGCTTTTTCCTCTTGACGTGGTGCGTGGCTTCTGATCGACTTGGGGAGCTTCCTAGCTCGGAGCTCGATTTTACTGGAGATCCCAGAGTTGAAGGCGCCCCAACAGACGACGGTACAGTGAGCGACAAGCGTGATCCGACGGCCGAACCACCAACGGTACTTCCTCCCCACCTGCTACCGTCGAAGCTAGAGCTCAGCAGAGACTGGGGGTACCGCGTGCTATTATCTCCGATCTCCCAATCCGAAAGTCCTAACAAGCGTTCGTCCGCACGCAAGTCTTTGCCCCCGATTGCAGGAACCGGGGCTAATGGAAGCAATCGACGATCGAGAAAATGAGTCAGTGGCCATGGCGAGCTCGAGAAGACATTTTACATACGATAGGCTAGCTCTTGCAATGTTTGTCTGCGTGGTTTTCGTATAGGCATTATGAAGGATAAATTTTATGAATCGAGTAGCGGATCCCGGTCGAATTAGAGATTTAGGTAGGTACCAACAAGAAAACGCCCGAATAGGAATGTTAAGGGACGCGCAGAAGCCTAACGTTATGACAATACAATCAATTACGCGACTGTATCAGAGTTCCAAAACGGTCAGTACCTTGACTTGTAGATTAGAACAATGAAATCATTAATCCAACGCAATATTCGTCGATGTTGGATATTTCCGGTGTAGTTCGGCGAACACAACAAAAAGGCGCCGCGAAAATGGGCGTGCCAGCGAGAAATCAACTAGCGTGGTAGGTCGTAATGCCACGCAACCCGCTGGTACACCAGATGGCGGGAGTACGCGAGGCTGAGGAGACAGCGAGGCGGTCGAGTTCAGTCAAACTCGCTTAGCGCTTATCCACGTGCCGATGACATAAGCCAAGGCAAGCGCGTCATCAGGCCCCACCCGACCCAAACAAACCCCGACTTATGACCCTTTAACGGCGAATGTGCCTAAACAACTTTTAGACATTATTACGCTGAGACTACCATAGCCACTCTTGTTTGAATTAGGAGTTCAATCACAAAATGTCACCCAACGCACCCTCAGTTCACGTCAACCTCCTCAAACATCAGGTGTAGTCTTAACTCAACCTGATGGCAACCAACTTAGTGAATTCTGCAGCGCTTAGAAGTACTCGGTTCTGAGATATCTACCTACTTTCTCCAATCATGAAATCATGTTCGTTATTTTCCAGTGAGAAGTGAATGTATTGATTTTGGGAGGTAGACAGTATGAAATCATTGGATCTTTCCAAACCAGCAAACGGACTATGATAGGTGCATAAGTATTGGGATAGAGACTAGGAAAGTGTATATATGTTATGAGTAGAACTATGTGCGATCTCAAATCGTAAACCGCTATACCACATTATAGAACAAGGGGAATCTTGACTTGGGATCTGAATCACTTCGTGTGTCTTGTACAATCGATCTCAGCGTATAGAACGCCCCCATATCGCTGCAGTCCACAAATGAGCAGCATATGAGCCTCAGCTTACGAATATGTATGTGCATCTTGAGTAGCTCCTGGATTTGTGTCAACTTGAACCTTCCGTCTATCAGATAAAGGGTACGAAGCTCGGGACATCGAGGAACGAGCGAAAAACCCGACTTGGCAGGACGTGCAAATACCACGACGAGGTCCGCCTCGAACAAGTCCGAGCAGCGGAGAATGAGTGTTTGCAGGTTAGGTACGCTATCAAGATAAGTGACTACTCGACTAGCGTTGAGGGATGAGTTGATGTAAAGTCTCGCGACATTGGTGCGGGTAAACAACGATCGGAGCGGAGGGTCACGATCGTCATTGCGAAAGAACGCTCCTAGATCGAGTTTTACGCTCAAATGTTTGGCGCCGAAGGAAATCAATGGCAGTAGCTTGTTTAGGAAACGTTCGTCTGTTTGATCTATAATAAGTCGTTCGAGCGC
Organism: Ceratobasidium sp. AG-K; assembly: GCA_037039685.1. Lineage (NCBI taxonomy): Eukaryota > Fungi > Basidiomycota > Agaricomycetes > Cantharellales > Ceratobasidiaceae > Ceratobasidium > Ceratobasidium sp. AG-K. The sequence continues at coordinate 4,797,621 of JAWNGF010000003.1, read as the reverse complement.
ATTTAGGCTAACCGGCTCGGCGAGAGCCGGGTCGTACTCCCTAGGATGCCAAACACCAAGAGCGAGTGTATGCAACTGTGGGCACGACGAAAGAATATGCAAGAATTCGGGTATCGTAGGCCAATGTTCGTTATGCAAGCCACGAAGGTCAAATACAACTAGTTTGTGGTACACGGGGCTATCCCAGCTGAAATAGGTGTTGAACAATACGAGCACCCGGATGGGCTCTAGGAAACGTTCTAGGGCCTCCTGGTTTTCGGCGGGTATAATGGAGCTTAGATCGAGTTTTAGGACGTCGCGCGTCAATGGGTAGAGCACAAGGGTATGAACTGAGCCGGGGCGCCCATGCATGAGCCAGAACGACAGGAATTGAAGAAGCTTACCCCCCTTTCAAAATCTTCCAAGACGGAGAGCACCGGCTTGTCCAAGATGCGGATGCAGGAGGGCGGTAATCATTTCCAAGCACTGGTCAGGGATCCACTTTTCACTGTCGATAGTTATGCACAATGGTGTGCCCTGCGCCCATTCCAGGTACGCACCCACGCGTTTGCATGTTTCAAAAATTACTTCAAGATTGCCGCCCTTGACGCCAAGATACGACCAGAAGAAGGGCGTTCCAGTGGCAACTGTTCGCCAGCGTGTGCATACATGACTCAGAGCGAGTAGCGCTCGGTAGTCGTATATTTTATCGAGAACCCAAATCCCAGGATCGTCGACGTCGAATGCACTGTAGCACTGTTGTCCAACGACAAGCGAGAAAATTCGATAAATAAGCTCCACCGGAAGTTTGTCGACCGAGAAGAGTCGGCTTTGTACGTTGCAAGAAGCTACCAAAGCTCCTTGCGTTTTCTGTGGCTTGCTTGAAAAAGAGGAGATTGAATACGAATCGCGATGGTTCTTGACGGTGACTACCTCGAACGAGCTGGGAGTGGTAAAGGATTGGGTGAGGTTGTATGTGGCAGGTACGTTTGCATTAATCTTGTAAATTTGAGATTGGACCACGTCGCCCGGTCCTTGCCGTAGCGGCATCAAGTCAGGTTGTTTAGGATTAACGCAATTACAAAAAGTGGCGAGAAACCTGGGCTTTGGAAAAGTTAGCTACAGGAGCAATGTTGTAGCGAGCTAGGGAAGAGTGTGGATAGTGCTTGTAACCATTCAATTATTACGAAATACTGGTCGGCAGGTGGTTTGTTGCATGACTCAGCAACAATATGCATATGTGAAAATAACCCCGTGAGCTCCCAGAACACACCGTGTATGCGCGCCCATTCGCCAATATTCGGTCACCGTCCTAGCACCTAGTACCTTTTATAGTGCTGACTTGCGACGCGTTGAGATTCGAAATCATACATTGCGGCCATAGTAAGACATGGGTAATATTATCATGAATTGAGGAGCAAGATTAAACTATATATCACGATGTCGTATCGATATCGTAAAATGAATTAAATTCTACAGAGAAATCCGATTCAGACAGAACGTTCCCTACGAAAGGCCTCAACCAGGACAGAACCTGAGCTTCACTATAGCGCATAAATTGACAGCCCAAGAGCCTCAACCTGCCAATTGTCGGATGCCGCTCAAGGAGGTCTTGCAAGTCTGCAACATCAATTTCTACGTTGATGAGATTAAGAGTGTGAAGCTTGGGACAATGGAAAGTGTTCCCGGAATCTGGGTTCAAGGGGGGTAGAAACACTGTCGTAAGATTCCCTATAGCCATCCGAGAACAATGGAGGAAGAGGGTCTGTAGATTGGGGACTGAAGACAGGTACACGGTCACAAAACTAATGCTGACATACGAGTCCAAGCGAACGTATAAACTTGTGACGTGGTTGCGTGCGAGGAATGATTGGATCATCTCATCGCGACCTGGCCAGCATATCCCTAATATGTTGAATTGAATACTCAAACAATTCGATTGGCAGAGAATCAGTGGTAATAGCATGGATAAGACATGTGCGTCTGCGTCGTTAATCTCGAAGCGTTGAAGAGCCTTCAGTTTGACAGGCTGAGTGGGTAGCAGGTCGGAATGTTGAAAATTCATTTTCCCGATAATAAGTGTGTGCAAGTGCGGGCAAGAGACAAGGATGTGAAGAAACTCAGGCGCCGTCGGCCCTTTGTAATGTTCCAGATCGCGAAGCTCAAAGACAACAAGGTTATGGTACACCGGGCTGTCCCAGTTAAAGTGAGCTTTGACCAGGCGAAGTACCCGAATGGGCTCTAGGAAGGATTCGAGTTCCTGCTGGCTTTGAGTTGGTGTCTTGAGATTTAGGTCTGATTTTATTTCGAGCAGTTCCCGCCGCTCTCCGTGAAGGACAAGGGTGTGGACTGAGCCGGGACGTCCACATGCGAACCACAGGGAAAAAAAGTTTTGGACAATCTTGCCTCTATGAATTCTTTGGAAGCAAAGTACTCCAGCATGTTTGAGGTGTGGGCGTAAACAATCAGCAATCATAGCCCAGCTTCCACCATCGATTGACTTTGTGCCGTCAATACTGATGCATGAAGGCATATTCCAAGCTCGGTCAAAGTAAGCATTAATACAGTCGCAAGTGTTGGCCGTCTTCTTGAACGTAGATACGACGATGCCGATATACGTCCAAAAAGAGGGGGTAGAAGTTACAAATGTTCGCCAGCGATTGCATACTTGGGTAAGAGTCAGCAAAGATCGACGGTCGTACAGGACACGAGAATCCAAGTGGTGTGACGTATTGGTATCGAACGTGGCATACTGTTGTTGACCGACGACAAGAGAGAAAATTCGATAAACAAGGTCTAGTGGCAGTTTGTCGAGCGGATCAATTTGGTTTGGTATGATCTCTTGGGTTTCCTGTGGCCTGCACGCCTGGAATTTTGTTGTGGGAGCAGTTGCCCCGAGTGTATGACTAGGGTTCCGGGCATCAGGCTCGGTGGCGTGGCCAGTGTGGTATTGGATTGTGTCCTGTAGACCCAACAGACCAGCTTCCCGCTTCTGCGGGGAGCTCAGCGGGCTATTATCCATGAAGTTCTACAGAGCAAGTATAATCGAGTCTGCAATACCCACGTTCGAATGCGGGCGCAAGGTCGGCGTAGGGAGGAGTGTGATGGCGGTTATGATCAAACTGAGATTACAAAGCGATACTTATAGCAAGCGCATACGCGCCCCATGACTTCTCGCCTATATGCGTCAACAAACTACGGTTACACTTGTTAAATTTTAAGGCCACTTTCGAGCGTTCGATAACATCAGGGAGCGTCTACGTATCTTGGACTGAATTTTGCCCCCTCCCTACGACGCAGCCGAAACCCTCCAAGAGAAATAACCCTAACGTCTTGAAGATGTGGGCACAAACAGACAGCTAGCATTTTCGGCCCTTGATCCGTAATAGGGCTTTTGCCATTGATGCATAGGTGCAGTGGTATATCGAGTGCGCGTTCCAGGTAGGCACCAACGCGGTTGCATCGTTGCGACCTATCGATCTGCATGGGTGCTGCAGTAGTCGCTCACTCTAAGTACGTTTCAACTGGTACCATCCGGTGAGTAACGCCTTAGTGACCTAAAAGGCCCGGCTTCTGCAATACCGCGCCGCCAGACATGACTTGCTTCTTGCAACTACCAGTAGCATATCGATCAAACCAATCCCGATTTTTAAGCATTCCCTATCCTATACATCGTCGGGCGGTATTAAAAGACAAGTAGCGTGCATTAAGCCGGGCTCTGTGAATTTAGCAATAATAAAGTGACATTAACTGGAAGCAGTAAGGAGGTCAAATCCCTATATCTATGTACTCGGGAGAAGGACTTCTTCGGCGCGGTCTGGAGGCGTTAACGTTCTCACTCCCACCAAAAGGTACTACGCCTCCAACCGTATCGTCATTTGGAATATCCACCCACTTAGATTTATTAATACCAGCGGGGTTTCGACTCGTTTTAGGTTCGGGTTGTTCTACTGTAGGCTTTGATTTCGTCTTGGGCCTCGGTTTTGCCTTGGTTGACTTGGAGGCGGGAGCTCCGGAACCCGTTGTGACAGACTTAGTTGGCCTCTTTTGTTTGTCTATTGTCGGAGGTGGCCCTCCAAGAGAGAGGTTATCCAATGCTCGAAGAGCCTCATCGAAATCCTCGACTGGAGCGGACATATTCTTCTTCGGAGAGCCAGCCTGTCGAGTTCGGCCCTTCTCTGCCGTAGGTTGCTTCTTGCGAGACGGTTTGGGAGGAATCGGGCGACTGTTCGAAGGGGACTCCTCATCCTCGGTATCGCATACGATAGCATCCATTTCTGCCGCGAAATCCTCCACATCCGAGTCGTGTGCAACCACCCTAGTCCTCTTGATACTCTGTTTCGTCACCTTCGATTTCGACCCTGAGGCTTTGGCTATAGTTGGGGACGGGGACCTTCGTTTAGCTTGCTTGCGCGGCGAGCTGTCGATTTGGAGGTTATCCATGTGTTGAGATAGATCTTCATCAACGCTCTCCTGGTCGTCGGATTCCTCATCCGAGGCGGGTTGCTCGAGGCCGCCTCTTGCACGCCGGTAGCATCCACGAATGACGTCGCCCCATAATGTGTATTTGTTGCATTCCTTGCATATACCTCCCCGCGGGATGAGAGTAGGGGGATTGCTCGAATGTTTACGAAAAGATCGGGCAAGACAAGTGAGATGGGATGCAGCCGTACATGACGAATTTGGACAGAGCGCCACGCTCAGATGCTCCTGCAGTACAACGTAAGTTTAATTGATGATTGAAGAAAATGCGGTATACCTACCATGCGTTTTACGTTGATTTCGGAATAACATATTGAGCACGAGTGCCGTGCGCCATGGTTCACTAACGATTGATACTTATCGATATGAGCGAGGGTAAACCCAGCTTTTTAAATTCAGTTTCAGCGATAACAGAGTAGCGGAACTCTTCGAACATACTATCTTTGACATCTATGGGACCCGTGCGAGCACCGCAATATTGTGACTCTGTGTTTGAAATCGCTTTCCCATCTACGCCTTCATATTCTTCTGAGTAGGTGAATCCAAGGGGCAACGGTGTATCCAGTCCAGGTTGTTGAACTTCGTCCCATAGTTGTTTCGCCTCCTTGGTGAAAAACTTGATATGCAAAGGCCAAGTACTATACGGCTGAATTGGTAGCATACTACGGGCGACCCTACAGTAGCACCCGATTTGGCATCAATCTTTCCAAGAGGGGAGAGGCACTCACAAGATCTTGGTTTTCAACAAATTCGCCTTGCCGTCTCGTTTGAAAATTTGAGAAAATGTTTGTTTCCCTTGTTTGGTAACGGAGGACACTCGTAGATGCCTAGACATGTAAGGATGTTGCCAAGCCCACTCGAACTACCAAAGATATATCAGCAATTTAGAGTTCAAGGGAGGGGCGGGGCGAAACGTGGCGCACCTGTAGAGCAGCAAGCTTCGAGGGAAACCCGTGTACAATCATAGTCATCACCCACGGCCTACCCCGACGCGTCTTGTAAGCCCCTTGAGTCAACTCTCCGTTGTGCTGTCGAAGGCGGCGCGGTGGGTCGGGTGTACTCCCAACGTAGGTTGAGCGAGCAGATTTTGTTTTGATTGACTTGAGAAGATAACACGCGTAGAACGGCTTGAAACGGTACCGTTAGCTTGAGCAAGTATCAGGCAGAGAAATGCCACACTCACGGGGATGACATGTTGGTTAGCACCCAGAGTTGAGCGAGATGCCATTATAATTGTGGTTAATTATTCCCAGAAATGATTAATAAAAAATATGACGCAAGTATGTCCAAGAAATCTAAGAATCGATGGGTATTGTTGTTCAGGTCGCGCTCAGAGCAGCCTGGAGACGCGTTGAGAGCGCGACGAGTCATAGTCACGTGGTGGTAATTTGGAGATCGATCGCGTGAGGCCGATCACCTGCGCTGAACTTCCATCACCGACAGCGACGGGCTAACGACTCGAACGACCAGTCACTTATACACGTGCGCCATCTATTTTATTACTATAAAAACTGAATCATAGGAACCTTTGTCAATCAGACGCATTGTTCCGCCCGGGCCTGTTCAATTTGTACATGCGAATCTACTCGAGTCATATCAGCGCCATATCACATAACCCATTCGCAACTCGCTCTCGTCCATCTAATCTCTGGAACGCTATCCCTAGGAACCTTTTAGTGGTCCACTCTCAGACTGACAACAGTCGTACTTGGCCCCGCTCATTTACACCATCCCGCCACCCATTTCACACTTGTGCCAAATCACTAAAAATGAATATCGACATCCCCACAGAGGACTCTGGCAGCATTCGTGTCACGTCCCACGTCCAGTACGAGAGTCCTTCGCATCTCTCTCCTTCGGCGGTGCTGCCCAATCCAATCGACCAATTCAAACAATGGTTCAAGGCAGCCGCCGCACCCCACCCTGACCAACCCGGGAAATCCGTCGTTCACGAGCCAGAGGCGATGGCCATTTCAACCTCCTCGCCTCAAGGCGTACCATCCACGCGTTTTGTACTCCTCAAGCAAGCCGATTCTCACGGGTTCGTGTTCTTTACAAACTACGACTCCCGCAAGTCCAAGGAACTCCACGCGAATCCTTACGCGTCGATTGCTTTCTACTGGCGGGAGGTTCATCGGCAGGTTCGAGTTGTCGGAAAGGTCGAAAAAGTTGATTCTCAGGAGAGCGACGAGTATTTCGCCAGTCGGCCTTTGGGAAGCCGGTTGGGCGCGTGGGCGAGTCCGCAGAGCACCGTGGTGCAAGAGGACGAAGTGGCTAAACGGCTGGCCGAAACTGAGAAACGATTTGATACGTCGGCCGCCGTGGAGGTACCACGTCCTGAATTTTGGGGTGGATGGCGCATTGTCCCGCAGTAAGACACCGTTTAACTGTTAATTTCAGGCACTTGTTAATCGTTTATTCCAGAGAGGTCGAATTCTGGCAAGGGCAGCCAAACCGTCTTCACGACCGAGTTCGATATTTGCGAAAGTCTGACTCGGACGATTGGGTAATCGAACGCCTGGCTCCATAAGCCAATAGACTTGAGTGCTAGGAAAAACTATGTATTCTTAACCTCCATATGAACATCAATGATTTAGCTAGTGAACCCGCATACTTGCGCGATACTAGTCTGAGCGCAAACTCAAAACCGTGAAATGGTTGGTCTATATCTATCAAGTGATGATCGGCGATCTTGTGACGTCATTTCATTGTAGCTCGGTCACGTTGCCGGCAAACCGAAATGAACTTCAACAATCACCAGCTTGCTGCCTTGATCGACTTTCTGATCGATTCCTTAATTCAAGGAACAGGACGGAACTCCCGTCAAGCATTTGGCTACGCTTTGTTTTCAAGTTGTGCTGCGGCTTGCCGAAAGCCTATCAAGATTTGATAACTCAATAGCTCTTCTCTTCCAAACTCTACTTGTCTGGGATACGTCCTGCGGTAGCCGAAACCAAAAGTATCTCGAGACACAATCCGACTAGCAGCGTGTCAGTATTTTCCGATGCTGTGAGCTTGACACACAACGGTTGCTATCTGGGTAGCAACAAATCAGACTTCTTCCCCGTATTTACAACTGCGTAATCCTTCGGCATTTCAGCCACCGTTCAAAGAGCGGCGAGGGCGGGGCGTCCGCCGCAGTACGATTCTTCCCATCTCTTCTGTCCGCAGCTTTACCTCTCTCGGCAACAACAATCTGAATTACCCAATTACAACATGCCGCTCATGATTTGCATCTCCTCGGCGTTGTTGTTACTATGATTGGAACCGGACCGGTGACGGAACAAAGCAATCGCTTGACCAGGAAAGAAGATCGGGAGTTGTTGGATATGCTTGATTGTTCCGCCAGGATTCCCGTGTCCGTACTGAGCGTTCCATGAGCAGTATGTGCGCAGCCGGCCGGTATCCTTCCACGATAACTATACAAATCAGTATGCATCTCAATGTGTGTGTGACCACTACTTAAAGGCGCGCAACCGCCTCACTGTTCCAGCATCCTCCGAGGTTTCAACGGACTCTTCAGCGGACTACTTTCCTTTTGAGCGGACTCACTCTTACCACTTGCGACTACTGTCTTTAATCATGCTTTTGCCTCGTCCCGCCGTATTCGGCGCTCTCGCCATGTGCTTCGGGCTCACACTCGCTCAAACCACTACAACTGCAACTACTACTACGGCCACCGCGACATCAGCGACCACCACTGTTACCGCAGCGGCGACAACCGTCACTCAGGCCCTCAGCCAGCTCACTCTCAGCAGTGACTTTGTCATCACCAATGTGCCTGCGACTCGCACCTACGATTGGACCGTCGCAACCATGACTGGTTCGCCTGATGGCTACTACCGCCCCATGTTGGTCGTCAACGGTAAGTCGTATCACACCACCCGTGTCAAGCATACACTCATTATTCTCGCTCTTAGGTCAATACCCTGGTCCTACCATCGAGGCAAACGAGGGTGACACTATTATTGTCAATGTCCAAAACGATCTCAGCACTGGTACGACTATCCACTGGCACGGCTTGTTCCAGAACAGCACTCCCTGGATGGACGGACCTGCTGGTATCACTCAGTGCCCAATCCCGGCTGGCTCTAGCTTCACGTACGAGTTCACGGTTACCGGACAGTACGGTACCTACTGGTGGCAGTGAGTACAGAATGGCTGTATAAAGTGAGAACGTGACTGAAACTCGACAACTAGCGCGCATGCATCGACTCAGCTCGCCGACGGTATACACGGGGTACGTTTTGATTTGAACATATGATTCCCCCGCCCCCTGTAACGCATTCTTACTAGCCACTTATCATTCACTCGCCCGACGATCCACTCGTTCGTGGTGTCGACTACGATGAGGACCGCATTCTAGTCATTGCTGATTGGTACCACGACACTTCAGCTGTTATCACCGAGGCATTGTTGTCGTCGGCTGGCTACCACGGAGTACGTACTACTCACTGCGCATACATGCGGCTTTTCTAACTATGTTTTGCAGAGTATCGCCGCGCCTTCTCCCAACTCCGCTCTCATCAACGGTCAGGGTATCTGGGGCTGTGATACCTACGGCAACAGCAGCACTTGCTTCACCCAGAAGCCGTTCGAGATCCAGGTCGTTCCAAACAAGAAGTACCGCTTCCGCCTGATCAACACTGCATCTCATGGTGAGCTCCGGTAGTTGGTATGTAGTGCTATTTGGTGCTTACGGATTCTACCCTGTAGCTATGTTCTGGACCTCGATCGATGGCCACACTCTGAATGTCACCGAGGCTGACGACACTCCGGTGTACAGCGAGGCAAACAGCGCTTTGCATAGGCTGAAGTTCCACAATGGTCAGCGCTACTCGGTCATCGTGGACACCAGCGTCGGATCGGTGGGCGATGCGTACTGGTTCCGTGCGCAGATGAACACCGCGTGCTTGACTGTTCTTCCCGACGACTTCTCGAACACGACCTACGCGATTGTGCGCTATGTTGATGAGCTTGGGTCGTCTGACGCTACCACCGCCGAGCCGACGACGTCCGACTGGACTGATGTTGTGGCCAACGCACAGTGTGTTGACATCGACACTTCTTCACTGGTTCCGATCGTCGCCGAAGATGCGCCAACCACCGTCGTGCAGCGTGCAATCATGAATACCGCGTTTTCTCTAAAGCAAGCCTCGGACGGCACCCTTGACACCGGGTTCGCTGTTAACGGAACGGAGTTCAAGGACTTGGTCTACCAGCCACTGCTTCACACTCTGGTCGCCGGTAACACGGTCAACGCGTCGAACGTTGCGTCTGTCGTCTATGATACTGTCGGTGCGGTTGACCTGATCATCAACAACCTGGACGCTGGCATCGACCACCCTTACCATTGTGAGTCCACCACGGGATATATGCACTGCATCGTTTGCTGATTTCGCTCCACAGTGCACGGCATGACCTTCTGGATTGTCGGTGAAGGATCTGGTAGCCTGACCCTCGCTGAAGCTGAGACCCTCACCTACAACACGACCAACCCGATCCGTCGCGACACTCACATTATCCCTGCCGGGACGTGGGCCGTCTTCCGCTTCATCGCCGACAACCCAGGTGTCTGGTGTAAGTTTTTATTTCTTGAAGTTTCCGGTTAGTTCTCATAGTTCGCCTCACAGTCATGCACTGCCACATTGACTGGCACTTGGCTGAGGGCTTCGCTGCTGTTGTCATTGTCCAGCCTGATGCCATCGCCCAGATGACCATTCCATCTGCCAATACTGAGGTGCGTATTTTGGCGGCCTAAGATCCGCACAGTAAACTAACCTATTTTGCTTATAGATGTGCAGTAACATTCCTGCTGGCCTTGACGTCTGGTCGAGTTCACTCGGCCGTCGTTCGCTCCCCGCTCCCAAGGCTAACCGTGTTGGCATGCGTCAAACATCTAGCGCCCGCAAGGCTCGCATGGCTCTCGACCATTAGGGCTTTCAATTAGTTTAGCAATTCACCGGACTCTCTGAGCAAAATAATGGACTGTTTCCTCGTACACATATGCGTATCTCAATCGTTTTGTGCTGTCGCTACAAGCTTTTTCAATATTACCGTAAATCCCCATCCCACGATGCATTGTCTCGAGTTCATAATCAACCACGTCAGTTTATGTGAATCCATCCGGGCTCTATTTTCAACGCCACTACGCCCTTGCTTGACGGCCCGCACATTTCCTGCGGCCTTTCTCATAGTAGGGTGCACGCATAACGTGCAAAAGGCACGGTGCCGCCGATGGATTCATTCAATAGACGTCCCAGTTTGATCAGCTCGATTATGCTTTTCAATGGGCCTGCCCGGTCGGGGGATCGGCAGCCGCTCCAGGCTTAGCGAATATGGTAATCGGGGCGCGCTCTATTTACTGATTCACATCAAAGCCTGACGTTTGTCTGCGTGGACCCGAGAGTGGTCACACGCAATCCCTTGGTCGCCCATGCGGGGTGGCCGGAGAGAAGCCCCAAGAAACTGGATTGAAGCCCAGGGCTCTCCTATAGACTTCGGTGAGCGTTAGTGCCCCGCTTAAACCCGAATAGTAGCGCATATACTACGTATAAGTTGATCCTACCGTAAAGCACTGTCCGTGGGGCACGTGATTTCATCAAAATGTCAACTCGCCTCAGTCCGACAATATCTTGATTTAGCGAGGTCAAGTTAGCTGCAAAAAAGCACGTGCACGCGCATAACGTGGTCCCCCTTTGTTCTTCCCCAAGTTCTACCCCCTCTCCGGAATGGAGCAACACACACCTAACAAGCGGCCCCAGGAACTTAAATTTCCATGCAAGTTACCCTTATCCTCTGTTTGTGCCTGGATCCTCCAGAGTCCGGAACTCTCAGATGCCCCGGTTCGATATGTTTTGTGGAAACATTACCATGCTCGTGATTTCATCCTCTTAGGATTTGAACATACTGGCGTAATACCCACTGAATCAGCGAATATCGCATGGATGCGGGTTGAAAGAGTCTCCGTCCAGAAATCCATGGGTCCTGGGCGTCTCAGAAAGCCACCGGTGGTCACGGATACAGTGGAGATTAGCAACGCCACAGACCCGCCTGATGGGGGGTCCGATCTACGAGAGAGTCTCACGTACCACCCCAGCGAGCGCTCTGCACAATGCTTGAGGCTTAAACACATCTTGGAAATGTACCAGTACTTTATTCGACATTCCGAGGGACATCCAATTCTCCGCAGCGATTGTCAGTGGCTTTGCTGTACCTTAACCGAGTGCTTGATTGAATGCAAGCAATGTTACGGGGTGCCAAAGAACCCACCGCTCATGCAATACCCATCAAACATCCCAGCAGCACTTCGGATAAAGGACAAATTTATGAAGGAGATACATTTGCCTTGTTGCTGCATTCCTTTGCCCCGAGTCTCTTGTCTCAAAATGCTCATGTCCAGCCCCCCGCCGAGCCCCCCGCCGAGCCCCCCACCGAAAGTGGCTCCGTCGATGTCATTGAGAGAGTCCGTCCTTGACACGAGACCCAGGACTATAAATGAAGGTAAGCAAGGCCGGACATCATTTCTTGTGTATTTGCCAGCAGAATCCCGAGCACCTCCATGGACATCCACGGCGCTCTGCAGCCCTAGGTGCAATTCGGGGTTTGTGGACGGCTAGACAAGTCATTCGTTCGCTGGGCGCTAGTAAATTGTCCAGCTAATAGTAAACCCAGTCCAGGAATCTAACTCAAATGGCAATAATCCAAGCAATTATAGAAGCCTTTTACAAATGTACCCTGCTTCGGAAATTACTGGCCCTTTACCGAGACCAAGTCCTTCCGGTTCCCCATCATTTACTAGTTCACCTCCCTCACTGTCACGTGCCCGTGAGTAGAATCCAGTATTTGTGCACACGCTTCAGGATTTGACACTTAGCTTCATATTGAGCCACGATTTACCACACTGCTCCGTCCTCACCCGCTCCCACTTTCAGGAGGACTGATTCACCCGTTGTGAGTGGTGGCATGTTTGATCATGTGCCGCCCGTCCCCCCCATCCCCGCACACATGCGTTATTATCCGGAATGGGATCGTCGTGGTGGGAATCATCCGGGATCCAGGACACCAATCCCTGCACCTAACGATGGTGATGGAGTTAAAATAGGTGCGGAAAACATGGTACGCATTCATCTCTGGTGCCAGAGCGCTGTCTTATCCCTATTATGGTAAATGCGTCATACACAGTCCAACCAAGACATGCTTCGGCTTCTAGTTGCTCATGGATGTATTGACTTGACGCCATGTATGGATTCTAATTCATTCTGCGGAGGATTCATTACTGGGGGTGCCTTTGGCGATATTTGGAAGGGAAGACTCCGCAATGGCATCTGTGTTGCTGTCAAGGTATGGCGATTATCGTCATTCCCCCTGGATGGTTCAAAACCGATGAAGGTTTGTTAAGCAAAGTGATATTATTATGTATGCAGGCTGACATCGCTGGCTTATTTCTAGCGCGCTATGCGAGAAGTATACTACTGGTCAAGAGTAAAACATGAGAACATACATGAACTAATGGGCGTGACCCTATTTCAAGGGAGGTTAGGCATGATATCCCCGTGGATGGACAACGGAAATCTACGCGAATACATCCGGAAATATCCATATTCTGACCGCTACGCTTTGGTGAATAGTCCTTAGATTCGCCCAGCCGGACGTTGGGTTGACGTTTCAACAGTGTGTCCAGATTGCGAGAGGGGTTGCATACCTCCATGCTAACAACATGGTGAGCTAACCTAGCTTCAGTTCTCTGTGAACTGATCATTCTATACTGTACTAGGTGCATGGAGACATCAAAGGCGTGCGTATTCTCACTTCATTTATCGACTCTGGGCTTCACACGTAATTATCCTCAACTTACTTTAGCCAAATGTTCTCGTTTCGGAGGACGGAGTTGCCAAACTAAGCGATTTTGATTACGCAGTACTTTCAGAGTGCAGCCTTGTTTTCACGGACTCAAGCAATTCGAGAGGGGGGACTTATCGATGGATGGTATGTGCATATATACGTGCAGCTGGCTCTTCTCTTCACTCTGGCAATGAACCTATCCATTAGGCGCCAGAGCTCCTAAATTCCGACGGTGGTAACACCGGTAGAAACAGCAAGACAGATGTGTATTCCCTGGGCATGGTGAGCTCCATTCGCCGTGAGACTCGCTATCAATTTAATCAATTTCTACGCCGATTAGACGATGCTTGTGGGTGGCTTCATCTAGATACCAGGTATCAATATTTACGAAAAGACAGGAAGCTACCACAGGAGCCCCACCATATTATCCCGAGTACAAAGAGGAGCCTCAAGCCATCATAGCTATTGCTCAAAGGAAGCTACCACACCGGCAATCAACTTACTTTGGAAATACCGTTCGAGCCAATCGAATGTGGGAGCTTTTGCAATCCTGCTGGCGCTCCCAGCCTCTTGATCGACCAACAGCCCAGGAAGTATACGAATCAGTAAGTGGTTTATTAATCTGTAGTCGCGCACCTTTTAATAGGAGCTACTTCTTAAGATTGAGGATATAGCCACCATGTCCAACGAGCCCGATGGCCATCCGCACTTCGCACCTCATCCGGTTCGCAGCCCCATTTATGCGCACCCCGTTGCACCCGTCAGACCTGGGCATAGATTCGCACTCCTTCACGACAGCGACGACCCGGACTCGCGCTGTCCCCCACCTATAACTCAAGATGCACCGATGGGCCTCGGGCCTTCCCGTAATCGGAGCGGGGAAAGCCCCCAACCTTCCGATAGGTGGACACGTGAGGTATGGGAGCGCCACGGAGAACAACCTCCTTTGCGTACAGAATCCCCAGTCCCAATACAGGACTCTCCGCAGAGCAGCGCAAGGGTAATCATATTTCTAGTCCATATGTTTAGGTAACTGACTACCAAGATCTTAGATCATGCAAGTGCTTGATGATTACGATAATATTTGCTAGTCAGTGAAGACTAAACCGATTGTTTGTTTGCGGCTTCAATACCCCTGCCAAAGCTAATACAATGAATGAATATCTTGCTTTACTTACTTTACGTGCAACGAGTAAAATTATCGAGTGGCAAGGATACATACCAGCTGTCAGATAGTTAGAAATGTGAAAATAATCGGCGATTTAGAGAACGCATAAAGGCCCGGGGAACTACGAAGAGCGGCGCTGAGACGGCGTACTAACGCATAGATACATGAAGTTCCGCTTCACCCGTACTTATAAGCTCGTTAGAGTGGCGTTTAGTGGCTATAGTCAGAGGGAGCTGGTTCGGTGCCTTCGTGTATAGGCATGGCACTCGCCAGCCCTAGAGAGCTCCGAGGGAGGGGGAGCCAGTAGAGTACACTACTACGGGGATTTTCATACTGAAGTACTATGCGAGGTCTGGACATCCGAGTGGCGCGCGTTTGAATGCAAGCCATCATGACCAGCAACGTATTCGCGAAACACCAACTCCGGAAATTGTGTATGTAACTCAATGAATAGCGATCGCACTGAAGCGGACATTGATTTATGGTGATTTGAAGGCAATGAGACCCTATATGCGGCGTTCTTTAGAGCAAACTAAACAAGAAATGACCGGGAGCCGCGCGACTTGGTTAAGTGCGAACACCGCCATTCTCTCCGGCTGCTTGTCTTGGCTGGTGCCTGCTCGAAAGAGCTCAGGTCAAGCACTTGAATCTCATTATCGGACCCAACAAACGAGAGCGTCAGTGGGAAAATAGCCCATGTGGTGTTTGAAGCCGCGAGTGCACATGAGTTACAGTTACTTTATTTGGCATGAAATATACAGCATCCCAGTGGACGCGGCGACAAAGCCCAACAGACCACATGACCAATTAGCGGGACTACAAGCGCCCAGCGACGCGTCTTGGGATCGGTATTGTACCGGCGTGTTTGTACCAACAACAAATGCTCGCCTTCTCCGCCACATCCACCCGACTTGACGACATCTCCTAGGCGTATCGCTAATCGAGATTGGGCACTTTCATCGAGGCAAACTATTCCTAAACAGCACAGGGCGCCGGCTCCTAGTTACTTGTTTATCACCATCCTGTAGGTGTCGACGGTTATAATGTCGTCCGATGCAGAGACAACGCCTAAAGCTCCCCGCCGGAGTGGTAGGGATCGCAAGGCGGCCAAGCCGTTTGTATCGCGTATGTTTCAACTCTGGGTTGGGTGATGTAGTACTGATTGAATATTAGTATCTCAGCCAACCAGGAAGCGGAAGCGCTCGGGGGTAGACAACAGCAGTGATACGGAAGGAACCGATGACGAGCGGTCTAAAGGAGCAGAGACAGACGACGAAGAGTTGGAACCACGGGAGGAGCCTCAGGAAGAGCAGGAAAGTGAAGAGAGCACGGAGGAAGAAGAATACAAGGCACCCAGAGCATCGCAGGCAAAGTCGGCTGCTAAACCTCGAGGGAGACCCAAGGCTTCAGCCGACGCCAAACCTACCAAGAAGAAGGCTGCTCCTGCCAAGCCGCGTGCAACCAAGGCCAGAGGGAAGGGAGACGCTGGAGCGACTGGAGAGCTCGCCATCTCAAAGGATAATGCGTTGTTCAGTGAGTGTCGATTTATATCGTGCTCTACTTTGACGATGCTAATACAAAACTCAAGACGCACTCCTAAATCCATCCGCTGCATTGCAATCCGTCGTCGACGATTACTTTGAATCATACAGCCAATCCCCTGCCCATGCCCTCGCAGATCTCGCCAATTGCATTCTTCGTGCTTGCGGCTGCAACGCTTCCCTAGACTCGGACGAGGTACTTGATAGCGACAACGTCGTAGACAAACTCGATGATCTCATCGAGGCGGTTAAAAAGGTATGTTGGATATGGACTTAATCGGCCCAGATGATCTCATTGACCAATATCGCTCTAGGAAACCGCCCCTACATACCCACTCGCCTCGAAACACCAAACATTCAAAAAGTTTCGCAAATCGCTCTCCGAGTTATTGCATCGCTTGATTCAGACAGCCGCCGATCTCCCACAACCCTCGCCCCTCTTCCCCGACTCTGATGACACCGGCCTTTTACCAGTCCTCCAGCCATGGATCGTCTGCATGTCAACGTCTCTTGTTCGAAGCTTCCGCCATACGGGTACCATCGTCGCTCTCGAGATGGAGTCTGCGCTGTGCGAGGTAGCTCGGGATGTTGATAAGGAGGGCGAGGTACTGGGCCGACAGCGCGAGGCGGAGCGCAAACGCCGTGCGAGTGGTGCGACCAAAGCCAAGGGAAAGACTCCGCGAGAAAAGGAGCTGGATAGCAAGGCGGAGGATGTGAAGAAGCGCAGGGTCGTGCTGAACGACTATCTCAAGGAGTTCTTTGACGAGTGAGTAGCCGTAGCTTCAGTGTGTAGTATAGACTAATCTTGCGATAGCGTGTTTGTGCATCGTTACCGAGATGCCGACCCCGGTATCAGAGCGGATTGCGTCCGAGAGCTGGGCAAGTGGATGAAAATCCATCCCGCGTACTTTTTGAGCGGCACATATTTACGTTATATTGGTTGGCTCCTGTCTGATCTGGTCAGTTAATTACAACTTCCATTTGGGCCGTATTAACTTGTTTTAGAATACATCGGTCAGATTGGAGGCTATCAAGGCGCTCTCTACGCTCTACACTTGCTCCGACAACAGCACCGTCCTTGCCCTGACCAACTTTACCGAGCGTTTCAAACCCCGTCTCCTTCAAATGGCCGCACAAGACTCGGACGTCGGCGTACGAGTCGCCGTCGCTCGAGTGCTCACAGACATTGACATCCAAGGCCACCTCGAAGAGGACGAACAAGCCCCCCTCTGCCTACTCGTATTCGACGTTGAAGTCCGCGTCCGGCGCGCCGTCGCCGGGTTCGCGCGGGGAGTCTGGGAAGCCGCCGTCGAAGAAAAACTCGTCGGACGAACGAGCAAGGGCAAAGAGCGGGAAAAGGAGAAGCAGCGTGCAGGAGTAAAGTGCCTGCTCTCCCTCCTCGTCGGATGGATCAAACTCGCCGATGCCGACGAGGATGCGGATAATTCGCAGCAGCCTCAGACGCAGCAGACGTCGGGCGAGGTGGTGTCCCTGTTGTTGAATGCGCCTGCGACCAAGTCGCGTATTGCGTTGGCCGTGTCGGCGTTGTGGGATGAACTCCCTGCGTTGCGCGAGTGGAACGCGTTTTTGGATCATGTGTTGTTGGACCATTCGGGCGGAGCGGCGCCAGAGATTTCGAGTCCGTCCAAGCGCCGTTCGGCCAAGAACCCCGAGCCTGGTGAAGATCTTGCGTGGCGGTTGAGCGAGGCCGAGGAGGGCGTTGCGATGGAGGTGCTCATCGCTGTGCTTGGGTGTGTCAAGGAAGAGGCTGCGTTGGGCAAAAAGGTGAGTCTTGGTGGCCGTGTTCTCGAGTCGGTGTTGAGTTTGGATTAGGGCGAGGACGAGGCTGTTACGGCGGACATTACTCGCGCGTTGATGAAGGCACTTCCGCGGTTGTTTGCCAAGGTCCAAACGGATGAGAAGCGTGTGGGCGATGTGTTGCTGTTGCCTCAGTACATGAATCTGGACATGTATGTCGAGCTGCGAGAGACTCCGGTAAGCCCCAGGACAACCAATACCCATCGCAGGCACTTATCTATTGCAACAGGCATACGAACAACTCTGGAACGACATCTCCAAACAATTCATGACCCACTCTACCCCCACTGTGCTCAGACACGCCGCTGCAACCATCCAACAACTCTCCCAAACGACCAGTCTCGCAAATACCAATGCGCTCAAAATCCTCGAACTCGAGGACGAACTCGCCGAGTCTGTGCGCGAACTCCTCGCTGGACGTGAAGAGCTGGATATCGTCACGTTTACCGAGGACGAGGTGCACTCGCTCAGTGCGTTTGTCCTGAGACTGCATACGCTGTATGGGGTGCGGGATATGACTAGTTGGATGGAAGAGGACGATGGGGGCAAGGTTACCCGATTCGTGGATGTCTTGTCTGCGTTGACGGAGCGGGGGAAGCTTGGGTACAAGGAGGAAGAAATGGTGCGTTTGACGTCTGCCCAGCTGCGAGATGATGCTAATAGGGGTATAGATGATGAGCGAGTCGCTCCAACTCCTCGTACTCTACATTGCATGGAAAGCGCGACTGCTCCAAACCAGCCCTCTCTCCGAAAGCGAAAGAGAGACCGCATACGAGGAGCTCAAGGTTGTTCGGGATGCGTTGGTCGAACGGCTGACCCAGTTTGCGGTTGGGTCGCAGTCTAATACTGCTGAAGGGGTCAAGCGGAGCGTGAGTCCCGACGAATATCACCCATGTCTATACTAATGAGTTTGATAGGCCTTCCAATGTTTGCTCAACTTGTACATCCTGTTTCAACCCCACCGGTCCGCCGAAGAGGGCACGTCCAAGCAGCCTATCCCAATGACGCTCTCCGATGAGCTCCAAGTTCGCTGCGCAGGGTTCATCCAAGCTGAAATCGAACGATACGTGGACTTGCTTGACGAAGAGCGTGGGGGCGAAGATGAAGAAGGCTCTGGAGATGACGACGGAAGCTCTTCTGAACTGAGTGACGAAGATGGTGCTAAAACCAAGAAAACAAAAAAGACAAAAAAGACAAAGAAGCCCGAACGCGCGGGCTCTGAAGGTAAATTTCTGGTACCAACGCCAAGACGAAGCTTATATTGTGTCTAGGTTCTCAGATCCCAGCTCAGGCCCGCCTCGAGCGTGAGTATGCGTTTCATCTCGTTGTCAGCGCATTTTTGCGCGCAATCCGGACCGGGGCAATTAATATCGAACATTCGGCCGTGTTGCTGGGTCATTATGGGCGTGTATCGTCTGTATATGACCAGTGTACCAAGGTTATTATCGAAGTGCTGCGAGAGCAGGGTATGTATGGTGGAAACGCCGAATTGGTCGGACGGGTGTTGGTCAATGCGCTCGAAGAGGTGAGCCACCCCAAAATTAAATTGGATGAAACTGATTTTGCGTAGTCGTTTGGGTTGTATATCGACTCGGTCACCAAATCCGACGCCAACACCATCGCACTCGCCAAAGCCCTCTCGGCTGTACTCGTTATCCGCGGGGCCCAGCTCTCGATCGTCCGTCGCCTGGACACGGCTCAAGTCGCCAGCGTGCACATGTCGTGCATCTCATGGATCGTCAAGAAGATCGCAGGGTACCAGACCATGGGCAATAAAAACGCTCGCAACCGCGCTGTGGCGTTTTTCAAATCGTTGGTGTGGCTCCTCGGCACGGTCGAGAGCACCGATGCGATCCGAATGTGAGTCGCAACTTCAGGGAGATTTACGTGAACTAATATATTTTGGGTAGTAAAAACCATTTGGATGTGACGTTGAGCGATGCCAAAGTCGAAACACCCGCGTCGTCCAAGGTTTGGGAGCCGTTGAGGGCGTATGACAAGCGCTTGATTACGGCCATGGCCAAGGACAAAGGTGAGCGCATTCAATTGTGATTGTGCAATCGCTCATATCACGCAGCTCTTGCCGCCCGCATCAAGACCCGAAAAGCGGTGGCGACCGACGATGAACGCGAGCAAACCGAAGACGAGGGTGAACCGACCGACGGCGAACCAGAAGAGCCTGCGCCCAAGCCTAAAACCCGGGCTCGACCCAAGCCGAAGCAGCCGAGTCCAGTCGCAGAGGAACCGGCCGGGGACGAAACGATCGCAGAGCCGGAACCTGAACCTGACGAGGCTGAGCCGTCATCCCCGCCCAAGAAGAAGCGATCAGCTAGGGCAAAAGGCACTAGTGGCACCAGGCCCAACACGCGTAAACGTAGACGCGAACAGGGCGAGGAGGAAGAAGAGGAACACGACGAGGAAGCCGAGGTGGAGGCAGAAATGGCGCCCGAACCCTCGTCAATGGCCCCGGCTGAACCCTCGTCCAAGCCGCCGTCCCAAGCCAGTGACGTCGGGTTTACGAGACGGCGAAAACGGGCCAAGGCCTAGCCGGTGTTTTTGCAATCTAGGGTGTTTTTATCTTCATTGTATTCCCTGGCTATATGTATAACTAATAATCGAACGAGTGTGTGGGATTGAAAGGATATGCAACCAGCGCATGCCAGCAACGCGCATCTACTATGGAGGATATACGAAAGGCGAAAGCAGATGTACAAAACGGGTGTGAGATCGACAAGCGACAAGCGGAACAAACGAGTGACAGTGTAAAACAAACGGGAACGAATATGGAACTAAAGGTCGTCCTGAGGCAGGGTAAGTGCGGCCAGGATGGCAGCGGGCTGGACATTTTGGGAGACTGTCAGTATATATAACACATCGACGACGGTTGGACTCACGTCTTCTGGAACTCCCCCCGAGGCGGGTACTTCGACGGCAATCACCCGGTCGACCGAGCTGTGTCTGCGCAAAGCCTGGTCTGAAGTCGAGCGGAGCAACTTGCCGCGTGCGCCGTATGCGCTGGGTGGGACGTGGAGATGGGCGTTGGGAGACACTGGAGGCGACGAGAGCGGTGAGCTGTCCGAGTATGAGCGAGGCCGAATCTTGAACCCGTATTCCTTGTACGACAGGCCGAGCATCTTGAGCAGTTCGTTTTGGGCGACAAACAGGTCGTGCGATGTGGCCGACGGAGTTGGGACGCCTACCACCGAGTATGGCTCCTGCGATGATCCTGCGCCTGGGGACAATGCATAGACGCCGGACGGCAACACGCCAATCGACTCGGGGCGACTCGGTTCCATCGTACTCAGATGCTTGGACGGAGTAGGGACAGGCGGCACGGGAGGGACAAACTCGCCCGACGTATCAGGGACCGAGTCGACAAACGAAGGCGCGGTCGTCGTAGGGGGACGCGGGAAGATAATGCTATGGTACCGCATCGAACCGCCGCTCGTCGACGACCGATACGACCGGCGCAGGCTCCGACGCAGGCTCATCTTGGACTGGCGCACCGACGACTTGCGCGCAGCCGACACACGCGATCGACTCTCTCCCGACGACTCGGTATCCCCCGAGTCGCCGCTCTGCTTGACCTCGACCAACTCGCGTTCGAGTGACTCGGCCATGACCCAGGCTTCATCTCGCTCGGCTTCCAGCGACGTGCGCTAAAGAGGGATCAGTACACGTGACTGATCGAGTGCATACACGTACCTCGGCCTGCAGCTCCACCACCTCGCTCCGAGCTCGGATATAGCTCTGATTGATCTTGCGCAACGCAACCGCCAGGGCGCTCGTGCTGTGCACGTCTCTCAACCGCGCAATCTGCGACAGCTGGTCCCCGACGAGGTACAAGTCTTCGGCAAGCTGGTCGCACACTACACCCACGTCCTCGAGTTCGTCCAACAGCCTGCGCGACGTGGGGGGATCGTGTCCGTCGATGTACAGCGCCAGGCTCCGCATCAACAAGCGTCGACGGCGTACTTGGGCTTTGTACTTGGTCTGGAGCACGTCCCGGAGCTGCTCCAGGCGCTCAATCTCGATGGGAAGTTCTTGGTCGAGTACGTCGAGGGGCAACAACCTCACCGAAGACGTCTCGGCCGACTGTTTGATCGCACGACTGACGATGCTGTGCAGCTGGTTCGACGAAAATGTCCACTTGGCGGCATCCATCGTGAGACCGCGCCACCGTACCGGAATAGGCTCGAACGTCGGCGAGGGAGGTTGTTTGGGCTGTGCGCGGGGCGAGGGTGGTCGTCGCTCGGGCTGTAGCCGCGCCGTGGATGTCTTGGAACCCGTACTTGGACCAGAGGTGGTTATCACGGGCGCTGGGGCTGCCTCGACTCGAACCGGTGCAGGAACAGGTCCCAGCTTGGGTCCGATAGGCAAATGCGCCTTGCGAGTGCTACCCGATACCGAAGCTGCTCCACTCATGACAGACACCGGAGACTTGATAGGCATCAACAAGTTTCCATCCAGGACGAATCCAGGCAGCTCGGGAACGGCAGGCGAGTCCATCTCGTGCGAAAACGAGCGGGGTGTGGTGGGAAAGATGGTCTCGCGGCGTTGTTTGAGCGTCATGACTGGCGGGGGCGAGTTGCCCGTCGAGGTCGGGGTGGGTTGTTGCGTGCCTGCCGTGCGGTGCGAGCCCGAGGATGAATCGGTGCGTTGGAGCGTCGAGTCTGGGCGATATGGTGTGGCCGAGGAAGCAGCCGAGTCGCGCGCGATCGAGCCGTTGCGGTGGTGACTGGTCGTCGAACCCGACGCGCTCCGTTCTAGCCGATCTGGGACGAGGACCTTGGTGCCCTGGCGCGGCGAGGACCGCTTCCTCCTCAATCTAGCAGGCCCCACGCGTGCTGCACCGTTGGATCCGCTTCGAACAAGCCTAAACGACCCCGTACTCGACCCCGAAGTGCTATGCACCAACCGAGGCTCGGGATCATCGCGCAGCGTCAACGACGGCGGACGAGCAGGCCGAACTGGAACCGGCAGAGGCGGAGTAGAGCTCGGACTCACTTCCTCATCCACAACGCGAGTGACCTCGCTCACGCTCCGCCCACGCCCCAGGAAGCTGAAATTCTCGAAACTCATTTGGGACCGCGCGAATTTGGAGAGCATCGATGGGCCGGGGGGAGATGAGCCTGTGGCGGTGGGCGCGCTTTGGAGACGGGTTGTGCGGACGGGGGGTGAAGACGAGGGAGAGTCGAGGTATGCGAGACGGCCGGCGGGGGAGGACGGGCTCGGTGTGGTTGCCTGGGCGGATAGCGTACTCGTTCCAGCCACGGCCTTGGCTCGAGGCACAGGAAGCGCATCGGGCGGAGTCACTGGCCGAGAAGGGTGCGTCGTGGCCGTTGCGCCAGACGGAGAGCGCGAACGCTTGATCGTCGAGTAGCTCAGGTTCGCAAACGCCTGGCGCGGGTTCATGTCGACCGTGGCGGACCGCTGTCTGCTCCCACTCAAAGAAGATTCCCCGGGTCGGCCGATGGTGACGTACAGCTCGTGGCCAGTGTCCCGTCGAGCCTCACCGGGTGAGGCGAGCGTCTTGGAGCGTAGGCGGGTCGGAGACCTGGCTGGCGACGAACCCGCATTACTCTGGAGCTGCGAAGAAGACGGCGTGGAGGGGACTTCAGAGATACTGTGGATCACCCCTGGAGTCGCATATATCGTTTCGGGACGACCTGGAAGCGTCGGTGGAGGTTCGAGCCGGGACGAGGAAGCATACACCGTCTCAGGGCGCGGAGCGGGCATGACGACCGACTCACGACGTCGCGCATACGTCCCCGGTGGCGTGACTCCCTTGGCTAGGCCCTCGTCTGTGGATATACTCCGGCGCAATGCACGCACTTCGGGCTGGGTTTCTTGGGGTAGAGTGGCAGAATCCATCCTCGGTAGCGTGGCGGAATCCATCCTTAGCGCACCGGCCATCTCCTCGCCGTCCCGAGCACGCAAGGTGAAACCGAGACCAAGCATCGCGGCACTGGCGCGCTCCGCGCGGAACACGGTTAGTAGCTCGGGGGCTGATTCAGAAGACGGGTCGGGCGACGTGAGCTCCGATGTCGGGGTAGACGTCAACGCGAGGGAGTTGTGCGACGAGGACGACTGGCCATGGGCCGCACTGGAGGACGATTGACGGGGTCCACTGGACGATGGGGAAGGCGTTCGCTCGATCGTAACCGATGGCGCATGAACATGCGTGCGCGGAATCTTGATAGGCGACGGAACTCGTCTGGGTGTCGCCGTCTCGGTCGGTGGCGCAGTCTAGCGCAGGACGTCAGAATCTTGGAGATTTGAAATGAAAAACGGTCGCTCACCTTGGGGCCTGAAACCGACTGCTCGCCATGTGGAAGAACGGGGCTGGGACCTGAAACCGAAGGCTCTGGTTTGCTCGACTCGGGTAATAGTGGACGCGACTCGAGTGGACTGGGGCGGGACTCGAATGGACTGGACCGAGACTCGAGGGGACTGGGCTTGGGTTCGAGCGCAGGTGGTTTGGGGGGCGAGGAGGTTACGGCTGACGGTCGTCTCGACTGGAATGACGTTGGTAAGCGAACGTGAAGGTGAAGAAAGGACGCACATGGACGCGAGCCGGCGCTTCGGGCTCGGAATGAAACCACGAGGCTGGCTCTTGGGGCGTTCCCAACTCGAGCTGCAGGGCTGGCGCATGGCTGTCCTTGGACGCACTGCGTTGTGGCGGCCGTGGCAGAGACTTTTCGACATCTATGAATCCCCACGCCGATGGGGGCGCCCGCCGTCCTATCGAGCCTTGCTGGCGTGACCCTTGCGGATCCTGAACCGAACCGGCGCCACTGCCAGAGGCCTCGCTGTTCGAGCGCACTCGATTGAGCAACGGCGCGGCCGTCCATGGCGCCGGAGAGCGAGCAGGCGCGTAAAACGATCCGGGCGAGGGGGGAGTGCGGGGCCGGAGCTTGCGGCTCTTTTTCGTACGCAGCATCGAAAACGGCGGCATGGCGGGGAGGGTAGTTTCTCGAGCGTCGAATGCGCTCAGATATAGCACATGGAGGTCTGTAAAAAGTGTCCAGCAGTACGGACCGTCAAGGCAACAGACCCTGAGCGCGACTAGCGTGCCTTTCAGGATATCGTCAGTCGGCTTCCTGCCTCATTTGTCTCAAACGGATAAAGACAAATTCCACCGTCCACCCAGTTCCCTTCTTGCCGATCATCACGTGCTGTGCTCGCGACCTCCCTGATCTTCCCCGCTTCTGGCTTCTGGCGATCATCGCCTGCGCAGAAAACAAACGTTAATCCATACGCTCGTTTCAGCTAGGCTCCCACCAAAACGTTCAAGCTGGATCAAGATGGCTTGTCATTGTCACACTTGCCTAAACAGCTTAATTCCCCACGCTCAGCGACCGTCTAGCATGGCTCAATTATGAGCACTGGCAACCGCCACGACAGATTAACTATCCGCACCGATGTATATGAGCTTAGAAGACCCCGAGCCGGTCACGGGCAGAGCCGCAAATTAGATTCGACGATTATTTCAGGTGCACCCACACTTGGACGCGGACTCCCCCAAGTAGGAAGTTCCCCAAGGTTCTCATCCGCTCGGTTAACGAGGGGCTTCGACCTCGCGCGATTGACAACCTTCAACAGCCAACTGCTTCAACTGACAGGTCATCGAGGTGCTTGCCACTCTTGCCCACAACGCTGTAGACCCAAATTATGCCCAAGTCGTCTAGGCAACCGAGTTCATCATCCATTCCCGCTTGGACCCGATCAGCCATCGAGATCTCGAGCACCGGAACGTCGAGATTGGGCAAATACCGAACGCTTGAACCGGTCTTTGGGCACGCGATAATATGGACCCATGAACCCGTGACATATAACATACGAGATGATGAAGAGTTGCGCGACCCGTCGGTATTCGTGGAACAGCATTGCTGTGTCGATCTGTCAACAAAAAATAGTGGTTTGCTGATGACGTTAAGGAAGTCGATCATGGAGCTCGAGCACTGGGCATCGATCGTTAACAGCGGCCATCATCAATCCACAGTTTCCACGATATCGTTTAGTGAGGCTTGATTGCTATCGACTATCGTAGTATAGGCTTAAAGATGTCTTGTGTATCAACCTCGGAGTATTACTCAGCTTCAGTATATATATATTTATTGTCGGACGCCGAATAGAGTCACGTAAGTACAAACTCCGCGCGGGAGTGAGAACGAAACAGATAGGCCCCGACTTGACTACATGCGAGGCGCTTCCGTCAATGGTTTAGCGCTCATAGTCGAGTGGAGCGGCGGAAAATCTATGTGCATAGGCGATGGACCTGTGGCGGTAGGTGCTCCTTTCCACCCGAGCGGTGACCGGGACAAGGGAATATTCCGAACAGACTTGTGCGAGTTAATCCATGTCATTTGCCTTGATACCCAAATATAGTCATCTCATCGAAACAACATTCTGATTCAAATCACGCCTGAGCCTCGACTACTTGATTCTGGCCATGCTTGCTTGGAGTAAACAATGCACCATCAACCAGAGCCTGCTGAGTACGAACCGTACCGCTGTTCCAGACGCGATCTTCAGAATATGACAGTCGCGGGCTCCCCCCAGAACGTTCAAAACAATCATCAAAATTAAGCGTTCGCAAGCCTCGTGTGCCAAAAAGGTAATCGAAGGATGATAGAGTGAGCACGAGGCCCAGAGCATCCGGGATTCAGACATCACGAGCGGGGCCCGGACAAAAGAGGATAGACTGGAAGTAAATGATGATGCCCAGTTGTCGAATCAATCACATGACCAAGCGACAGGGACAATCATCCCGGTCGCAAGCATCAGTCGTTTGTTGACGAACTCATTGATGTTGACCATATTCGTACCGTCGGTAGTTAGCCTTTGACGCACGTTCGGACAGATTCGAGGTAACGGTGCCAAATGGGGTAATAGCATACGTCCGTATGGAGATATCATAGAGAAAGCTTGTCTCCTGTTGTCCAGAACGACGTTCTCGAGTTCAAGGTTACGCTTTCACTCTAACCTCTTTACGGACACGTATATTGCTCTGGTTTACCCTGAAAGAGTATCCGCCGGCTTTTGTGCTCGAGGTTCTTAATTGAGTCCTTGATGTTCGACCCCGCTCCCTGAAGCCCGGTCGAGACGGCGAAGAACGGGAATGTTACGCCTTCGGGGAATATTTTGTGCGCATTCAATCCAGTGCTCAGAATCTTTTTGCGAGACAGTGTCGTTGGGGTATACCAAGTGGAAGCATGCATTTTGGGGGGGTAGTAACGGAGGGTAAGCTCGTACAATGTAGGTTACAGTAAACCATCGCCATTGATGTACAGAGGATTATTTCGTTGGTACGGAAATGTCGGTCCCGCTTCGTAATAAAAATGGGCATACCTGCCCTACGTGTTAGGTTCTGCGCATTTACCCTGAAGCATATAGACTTACTCCATTTATCATCGCCGGTAGACATTGACCCCGGATTAAGTCTGTTATCATTGACTTGCGGTATTCTGTCGCGACGCCATTGGCGTCGGGTAACGGGCCTTAACCCGGTATTTTGACTTGTGTCGGACTCTCGGTCTAGTTTGCGTTTGACTTTATAATTGCAGGCGGATACTTGTGATGAGAACACGGGACCATTGGGCGGCACGGACGCTATTCGCGACCGCATTGGCATGCAGCCCGTGGCGCAGAGATCGTTCGCCACACGGCACAGTCCGTTAGGTATAGCTTGGCCAAACCTATTACTATTGAAGCGGCTCCATCGGCTTTGGTGAAAATCTGCAGGGCGACTTCCTAAAAATGATAGCATACAGCAAACTATGGTATAGTCCTTCTGAGTTCTGGGCCATCCGGAGTCCATTCAGACGCAGCCAAAGGCCGCCGCGCATCTATACACATTTCGGAACGCTGGAGCGACTTGGTGCCCCAACCATTGTAGTTGATTCCGAGGCGGGTGGGGTGCGGTACGGGCGCGGTGCAGCGCCAATTCACCCTATGAGATGGGCAAATACTAGTGCTACTATCACCATACTCGAGATACCCATGGCCAGTGCCGTTACTACGGGAAGGGAGGATGCCGTTATCTATGCATAGGAGGAAACCTATGGGGAAGTAATCAAAAGTTCTTCGTTCTCAAAGAGTGAAGGTTCAAGTGGTTATGAGAATAGGTATCAGTGGGACGAGTCACTATTCAAACGACTGGAATATTGAATAACCTGACTAGGTAGAAGACTGCGTTTTTGGCCGCAAAATAGAAATCGACGGAACGGAGCAAAGTACTTATGAGCTATTGGGATGGTGGTGGAATACCGTTATTTACAATATGAGAGAGCCTACAGCCCCCATATACGTCATATTTGTATTTGACTCAAGCATCCCGACGATGTCAAACCCGGGGGTGATTGTAGGATGTTCCTAAAAAGACTATTTATAGAACTACAATTTGGGCCTCATGCTTTGTGTTTTTCTCCTGATTTCCCTACGGGTGCATCGGATATCGGAGCGACTCGAGTTGCTCGAAGTTCTTCTAGTGTAAGAATGTGATTGCAATGTTTGCTTTGGAGTGTATTCCAATCGGACTCGGCTTACCGGCTATTCGCGTACTGTAGTATGTGCGCGCGAGTTTATTTAAATGATCGAGCGGCTGAGCCCGTCAGAGTTCTTTGCCCGTTATGTTACGAGATCAGGCAACAGCATGCATTGTGGTTGGTTCTACTTTTCCCCACCAGTGGGGCATGGTTGCTATGAAAATGTGACTTCAATCGCACCACCGTGGTGGCTCGCTACAGTTTTGCGTCAAGCTCCAGTACAACGAGGGTGCTTCTGCTCACTACGCGCCCGACTATTAGTTGGTGCGTCTTATTTCACCCTGATTTCGCGAAAGTAATGCAAATTAGTGTCGTCGATCGTTCCGAAGAGAATCAACATTGGACCTGGTGCCGGCTGAAACTAAAGAAAAGGCTGGAAACCTCTTACAGTAGACAGAATTTGGAACCTGAACAAGTCCCTCAGTTGTACTGGCTGATTCAGGTACCTACTATTGTACTCGTTCGCTTAAAAGCATTCATGGCACCTTTTACGATCACAATTTAGGGTCTTCTTGCCACGCATTCACGTTGCTATTGAGGAACTAGAACGTTCTTCAATACCAAAATGGACAAATGTTACCTCCAAAACAGAATCAAGGCTCATGAGGCGCTTGCAGCACTGAAATCTGTTGATCGCGGTTTGTGAAATTTGTCCCTGGTTGAATATGTCCACGTGTGACAAATCATTCTTGCTGGCGCTAGCGCTTAATCTGGTGCCTGCAGTCCACGACCACCCGCTCTGACAATTCCGGTATGTGTGCACGTTACGAGATACGTATCGCTTGTCTCACATGAAGGGAAGATTATTAAAGCATCGAAATTCTGTCAATGACTTCCAACGACCCACGAGCCCCAGAATTGGAGGAGCCATTCAGGCTTCCCAAGACCTATACAGAATCAATGGGTTCGTTTGTCTCATCCATATGGCAGAACTTATGAAACTAACTGAGACCGTTGCTTTTTTTCTCTAGATGCAGTAACCTCGTTCTCCATGTTGATGGCGGGTGCGACGCTACTTACACGAAACATGTGAGTGAATGACGTTGAGCCGATTCCATCAATTGACCTCCCATTGTCGTATTACCATATTCTTCAATGCCTTCAGGTACGGTGCATGGCTTGCTCTGTTGGTGGCTGTGAGCGGCTTCATGAACCAGCATCCGTTGCGCACAAAGGACGGAGGACAAAGCTGGTCTTCACTCATGTGAGTGAGAATTTCTTGATTTGGACTGAGCTCATGTTTCCCGTATGCCTTCGTGATCACGCTTGAAACAACCACCTATGCACAACCGGCACTCCTTTGCTCTTCTAGTTTCGCTTTCGGAGCTCTGGTCACCGTATATATACCAAGGCTGATCATTCAACCCACCGTCGAAGCCACAAAATCCGCATGAGCCTTGCTCACGCGTGCCTGAACTTACCACGCCTTGGGACTCGTCGAATTCCTACAGGCCTAATCGTCCACATGCTCTTATTGCCTGAGGAGCAAGGGGACAAGTTTAAAATGTATAATGGCCATAATAATACACCAAATATTCTGCGCGCTCGTCACGGCCTGAGGCTAAACCCTGGATCGAGTAGCTTTGGTTGCCGTCCGAGGTCGAACAATCCTCTCCAGGAGACACTCGGTCATTCCCCTCTTGGCGTGTCACCCCCAGCATCGAAAAGCCAGACCCGGGCAGGGTTGGCCGATCCTTGGAAAGGTAAAACCTCTTGGCCGCGAACTTCTCAAATATCGCTGTGAAGCTAGTCTCGGACATATCGAATGAATTGAAGTTTCGTCGGGGTGGCTCATCCAGTCTGGGTAGATCATGGCCATTGGCCCCTAGCTGCGCAGCGCTCTGGAGGCGATGACCCTGTGGTTCGGACACGAGTTAATGCCAATAAGTCCAAGCTAATAATTGTATATAATACCCTTTCGCCTCTTTAAGCCCCATCACGCACACGTCTCGCTTTTGACAGCCAAACGTCATAGCGAGGCAACGACGAGTCACTCGATTGAATTGGTCACGACTATGCCCATGGCAAAACCCCATGGATTCCGTTTCCGTCCGGCACGCGGGCCTATGCCCATGTAGGTAAAGTTTGCATTCAGGATCTTGGACACGACCTGGACTTGATGGTATTCAGCGGACATAGATCCAGCGGCAATACGGGGGTGACTGGAAAGGATCACCCGGCATGGCCACGGAAACTAGCTTCGCCGTAAATGAATTAACAGTATGACTGGTGATAATGCGCCGTTTCAGCTACGAGAGTGAGTCAGATCGGAAAACGCACATATTTTATGCCACTTTATTCAGGTTATTAGTGATATGTACTCTATACGAGCTCGAATAGACAATATTTCAGGCGATATGTGCTGTAATTAATGATGGCCGTACGCGTGTTTTTGCATCTTGATGGCCCACAGGCTTCGGCTTGATGAATGAATGTATTGCTTCGAGCTAATATACCTTTTATATACTGATTTATCTGTTTCCTTCGTGATAGAACCAGAGAAGCTGAGTGAGAGCCCATTAGAGGGCATTTTGCTGTGCTATAGTTGATAGGGAACTAACAACGAGGCTCCATGTACATGATGTACACGGCAACAAGCAGGAGCCTAGAATAATTGGCTCAAACGAGACACGCGGAGCACACCTGCGTATATTATTGATACAGCTTCATTAGAATTACATTCGTCGCCCCAACAGCGATCCCGGTTAATTCTATACGTGGGCTCAACGGTAACCTCCCCAAGGGAAAAATACTGGCACGGTTCTAGAGAATAGGTTAGTCCTACACCTATCACTCGAACAGCAACACGCACTTCTTGTAGTGTTCCCATTTCGGATCTCCGCCGAATTTCTTCTGTCCAGCCCTCTGTGTGCAAGGGTCGTTAGCTGTGAATTGGGTACATGAATCCTACTTACCTCCAGCGGTGGAACGCCGGACCCCTATAGATAAAGATCGTGGTGAGTACAGAAGCATACATTGTGAACCACAGGACCCAACAAAATTGAATCTCGGGTTGAACCGACGCAGGAAATGTGGCCGAGTCGCAAGGTGCGATGGGTGTGGCGATTTGAAGAGCTTACCTTTCTTAGCAGAAGCCAGGTGAAAAGGGGGCTAGCCATAGCGGCAAGTGGCGCATATTTCGGCAAGAGAGGGGACGACAATGCAGTCGTCGATAGCAGCCAAATTCCTGTTTGGATGCCTACTTCTCCCACGTAACTGAGAAACATCACGTTAGAGCACGACTCAAGTGAACTTGATTAGGCATACTTTGGGTGACGGCTGATACTCCAAAGTCCAGATGTGATAAACTTTTCATCGTGTAACTTGGCGTTCTTTCGAGCGCGCCAATCGGACTTTTGGTGATCGGCGATAACCTTGGACATAAGTCACGATTAGAGTAGGCCACCAAGGAGCGATACAAAGCTGGCACCTCAAACGCTAGCGAGGCAGCAAAGACCGAAAACCCGAGTAGATCAAACTTTCCAAGCGGAGCTTGCTTTGCTGCGGGAAGAATGTTCCCCTTCAAAGCTTACTTTAGTAAGAGCAGGAATGATGGAAGGTTGGAACTCACGAGGTAAACCGGTAAACCCACAATGGATATCCAGAGGGCTTGTCCAAACCAAAACACAGCGAACCTGCTGGGTTGTTTCTTGATTTCGTCAAAGCGGGAATCCCCACCTGCTTTCCAGGCGCGCTGAAGATCGTTTCAATACGCCAGTACTACAAATACGTTCTGTGGGATTTATACCTGAACCAGGAAGCTTCCAAGGCGTCCAGCCCAGAGACAGAGACATCCAGTCAGCAAAAGTTGGCGGGGGGCAAAGCTCGTTATAGGAGGGATGGTTGCGCCGGGGGTCTTGTACCAAAACTTGTCGCGGAGCGAGGGATAGTACAAGGACATTCCTGCGCCAGTGAGGAATCCAAGTGCGCCGCACAAGTCATAAAACTTCTCGTTTTGTGTCGGAACAAAGACCGAGGCAAAGGCAGCCTGCAAGGCAAAGTTTCCAACAATAATGGGCACCAGTTTCGAAAGTACGGCCATGGCTGTCTTATGAGATATGACTATCGCGGACTGAGGACAAGGAGGAATGTAGTTGGAGTGCGCCCAGAGGCTGGGATGAATATATAGTTCCGGATCCAGTCGGTGACGTAGCGAGGGAACCTGAGACCAAATGACAGATCGCACATCGCAGCCCGCGGTCGAGTGTGATCGATCGAGGCTGGTTTTGCAATCGCAGCCTCGAGGGGACCTCAGACAGTATATTGGTTATGGATATTACTGTATACCGGTAATAAATGTGATACAGAAATTTTGGAAAACATCGACGTAAGACTGAGCCAAAACAGGAATACCAACCACCACGACCGCGTCGGTACCGTGCCACTGTCACGTGGGTACCTGAACTCGTGCTTGACCATGATCAGTCCAACCGGCTCGACACATTTTTTGGCTGAAATTCGATATCTAGAGTTAGGAAAGGATGTTTCTGACGAAGATGTGACTCAATCTGCGCGCGAAACAGTTAAACAGGCTTGTACCGTTCCGTCAAACGCAAACAATCAAACGTCGTGGCAAATCCCATCAATTCAACTACCGTCTATAGGTTATTTCTAAGTACTCTCCACAAATATATGGCAATGTCTGACTTATTTGGGGAACCAGGGTAGATTACGCTTCCACGGCTCTTTTCACCCTTAGGAGGCCGCCACCCAGTCGACGCAACTTGCTTCGAACCCTTCCAACTGCGCCTGCTTGCAATGTCCCACCTCTTTTGGATTGGGGAACTCCTGCTACTGACGTTGAGTCGATGGGTCTCTCGGGACTCGACGAATTTGTTTCTGGTATCAAGTGCAGACCCGATGTATCGAGCATGTCCATTGCCCACCACCTGCTTTTAAAGCGACGAAGGCCTATTGAGGAGCGCAACCAAGACCCAGGATCAGCTTTCAACTCGCCCAAAAAACCTCGATTCGCTATTCCGCCTCTCGCCCATAAACCTCTCAGTACCACTGTATCCCCAAAGGTTCAGGCTGCTGCTCTCTCTGCTCTCCAATCGAAGAGTTCGACCAAGAAGCAAGGCTCGGTACGTCTCAGACTGGGCCTTTCTAAGCGCGCCAATCCGGGCTCAAAGTTGGCACATAACCCACCAGCCGATGAATCCTACGATGTCTCGTTTCAGGTCAAGCTTACTCCTAGACGAGAACTGGGGTCTGGCCCTTCTCGGACATTGGCGACCGAGGCATCCGACGTACCTAGTTCCTCTGATGGAGCATTATCTTTTGGTATCACAGTACCAGATAGCTTAATCTCTGTGTCAAAGGGCGAGAAACTTCAACTCGATTTTCCTGTCAAGTTTCCGGCGCGTGATTTGGACCAACGTGACCTGTCTCTGAGCACCCCTGTGTCGTTGGATACGAGTCACACAGATACATCAAACGGCGTGGTTTTGGTACCAGCTTCTCCGTCACTTGCTGGAAGTCTTGTCGACACGTCGATCATATCTGCTATCCAAGAGGATTCATTGCTTGGCAGCCGTGTCGATACGACTATGCTCTCAGACTTGGCCTCCGGGTCCCCCGGGGCCTCGTTCCAAGATATTAGCTTTTCTGGGCCAAGTGCTCCGCCTTCTTTTCGTGGGTCTATAGTGACAAGTAGCCCGCCTCCGAATCAAGCCTTGGCCCGACAGCGTCTCCTGAACAGTGATTCTCATAGCATCACACCAGATGTATTGGTGTCAGCGTCTCTATCACTATCATTTGAAGAAGCTGCACAACGAATCACGTCTGCCCAGCGTAATAGTAACAAGGAACCATCAGGTAAGTAAATATATCATTATCAGTAACCTGATTTCCATTAATCGAGCCTGTATTATTTCAGTTCGTCGTGAAGAAAATCCTGTGGACATTTCAGCAGGGATGGCTACAGCCATTTCGTACGACTCGAGTCAAGACTCGGACACTTCCAGAAATGGTCCTACCATCGATAGCCCTAGTCCTTTGGCCCGAAGCCGTATTACCCACGGTCATTATGAGTCCATACCTTGGGAGATCTCACAATTTGCACATAACGGCGGCGACCCTTGTTCGCCTCGGAAAGATGCATCTGCCTCGGTCAGCAACTCCCCAACTTTAGATCACAACTC
Source organism: Ceratobasidium sp. AG-K (assembly GCA_037039685.1). Lineage (NCBI taxonomy): Eukaryota > Fungi > Basidiomycota > Agaricomycetes > Cantharellales > Ceratobasidiaceae > Ceratobasidium > Ceratobasidium sp. AG-K. The sequence continues at coordinate 4,763,096 of JAWNGF010000003.1, read as the reverse complement.
CAGTAAGTGATCCATCAATTAGCCAGTGACGCCACCGCCTGATTATATGCGCATAGATAAAGCAAGCACATCTGACCCTGGGAATCAACTTAGTAATTTGGCGATGAACATGTTGTCTACTCTGTATAATTCAAGTCAAGACTCGTCTCCCCCACGGCCCGACCCATCAAGAGATCGGGCATTATCATCAAATCAAACCGAGGACCCTGTGCCTACGCCAGTCCCCTCCTGGAGCTCAAGCGCGGGTGTACTATCTCGACCTCTGAGTGGTGCCCGATCATCAGGCAACTGGGGACCGTTCCCTGTTGAACGGGCATCTCCTGAAGATCTTGTTGCTGCCTCTCGTTCGCTTTCTTTGGAGGACTTGAATGTTCGTGGGCCCTCGGCTGGTCGGCAACCGGACAGTGCCGCTCCAGGACCACAAACATCCCCAGAACTCACGCGATCGATGACTCTCAACGAATTTTCGGCGAGTGGTCTCGTTCCTGCCACCAGAATGTTGGACACTTCTCCGCCGCGTGCGCCCAGCGCGACTGTTGGGACGCGATCAGGGATAACAAGGCTTGCTTCGTACGCTAGTACACAAGGCTCATTCGTTGAACATCAGTCTCCGATTCTTAGCTTCACACCAGTGGTGAGACAAAAAGATAGCTCCGACAACTCAATCGAGTCTATTGCTTCCCCACATGTCAGTCAAATGCCTCCCCCTAGGTCTGCTAGACCTTTCGTACACAATTTGGTTCCCAACTTCAAGCTTCCTGCAGCCGAAGCCCCAGTTCGGGTCCGAGCTGAACCAGAAGAAGATATTTCTTTCGAGTCGACTTTTCGACCAGAAAAGAATTCCACACCGCATGGTGCACATTCAGCGCGAAAAGATGACGATGTCCCTACGTCAAGTTTGGTCAGCTTCGGGACCAATGGAACTAAGAATGGCCGTGCCTCCAACCTGCCTGATTCTGATCAGGTGGAGGTTCCTGAACAGCGATCCCCCATGGGGTCGGCTGAAACGAGGAACGTAATGTCGGATTGTTTTCCCATCGCACCCAATCCTCCTAGTCCCATGAACCCACAACCTCCTCCACCAACTAGTAAGATCTACAAAGGCCATCTGCATGCAGTTATTCCACAACCTCATTTGATTCCCTCACTCCCCTGCGAGCCGCCCTCCCTGACCGAAGGGATGCTCGCCACTCTGGTTCCACCGCGCTCTCAGAATTGGATGAATCAAGACGGCACACCCGCCCAGGACCAAGCCGCCGCTGCCGCTAGCTTCTTGTCTGACGCATGGGGACGCGCGGCGTGGATAATACCGGTGCGTGGGCGCGCCCCGTGGGACGGCTGTTCCGGGGCTGTGGTCTCGCTGCGTCCCATCAAAGAACGGAAAAAGCTTATGATCGTGTGGACGCCGGCGGCACTTCGCTCCTTCTGGGCGCAGATGACGGGCTTTCGGGACTCTAAGCGCGTCGGATCGCTGTCCTTATCATTCGAGCCCGCGCCTGGTAAGCCTCCTGGACTAGAAGCTCCCGAACAAGCTTTAAAACTCAAGGGGTCGCGGAATTTCGAGTTTATCAAACTGTACCATGATGCTCGGGTGTCGCTACAGTTAAGAACGATCCTTCAGGTACTGGAATTTGCCGACGAGGATGGGTATGGCGTTGATGCGGATGCGGCGGTCCGGGAGGGGGGGATAGTTGATGGGACGAAGCGCCGATTGCTTGGTGCCTCGACGCGGCTTGCCTTGTTAAACGATGCCGGTCAGATTGTACTCGTATCATAGCAAGTATTTCCCCGATGCACATTGGAACGCTATATATTTTTATGCTGTTAAACGTGCCTCTGTGCCCCATGTGTTGGTTGAAATTCCGACGCAGCAGAGCCCTGACAAGTCGCCTCCGCGTTCCCGACCCACAAACCCGGATTTTGAAAATCTGGTCAAGGCATGGCAATCCTACTAGGCACTGGTATTCAGCGGCAGAGGTGAACACATATCGCATTCAACCCTCGCCTTTTACTAGAGTTGACCGTGGGTCTGCCTCAATAATGCCGCATGCGAATTTTTCAGCATAATGTCCTTCCTGGGCCTTTCTCTTTTGCTGGCCCCATTTTTGTTAAACGACTCTTCCAATTGTCATCTAATCCTTCGGACCACCTAGCGTACCGTCGAGAGCATACAGCCGCGCCAGAACTGTAGCGCTGGGCGAAGCGCACTTGCCTTTCTAGGGACATCTCGTTGGCGCCAAATTTATATCAGGTCTCGGCCGAACGTGGTCACGCCCATATTTGTCCACCACCTCACTTATCCTGACTCACGAATACCCAACCACGTAGTTCGGGTTACCTTGTGGTGCACATAGTCGTTTGAATACGTTGAGAATCGCTATGCCTATTCAGTATTTCTCTACTCGGGGAGGTGATGAGCGCTTGACTTTTGAGGAGGTACGAACTACGAGCTACGTGGTATGGATCCTTTGACGATACAGGCATATAGGCGGTTCTTACAGGCCTTGCACCTAATGGAGGTCTCTATATTCCCGACTCGATTCCACAACTACCCCCAAATTGGGTCGCCGAATGGCAAAAACTCTCGTTTATTGAGCTGGCTCATACGGTTCTCTCGTTGTATATTCCCACTTCGGAGATCCCATCGAATGATCTGAGAACTCTTGTCGAAAAATCCTACGGAGCCTTCCGACACCCGGAAACTACACCTCTTCACCAGCTTGATGATGCGGGTGAACGGTACATCTTGGAGCTATTCCATGGACCAACCTTCGCCTTCAAAGACGTGGCGCTCCAACTTCTCGGAAACCTTTTTGAATACTTTTTAGCCCGCCGTAACCAGGGAAAATCCCTCGCTGATCAAGAGCGATTGACGGTCGTTGGCGCAACCAGTGGAGATACTGGGAGGTACGTTGGTGATGTTATATCCGTATTCATGTGGATATTGATCGTAGAGTTTGATGCAGTGCTGCGATCTATGGCCTTCGAGGAAAGCCATCCATCAGCATCTACATTCTCCATCCTCTCGGTCGTGTCTCTCCAATCCAAGAAGCACAAATGACAACGGTCCGCGACGCTAATGTGCACAACCTTGCCTTGCGTGGCACCTTTGATGATTGCCAAGACACTGTCAAGGCGCTGTTTGCTGACAAGGAATTCAACGCACGTCATCGTTTGGGTGCAGTCAATTCTATCAACTGGGCTCGGATCCTTGCACAGACGGTCTATTACTTTCACGCCTACCTTTCCCTTGTCAAATCCAAAGGCGAGGGTGTAAAGGTTCAATTCGTTGTTCCTACCGGAAACTTTGGAGATGTGTTGGCTGGGTGGTATGCGACTCGCATGGGTCTTCCGGTCGGAGCACCTCTCGGTATTGCGACCAACTCGAACGATATATTAGCCCGGTTTTGGGCGACGGGTGTCTACGCCACCGCTGCCGACGATGTTGACCCTCAAAGTACGCCCTAGTACTCATCCAGTTTGCATATGCGTTACTGAGTAACCCATCCGCAGATCCCACAGCTCCGGCACATGGTGCCTCGGATGGCAAGCAGACATCTGCTGTCCGAGAAACTCTTAGCCCAGCTATGGATATTCTTGTCTCGAGTAATTTTGAGCGACTTTTGTGGTACCTCGCCCACGAGACTGGTGCTGATGCGGGAGTTACAGTAGCTGGGTGGATGAGTAAGGTCAAATCCGATGGGCGAGTATCAGTCCCTGTCTCCGTGCTCGAGGCTGCACGCAAGGAGTTTGCTGCTACAAGGGTGTCTGATCCTGAGGTATGTCGAGATTCGATTTGCGTTGTCCGGTGAGATTGCTCATGCCGCATTTAGACCACGGAAACCATTAGGCAGTACTTCGACTCGTCAAAGCCGTATATTGCGGATCCCCATACAGCTGTCGGTTTGTATGCGTCTAGCAAATTTGCAGCTCAAAAGTGAGTACAGGCTACGAATTTTCCCTTTGACACTGATTGTAACCCCACTACCAGCCCCCAAGGTACAATTCAGGTTAACTTGGCTACCGCTCATCCGGCGAAATTCTCCGAAGCTGTAGAATCGGCATTGTCATCCTCGAGCTCATTTAACTTTGAGCGCGATGTACTTCCAGAGGAGTTCAAGGGGCTCCTACAGCTAGAGAGACGAGTCGTACAAGTAGGAAGTTTGGAGGACGTTCGACGTGTTATAGAGGAAACTGAAGAGAGGCGTGCAGGTGAGGTAGCAGCAGGAGCTAGCGTATAGATTTATCTACGTATTTCGTGGTATTGTGTGTATAACGAATGAACTCCTTGAAATTTCTCGAGCCTTGAGGTGGCTTGATCGGTGGGTGGGCTTTCGATGGCTTGTATGCAATCGCCAAATAACAACTCGTCTCATCCCTTGGGGTTTGGTCGCTGAGTTTAGGTTCGAATCCGTAGGAACCAGTACTCAGACTTCACTTATGGATTACGGGGGCGCGATACCCAAATTTGACCATCTTGAATGTTATTCATGACAAATACCAACCCCAAAACCCTTGTGAATATGCCTCACCAGGGTTACTTTGCACCATACCACGATACAAATGGCCCATCACCACGGAGTGCATTCAATATGTAACGAGCAACAGCGCGGCCTGCTTGCTCCGTAGGGTGCAACTCATCCCACCTGGCGCAAATGTGCCTTTCAGTAAACTCGCGATATCAAATCCAAATTTGAACTCACCACAGGTACGAGCTTCGCAGGGATTCAGGTTGAGCGACACATACCAATGTATCATTACTGTTGTACTTGCATGTATTCCATGCATCCTTTACGTTATACGTGGGTCCAACAAGGTACTTGGCTGGGTTATTGTATATGTCTTTGAAAAGTCCATAAGAGTCGAATATCCCTATATGCGACTCATGTTAGCGTTTAATCAACCTAGTTTAAATTTAGAGTAGACTTGCCAATGCGTGCACCCGGGAATTGGGCTGGAGCAATATACTTGGCTCGCAACTCTTGTAGCTCATTCCCCGAGCGAACGAGCTCAGCCATGAAAATCCCCCATTCAGTTTGGTTGTGAGGTTCGTTCCAAAATTTTGTTGAGTATCCGCTTGACGAATACATGGGCGTGAGATAAAGAGGAATCATCTTGCGTGGATCATCAGATCTGCTGTATTTCGGTTTGATATAATTTCGCTTCACTCACATTTTGTATCAAAAAGTTTCGAGCACCCTGATTATACAACGCTTGTACCCAGTCGAATACACATGCCGTAGTGTTCACGATTGAAACGTCTTTCAAAGGGTCGGTCAGAAGCTGGCCGGTGCCCACATCGTTTGTCCCAATCCAGATGGAATAAACTGTGTCCTTGCTGGCGAGCGGAACATATGTACCATTCGCGCCAATAATGTATGTGTTGCCCGATTTCTTCGTGATGTTTGCGGCGTATTCGGGAATTTGCCCTTCTAAAACTGCAGGTGCTGTACGGGGGGAGATTTTATTCGAACAGGTTGCACCTGTATGGGCGAAGTCATAGACGGAGACCGTGTTGTTGGAAAAGGATTGCACATAGAGGGGCCAGGGAAGTCCGCCTGAAACAATGATTTAGGATTGGCGTTAAATGCTAAGTAGCTGGATACTGGCCTCCCCAAGCAAAAACCTTGTCGGTGTATGAATCACCAAACGCAACCAAGTTTTTGATACCCTTGGGAGCGGCAGAAATACCGCTAGCTCCGAGTAGTATGACCCCAACAAGGCTAGAGATTTTGATTCGACCAAGCATGCCGGGATAACAGAAGAAATAGGCTGAGGAATCAGAATGCTTTTATAGACATCCGGCGATAGGCGCAGTGCCAGCTCTAAGGCCGAGAAGCACGGGTATGTTATTAAAGAACGCGGTAAGCCCAGGAGTCTCGGTAATGAGCACCAACTGGGGAAATAAGAACGTGCGTGTTCAAGTATTCCATCAGCCTGCATTATTTGCTTGTTGTCTTGCGTCTATAACCAAGTGGGAATCAATTGAACCAGCAGCTTCCGGAGGACAAGCGTAGTTGAGCCGCTCGATGCCGCTGTTGCAAGCAGCTTATAAACTAATTTAGTAACAATAGAGTAAATAATAGAAGACGTTTATACGCATAGAACATGATTTCTAACTCGCCGGCTACTCACCAACACTCGCCGGGTCAAGTTCGGAGGATCAAGTTACTGTAATTTGCGCCAGCAAACTAAATCTAATATTAGCAATTGAGCATATGCGTAGGTTTTCGGTTTACCAAATCATTTAAAAGTCCATACTGCTAGAGCATACGGCTTGAGAGGAGATGGTGGCAGGATGGTGAGAAACTTGTGACAAGTCAATAACCCCAAGGGCACGTGAGACCGGGACGAGCTTACCTCAACGCACGAGTCACTACCTGTATGGTCCCTCCCATGATTCGTTATTCCCGAAATCACCAATTTCACCAAAAAAGCCACGAATATAATGGAGCACAAACGACCCAAGTCGTACCAGCGATGGAGAAATGCGCAGCAGCGGCTAGACAATACTATCCAGCGTTATCTTCAATGCGCCACTGGGCTTGCATCTGGCGTTCACAGTCCTACCCACGGTCCCAATGATCGTCACTCACTAAAGGAAATCATTCCTGGGGTTCATGGCGACATACTCTCAGCGTCCACCCGTATGGACAAGCTCAAACAAACGCGATCCGCTTTGATGGCTATTCGCAATGCACCAGGTCCACTGGTTCCAATCAACAAGCTTCTATCCGAAGTTTTGCATCGAATCCTTTCCCTCACGGTTGGTCAACCTCAACATGCTGTATACGACCTTGACCCTCGACGGATGTGGAATTTCAAGTACCCCAAATGTGAATGCCTGCAGACCCTTCAGGCCCTTAGTCATGTATGCGCCTACTGGCGGGCGATCGCTATTAGCACTCCCTCGCTCTGGTCTCACATTCACGTTAGGTTTGACGTTTGGGGTGAACTCGGGTCTTGCAATTGGCTTGAAACTTGCCTGAAGCGAGCGCGCAACACAGCACTCTGCCTTTGTCTTGACGTTGAACGATCGATATCCAACAATGCGCTCGAGAAATTGCACAATTTTTTGCATTCCAGCCTTGGGGTCATCGGAGTACTACGCTTAGATCTTTTTCTAGATTACAGTCAGGCTCTCCACATTATATCATTCTGGCTCAATAACGGCCGACCTAGCTCCGTTCATACTATTGATATTGCGCTCAATCTGCACGGATCCCACCTTGACATACGAATAGATCCTAGACTTCTAGTGCCAGATCAACAGCGACTCGATCTGCTGCTGGAACCTGTTCGTGTAATTCGCCCGCGAGGGGCATATTTCGATCACAACAGTTCTGTATATCAGAACCTAAGTTTACTTGAACTTACCAATATCAGCTGTAGTTTGGGAGTATCTGAACTTCTGAAAATACCCTCAAATTGTCCAAGGTTACATACTCTACGACTTAGTTTCTTACGTCTCGTAGGCCACTCAGCAACTTCCCTCGATCCGGTTTTTATGCCTGCTCTCCAACGAATCGAACTTGATGGTGACCAAAGCTGGTTAGATGTGGTATTGCCAATGATTTCTCCCGGTCGCAGCCATTGAACGCGCAACTATTGGTAGGGAGATTTTTTCTTCGTCGAGACTATTCTGGCGATACTGCTATCCAGTCATTCTTTATTAGAAACAAAGTAACGAGGCTTAGTGTCCAAGATCACTATGACGCCGGCAGACTCCATGCGTACTTGTCAACAGTTCCTAGGCTAAATACGCTCATCCTCCGGTGCACGATGTCTGGATATGAGATCTCGACGTTACTCTCACGTTTGTCCCAGCCACGCGCTGAATGTCCGCCTATATGTCCCGAGCTTCATACACTTTACCTCGTGAAAGGGAAATTTGAGGCCGCGGGCGTGCAGGCTATATTACAAGCAAGCCCATCAATCAAGAAATTGCATTTCCTATCCTGCACGTTTGAGCCCTCTGAAGAGAAGGCAATGGCCAGCCTGAAGGCATATATTAATGACGTTCGATGCGAACCTTACCCGAAACACTTTTATTCACGGAGTTGGTTTAGCGAGTTACCCTGACCCTGGCTTTGCACTGTCGTTCATTTTGGGGGCTTATCGTTGTATTTATCCAGTATTGCATTTCATGTAATACACGTTGGAAAGGTATACCATGTACCTGGGCAATGATTATAGGCGCAATTGCGCAAGCTATCAACAGTCAGCATCGTGTGGCAGATACCTCCAGAAGCGGGTAATTGGTTAGCAATTGGAGACGGGCGAAGTTATGGCATGGCGGTGATGAGGTTGTTATCAACGTGGAGCGTGGACGACGTTCGTGACCAAGATAGTAGAGGTATGTATTTTATGATAATGACCCACGAGTATATACAAAAAGCAATGCCCATACTAAAGACGGCCTGAGACCTAAGCAGCCGAGGGGCGGCCTTGGGTCAAATATAGGTATTCGATGATCGGAACCGGTTGTTATTAGTGGCGCCGGCAGCCTCAGGCTCTGGGAATGTGATGGCTGTAGGAAACCCCAGTCCCTCGTATGTCCGCTGCATCTCCTGAGATATAGCCCGGAATCTTTCGGACCAAAACGCTCGTTCTTCTCGTTCTTCCTCCGCGTTTTCCATTGGTGGCAACTTTGCCCTTTTCCGATCGATCTCATGTTCCAGCTGCTGTGACGGGCTTTTAGGAAATCGAGTATCCCTTGTTGGGGCATCCATGGTTGAGGAAACAGAAAGAAATTGTCTTCTCGGGCTCGATATTGGAGCTTTCAACTGGGAGGCGAATCCAAGAGACCGCAAGGTGTTTAACCAACAACGATGAAGCGACTGTGACCATTCTTGATATGCCTGCTGAGTGTCCTGCGATCCCTTGTTGAGATACGGGACCGCTACAAATACTGGCGATTGCATATCGTCAGGAGTATGGTCGCCAACAGAAACAATATCCAAGGATAGAACTCGGTCGTATCCTATATCCACGTGAGCATTGGTCCAGTTAGGCGGAGAATATACGCACCGCAATGGCTGGTACAATCCGCAACGCCCAGCAGCCAAAATATCCCTATAGATTCCAATTTTTCCGGTTGTTTCTGTCGTGGTTTCCTGGGACTGCGATAGGGGTCGAATGCATCCTTAGTTGGCCTGGCCAGAACGAGACAATCCGTGAAAACCAGCGCATATAGAGGGGTTTCTCCTCGAGGGTCTATCTCAAAATGTTGAGGGCCTTGAGATACGGACCGTCGGGGTGAAGCGACGTTGGTGCGAGGAATGAATTTGGACTCAGCGTGTTGACTCTCAAAAGGGGTGCTGATACTCGAAGTTGCACTCGGATTGGGACGTATGCTATTATATGTCGCCGAATCTCCTAAAGAAACCGTAGACGAGGACATCGGGCGACACGAGGAAGTCGTCGAACCTGTCGTCGAATATGTTGCTGTCGATTCTGATCCCGAACGAGCCCGAGTCGCAACCACATCAAGGCCACCTGGTTGCCTTGAAAGAATTGGGCGGCTGGCTCGGACCTCCTCGTTTGGGTCCACAAGTATCTGGGTGAGCAGTCCTTGTGCCAGAAGTCGGCGATCGCGAGTTGCAAGTTTGGGTACAGACGGTAAGCCGCGAACCTGATTTAAGAGGTTCTGTACCATGTTATACTCTTCTTCACGTACTTTCACCTCCTCCAATACGCATATAGTCGCATGCACGGAGTGAAGTAAGGAGAATGTGACAAAGTAGTCGACATGTGTACGTGGAGTAACTTGGAGTAATTCCTGCTCGTAGTCAAGGTCGATTCATTAGACAATTTTTTTTGATGCGCACCTGGAATGTGGTAACGTATCCTCGCAGTCGAAGGAAAGGTAGCCCAAGCATATCTTCAAGGTTCTCCTCGCCCACAAGTTGCTCCGATTGGATCCGGACGAATTCCCCGAAGTCGCTCTCCGAGTCGAGCACCATAGAGGTGATCATATTCCGGACCTCGTCGACGCGTACCACATATGGCTGATAGAGCTCCATCAATGGGATAAATCCTTTGACCGCCTCGCAGAACCCAGAGATCGAGCTCCGGTCCTGTTGCGAGGATTCTAGCGCGACCAGTAGTTGCCCATGCAAGTTCGCAATATCATCCAACCAGTCAAACAATCTCATAATGTCGGGGACTAATCCAGCAATCCACTCTCGCTGATTCTCAGCCCTCAGTGGTTGAACGAAGAGTTGAACAAGAGCTCGAAGGGTTCCCACAAAGTTTGCCTCTCTCTCGCAAAAGTCCCAAACTATCTGATGTCGTCGAACCTCCATGGGGCCGTCGGCCTCGAAGCTAGCACGCGATGACTCGTGAATTGCCTTGCGCTTGTCTTTAACAGATATTCTTCGCGGCTTGTTTCTATCATTGGACCAGTGAGAGCTTGTCCGATGAGAGTCTGAAGTTCCAGGCCCGTTTGATAACGCAGATTCCTCCTCGATTTCGTAGTTGAGCTCATCGATGGCGCTACATTGGTTTCCTCCGTTTGCCGTCTTCGATCTATCGACATTCTCAAGCATATTTCGGATAGTCTGGTCGAAACCCTGGTTCCTCTCCTCGCCTGTTGACCAACGGATATCACCGACACTTTCCCCGTTGAGCGACGAAAGATTACTGGACACTGCATGTAAGCCTTCTACCGAGTCACCAGTTGATACGTAGTCGGAGTGTGTTCCTCCTATAAACGCCACTGTAAGCGACTTGATGTACAATGGAAACAAGCCTCTTACCATCACTAGACGTTTGAGTCAAGCCGGAGGACGAGTCTACGGAAGCGACAATCGACGATGAACTCTCGTACGGTTGTTCGAGAGCTCTAAACAGTGCACTATTGGTCTTGCGCTGTCGAGGCACGGGTAATTGAGATGGTCGCTTGGCCATCAGGCTAGTTGACCGTGCGTCGGACTCAGGATTCGTGCGATGATCCGAGGTATCAGATCCATCTTGAAACGGTTTTTGAACTACGTCTTTCAATTGTGTCCCCAGCGCGTTGAACGGCTGACATGAATCTTGATCGATATTTCGGTCGAACTCTTCTTTTTCATGATGGATTGCGAACCTCACTGTTGACCGTGGTCTGCGCAAAACAGGTGCTAACGATCGAGACCATCTCAATACTGGTGAAGCGACCAAATCACTGGGATATATGCTTACCTTCTGGCGACTCGTTGTCACGCTCACCCCGATTACGGGGATGAGCCCGAGAGGTCGAATGATTGACCGCGGGAGCCTCCCGCTCGTCTGATGAGTCGGAAAACTGAGAACGGTTTGATGAGCCCGTCGAAGGCCGCGCAGACGTTCGAGTGATTGTCGGAGGGGCTACGGAAGAGGGGGTTCGAGAGCGCGCCGGAGTTCGCAAATGACGGCTGGTAGATGTTTCTGAGACCGAAGAAGTTGTTTCCGAGTCGTTTGTCACGCTGGCCCCTGCGCGCACCCGAGCCGTGGATTGGTATTGACTCGGCTTCTTGCTACGCCCCGTAGGTGTTTTCTCCCCCTTGGAATTGTCTGGACTAGACAGCACAGTTGCAATTGGAAGCGCCTCGGTAAGATAGTCCCCAGTGTTTTCGACCTCGTTTGCAGCGTAATAATCATATAATTCTTGAGACCGGTCCTCGTTTGATTCGTCAAAGGTACCATTCCCTATTTAACCATTAGCACATAGAACGGACCTGAGCCAATAACTCATGACATACGCAGACCGGATTTAGTTCTCTTCTTTGGACTCCTAAATCGCTCGTCGATTCCAAATCTTGGACTACCATCTCCCATGAACGGACTCCCCAGCTTCGCAGATTCGCCTTCTACAACCTTGAGGCGTGGGTTCTTTGGCTCGCTAGCGGTAGCGTTGGGCAGATATACGTTACTCTGCCTGCTTTTATTGCGCTCCGGCTGATCAGACCTAACGTCAGAACTCGAGTGAGCAGCTCCAGGACGAGGGGTTTCGAGCTCCAATCCGAAAGGTGATTCGTCCGCATTGTGCTCGACAACCATCTGGTTTTGGGGGGTGCTGACGGCCTTGGGGCTCTTCGGGGTGCTTCCAGACCTTGGACTCTTCCCAGTAGACAGCGAAGCACGACGAACAAGTCGTTGGAAGATTGTGGGTGGGGCTTCCTGGTCTCGAGCCACAGAGTTATGACTTTCTTTGCTCGGTGATGATTCAGAAAGCCTGCGAGCATTGGGAGTGGTCGACGCATAGACTGAAGACTCTCGAGCAGAACGTACAGAGCTGGACATGGATTTTGACTTCGGAGTAGAAGCAGACATTGATCTCGAATTAGGCGTCGCACTAGCTGGGGCAGAACCCATAAGCAGAGTTTCGACAGGTGAAGACACTGTTGCTTGCCCGATTTGAGGGGTACGGCTCCGGACAGCTGCGTCGAATTGGGGGAGCGGAGGAGTCGGTAATGGGGCATCCATCATAGATGAGATCCGGACCGGCTCGGGTTCTACCTGATCGTCCGTGTCAGTAGGTCTGGTTTTTGAATGGGTCGGGGTATAGCGATTGCTGCGAGGCCAGCCGGGTTTAGTCGGCGGTGCATGAGCATTTTCAGTTCCAATCTGGGATGGCTTTGTGAAATCAACTCGAGCGGGCTCGTTTGTCCCTCGCGGACGAGGGGTGCCACGCTGAGAAGCCTCATTTGACAAGTTGTCGTGTCGGACATGACCATTACCCGCCGAGCCTGACCGAGAACTTGCCTGCGAACTTTCATCGTAATCCGACGAACGTCGTTCTTCGATCGGAACACAGGCAGGTTTGGACGTCACAGACGGAATGCGATTCGAAACAAGTGGGGCATTTGTACCAGGCGCAGCTGAGCTTCTATAATTAGTTGGCGTTTTTAGAGAGGCCTTCCGTCCCGGTATAACAGGAGTAGGTGGTGGGTCGTATCCGCTCGCTTCACTTGTGCTTCGAGCTGAGGTTGTTGGATCAGCAAAGCGACGTCGATCCTTGGCCCATGAGGATTGCTTGGGATTAGGTGTCCGCTCGGACTCTTGACCGAGATGAAGCTCGAGTGAGTCATCGCCATCCGAGTTGGATCCAGGAAGCGGGGGAGGATGAGGTTCAGGGATAGTAGTTCCGGAACGAGAGTAAGAGCGAGAACGGGAGCGTGAGACAGACGTTGGTCGACGAGATAAACCAGCTTGTGGTGCAAGCACATTCTCGGAGCGAGGCGCCAGTTCCTGATTACTTGGCTTAGCCGACCCAGAACGTCCCCTTTCAACAGACATATGAGGTACAGGAGGAATAATATCCTCATTCGTAATTTGCGAATCCGCAGAGGAAGATGAGCTATAAGACCGGCTTCGAGGAGTCTTCAAAGCACTTGGCAAACGGGACGGGACGTGGCTGCCCGGCCGAGGAATACCACTGGGTCTTTCCTTGTTTGTGAATGAAGATCGTCTTGGGGGAGGTGATGTGTCGTGTCGACTCCGTGAGGAACTGCGGTATCGAGCCTGTTGCGGGAGCTCGTCGTCTCGAGAGTAATCGGATGCCTCATTATCCTCCCGCTGATCGCGGTTTCGGGCTGTGTCTAGAATAATATGGTTAGCTATACCCTACCAGGATCCATGGTGCGCATACCAGTGTATCCACGTCTCATTGTGCAAGCTGAGTACTGTGGTCGGAAAGTTTTGCGACCAAGAAGTAGAGGTGCTAAAAGTCCAACTGGACTCAGGAGCAACTCATTTTCACATAGGAGATAGGGGTAGATTCCAAGGATTGTGAAGTAGCTCTTGGACCATAGGTTTCATTGGAACAAACAAATCCCGCTCGGGCAACTGCAAAAAGGTTCGAACAGACCAAGCATGCGCGAAGTGAATTTATATTGCTTGCTTAATCCACTTCGATCTATATCTGAAGTTTTGCCCTTGTGTGCCTAGTACGATTGACCCACCAGCGCACAAGAATGAAGTCGAGTTTAAGTCTAAGTCTGGGAATAAATCACGTGTGCAACGGCTATGATGTCACGTGTCCTCGCTGGCTTGCCCGCGGCTCTCACCACGATGTCTGCTCCCTCCAAAACGTCCAGCGAAGAAATCATTAGCCAGAAGGTATTCGAGCAATATCATCTTCTACATTTCTCACAAACCTTACGACTGAATATTTAGTATGACCGCTGTGTCGCCGATCTAATTGTCAAATCGTACGTCACGGTGCTGCATCACCTCATAAATGCGTCGAGCCCTGACCTTATTGACATTACTTGCCACTAGCGGCGTTGGATTTGGAGTTGGAGTCGTTGCAACTGTTCTCTTGTTCCGCCGTACGTAGCTTCCTAACGATTATTCCGGACTCGAAGCAAGCTAATCAAATATCCAGGTCGCGGCTGGCCCGTCGCCCTCTCAACAGGGTTTGGAGCTGGTATGATAAGCCTTTATTCAGGCTTAATTTATACTGCACATCCAATTCTGATATGCTTGTGTTTGACTCCCAGGTGCTGCCTACGCCGATTGCGACCGGTCGTTTAATCCCGCACGCATACCCGGTACACGGATCGTCCCTCCCTCCGTCCTCAAGGAACAAAAGTAAAAGCGGGCTCATCCATGTATCTTTTTCACCTTGACCGCAATAGACAATTCAATGATTTTACTGTTTTTAATGAGAAAGGTCGAGGGTTACTCATAGACCCTTGGGCTTATCACTTATAAAACCATAGGATCGTGACTGCTTTTTGGCACCAATGGAATCGATTGACCTTCAAGCTACGATGGATTCGCTTTGGTATTCGAACCATCTGGGTAAGTTCTCATGAATGCATCGTCTGCTATCCGGGTATGAGGGTGCTCGCGCGCTTCAACTTCCACCCTCCTTCGCTCCTTTCCTAGCACGAGGCGATTATACAATACATCTACAAGCTTCCGGTCAGAGCCGATTCTTGCCTCATGGCAGTGCTATTCCCGCACTCACACGACGTGACGACCAGCAATGGTGCAGACCAAATAATCGTCCGAATACGTCGGGCGTCAGCTGGAAGTGGTTGTTTCGTGCTCGCCATTGCGCTCCTATTAGGCACTAAATTGTTATAATGAGATATATCGACAAATGAAGCGCTAACCAAAGTCAATGAACGCGTTGGTCAATAAATTGTTTCGCGCACGTGACTAAATCGACTGTCAATCATTCCATCCTAATTGGGACTTGCCCACCACCGAGTCATAGTTATCGCATCAGCTTTCCAGCATGGAATCCAAGTCTTTACTTCATATCGTGGAAGCGGCGGACAACTTCAAGCCTACCACCCTCGCTTCGCAACGATTCGTACCCTTTTTCTTATCCCTCAAGCATACCTCCCCCCAAGATATAATCGGTCAAATCCACCCTGATGTGGTAGAAAAGATTATATCATCTCCGGAAGGACCTTTCTCTTTCGACAAACTGCAAAATCCTGAGGCGACTCGCGGCTCGTCTAGCGTCGCGCACACGTCACGGTCTTCAGAAGTCAGAGCAATTGCATTCGGCGAGCACCTCAAAACTCCTCAGGAGCGCTCGGAAGCTATCGAGCAAACCTGCCTAGCATGGCGCACCGAAGGGTTATTCGCCGATGCGATTGGGGGTAGACAGTGGCGCAATGAAAAGTATACAATTTACGCGCATCCATTTAAGAATATCGGAGTTGGACAAGAAATTGCATTTACACTGGAGCGTTCAGCGTGTGAGCTTTTCGGACTTGTTACGTGAGTGTCATATTCCACGTCCGCACAAATAGGACTTATAGCCTTGCGTTGGCCGCATCAGTTACGGCGTCCATATGACGATGGTGTGTTGGTACTTTGTCGGTGTATGCGTACCCGCACTTATGCAACTTGTTCCGAACAAATAGTATACGCCCGATTACAAAATTTGGGTCCCTCGCCGATCGAAAACGAAACAAACGTAAGCCAAATAGCATGCTCCTCATGGTAATCGTCAACTAGAACCTACCGACTCAGCTGGCCGGGGTTTCTGGACAACTCAGTCGCCGGTGGGATCCCCAATGGCATGACGCCCTTCGAATCGATGATAAAGGAGTGCGAAGAGGAAGGGAGTCTCGCTCCAGACGTATGTAGGAAAGCTGTCAAGACCGTTGGAGCTGCTAGCTATTTTTACCAGTTCGTACCACCTAGTATGGCGATCAAGTTACACTTAAATCTGACGACATACGTTTAGAAACGTGAGAGGAAACCTACAACCTGAAGTCGAGTAAGTGGGCGTGCCTTTGCACAAATGTCATGCTTATATCGGGGCGTTTGTAGGTACGTGTATGATATGCTCTGTCCCTCGGAGGATGACCCGGCATTCGTACCCAAGCCATTGGACGGAGAAGTGGAAAGCTTTGAGGTGCGCAACGGTTTCAACGGTTCCTAGCTAGTTTTTGACCGATCAAATGGCTTTAAACCTCCAATTTTCGTTTGACGTGCTCCCTTGGATCAATATCTTTTACGGCATCCCAGCTAATGACTTGGGAGGCTGTCGTCGAACAAATGCATGCCGGAAATTTTAAACGCAACAGCGCTCTAGGTACTCCCTACTCGTAACGTCCCCTTCAGATTGATGCTCACCAAAATGTAGTGCTAGTCGACTTCCTAGTTAGGCACGGCAAAATTACTCCTGAAAATGAGCCAAACTACTTGGAGATTGTAACGCGGATGCATGGTCGATTCGGGTTTGACGTTTAAGTTGACATGCATCGTTTGCGTCTTAAACTTTCAACTTCCCCAAGTATTGTTCATGAATGGCATCATTTTAATCATTCCGAAGCGAAGAGTAGTAGTACAGTAAGACTCGGTGGTACAAAAACAGACGAATGTAATACAGTCACGAAACATATGGAAATAATGATAGTCATGATCCGAAAGAAAATCCCTAGAAAAATCGTGCGTAGAGGACTTGAGAGGTATGAAGGGAGGGGTTTGAGGCATGCGGGTAGAGAGGAATATGGGTGGTGGGTAAGAGACTGGCATCAAAGATGCGAGTCGAGTGGGTGCCTAGCGGCGTGGTGGGTTGAGTGTTTATTGGCTTATGCGATAACGCAGTTGCCATCGCCATGACGGATTTTCCTTCCCCCGATGATATCGGTAGGCTCGTCGATATAGACAGGCTCGGCGGTGTATGTAACGGTAGAATCCATTTCGAGTGTAGTAGGTGGGTAGTGTGTGGAGTAAGGCGCAAGAAGCGTTATGCTCGCAATTGGGCAGTAGGCTAGAGAACAGGGTGCTCTGTGGTGTAGGACAAGGCCAGAGCACCTAGGCCTTTATACTAGGTTTCGATAACACGCAGCTGCTTGATGAGGAAGAAGAATCGGGCAAGGGCGTATTGTTCATTCCCTCCATTGTACGCACACAGCAATCGTCGATGATGGGTAGACCTCTATAGCGAAACAATCCGAACAATAAGCCGTGAATAACAAGTGATCGACCGTGTCAAACAACCATCCGGTATCAACGAGATCACGTGAGGTTAATAAAGACCTTTTGTTTGGACACACTAATTGCCAAATGCCTGGCTAGAATTACCAAATTTGGACAGTGCTAATGCCTTCGTCCACTCATCAATCATCCTTATTGCATCAGATTACACGCGTTAATTTATTCACACCGCGTCCAGGTGTCCTCCCTCGCCTCTCGAACCCTTCCTAAGGTCTGTTGTGCCGGTGCGGCTTCTCAAGCGCTGAGTAGGACCCGGGAATACCAGGCGGCCGTGGGCCCGGCCGGGTGTTTGTTGGCTGCCTTGCTGTAATCAAACACTTACACATACCTGGTAGTCTTGGAGGTGCTTGTTTAATTTCTCTGGTGCTCCCGGAGGAGATATCCGGGGTCTAGAACTCATGTGAATTTATGGGTGGGAGCGATTTGGTCAAAAGGCTCCGAATATTAATATATTAATTTCTACGACGGCCGGCGCATGTAAAGGTGTCGAAACAAATAATGGTCCGACGCTCAGGACTCGCTCGGGACGTCACTAATTTGTATCCTTTAACAATGATGCGTGGTTTAAATTAAAAGTGGAACGCCTTGCTCGCCACTTCGCGGAGCTGGGAAAGGAGGTAAAGTGGAGGTATGCGCAGACTGAATGTAGCGTAATATTGAGAGAAGTGTGTGGCGTTATAGCAAGTTGTGTATTGGCAAGTGTTCGTCATAGTTGGGAGCAAGTCGCAAGTTTAAGCTCGTATTCGCCTATCGGCGCTAACGCGCTTTGTGGATATCCAGGGTCTGCTGATGTCATGACGGTCGCGTTGTGAGGATCGCGCCGCACCGATCACTGTGGTTCTTTCCACCTCCACAACCTTTTCAGAGTGGTGAGTAGCTTGTGCGTTCGGGGCAACATATTATCTAATTTAGTTGTGCTAGAATAATTAAAAACAATGCCACCACGACGTGCCAAGAAAGCCGTAGCCCCCAAGGCTCAGTCGTCTAGCGACGCCGAGTCGGAGCACGAGGCTCCCGCTCAATCCCTCACCTCAAAGCTTACTTCCAAGTTCAAGTCCATTGTCGGTCTCGAAACTGAAGAACCAAAGCCGGCATCTACCGCGAGCAAGAGGAAAAGAACAAGTTTGGCCACCAACCATGACGACGAGGCAGAGGCCACCTCGAAAGCGACACCCAGGAAGAAACCTCGCGCGAAGAAATCCATAGAGAAGCCCACGTCCGTAAAACCACCTCCCAAACGACCTCGGAAATCTGTGGCAGCCGTTGCAAAAGAACCGTCGGAATCTGGCTCGGACGATGAAGAACAAGTGGCGGTCACTACCCCCGCGAAAACATCTGCACGAAAACCTCGCACGAAGCAGTCTGCTCTCAAGAAGGCAGGCCAGAATTCAACTTCTGCGACTAAAAAACCTCGAAAGTCCGTGGTGGCAGCTGTTGTGGCCGGGGAGGATCCAACATCCGAGTCTGAAGACGAATTGGCAACTGCGCCAGTTTCTCCCGTGAAGCCTAGGGCGAAAGGAAAGGCCAAGGCTACCGCTCCGCGCCGGTCCCCTCGCAAGTCTGCCCCCGCTAGCGAGAAAAAGTCCGTAACCACTAGTGCTCGCAAGAAGCGCAAAGCCCAAGACGAATACGACTCTTCCATCCGCGAGCTTAGTCATGACTCGGATTCAGCCACCCCGTCCGAAACAGACGACCATGACTTGGATAATTACGACCCCAAACGCGAGATAGACAAGGAGAAGCTGGACGATTCGGAAGAGCAAGAGGAGGCCGCATTGGAGACTATGGAAGTTGATAGCGAGGCTCTGGACGACGAGTCTGACTTTGGACCACACAAGATTGCTGAGCGCGCGAGTGCAAGTCCCGTGAAGAAGCGTGGCGGCAATTCCGAAAAGGCAAAAGGGAGGAAGAGTGTTGCCCAATCGGGTAGGAAGAGCACCGGGAAGCGGGCCAAGAAGGAAGCTACTTCGGAGGAAGAGTACGAGTCTGATCAATCTGGGACGATTACCGTCGGCAAGATTGTTAAGGCTCCGCAGACCGGACATGGTCAGTTCATGGCCACTTGCCCTTGGCGGTTAATTAACACTATTGCCATTGAAACAGTCCCCCCCGGTCAAATCTCCCAGAACACCTTTGATTTCTTGTTAAATCTTCAGGATCCCGCAAAAAACGACCGTGAATGGTTTAAATTGCATGGTAGGTTCAATTCCTATTCTCAGATACCTTTTTACTCATCTGTGAAATTAGACCCGGTTTTTCGACTCGCAGAGAAAGAATGGGTTGCGTTTGTGGACGCTTGGGTGACGGAGTTAGTTGAAGTGGACGACGAGGTTCCACCTCTGCCTCCGAAAGACGTGATTCACAGGATATACCGAGACGTAGGCTTCTTCCGCAGTCAGTTCTACGACCTGCTAATTCGAAGAACACAGGTTCGGTTCAGTAACGACAAGACGCCCTACAAGCGCAACTTTTCAGCCAGCACTTCCCGCTCCGGACGTAAAGGCATATTTGCAGGATGTTAGTTGCTATTCTAATTTCGGTGTTGCTCATGTGATGCTAACGTGTTCCATCATGTAGATCACATGTGAGTTGTTTCCTTGATTGTATCCATTATTAGCACGACTAAGCTTGGATTCAATTAGTTCAAGTAAGTCCCTGGATAACAAACGCCCGGACTATTGACTAATTATCTCCGCAGTCAAGCCAGGTGGCGAGAGCATGGTCGCTGCGGGAACATGGTGCCCGGGCAAAGATGAGCTCCAGAGCATCAGGTGGGCTCCACTGCACCTCGCCACAGCGTAACCTAATTGAGTCGCCAGGAACGTGATCAAGCGCAACCATGCCCGTCGTCTCCGACAAATCATCGCCGAGCCTTCGTTTGTAAAGCTCTTTGGTGAACCCAAACCTGTCGTCACCAAGGGTAAAAACAAGGAGCCCTTCAGACAGAGCATCTTTGGAAGAGAAGACGAGCTCAAGGTCGCGCCTGCGGGTGTAAAGAAAGATCATCCGTGAGCACTCAATCCTCCGGCAAACGTGGCAATCCACAGCCCCGCGAACGTGATCCGCTGACGCCCGTGGTTTTCATTTATACTTCAGGGATATTGATCTTCTCAAGTGTCGGAGTTTCGCCGTTGCGTATAGGCAAGTAGGCTGATAACAATATTGAAACACCCAAGCCTGACGCTCCTTGCAAAGATTCACCGACGCCCAGGTGTTGCACAAGGACTTTTTGGAAAAGACATTGAAGCCGGTCTTGGTCCAGATGAGACCATTTGTGCGCTGGTACGCGTGCTCCACTTGCCGTGATGCGTGTGTAACTGATCGGCGTTTCCGGTTAGCTTGAACGACTACATGACTCTGCCGCTTGACGAGATGAGCGAGGCTTCGAGTTCGAGTAGTTCTTCAGATAACGAGGAATAAGCTTTGAGACATCTATTTGGGGTTTATACACGATTTCGATCTTGATTTTGTGGTTCTATTACGCGCATATATACACAGTTTGTCGTCTAAAACTTAGAACCGCAGGAAGAACCAACCACGTTTCAACTCAACGAATCACACCTTGTCTTTGGGACTTTCCATTTTCGTCAGGTGCAACGACGTCAAGGGGAAGTATCAACACTGGGAGGAGATATCCCGGAAGTCCAGCCCACCGCGTGATGTTTTGCCGTGTCGACATGTCCCCGATCGATTTCGAATCCTCCGCCGTGTCCCCGATAGGCCGTGCGGCTATACAAGTACGCACCGGAACCCGGGCAACCTCACACCTTTGTTGAGAAGAAAAACATGGACTATGAATTCATGAGTAGTTCGTACGTGGCTACAACAAGCCCAAAGCTCCGGCATAGTAGTGGTATACATGATACAAGAAAAGAAACAAAAGAAGAGAAGAAGTGGAGAATTGCGAAACCCGAGCACAAGCACAAAAAGACCCCTATTTTTCTACGTTCTCGTTGAACCACTAGTGGACATACGAGTCAGCAAGATGCAACAGTGAGAGGCGCGAAAAGAGCTCACCCGGACCAAGAATTTGGCCGAATCCTTCGGGTACCTCTTCTGGGTCTCGTAGTCGACATAGGTGACACCAAAGCGAGTGCCGTACCCGTCCGCCCACTCAAAGTTGTCCAAGAAGCTCCAGGGGAAGTACGCCTCAATCTGAACACCGTCCTCAAACACGGCCTTCTTCAAGGCGTCAGTGTTGCCCGTGAAGTACTCGACGCGGTCCTTGTCGGCGAGGGCTTCGAGGAGCGGCTTCTCGTTCTCGTTCATGACCGCGAATCCGTTTTCGGTGACGAAGATCGGGAGCTTGTACTTTTTCCAGATGTAGTTGAGCAAATCCCTGAAGCCCTGGGGGTAGGTCTGGAGCCAGGCGCAGTGAGCTTGGCAGCCAAGCTGAGTTCCGTCCGGACGGGTGAAGGTGTAGTCGCAGTTGCCCTGGAATTCATCGGATCCACCGGCCTCTGTTAAACCGACATGTGAGCCCCGTGAAACTAGAAGAGAGCAGAGATACATACTGCAGAGGTTGGTGGTGTAGGTGTTCATGCCGTAGAAATCACCCGAGCCCTTTACGACCGCCAACTCCTCAGGGGTGAACTCTGGCGAACGATCACCGAGAACCTCCTTCATGTAGGGAGGGTAGTGGCCGAGGTAGATCGGGTCGGCGAACCAGCCGATAGCAAAGTCGAGCACGTGTTGGGCAGCGGCAATGTCTGGTGAGATATATCAGTACAAGTGGAGCAAGCATATAGAGGGGTGGAGGGAACGCACTCTCGGGGCTGTTGTCGTATGGCACGGCCCAATCTCCGTTGAGAGTAATGCCAATCTTTCCCTTTTGCGTAGGCTTGAACTCCTCGCGGTAGAGCTTGACGGCATATGCGTGAGCGATGATTTCGTTGTGTCCGACACTGTAGCCAATCGCATTAGAACCAAGCCCGGGTCGCAAGAGAACCAAGTACTCACATCCAAGGCTCAGTGCTGCTATCACCCTCCTCGCTGCGGCTGCGATCGCTCGAACGACCAGGAGCGAACACGCCGCGACCGTAACCAAGAATGGCAACACACCACGGCTCGTTGATCGTCAACCAGTGCTTGACACGATCTCCAAAGTTCTCGAAGCAGACCTAGACATTGAATGAGCAACTGATATTATAAAGGAATGGGGAAGACGCACCTTGGCATAGCGAACGTAATCCTTGACAATCTCATCCTTGTTCAACCAGCCGCCGTAGCGATCATGCAACTCCTGAGGAAGATCCCAGTGGTAGAGCGTCACGAACGGCGTAATCCCAGCCGCGAGCAGGGCGTCGATCAAGTCAGAATAGAACTTGATGCCGAGGGGATTGACGGGGTCATTGCGACCGCCGAGGGGGATAACGCGCGACCAAGAGATGGAGAATCGGTAAGCCTTGATGCCGTACGACTTGAGAAGAGCAACGTCTTCTTTCCAAAGGCGGTACGAGTCGGTGGCGACGTCTCCGTCGCGCCCATCTAGAGTCTTGCCTGGGGTACGGGAGAATTGATCCCAGATGGAAGGGCCACGGCCGTCGGTGGCGGTGGAGCCTTCGATTTGGAAGGAGGCTAATCAAGCAATGGTGAGAAGGGCAAATGTGAAAGAGATAAATGCGACATACCAGTTGCGAATCCCCACAAAAAGTCCTTGTTCAACTTCTTGTTATCAGCTGCAGAGGCCTTGACGACAACCTTGGGAGTGGTGTGTTGGTTGTTGTGAAGAGTCGATTCCGAGTCGGAGCGCGGTTTGACTTCTTCGCGCACGGCGGCTTTCTTGTTCTCGATGTTAGACAGAGGAACGCGAGAGCGGGGACGAGACGAGGTGTTTCCCATGGCGGCAGGTAGAATCCGGGTGGCGATTGGCAAGTCTGGAGGTGCAGCCTGAGGAGTACGGCTAGCAAGGTCGCGTATTTATACATCCTGGCCTGTTGAGCGTGGCAAGTGCAAGTGCAGAAAGATACAATATCCCAGAGATTTAAAACGCGCCCGATGATACCCCGAGCCTTTCCCCCGATGGTCCTCCGCCGGTTCCTCCCCCCCACAGCGTATACCGACCATTATCGCTCTTCCGCACTTCTTCCAGACTCGATATTGCCGCATTGCTCGTTCATTACTCCGCATCCTGCAAGTGCCCCCCGCCGTCGTCGCACCCCGAGTATTCGTCGTATGTGGTCGTGAGCACAAGCGCTGCCAGGCTAGAATCCCCGTGGTTTCTCCGGCACGTGGCTCTCGGCATCCGCCCCGAATTCCGGGCAAACCGCCCCAACTTCCACGAAGCCGAGTTCTTCTCCAGTCCGTCCTCGACAAGTTACAGAACGCGGTACCTGATTCTCAAAACAAAATTAGCTGGTGTCTGTGGGCGCGGGGGTTGGCAATTGTCGTGCCTTTGCGTAAGCAATACCCCATTTGGCGCTGACCTCCCGACGCCGAGTTGCCGTGGCTAGCCAAGCTGCTTCGGGGACTAGTCGGCGTATGGATTGGCGACTAGGGCGTGCGCGTATGTAATGCCACTTCCTGTTTACGACTCGAGACGCCGACAGCAGTATTTCAACATTGCCTGAGCTTGCAAGGTGTAGTTTGCATAATTGGCCCGGTTCTTGCACACGACGCACATCCGTTTAAGAAGCGTGATACTCTGGTGCACTGAATTGATGAAGAAGCAGGATACTCCGGTGATTAGAGAGGAATTATTCACAGGACAACCATTCCTATCATTCGATTGCTAAATCTCACCGTTGCGAGCCTCTTGTCCTCGATCACATCTGGTCCAATCGGTGACCCTGTCAATAGCTTCCAGCCAACAAGTTCCAACGAACGGACGTTGGGCGGGGCTCAATGACCGAATATAGAAGCACTAATGATTCTTTATGTGGGTTGTCGCCTTTAAACAATTGTATCGACGTATGTGTATCGCTCAACAAATTCGAGACTCGCATCTCTCGTTCAGAGCGGTATCCACGTTGAGCTACAAGCGCAGTCCTGATGGAATCTTCGCACAAGGTTTTATTGTACCCGAGCCTGAATGTTGAGAGTCGCGAGCTCCCTACACGTGTATACGCTCGGCCTCAAACGGGTCGGTATCTGGCATACATCAAGCCATCGCCTATCGTAATGTCGTAAACGATCATATTCTTTGACGGCCTGATAAGAGTAAAGACGAATTGGGGACACGCATTAAATTTGACCCGCCCGCCGGCTCGGGTGCAACGGACATTTGTAAACTGCCCTAATGAGACGCTCACGCCACCTCAACGACTTCACCCAGTGAGCGGATCCGCTTCCCGCCGCAAAGGAGCCGTTTGGCCATCTTGCCCTCAGCTCGGTTTGGGACACATCTCGCGGCAGCGCATTTATGACCCTTGCAAGCCCTCCTGCCTACCTTTACCTTGCCACCTTTAAATGATGCCATCAAAAAATGACTGTAGTTCTATCTAGAGCCATACAGCTTGCCACCAAATGGAACAAACAAACCGGTCATTTCTATGCCTTCACGAGCAAACACTCAGAACGCTCCAATAACGCCTTCATCGTATATTGTTCAAATTGCCAGAACATATTGGAGTAACTAGTTATTCAACAGCCTTGAGCATCGCGGGTAGTATCTGAGCCTTATAAGGGCATGTAACAATGTGTTGATCCAAGCGCTCGTTGGCTACGGCCGTTTTAGCGGACTTATTGATGGACTTCCTGAGCGGTAAAACACGTTATTTGGCATTTGCATTGCGTAGGGTGGCCACATCACAAAGATCGAGGTTGTAGAACCCCTGACAGCGAGCACAAGGACTCCAAACTCCTTGGCTCGCTTCGGTAGAACCTGCATATATCCTCGGGCTTATACGTGACTGATTAAGCCGAAAGAGTCACGTGTCATTTTTTCGATTCACGCGCAAACCCCTTTGATGGGCTAACAACACCCCCGACAGAAAACGTGTTCAAACTGGCAACTAAAGGGCTAGGCTACGCGAGACTACAGCGACTACCAGAATGTTTAAAATACCCCGCCGAGTGAGAGTCCAGAGTAGTTTTTACGATTCGATCAACTGCCGTGTGCCCACCCAACAGTGCTTCTCCTCGAGGGTCGTGGCTCCTCCACACACCAATATAGTATGCTTCCAGTCGGGGTTTTTCTCTAGGATGCGTAAACTTGTAGATTAAATAATATATAACGATTAACTACATGTAAATCGATCAACATGTACTGGAGCTCATAAATGTAGTTTGAATCCACCGTTCTTGGGATCCTGCCCGTCAATATCGGGAGGGTCAGGCCGCATACATCAAGCTCCCTTTTAGCATATGGTTAGCCTTATTTGGTCTTAAAACAGCTCGAGTTTTTTGGGGGGTGCTTCCTTGAGGGAGGGATGGGGGTGGCCTCGTCGCGCTTGTATATATCTCCCTCGTTACGAAACCTCGTTGGCGCCAGCAGCTTAAGCCGAGTACTATTTCTATGTAGGAAGGTGCAGTCGTACAGATGACCTCAGAACCAGATCTTATGGATTTCATATGTTTCATTATAGCTAGCTGGATGGCGATGCAAGTATTGTCTTATCCTCCATGCAGTGATCGCGAGGATCATTGTTTGGTGGAGGATCCTTGTAGCGCAATTGTCGAAAGTTGAACTTGTCTCACATGTAGCCTTAGCGTTAAAGAATGTCAACGAACTTGGACGTACTTGAATATGATTCTCACTCTCAGTTCCTGATATGGTCTGTTTGTTTCCGTTGTGTGGTTAATGTAACTAAGCCACGTGTGATGTGCCAATTCAATCATTATGTCCGCAGCCACGTGACATATTGCTCTCACCTTCCCACCATGAAACAGTGTGCAACAGGCCCGTACAGGTCTAAAATACTTGATATTACCCCCAAGGAAAGAAAGAAAGTACCGGCTTCCGCCAGAGATGAAGTACAGAATTTCTTTTCACAATTCGGTCCAATGTAAGCCTGCACCCTTGCTCCGCCACTTGACACTCATGTGGGCTTCCAGCATTGCAACGTATTTTCTCGATAATACCGAAACACGCAGAACACCTGGAACAAATCAGAAACCCGACCACATTTACATTGTATTTGAAAACGAAGATTCAGCAACGGACGTCAGCAC
This sequence comes from Ceratobasidium sp. AG-K, assembly GCA_037039685.1. Classification (NCBI taxonomy): domain Eukaryota; kingdom Fungi; phylum Basidiomycota; class Agaricomycetes; order Cantharellales; family Ceratobasidiaceae; genus Ceratobasidium; species Ceratobasidium sp. AG-K. The sequence continues at coordinate 4,736,549 of JAWNGF010000003.1, read as the reverse complement.
GCAATGGGCTCAGCCGGGGGCATACGACTTTTGGAAACTATCGTGGAACATTGGATTTCGCATCAATTTGTGTCCAAAGGTGCTTTTAGATCACATTCGGTCGATCGTTACAGGTGAATCCGGATCTCTGTTGAAGAATCAGAGGGCGGGAAAGGAGGGGCACAATGCTCCTACCCTCACAAACCTGAAGAGGAATAGAACTTCGCAGGTCGAAAGAGGTATGCCTTTATTAGTCTGGTAGCAGATTCAGTGATGTGTGTACTTATACAATTGTCCGCAATAGATGATTTGTTCCCCGAGGCTAATAAGCGCCCCAAGATCATGGCCGATTGGGGTGAGGCCTCCAATGACAAATTGTCCATCCCAGATAAAGAAGTAGACCAGCTTCATTTTGCGATCGTATCCCTGCAGAATCAGCACGAAAGGACGCAAAGTGAAAGAGACGCAGCACAGTCTGAATGCGAGAGATACCGGGCAGAACGGGATGACGCTCGAACCAAGTGCGAGGGATATAAGGAGGAGAGGGATAGGGCCGTTGAGAAGAGTGAAGCGGATGCAGTAACATGTCAACAGCTGAGGCGGCAGGTTGATGAATTGAAAAAGGCATTAGAGGTCAAGAACGAAAGTTTACGTAGCATCGTGGCGACTGCACGCGCTTCTTTGGAGGCGGGGTTAGAGCCGGGTCAGTTGGGACTTAGTCCGGCGTCCCCGCGTTTGTTGTATAGCTGAGGGGGATTGATTTTTTTGATAGTGTGACTCTAAAATGATATTAGATGTGCATATAACCTTAAACTGCAGATCGGAGTCCTGTGAACTACCACACCAGTAGTGAAACTGAAGGACTGAATGATTCAAGGTGCTGTTTTAAGAAACGTTGACGTACTATAGTCCGCTTGGTTCAAAGGCAATTTTGGTTACCTCATCGGGGTTTTTGAAAGTTCAGTTGTTACTGGTCACAACCTTGAAATCGCGGAAACAGAATATCTCGGGTATATTATCCTGAAATGGGGATATGGGTTAAGATAATCCCTTGGGGATCATACGCTGTGGCACAGATGTTAACCAAATATCGATAGTGTAACAGGTGACTATTCAAATAGCACTATTTGTACATAAACAATGCATACACTACATGGCGAGATCTGAGCTTTCAAGTTAGACGGTCCACTACGGTAGAGTCCTGCCGAAAGCTGGTTGGAGTCCTCATACAAATAACCTTTTCTTGAGAATTGAAGGGGTTTACTGGGTTTTAAGCGATGTGTCAGTTATATTAGCGTCTTAGTTTTTTGGTTTGTAAATTTAGAATGCAGGCGGACCGAGGTATGATAGCATTAGGCAAATATATGTGCATGCATTTACAATTGGTGCACATGATCATCGAGCGTCAAATTATGGTCATGTGACAACCTCCGGGGTTGGAGACAAACATCGTAGGCTCCCCGCCCACCATGGGGAAGGGTACCAGTACTCGGACCGGTTCCTATTCCAATAAGATTGTCGACGTACATCCTAACAAGGACGTGACACTCCCTCCTATAAGCCACTTTCAAGCATTCTTCTCAAGATTTGGACCAATGTAATGCCAATTCATTTCGTCGGCCCTCCCCTTTTCGTGCAGCACCCTGATATGATTTCCTTTGTAGACTTACCGTGTACCACCAGGACAATTCGCGCACCTCCAAAAAGCCCGACCATACTTATGTCGTATTCAAAGATGAGAGCGCTGTGGCAAATGTGAAAGAATACCTGGCCAAGAAGAGCACTCAGGACTTTTGGAAAAAGTCGTGCTCGATGGTGACTGGGATCGCGGTTTGTCCGGCTGGGGTGATGAGCAGAGTTAGGTCTATGGAAAACGTGGCTCCTGGTCCGTCTACTTCTTCCTCCCAAGCGGACGGCAACCCGTCTGCTAGTGGTGAGTTTATTTGTGGGATCAACCAAGCGTGTATTTGACAAGCCTTGTACTAGGCGATAATAATGCCACTAGTACCGGGGAAGAGGCAGATCGCGCGAATAAACCATCAAACCTCAAGCGAACCAGGAGAGATCAGTCGAGCGGGGGTAAACAGTATTTTCGGGCTGTCCGCGTGTGAACTGACATTGCCGACCAAACAGCCGATTCCTCAACGGAACCCAATAAGCGAAAAAGGACAACTTTCGAAGAAGCTAGCTCTTCAAACTCTGAGCAAGATCCTCTCCCACCCTACGCGTCTCCAACTCGCCCCCGTAGGAATGCTGATACCACCCGAGAGCCCTCGCCAGACCTTGTGTCTATTAAACGCGAAATGCATACCCCAAATCGATTATCGATTCCCTCTGATGACGTCCCGCCCGCTTCTGCACTGGAACTGGCTCAGGAAGCCGCAGAGCTCGCGGCGAAATCTTGTTCTCGCAACGCCAAGTCGAGTACCCCTGGAGGGGAGGTAGAAGAACTCCGTGCCGAGCTCGAGCGCATGAAATCCAAGCGCGATAGAATCAAGGCTGAACGTGACCAGCTCCGGGCCCAACGCGACGAGGCGCGGGAAGAGAGCGAGCAGTACCGGGCCGAGCGAGACAGAGTAGTCGAGCAGCGCGAGGCCGAGGCTGAGACGTGTCGTGAGCTCAGGAAGCAGGTCGAGAAGCTGAAAAAAGCGCTGAAGGAAAAGGACGAAAATTCGGACAAGGTATTGAAGCTGACTATTGCTTCATTGCAGAGTCTGAGGGGTTCGTCATTGGGTCGTGCCGGTTCGGAGGCGTAGAGCACGGGATAGTTTCTTGGGTTCCAGACACATGGCTTGCTTTGAGTTACAATTGATTTCCCTTGTATATCTTTCCTTATCACAAAATACGTCCGCATTAAGGCGAATGATTGTATTTACGGCTGAATTCATTTTGAGCAATCTGATGGTTGCCATGTCAAAATATTTGCTCTTTCTCCTGTCAATGCATACCCTAGATACGGTTCTGCTCCTTTACTTAGTTTGAACGTCCTACTAGCATGAGCTTATAAACTGAAAATAGGCTGCGACCAACCGGCACGTGGATTTGCGGTGATGCACCTAAAGTCCGCTATGTGTGTATTGTATCCACCGCCTAGCTACCAAGCGCTATATAATCGCTGGTATACTCAGAGTCAACGGCTGGGCCTAGTAACAAGCCTAGTTCCTCGTGTAAATGCTTTGAAGATTCCTAAATGATTGCAAGCTGAACTCAAATGGGTCACGGCGGAGGGTGATGCGGGGATAACCGCTCATCGCACTTTGGAGGAGGAAATCGGTCGCTTGAGAGGGGCCACTCGTGTGCGAGAGCGGGACATGCTTGTTTACAACCGTCGGTTCCATAGCTGAGAGGAAGTGCTATATTTGTTTGGAGCACTTTTATTAATTTATCCTGTCGTCGAAGGATGATGGGCGCTTGATTACGTGACCGAGGCACCTGTTATTTAAAGTTGAAATACATGTTGATCACATCCTTCCCCGCCCAGTTGCAAGTACCATGCCTCCGTCACGCCATTCAAGACCTCCCTCGACAACGGGCTTCCCCGGAGAGCCTGCACGAGCTCGTAATTACTCCGTGTATAATGTTTGGTATTACATGACCCATGCTACATCATCCACGCGACCATCCAACGGGCTACTAGAAAATACCTTGATTGCCGACGAAGAGCGACAAGCTAATTACTCTATAATTTTTCCGCACGATCGTCCACTAAGTGCTAGGATCAGGTGCATTATTTGTCTGTGAGTCCTTGTTTCCCGAGACGTCAAAGGTAGCTAATTGCCCACTCAAACGCAGCAAAACGAGAAACGAATGGAAGACCTGGAGGAACCGGCCTGGTCCGATATTAAACAAGCTACGCGAGCATCTAGAGACGGAACACGCTATTACGTTTGACAACAACGGGATGTCCAAGCGTCCTGCTGAGCCTCCTAGTCCTGGTTCATCCTCAGAGCTTTCAATCCCCCTTCAGGTAGCTTACATCCTTTTTTATGCAATATAGCACTACTGCTAACCCATATTTCTCTAGGAAACACGGGAACACTCAAACCCAAAGGGAGTTTATCTTCCCCTGGCGCAAACTCAGCCAGCAGCCGTAGCGCCACACGAGACTTCAGTGACAACTTCAAACGTCTCCCAGCAAACTTCGTCCCATCCGCAACAACCCCCCGCCCCTGATTCCTTGGCAATAACATTAGCCAAAACTGCGGTCCGAGTAGCGTCCAACTCGCAGCCACTTGTGCCTGGTTTCAGGACCATTGAGAATGCTCGTGTGCAACTTGACCAAGTCAAGGCGGAGCGGGACCAACTCAAAGTCGAACGGGATCAGCTCAAGGTCGAACGGGACCATGAGATGGACTTGCGTCGAAAGCTTCAGGCTGAAATCGACCAGCTGAGAGCTGCTTCGCGGGATAGAGAAGAAGAGCTGCTCAACGTCTCGCGTTTGATGTGCGCTTCGATTCAAGCTTTGGCCCGAAATAGCATCGTTCCTGGCGCACCCGCTAACCTCTCCAGCTCGAACCCCGTCTAAGTTCGCCCCACCCATACCATTATTCTTTATATATAACATTGAGCCGTATAATTTTGCTTTCTATTCGTGATACGCTTTACGCAGCTCCGAGTAATCAGAACATGTATATTGTACCAACAAAATCAAATACGTTTAAGACAAACACACAAAGCAACCGAGTCCCTCAAACCATTACCGTCTCACAAACTTCAAGACATCCACTAGGTCTCCATATGCTTCTTGACAATAAACGCACTACCCAAGACCTCCATGTCGGGGTTGGACATGTTCTCATCGTACACTTCAAGCATCCAGAATTCTCCGTCTTGGGAGCTGAGCGTCGCCGTCCGACCGAATGACGAGTGCCCACGATCCAAGCATATCGCGTACTCGCCGCTTTCTTTGGGTCGTACGGGCGCGAGGAATTGGAACGGTACTCCACCGAGCGTTTGGCCGTCGCTAAGGAGTTTGACGGTGACCGTTCGGGCGTAGCGCGAGCCGCTGTCGAGCCGGGTGACGAATGCACCAATCTGGCCGTCGTATTGTCCGTCCGAGAAGCCGTGCGTCTCGCCTTCGGGAACGCAAAATTCGAGCATGGCGCCGACGAGGGCTTTTTCTGGATAGGTCATGAGCCAGTCTTGCGGTAGTTCTGTGCTCCGAGGTCAGCGTTTATTCGCATGCAAGTCGTTGAGAGGGCTTTACCTGTGTCGTTTCCACGACCGCCCTCTTCATCGTCGTCCAGTCCAGCTCCGCTGACGAACGGCGTTGGCGCTCCTCTTGGCGTCTGTGACACGCCGAATCCTCCGGGCGTCATGCCAAACACGCCAGGGGTAGGTGCGCTGCCATAGCCAGATCCAAACGCAGGCGATGTCGCAACGGAGAAGGCTCCTGGGGTTGGCGCGGATAGTGGTGCTCCGGGTGTAGGGGCAGAGATAAGGCCGGCGCCGGGTGTGGGCGCCGTGTATGGCGTGGGGGCGCTATCAGCAGATCCGCCCTATTCAAACATCAATAAGATAAATAAGTATGATCACGTCAGTGGGGCTTACCCAGTCATCTCCTCCAGTAGCACCCCAGCTATCCGAGTCTGCGCTAGCCCCGGCGGATGCATTGGCGTTTGGATGTCCGGGTGTCGCGCCGCCCCATGAATCCTTCCCAGGAGCAGGCGTAGCTCCACCCCACGAGTTGCCGGGCCTGGCTGGCGTTGCGCCTCCCCAAGCGTTTCCTGATCGAGCAGGAGTGGCTCCACCCCATCCGCCTTGTGCTGGACGACCGGGCGTCGCGCCACCCCAGCTCGATGGTTTTCCAGGAGTTGCTCCACCCCAGGATGAACCGCTCGTGGCACCTGCTCCGCCAGGCGTCTTGCCACCGAATGAGTCGGATGCGTACGGGTTGAACGATGACCTAGTCAGAGCGAATGTAAGTATGATAGTCCATGGTGCTTATCCAGTGACGTACGATCTAAAAAGAATGGTCAATAATCACCACAATGCGTTCAATAATATCACTTACGAAGCGCTCCAGGAAGGAGTTTTCCCTCCCCCAAATGGCGTTCTTGAACCCTCCCCCCATCCAGGCGTCTTTCCTCCGGATGCGTATGGGTTGGAGGTTCGTCCAGGAGTGGGCGATGCGCCCCATCCTCCGCCCCCTGCTCCGCCGCGGCTGCTGGGGGTGCCCCAGCCGCTGTTGGCGCCGCTGCCAGGAGTCGAAGTCGGTGGACCCATGTTGGACGTATTATTGTTGTTGCGTCGAGGGAACCCATCGTTGAGAGGGACGTACTTCCCATCCGTACTGCATCCCAAAGCAAAGTTCGGCGCCAATCAATTGGTGTGCCTTCATTTCAACAAGACCACTCACCCCTTCATCCTCAACTTGTCCTTTTCGATCGAGATGACCTTGTTGCCGGTTACCAACTCGACTCGGACAAGGTTCCCGTTGGTCTCCTTCACAGTTCCGACGTAGCCCTTTTGCAACCCCTTGGTGACCATGACGCTCACTCCAATCAACCGGTCCCTAGGCGCACGCGTCATAATCCCACTGCCCACCATCCCACCACCCATCATCGCCGGATTCATCTTGCTCAAATCCATCCCACCGGCCGGACCCTTGGGCGCCACACTCACCAACGAGCGCGCACGGGTGACAAACACGCCACCATTCTCGGCAATCTCGCGGTTGTGCAAAAACGCATAGGTGGATTGGTGAATGTGCAAGACCTGGCCTTTGCGCATCTCGCCGTCGACTTCTTTCATATTGTCGCCCACGCGGATTTCGTGTCCCTGGGAATCGGTGGCGATGGCGCGTCGCGAGTCGCGTCGGAGGGTGATTTGGTGAGGTTGGACGATGCGGGTTTGGCCGTTTTGGTCGAGGACGCGGAAGGTGGAGTGTTCGGTTTTGTAAATGACTCCAACCGCGTCGGCGCTGTTGACGAGTTGGTCGGTTGAAGAGGTTTGATAGGTAAGTACACGCACCCGAGTAAGACAAGATCGTGCAACTCGTAGTTTCCGACCGTATTGGTGCTCGCTCCGACCTCGGCAGCTTCACGCAAGTCTTTTGAGAACACGGTAACCTATGTAACGCATAAGATAATGCCCCAAATAAGCAAATTCGTTACCGACCTCTTGCAGCGACAAGTCGGACAAGAAGGTAACGACGTTGTTTGTGACCGAAACGACTAGACCAGTCTCGTCGGTGTTTTTTCCGGCCATGACCTTGACATGGTCACCGGCCTTGAAGCGCTTCCGTACGCTGCGAGCTGGAACTTCGATCTTTTGGCCCTCGATATCGATGTGAGTTGCCCGCAGCAAGACAACCTCGCCTGAAATGCTCTCGACCACACCATGTACGCCAGTCTGCTCGCCCTCGAATACTTCGACATGATCTCCCGGCTGCAGAACAGCGGTGGCGGCCTTGCGTGCTGCATCGGCAATAGCAGACAAGTCGACATCAGGCGCTCCGTCCTCGCCATGTGTGCCAGCAAACTGGGTGATTTCGTCGAGCGTCGGGTTGACATTGTCGGTTTGAATTCCGGTCAAGCGAATATCCTTTTCGATAAACCCGTCCTTGTACGTGTCGTTCATGAACACATATGCGTTGGCCTGTCGTCGCCCGACCGACCGAGGACCGTACGCCTTGGTGACTTCTTCCACATTGAAGAACCGCTGAGGGGGACGCCCGGTCGGAGCCGACATGCCAGGCTTTTTTCGTTTCCCAGTCTTGGGATCGACGCCACCTCCCATCGCGTCATCCCGTGGGGTAAGGTCGATACGAGGAATGAACTTGAGGCCGACCTCCTCGCCGTTTTCCGTCACGTCAATCACCTGGGCGAGATCTCCGGCGTATTTGCCACGTTTGATGCGGACCCAGGCTCCGGGTTGGACGGTTGTCTCAACACGCTTGATCTTCAACAGACTGGACATTTCGTCGATCGGGACGAGTTTGATGCCACTGCTGATGTAGGCGCCGACCAAGCCGTTGAGTGCCGTGCTAACCTGCTTGGCATCATGCGCCTCGACGTAGATGAGACCAGGTAGAGAGTCGCGTTGAAAGGCAGAGAAGATTTCGAGGGGGTTGTTGCTGTGCTCCTTGTCGATAAACTTGCGCATCAAGCTGAACACGAGCTCCTTTTCTCGCCCGATTTTGACCCGGACCTGGAACAGATGCGGGTCGTTGACACTGGGCATAAGCAGGCGCTGGGGAACTTGATCGGCATCTCCGGTATAGCGGGCAGCAGAGCGCTGGTATCGGTCCTTGTAGTCCTGTGCGAGCTCGGCAAGGTCTCGTTCGTTGAGTTCGCGCTGCTGGTCATACCGAATATGATCGGCTGCTGCGCGTCGGTTGGCAGGTTCGTTGGGGTCAAATCCGCCATCCTCGTCAATGAATTCCCGAGCTGTAAATCAAGGTCAGTCAAATAGCTAAATGAATGCCAGTTTCGTACCCTCTTTGCCTAGCTCGTCATCATCCTCGTCTAGATCTTCCTCGTCGTCGTCGACTTCGACTTCAAGATCGAGGAAACGATGGGCCTTTGGCTTTTTTGGTGCGCGCTACACGGGCGGCTTAGCAAGAGAGCCAGCACAGCATTACTTGACACACCTTGGCACGTTTCCTCTGCCTGCCCGAGTCTTGTTCCTCCTCTTCCTCTTCCTCTTCGTCGTCTTCATCGTCGTCGTCAGAGTCCCTTTCCTCGTCATCGTCAACGTCGTCGGCGGGGCGAGAACGGCCAACGTCGGCAGCATCGGGCAGATCGTCGTCGTCGTCGTCGATGTATTCTCGAGAGGCCATTGCTGCGGTTGTGGCTCGGAGGTCGTGGTCGGGTTTACGCTGGGAGTTGCTCTCCAATGTGTTCTGTCACGTGCATCCACTAAGCGCTCATTGTCATTTGAAACTCTTGCTGGTGTTTATGTCAGCCTTCGAATTCGTCACTCCCCCACCATGATTGCTGAGCTAAAGGCCTCGACCGACGTTGTAGCAGCGGCGCTCGACAAACATCTGGGCGCATGGGCTACATTTCAAAAGCAATACGAGTCCAATACCGCTGTACTGAACCCCATCTCGGATGATTTAGCTCACTTGTGGGAATTGACGCGCTCACTCGATACCAAACTAAAAGAAATCCAAGCGGCTGTCGGCCGGGCTATGAACTTGACTCCTGCCATTGTACCTATCAGTAGACTTCCATCGGATATCATATCCCAGATTTTCCAAATGACTATTTGCACTAAGACCTGTGGGCAACTCGAAGATAAATACACCGCCAACACCCCCAAAGCTCGTCTAATCTATCCCGATATCTTGTTGACAGTTTGTTCCCACTGGCGCCAGATTGCACTCAATTCGTGTACCATTTGGTCTCACATTGACCTATTTCAAGGATCGTTATTGCACAAATTCTGGGTCAAGCGCGCGCGCACATTTGCAGACCGGGCAAGACGGCCCTCGTTGGAGCTTCATATCCTGGATGGCGAGGAGGACACACAGGCTTCACGTGCACTAGTGAACGAATTCTGTGTAGCTGTCGCACCCAGGGTAAAATCACTTGACTACACTTACCCCCGTGGTTACGGAGATCTGTCTCTCACGCCTTTCTACAGCATACTCGCAAACTGCGTCCCAGGAAGCTTGACCAGGCTGGTTTTATCAAGTAATAATATATCCGAGTCCGAGAGGTTTTTTGAAGCCACCGGCGACCCAAAACACGCCAAAAACCAAATACTCAACTTGCCGAGGCTCGAAGAGGTTCTACTCCGGGTCAAATCCCTTCACCTAAGTTGTTTATACCCATATTGGACGAGTCAGGCCTATCACGGGCTGGTCGAACTTCGACTCCATCGTAACTACAGGAAAATCCTTATTCCCGAAGCCGACCTTGTCGCTATCCTGTCCTCAAGCCCTGACCCAAAGATATTCGAGTGTGGACTTCAACTTGAAAACCAGCTCCCCCCTCATGCTCTGGTGACTCGTGTCCACCTCCAGTCGTTGGAATTCCTCGACTTATCCCACATGTCCTTTTTCCAATGCGATTCCCTGATTCGCTGGCTCGCTCCGGGGACTGGTCCACTCCACGTATCTCTCCGTGTGCCATTCGATGCCCGGACATTCCTCTTTGGGGAGATATTGCTCGATTTTTATGCTCGATCCGTAATCACGCATCTCTCCTTGGACGGACGGGGGCCAGGAACTTTTCTTCACTTGTGCGATCTCCTCCCATTAATGCCCAACCTCCGAAACCTGGATCTCTCAAGTTTCACGCTCGAACCCAACGCCGACCCACCCGAGTACGCTCCACAATTGCCCCATCTAGACGTACTGCGTGCTACAAAGTGCGAGATATACACCAACGAGCTTCGCCGAGTCGCGGAACTTCACCCGATTCGGGAGTTGTATATTTGTTCGGGCACTATCAGGACTCGGACCAGGCTACCCGAGGGAGATCACTGGGTACCCGTAAAGGACAATATGACCGAACGGGATGCAAATCTAGTCGGAATTGTGCCGTTTGTTAAATTTACAGAATAATTTTAGGAGCTTTTGCCTGGGCTATGTGCGCATATACTCTCGTTTAATAAAACCCGTTTTTTTATTGGATATAGTTTTACTAATCCCCTGTTTGGAGGGGCGTAATTTTGGTGGTCATTTGGATTTGTCTATCTCAACGCTGCGATTGGCGGCAATACCATCTGTGCTGATCACTTCCTCGGACTGTGGTGAGTCACATAGGGAGAAGCCGTCTACGGTAGGAAGTATGTAGTAGGACTGAGTAATAACTAGGCATGTGTGGACCCGAGACTGCAAGTCAAAGGGGGTGCTCAATTAAAACTTAATTACAACCTCCGGAGTCCTGTCTGGCTTCACTTGTCTCCAATTCGCATAATATAACGGTATACCGCCGTTTCCTGATTGACGACTTCATGCTGAGCTTCAAGTTTGAAAATAGCGCATTGCATCAATCGCCTCATCGTTCCTCAGGGCTATAGTGCCAGTATATGTGACTCTCATGTACGGTGATTTGCATCTTGGCTTCGGTACGTTGCCTAGAAATGTATAAAATAGTTGATGGTGTGTATAATAGGATATGCTGATCATCGTCCGTACGCATATACGACAAGTGGGGTTTGATTGAATTGGTCACCGATCTGGATACTGTACAGCCTCATCCGTCTGTCGTTGGACACTGGGGTTAGCGCCCACCAGAAATTACCCAGCTCCGTCACTACAGCCACAGCTGTGCGATCCGTAACGTTCCTTTTGGCGCTCCAACATGATATTAGAGGCGCTCCACACCGCCAGCGAGCTGACTGGAACTACGCTCGAACGATACCTCCGCGCTTGTACCTCCTTTGCTGAGCATTGTGCAGCAGAAAGTAAACCGTTTGGTCACCTCGCTCAACCACTTGCGAATAGCATGGCTATACAGCTCCGTCTAATAGATTCATACCACGCCAAATTAACAAAAGCCAGACACATTATTGGTCGGAGAGGCAATCGCGACCCCACAATTGTGCCAATTTCGAAACTGCCAGCCGACGTATTGATCTACATATTTGAACACTTTATCTCATCTCGGCCTTGTTATCTCCCAGCCGACAAGACTAAAACTCACATAGGGGTCTCAGACTCGCTTTATTATCCTTCCAACCACCCAGAGCTTCTCCTGCAAATCTGCTCTGATTGGCGCCGACTCGCATTGGACACTCCAAGTCTTTGGTGTCATATAGATCTTTCTCCTCAACCGCACTTGCGTTGGGGTCTCACCTTCCGTGCATGTAGGTTCGCGGCTCGAGCGAAAAGGTCTCTGTTAGACGTCCATATCGCCTGTGGCGATTGGGATGGCCCAGAGAACGCCCCATTGAATAACTTCTGTGCCATTCTTGCCCCACGCATGAAGTCCTTGGACTTCTCCACAAACAAAGACCTTGCGAGCGCTCCGACGTGTGCAGCTATGCTTCGCATTTGCCTTCTTCACAGCGTCCCAGGAACACTCAAGGGACTCACGCTTTCATCTGGCAGGCCCGAGTTTCTCGAAGGTGTTGTCGACGCCACTGGTCCCTTTAGCCAGACACTCGACTTTCCACAGCTTCAAGTGATATTGCTCACGGTCCAGACGCTACGCCTCAACAAAATATATCCGTTCTGGACAAACTTCGCATATCGGGGTCTTGTAGAGCTTCATTTACACTGCAAAAGCAGCGATAGCACAGTGACATCTATTAATGAGAGTTTGCTCATGGGTATATTGTCTTCAAGTCCAGAGCTTCGTATCTTTCATTTTGGATTGAAGATTGAAGACCCATCCCCAATTGGCGCCTCGCCTACACCTGTACGGTTGTGTAATCTAGAGGTGCTGGATTTGACCTGCATGCACTACGACCAATACGAAGAATTTCTCCGACTGATCGCTCCCGGTTCAAGCCCTCTGCACGTCTCTTTCTTATATACTCGGGGCATGAAACAATTCTTTTTGGGAACGCAGTTTACTAGGTTCTACGGACGCTCACGTATAACACGCATGGACTTGACTGGCTGCTCGCTCCCACTTTGTGATCTACTCACTTTTCTGCCTCACCTTCGAGTTTTGCGCTTGTTTGGGTTCAAGATTGAGCTAACCGACGAGAGCCTAGGTTCCAACTGGGATAGGCCAACACTAGCTTGCCCATCCCCTCAAATAGAAACCCTGCATCTTCAACATTGCACGTTTGAGATTGAGGTTCTTCGTCGCGCCGTTACTTTGTACAGCATACAAGCGATCACCATTGAGGTGTGCTCGCTCCGATACCCTGGGTTGGGGCAAATCCCCTGTAGGAACGACAATCTAGGGGACATTTCGAGCGTGGTCCCGATTGTTCGTTTTATTAGGAGTGCTCCACGCTACCACCCTTCGGATAAGTGGTAACCTAGCTTTCGCCGTAAGGTTTCACGGCACAGGAGCCGGATTTAAGCGGTAAATCCCGAGGCCCGCTCGCTGCCTCAAGCCTGACTCTCATTACTTGATGTCCTGGCAGCTTCGAACGCTGATCCATTGTCAAGGTTGATTGTTGAATTTATTTGTGTTCTCGCCCGGGTGCTGTACGTACTGGTTGGTGGAATTGAACTTATTTACAGGGTTTCATATTCTTGGCGCCTCTTATTAGGCAGCTGATCATGAACACAAGAAAAGATACGTGGTTTCCCAGGACCCAACGCTTGAAACTACCATACGCTGTGATGGCCGACCAACCGGTGCTGACATGAAGTCACCGGATGTGAAAGGAGTTTACGTTCTAGGTGATGCATGCGCACAACCCTCATTTGTTGAAATACCACACATTTCACACTTTTGTGACTTGAAATCAGCTTCAATACGCACACGAATCAGAATAGATAATACCCGACCTCCGCATACAATTTGTAACAAAACTGTACAAACATAACGACATCGCAACGGGAGTGAACCGAGCAGGGTAAAATATACAGCCCCCTGAGGACCTTTTCAGGATAGGTCACAGATAGGGGGTCCGGGAAGTAAACCCCAGTTTGTAGATGGTGTGGTCCTCAAAAGGACTCGATGTTGTCACGTGCTATTCTCACACGACGCAATTGCGAGTCATCTCGATCATCTCGAAACTCAAACCCGTCCACCGCGTTCGCCACATACAGTAAGGGCCCAATCCACTCAAATCTGCCGAACTTTGCTTTAACCTCAAAATCTTGTTTGCGCTAGTCTATATCCTCAATATGGCCGATCCGACAGCCGCAACCGAAGAACCTCTCTTCGACCCCTCGCTCAAAAAGCGCAAAAAGAAAAAGGTCAACTTTGACGAAGACCCGCTAGGTGCCGATGGAGCTGCAGAGCCCGAGGCACCTGCGGCCCCTGCTGCTCCGGAAGCCGCACCCGGTCCATCCATCCTGAAGACGGCCGACGCACCCCCTGCAGAGCCGACCGAGGCTGCGGCGGACGATGACTTTAACGCGGCGTTTGGAGAATTGAAGAAGAAAAAGAAAAAGAAGGAGATCCCTCTCGACCTTGAACTCGTAAGTATTGGAGTTGGCCACGATCCGAGTGATATTGCCCCATACCCTAATCTAACGAAATTTTGGTAGGACGAGAGTGTGCCTGCATCGGGCGACGCGACTCCCGCTGGTGGAGATGAATTCGGAGACTTTGGAGACTTGAAAAAGAAGAAGAAGAAGTCCAAAAAGGCTGCGTTCGATTTGGAGGCCTTTGAGAAGGAACTCGCCTCGTCCGCAAAAGGTGCGTGTGGCGTGTGTACGGCTGGGAGTCGACTAAATGCACCACGCACAGCCAAAGAGGGCGATGAGGACGAGGATGACGGTGCAGTAGACGAGACGAAGGCGCTTGACGAGGGCGATCTGGGTGATGATGTGTTTGCCCAACCTGCTCTGGGAGATGGGGGCGCGCTTGTCGAGACCTGGCATGGAACGGATCGCGACTATACCTATGGGGAGGTGAGTAGACACTTAACATGTGCACTCGTGTATTGAAACGGGCTGTAGTTGCTCGGCCGATTCTACCAAATACTCCGTGCCCAGAACCCCGAGTTGGCAGGCGAGAAGCGTCGGTACACCATTGTCCCGCCTAGCGTGCACCGAGACGGAAACAAAAAGACAGTCTTTGCAAACATTAGTGAAATTTGCAAGAGGTATGCACAGGTGCTAGAGCGTGTGCACTCACTCTAACTTCAATCTCAAGGATGCATCGTCAGCCCGACCATGTTATTCAGTTCTTGTTTGCCGAGTTGGGTACAACCGGCTCAGTAGATGGATCTCAGCGCCTGGTTATCAAAGGTCGCTTCCAGCCTAAACAGTTGGAGAACGTTCTCAGGCGATACATTGGTGCGCACATTAGTTACATCACCCAGGCTATCCTAACCCCCCAAATCTAGTGGAATACGTCACATGCAAGACTTGCAAGTCTCCAGACACAATTTTAACCAAAGAGAACCGCATTTACTTCATGTCATGCGAGTCTTGCGGCTCTCGTCGCTCGGTCAGTGCGATCAAGGCTGGTTTCCAGGCCCAAGTCGGAAAGCGCAGTCGCACCAAGGCTGCGACATAATCTGTCATTTACGTTCCAAATTTACCATATGTATCGTGCAATATTTCTGCGTAAAATCTACGTGACTTGAGAGTACTGAACCTACCGTTGGTACATGGATGATCTCGATCGCTATAAGCTTGTTTTGCCGCTAATTTCTCCTAGTTCAAAGTCCCTCTACTAGCGACCAAGATACTACCAGCCGTAACATCGACGATCACAGGGAGCTAGGTCC
This sequence comes from Ceratobasidium sp. AG-K, assembly GCA_037039685.1. Taxonomy (NCBI): domain Eukaryota; kingdom Fungi; phylum Basidiomycota; class Agaricomycetes; order Cantharellales; family Ceratobasidiaceae; genus Ceratobasidium; species Ceratobasidium sp. AG-K. The sequence continues at coordinate 4,721,303 of JAWNGF010000003.1, read as the reverse complement.
ATGTGGATATGAACTTGCCGCGGCCTTTGCCGGGGTCAACTTTCGGTTTCATTGCAGAGGCACACCATAAAGAGTGCGATATAAGACGTTGACTACGAATATTTTGATTTCCGCTTTACTTCATTACACACAACTTATTACTTGATTGCTTTACTTGTACGACCTACTAAACGAGATAATTGTGAGCCATGCTCCGTGGTAGTTGATAGAACATGATTGCTTCCGTATATGCGTATGATTAAGTACTCAACTCAATACTTCTCTCGTTATACGTGTATGTGCTGGCGCATTGCTGGCAATCCTGAGAGCGACTCTATAGCTAGGTTCTGAGATAGGGTTGTGTGGTCGATTGTTCGGCTGTGTATCGGACTTAAGCGGGAACTGTATTGGCAATAATCCCCTTGAACTTGTTGTGAGATTTGCCCTGCAGTCTTGCAGGTTGGTTCGATTGAAGAAATAGCAAGTTCAACTACAGGCGCTCACCTATCCTTTCGGCATGACGTTTGCACGATTGAAGCGGTTTGCGTTGGAATGAGGAGCCAATTGAAAAACAAAGAATAGCCGGGCCGCATCGCACCAAAAAAGCTCACGTAACCTCACCCTTGCCGATGACATCTGCCGTTATAGAGTCGCTCCTCGTGGGGTAGGGTCAAATTACATACGTAGTGCAACCCGCACTTGCTTGTTCATTCTCTCCTCGACTGCTCAGCGCTTGGCCTCTGCACTGTGGGTGTTCCGAGATTGAACATTACGCACTGCCTCCACCACCTCGACCTGCTTTTGGCCAGAGCTTCAACGCCCCGGCCGTTGCTTTCGAATTGAACTCGGTTCGAACCTCCATTTGGGAAAAAAGTATCCACCATTGGAGCTGTCGAGGCCGGCGCGGGTGCCGTGTGATCAGGTGGGTTTACGGCCCCCGATGACTACAAATGAGTTTGCTCTGAACTCATCGTTGCCTTGTTCAAGTTCATTGCCAGAGCGATTTAAAGACTCTTCACGTATTTGACGATCGCTCAGAACTTGCTGTGAGAGACCACACCGAGTCGAGGTGAGTTGGTATTGGGTTTGACAGAGGGGTTTGCTATCCGATCTGGTGCCGCCCTATCCTGTTCGACTTGCCCACGACGCTCGAGTTGCTGACCACCGCCACCTTCAATCTAGCACGCAACTGCAATGGACTTTGTAGAATATCATGTTGAGAATGCTAGGCAATTCTGGGCCGGTGAGTATCCATCTATTCACGCTTCGTTGCCAGCTGGCTTATTATCCAGGTACAATAACCAGAGCTGGAGGATATCCTTGTCATTCCCTCGACCGCATCTCTGAACAGGATAGACTCATCCCTGCGAGCCTTTATCAACTTTTGCTCCACGTATCACGGTGAGTTATCTGAATCTATTTTAGGTTAGCAAGACCTTAGTTCGGGTGCCTGTCGCTTAGAGAAATACCTATACACTTCTGAGTACCTCGAGTATGCTATCACCCTCCTCCTCGACTCGGATATTTTTGCCTTTCATTCCGACCGCTCGACAGAGCTCCTAACGTCCGCTGCACATACCGAGACCAACCCCCATTCGCTTCTGGTTGTTTACGTTATATTCCTTGAATATGGTCGACGCAACCCAGCGTTCTTTGGCGCATCAGCTTCTATTCCATCGCAAGCGGGTTCGACTACCCGAGTTGGCGTAGGGCTGGACGCACTCACGCCCATGATCCCCCAAGGCAAGCGGTCGGCTGGACACAAGCGTTGGCAAGGCTTGATTCCCCTGTTGATGGACCATGTGCGATGGACGGTCGATGACGCGGACCTGGTTGGAGGTCTAGGCGCTCCCATCGAGGCCAGACTGAGGCTAGTCTGTGTTAGGCTGATGTACGAGGTCTGTCGGGTGCAAAAGCTAGATGCTGCGGATTTAAGTGAGTCTCGTGGAGTGCGCGATGATGCGTGCGAAGATGTTGATCTTGTTTTGGTAGAGGTGTTTGATGATTCTTTCATTGTGCATTTGTTCGAGACAATCGAGGATACGACGAGTTCGACGGACGAGACTTTGAATTACTATCTTATCAAGTTGATTGTGGGTGTTCAGTTCTCTTGTTGGGATTGTCAAATTAATTTGTCCTCTAGGTTGCATTGAACGAGCAGTTCATGGTTGCGTCCTTGGTTCCACACAAGTCGTCCAAAGCGGTCTCCGAGTCTGGAAAGGTGTCCCCTCGCTCTCCAGCCTTCAATCAGACGCACCAAAGAGCGCCATCCGAAGATAGGCCTCCCAATCGCGTACTCGAGACCCTGATGCGGAGACTCTACTCCAGTCAGACATTCGGCGCCAACATCATATTCATGTTGAACCGAGCCGGTAAGCATAATTCGACTCGATCTGTCTAACCCGTTCTTATCCCCTTTACAGAAAACACGCCCGAAGACTTGTGCATGCAGCTTCTTCTCCTCAAGATGCTCTACCTATTGTTTACGACACCTGGCACGCACGAGTACTTTTACACCAACGATCTGCGGGTACTCGTTGACGTATTTATCCGAGAACTAACCAATTTACCCGAGGAAAGCGAATCGGTATGTGTCCCTGCCCTTGCCCTTGCCGCTCGCTCACACGACCCGGGTTTAGCTCCGACACACCTATCTCCGTGTCCTCCACCCGCTCGTTACAAACACTCAACTCAAAGTTACGCCGTACAAACGACCCGAGTTGAGACAGACCCTCTTGTCCCTCATCTCGCATTCGAACATCCGAGACGTCAATCCCACCACGAGGCGACTGGTCGAGCGATGCTTGAACGCGGATTGGTGCAAGGCGCTAGGGGAGACAGATCTGCCGAGGAGCATATCCGCCAAGGCGTCGAGTGCAGACTTGTTAGCACCCCGCGCACGCGGATTGGAACCGCCTCCACGACCCGCAAGCGCCGAACCGGTCTTGAGGAACTTGAACAGACTCAGGCTGAGCGATACACCCATCCCGAGCCGAAACGGGAGCACAGGAAGTCTGATGGACGTCGCCGACGCACCGCCGCCCGTCGTCCAAATTCGACACGGCCCCGCTCCACCCACCCGACTCGGCGGGCTCCCGATCAGGCAAATGACCACCGACGGAGTCATGTCCCCGTCCTCGCCTCCCCCGCTCTCACCCTCCCGTTCGAGCACATATAGTTCTGCGAGCGAACCCGTGTCTCATCGGGGGAGTGGGGAGCGGCGTAAAGCGCCTGCTCCGCCGCAGAGACGTAAACCCCCGGCGGTACCGGTACGAACCAGGGTTGAGCTCGGTCCGAATGGGACGACGATTACGACTATTGCGTCGAGTGCAAAGAGCTCGACACTTTCTGTTCAGCGTTGATGTTGATTTTGCATGGGATTAGGCCCAGACTTTTTTGATTCGTTTCAGATGTATTATTTCATAGGCTGGACTAAGTGCATTTTCTGCTCTCTGGATGATGGTTTGAGCCAGCTGCAGGGTCCATTGGCGGAGATTGTTTGTGCTGTGTTTGGGTCTGTGATGGTTGCGTGTGATTGCTCCAATTTCGGCCAATGACGTCGACGATCGACCACTATCATTTGGACTCTTTGCTTGGTTATTTCTGGGGTTGCATTCTTAACCCCTTTACCCAGGGAACAGCCTTGTCACTCGCCCCAACGAGCCTATACCCATGTGCAACGGTGTCCGAAGCGGCGTCACCGCACGATAGTAGACATCTTAGCCACTCGCACCGCACAAACTATTTCTTCATTTGTTGGATCACCTTGGGCGCTATCTTGTGATGTTAGGCCTTTGCCACTTTCCACATGGGTGGCGCAGGGGCGGCACATTTCACTTTCCTCACCAAGTCACTAGCCTCCTATCTGATATCGCATTTCACTACCCTCGGAGAATCTCGACCCCGTTGACTTGCTTTATATGGCGCGTGAAAAGGTCAAGATGCAATCGGCGGTTTTTTTGTTGATCTAGTACGAAAATCGTTGGCTGATGCCGGCCCCGTGGTACATTTTATCTACTCAGCGGAGAAATTTTCGAGGCGACTGCGCGTTCTAAACGAAGCCTGAACCTTGAATTTTTTGGCAGCGTTATATCTCTTTCCTCGATTATCTTGACCGCGCACGCAAATCTTGCTCACCGTTACACAAGAGTGTGCAATGGAGCGCCCAGAAGTTCTGGCTCCTCCTATTGTATCCCGGGCGTCAAATGGCCACTCAGCAAAACTTGGTATAAATGCCAGTCAACGGGAGACCCATCCTCTCACAGATCCGCTTCACATTTACTCGCTGGCAATCGTTTAGTTTCAACATGGACCAAGATCCCTCTCCTCGAGGAGGATCGCCAGTTCTAGATATACCCCCAATCGGCGATTCGCTGGGTCCTACCGAGGGCGCTAGCCAGTGAGTTTCTTTTCATTTTCTCCCAGATTATGAACTTATTCGACTCCAATTACGTTAGAAGTCCTCCCATTAGCCCTTTGCGAGGAAATAACATTGTAACCGACGATCCCGAGAGTACGACTAACGAAGGTGAGAGCAAACAAGCGTTACTCTCCACTCCGACTTAGGCAATCCGGTCTGGGCAGATGTTGAGGATGATCATGTCACTAATCCCGACCCCAACGTGCCCGAAGGGGAGAGATCTTTACAAGCTGACGATGTTCCTGTGGAGGAATCTCCACAAGCCGACGATGTCGCTGTGGAGGTACCTCTACAAGCTGACGGTGCAGCCACGGAGGGATCTCCGCAAGCTGGCGATGCAACCGTGGAGAGCCCCCCAAATGGTAATGAAGACAAGCCCCAGGGCGAGGGCGGAGGTGAAGACGGGGAAAGTCCGTAAGTACCTTTGCCAATCCACTCACCACACAGCTGACAGGTTGATATGGCTTGTCTCGATGCGTTTTTGCTACCATAGTGACACCTTGGGTGACGATCCGAGTGCCAGCCCAGACCCGGGGGTCTCCCAGGGTGATGCTAGCCCAAATCCAGACGCCGATGACAAGAAAGACGAAACGAATATCGACTTGTTCGACAGGATACCGTCGATGTACCGCTTGCTTGACCTCCTGTATGAGGTTGGGTCTAAAGGTTTAGGTATGCAATGATTATGTATGATTGAACGACCCTCATTCTTCGTTATAGTCGAGAAGATTATCGTTGATCACAACTCGTTGGGGTCGCTTCTAAACAAGATGCTTCCAGGGTCTTTCCGATCAATTTCGAACATCGATTTCAAGAGTCTCGACGCAGTGAGTCAGCCAGCTACTGGCGCCGTAACAATCGCTTATATTTTCGCCAGCTCAAGCTCAGCCCCATTGGAGTCTACGGCAGTCGATCAGAAATCGCAAAGTTCTTGCAAACTATTGGTGCTGTCGATGAAGAGGTGTAAGTGTTTCAGCATCAAGACACTCTAGCTTCAGAAACCAATTATTTGGCCGGTTATTTGCAGCGCCCGTTTGCTTGCCCAACCTCAGCAGGCATCATCTACTGAGCCTTCACTTCGTTCGGGTCTCTATTTGGTCCTTCCGCCTAACCAGAGCTCCCAAGGAGACCAACCTACACAAGCATATCTTATCTACTGGCCTGAGAGCACAACATGGCGCGACAATGCCAATTCAGCAGTCGAACAGAATCGAGTTACATTCATGCGGTACTTCGTCTACCTTTCCCGTATTCTGGTAGTGTATGCTTACTCATTGTATCTAGCTACCTTACACAATTGGCCGACCAAATATTCGCCCTAGTTTCAGAAGAGGAGGCTTCGTTATTTGACTGGGATCCGACCTCCCAAAATCCGCGGAAGCCCGGGTCGACTCAGACAGGCAACGTTTCCTCACGAGTCCGCACGTACCGTGTCCAGAAGACGGAAAATCAGGAAGAGAATGTTACCGCTCGCGCAGGTTTTACGGTACGAAGCATGGCCCACATCACAAAATGCTGCTGAAATCTTGCTGGGCTCGCATAGGTTAACTTCCCTCGATCGTTTGCGGATAAGCAAGTCCAACTGATTGGAGGTGAAACGACAAGTGGCCTATTGGTCTCTGCCTTTGAGGAGCCCAAGGCAACTAGAGAGTACGCTGGCGGTATATATACTAGCATGAGGCTGAGCAAAATATTGTAAGTCCGTTGAATTTTATGATCTGGGAAATACCTAAGCGACCTAATGCACTATGTGCGCGCTTTCAGTGACCAGCCCGTTGCCTTAGGGTCTCGACTAAGTGACATCGAGCTGGCCTTGTTGACTGACCACGGCCTTCGTGACAAGCACCCAGATTTATTCGCCCAATACGACCGCTATGTGACTGAAGCGCGCGCTAAGCGAGATGCAGAAAAGGCTGTTGAATCGGCGCGAATTCGAGATCACTCAGAACGGGAGCGCTCCGCGATCGAACAACGCCTCCGTAAGGTCTTTCGACAGTATTGTGGCGATTTTGGCGCGTATGTCGCGTTACGTTGTTACTGTGTCTTTAATAATTAACTCACTCGCGTTATAGGTACCTCGCGACTGAGCCGGCGCTGGAAAACGAAGGACAACCAGGTGGGTATTAAAAGTGTAACAGTTCATCTTTCTTAACATATATTCACAGATGCGGCTTCATCCTCCACACGATCCGGCAATCATCCCGGGGCTCAGAAACTCGCCTTCATTGATAATGATAGATTCCAAGAATTAAAGATGAGGATCGGCCTCATCCGTACGGCTCTTGCTAACCTTCGCGAACCGAGCAACGCGGAAGAGCAACGAGCAATCACTCAAAAGTTTACCAATGAGCCGCTCGATAATTTGATGAGCAAGAGTTTTAGTCTCAAGAATCTGGTTAGCGCGAGCTTCGGCGCGATCACTTCACCTATCGACACATTCAAAAACTTCCGCGAAGGTGCAAAACGGGCGAGCCCTACGGATGAAAGTGACCTCGATTTTGTTCACAGTCTCGAGCATTTGGTAGAATGCTATCCTGTGTTGGCCGAATTGGCTCACGCAGCTACCGAGAGTCTTCGGCTTCACCTTTCGACTGGAGAGAGTCGTTACATTAACAAGAACCTCGATGACATGCTTATTAACTCTCAAAGGTCCCAAGTACGGAAAAGGCATGCAGAGCTGGACGCAGAGCAACGTTCATATGAGGATCATCTATGGGCGAAGCTCTGGTCGGATGTGCGTTCAGCGTTGAAGGTTGGTTCATCGTAAGTGCATATTTACTCCAAGATCTCATTATAGCTGACGCCTTGAGATATGTTTTCATAGCCATCCACTACTTGCTATTGATTCAATAAAAGTTCACAAGCAAGGCCGGCGTTCCAGTGGTAAGCTTTCATATCTATTGTACCATCGGGATCGGGGATAACAAACATCCCCGCAGAAACCATGTTTGATGTGAAGGCCACCCTGCATAGGCTGGACCCTGGGCAAACGAATTTTCGATTCCACCCTTTCGAGCTGACCAGAGATGATATACATCAGTCGCAAAGGAATGATACATTCATCCCGCAACCAATTATCCCGCCCGCTCCACAATTCGAGTTCAAATTGGAAGAAGGGCTCAAGATCGAGTGAGTGGGTGTGCGCTTGGTCTGTCTGTTTTTGACTATAATTGTACTAGATTTATCCACACAATGCATGACAAGTGCCTAGTGATCGTTGCTTCTCAGGACAGGTCATACATATTCATGAACAAGAACAACGATCTGGAACGTGCTATCAAAAATAAGGGCGCTAAAACATCTCTAAGCCATAGCCGATTAGGAAGCAGGCGTATGTATGCGTATGACGAGGCAACTAGGATCTTGGTGGCATGCCATGGGCCAGAGGTCAGAATTTCGATCGATCGAATCCTGACTTTCGTACTAAGTCCTTTCTGCAGAATCCTGTGGTCAATTGGTTCACGTTTGACGAAGACTTTTCAGCCTTGAGAAGCAGTGGCGTTGTATCTTTGAGTGGCTGGTACGAATCATCGGTGCAGATAGAACACATCTGCATCGTTACGGGCAATTCAGATCTCTGCCTCATAGACTCTGCCGGATCTGCTCGAATTCTTTCACTGCCAAGCAGTCAAATTGGGTAGGTGACGATGATCTCAATACCAGCCTGATGTTACGGACTGACAACTCATCATGGAAATTTAGTGCAGCCCGGGTGGAAGTGCGTTCCTCAATCCTCAACGCGTTCTCGGCGCCCGATGGCTCTGGTCTCTTCGTCGTGACCGAGCAAGCCAACTCACATGAACTTCGAGCCTTTCATTGGGCATCCTTTAAGCCGGAGACAGCAGGCTTCCGTCCAACTACCATCGACCCAGGACTGAAAACCATTATCACATCCCTAGACCGGCGCGATCGCATATATTTGATAACTTTCGACCCGTTTCATCCAGATAGAATATCGTCGGTCGCCCTTCGAGTGCAGCAAAAGTCAGCAAAATATGACTTCAGGTCTAAGCAACGCACTTCCGAGGTGCTGAAGAAAGAGACTGCCAATAACTGTCTGATGGACTGTCACGCGGAAGTGTGGTCGCGTTTCCCGGTGGTTCCCGCAGTCTCACGGAGCATCCTCTCCGAAAGCACAAGAAACCCCCGAAGCATCACCTTTGTGTCGAGTGGCGATTTCTCGAGGGTCAATGAATATTTTGCTGAGCTAGTGTCAAAATTCGAACGCTCCACGTTGAAACCTACCGGTGGAAGGCTCTTTTCCATCTCTGTACAGTGGTCATCCCAAGGACTCTCGACGACGCTGGGGCAAATTTCAAGCTCCTCTTTTAACGTTGGGGGGTTTGTGGTTGAGCTGTTATGTTTAATACCGGTGCAGTACGTGCATGTGTATCTGGGAACTAAATATTTGTCTTAGCGACGGTGCACTTCTTAGGCTTGCAGTTACACGGGAGAATCGGTTTATTCCTCTCAAGGATGGTGTTTTAGACCCGGTTTTCGACAAACAGCTACTTGGTGCCAACGTTCCTACGATTATTAGCCTGTTGAGTGTTGGGGGGTATGAGTCGGTTTTCCAGTCGTATATGGCTCGAAAGGTCGGTATTAAATCATACTTACTGGGAAATTACTGATAAGTGTGTATGGGTATTAGCAAATCCGAGTAGTAAGCTCGATGGGTAAGTCATCTAATGGTTGACTCCAGGACCAAGAGCTCACAACTTCATCAAAAAGGTGAACAGAGCGTTGGTAAGGAATAGCTTTTGTGGTAGGCAGTGGTCACATATTGATACAATATAATTATTCAAGGAAAGTCGTATTGTCTAAACCACTTCGCTGATACATCGTTTGCCGGCTCTGCCAAGAGGACCACTGAAGGCGTTTGGCTTTCGTGCACTCCTACAGATGACTATTTGCTGGTGTCTTTAGACTTTGAAGGTGGGTGTGTCAGTCTTCTACCAGGACAACGGGAAAATAATATTTGGGCTACGTTATTGTCCCGTCTATCCTTCACAGGTGTGCAATCGGTCGAACGGAGTCCCCAGGAAGATACACTACTTGTGCTTTTCAACGCCGCGATATCAAATATGGTAATATCTCTTGTAGCAACCCCAGAGCTAAACCCGAAAGTTAATTCGTTTGTACCCCGTGGTCCGCCAGGTCCTTTTCAGGAATAATTTCGCTGTTTCTCGTAGCACAACAGACTTGTTCAAGGTATGTGTGTCGTACCTTTATTCACTGGACGTTGTTGTAATGCTTCATCAGGGATTTCGGTCCTCGGCAACGGTGTTAGATCCGGAGAAAAATCCCGAGCTCTTCAATGTACGATCCGTACGCATGCCGTGGCCATACGTTTCTAACTGTTACCTCCCTATCTAGTCCGACCTAGCCGTTATTATCAAAGACGTCCCAGACCACGACATAAACGGTATCGTTGACGAGTACGCATTTTCACCCTAAATGCAAACTAGTGAAACTCAAGCGAATTTCTCCCTTATCCCAGGTTCGACGAAAAGTTCAATGACATGGTTGAAGAAGATCAGGAGAATAACTTCATCACCAAGTTACACCGAGGCCAGCTCCACATCCTACCATGGCCGGTCATCAAGTCGAAGGATTTTTATACCCTTTTTGGACACATTCGTGAACTCCTCGAGGAACGGCCAGTCACACACGGCGAAGGTGGAGTATTCTTGCACATGCTGAAGACCCTGATGGCGAAAATCATGGTAAGCTGATTGCTTGGAAAATAACTCAATTACTTAATACCTTGATTAGGCACACGATTGGGTATCTCTGGACCGTGCGTATTCTTACATTGTGAATACAATCACCGAACTGACTTCAGTATAATGCTTAGAGACCCGTGCCACCCATCGAGCCAAGCAAATCACGGATTATTTGCCTAACGCTCTCGGGCACGGCGGCATCGAACAGCTCCCTGATGTATGGGGTCCAATGAAAGTGAGTAGAGCATCAATTATACCCCACCCACGTTGCGACAGTCCCTGCAGGAAATAGACACGGACCAGGATGTCCAACACGATGAACCCGTCTCCGATGATGTCTTCTGGGTCGCACGCAGCCCAGAGGAGTTCACGCAACTGGGCGGAGCCGGCGCCGAGGAGTTCTTGACCTCGCTAATTTATCAACACAAAGAGCGCCTTGGCCCAAGGCACGAGACGTCGGAATCCGACTACGTGTCAGGGCTTCAAGGCCGGTTGCATTCAGTATTCGATCTGCGAGTCGAACAAACACGACGATGGGTTTCGATCAACATTCAAAAGTTCTCGGCTGAGTATCAAGACATCCGAAACTTACTTGACGTTTTGAAGAACACGGTCAATACCTCACGTGCCGCGCTTCAAATATGCGCTTTGAAGTGCTCGACTTGCTTCTTGGCATGCCTCCGCCCAAGCCAGCACAAAGATGACCATAACTGCGGAACGGACCATCTATGTGTTTCCTTGTGTGCCGTTGCCGATCAGCATTCTGAACCGGCTAAGTGTGGTCTAAAGTAAGTTCTGAGCACTGCTGACAGCCCTCGATACTCAATTGTCTATTGCAGATCGGGTCACGACGGGCGCCATTTGTAAGCTCTGGATTAGAGCCAGAGCGCTAGTCTAGTTACTGATCATGCCATTCCTATACATCCGGATGTTAGGTGTGAACCTCGTAAGCATACATGTGGACAATCGTGCTCGCTGAATGGCAGAGCCCAGAGTGGTTGCGAAACATTCTGTGCAAAGGTGCAGTCGGCTTCAGAACTATGAAGTCAAGAATTGGATGTTAAGCACATTCGTACAGGAAATCGACCATGAAGGCGATCATTTCTGCTCCGCGACCGTACACTACTGCGGAATGGTATTTACTCATGCGCATATATACAGTCACTTCACTCAAGTCTATCTTTCATCCAGCCGTGCAGCCTTCAGAACGTAAAACCTATCAAGCAGCAACCCACGAAGGCTGAAATACTGTATAATTGTCCAGGGTTTTGTCAACTACCGTGGTTAGTATTATATTCGGCCCGCATTGTCCACAGCCATAAGTTATCTGGGGTCACGCCACAGGGGCCAGGAACACGACCAACACACTTGCGCCAGCACTCAATGCCCAATCGGATGTCAATTATGCTCAAACACCTGCCGTCAGTCGGATCATTTTCACGGGTTGGAGGCCGACGCATTGCACTTGTGTGGTCAGCAACATAGATGCACTAAGGAGTGCGAAGTTCCGGGGATTTGTCAGGTTAGGCGGCGCTAATCATGACATTCTGCATATGGCTAAGGTTGCGTGTGATTCAGATTGAAACAGAGCCATCGGAGATCGTAGAGAAGTTTACCGGGAGGTTCGATAGCTTCCAATACACCCGCTTTGCTCAAAAGGCCCAAAAGCTATCGTGCAATGTGCCCATCGAGCCAGGCCAACTAACTCACCCAGGCCCACATATTCACGGTACATCAACCAATGTCGTTCATACTTGCGAAACAAAGTGTCCTAGGTGCAATTATTATTGCACCCTCCCATTTGGTATGTGGCTGCTGAACAACATTCTATTAGTTCAATATTAACGCCCTCTACAGGCCACCCGGAGCGCATTCACGATACTAGACATGGGTCCATGACCGAGACGGAATGGCTACTCGAGGCCACATCGCAGAGCTATCAGATTCAAGGTCACAAGTATGGGTCTGGCGACCGAGGCTCAACGATGCTCTGTAATGTTGTCTGCACCCAACAAGGCCGCCATGTACACGTGGATTATTGCCGTCGCACTGAGCCCCCACAGCAGTGTGGAGGGCAAGACCATCAACACATACACGATAGGATTCTGCCTCATCCAAACGACCCCAAGGACTGGATTTCGCACAAGCTATATTGGGAGCGAGCTAGTACGTCCAACGTTCAGGCGAAGCTTCCTATAGCATATTTGCTAACTTTTATCACTATCGTCGTAATAAGATTTTAGAGGTGAGAACATACCTGCATTCATGGCCGTACAATCTGAAGCAAGAGCTTACCGTCCACACTCCCTCAGATCCTTATCTACCCGACCAGAGGGCCGAGTTTGAAAAGTGGTGAGTGTTTCTCCTCAAACACCCTTAAGATTTATCTAACGACGCATACGTACCCACAGTGACGCGTTCTGCCCAGGTAAAATCAAAATGCTCACCGTCGAGACAGCACATTATAACTCGAAATGATAGACACCGCACACCCAAAGCCGTTCTACTGCAATCTACGAATACTACACGCTCCCCGACAGCTGGATCCAAACCTCAAACCGGGATACATCTCGCAAGATGGCCATTTGTTCGCCGAATGCCATGATCCATTCCGAGGTGCAAGTTATCATGTGTAAGTCCGAAACTAGCTCCCATCCGGCACATTTTAACCGTGCATATAGCGTTTTTATGATTGATAGGTTCGCAAGCTTCGATTTTCCGCTATCCATGTACCTCATTAAACCCTTTTGTAGCTCATCCTCTATGACTTGGGGCGGCTCCGTACCGTTATCTGGGACTCCCATTACTTCACGACTTCGTGCTAGTTGCAATAACCGATATGGAGCAGTCCTTTCAGCGGTGTACGGGTTCCTGAAGTCTCGGGAGCCTCCGGTCCCTCCCAATCAACCTCGAGGAAGTACCATCCCACTGAGGACAGATGCATATTCAGTTATTACGTTCAATCACGAAGCCAGAGTCAGTCAAACGCACTTCTCGAATAGACGACATGCTGACTTTGAGCTCTCCGCTTGCCATAAACATAGACCCTTATCTCTAATGATCTTACGAGCTCCACGGATCAGCTGATTGATAAACTCATTGCGCATAGACCAGGGGGTGGAACCGAGTTTTCGGCCGCCCTAGAGATGGCGCATGATGTGGTTATGAAGAATTGGGACAAAGAACGGTGCGTATACAATACTGGAGTCGTCCTAGGGACTCAACTTACACGCATATACGTAGGGCTCCCGTTGTTATATTCCTGTCAGACGGCGAAGATTATATCTCGGACGAACCAGTTTTGAAATTATGTCAACTTAGGCGCATGGGGTAAGCCACGTTCCAGTTTACGCAGAGTTGTGTAGTTACACTATTGATTATCTCTACAGGAAACCAATCCAGTTCTACACATTCCTTTTTGGAGAAGAGGCGCATTCAGACGTCCTCCGTGATATGGCAAAAGTAGCTCGTGATGAATACGCCAAAGACGGTCACGCTGATGCTAACAAACGTTGCTCGTACTTGAATACAATGGACTCGGTGAGTTGGTTGTTTCCAACGCTAATTCTCGCCTCGCTTAGTACATTGCGCTGTTTTTACTCGCAGATCCAACTCGCGGTCGCATTCGAGAATATTGCCAAATCTCTCCAGAAGCCAAGGGCTGCCCTCATTGGGTCACATCATAACCGGTGCGTAAATCGGATTCGTATCATCGGAAAGGCTAGCTCACCTTCGCATACTCAGACTTCAAACGGCAATATAACAATATAACATGGCTACTCAGAACGAATTGGGACGTCTTATCGACTGACTGTAATTAATGAAATCAAATTGAACTTCGACCCTCACATGTGGATTAAAGCGCTCCTCGGTGCTGAGCGTAACTCTGTGAGGTGTCCCCGGCGACGCTTGCATGACTAGGCTATTCCGGGTGGTTCTCGCCCTCTATTTCCTCGACCGAGGCTTTGCTCCGCCGTTTGGCCCTAAACCCTCCTTGAAATCACCAATGCTTATGTACTTATTTGAGACTTGATGGGGGTGGCTAATCGCTTTCCGCCCGCCACCACTTGAACTCGCTGGCACGTCATGGTTCACAGGCGGGTCAGTCTGATACTCGCTCACCACTCGAGCCTGTGAGGAAACCACTAGGCCATGGTACCCTTCAATCTCGTAAAGAAGGTGTCATCGATCCATCGATACCGAACTTGAGCGCTAGTCAAAAGCGCCAGCTTCCGGTCAAAAATGTTGATAAATGCGCACTCACACACCATTCAGAGCGATGTTGTGGAATTTGGAACAGGCAAGTTGTGCTAAATCGCTTTCTGAATCCTCCTGTGTAGTTTTGACTGAGAAAAACGAACTACAAAAAAACTAGTTCCCAGAATACTGCTCGCTCGGACGGTCAGCACGTGATGAACAAAGGGTTGTCGACACTGCCGCAGCGGCTCAGCTGCTTCCCAAAACACGCATTATGTTGGCCCGGAAGGGGCATACTTTTTCGATCGTGATGTATTAGTGGAGATTTACAACTGGCTATGTATAGAGTTCCGATAATAAGGTCTCCTGCCTACAAATTCCATTATGTATGCCAACTAAAGCGATGTGAAATGATAGGAGGGGAGAAGGACAAAAAAAAGGGGCGTTTTTTCGGGTTGCCCAGAAAACACGGTCAGACTTAGTTGAGACGGTCTCGATCCGGCGATTACTTGTTATCAAAGGATTGGTCAGCCACCGAAAATGGATGCTTACGTTCTAGGCAAAAACAGTCCTAGTTCTCCTATGAGGATACTATCAAACGCCATATCTCTTCTCCTGCCGAGGGAGGCTACGGAGCCCTCCAGAGCCCTCCCGCGCTCCGGAACGCCAACGGTTTTTGCGGACGGACCTTGAGCAACGCCGTACCGTTACCCGGAACCCCTATAACTTTGCGACTTCGTGCTAATTGCAACAGCCGATACGGTGCAGTCCTTTCGGCAGTGCATGGGTTCTTCAAGCCTCGAGAGCCTGCGGTACCCCCCAACCAGCGTCGAGGAAGTAATATCCCATTGGGGACGGATGCATATTCGATTGTTACATTCAAGCACGAAGTTACCGTAAGGAAAACTCAACTTGAACAGGTTGTAAACTGATTTTGAGTTCTCGGTTTATTATACTATAGACCCTTGTTACTAACGATCTCAGGAGTACTGCTGATTAATCAGCTCATTGCGCATCGTCCAAGAGGAGGAACCGAGTTTTCGACTGCTCCCGAAACAGCGTATAATGCAATAATGAACAACTGGGATCGAGAGCGGTACGCACACATTAATGGAATTTCCCTGAGGGCTCAACTCACGCGCATATTCATAGGCCTCCTGTTGTAATATTCTTGTCAGACGGTGAAGATCACGTCTCAGACCAACCGGTCTTGAAGTTATGTCAACCGAGACGCATGGGGTGAGTCAGATTTCGACCTACATAGATTTTAACCCTCATAGTATTGTCCGTATAGGAAACCGATTCAGTTCTGCACCTTCCTATTTGGGGAGGATGCGCATTCGAGCGTACTTCGGGATATGGCAAAAGTGGCTCTTAACGAATACGCCAAAGAGGGACACGCTTATGCTAATAAACGTTGTTCATACCTGAACACAATGGATTCGGTGAGTTGGCTGTCTCCAATGTAAATGCTCGTCTTGCTCAGCCTATTACCCGGGTTTAATTCACAGATCCAGCTCGCGGTTGCATTTGAGAATATTGCCAAATCACTCCAGAAGCCGAGGACCGCGCTCATCGGGTCGCGTTATAATCAGTGCGTAAATCGGACTTGTACCCCCGCAAAGCTTATCTTTCTTGTACACTGCAGGCTTCAGACGGCGATGTAGTGGGACCTTTATGAAGGAATCGAGGCTTCTTGTTGACTGACCGTAATGAAATTCAATCTAACTTGAACTCTCATTTGCGGATGAAGACCCTTGCTCTGCACGATACTAGTGGCGTGGGCTGGTAGAAACCGCTACATTCTGGTACTTGCCAAGCTTGAGTGACTGCATTGAGAACATACAACCATGATAAAGGCTTGATGCGGCAATCAGTCAAAGCTATATGCATTGTGCTGGGGCGTGGCGGGGTGGCGGCCAACACCAGCCAGCATCGTGTATTTGAAATTGAACATGTCCATGCCTCCTTCGACTTCCTCCTGCTCAATTCTTTTGCTGATTCGCTTCAGATGTATTATTTTGTAGGCTGCTAAAAGTGCATTTTCTGCTCGATGATCGTTTGATTCAGGTCAAAGGGTTCTTGAGCGGGAATTGTTTGAGTTGAGTTTGGGTTTGTGGTGGTGTCCTGATATCGTTCCGGTTTCAGCAGACGACCATCGCCAGCTGGACTCCGTGCTTGAATATTTCCGCGGTTACATTCTAAACCCCGATATTCAAGGGTCATGCCCATAGAACATGTCACCCGCCCGACAGAGCCGAAACCCTTTTTTAACTACGTCGAAAGCGGTGTTACTCCACAGAACAACCGACTGCTCGATATGCTATGAGCGCCATGTGTCACTAGGTAGACTTGCCGGCATATTCTGATGCCACAAAAATGGAAATCTTAGCCACTCGCGCCGCACGAGCTCTTCCTTCGTTTGTGAAATTGGCTCCGGCGCCCTCTCAAGGCCTTAGGCGTTTGCCACACTTGCCACATGGGTGGCCCACATGTGACAGCTTTCACTTTCCTCATCAAGTCACTAGCCTCCTATCTGATATTGCATTTCACTGCGCCCGGAAATCTCGGCCTAGTTTTCTTGCTTTGTATGGTGCGTGAAAAGGAGAAGATGCACTCGGTGGTTTGTTGGTTGATCTAGTGCGAAAATTGCTGGCTGATACAGACCTCGTGGGGCTTTTTATCCACTCAATAGAGGCAAGGTCGAGACCACGGCACATTGTAAACGGAGCTCCTACCTTGCAGGTTATTTTGCAGCGTTATATCAGTTTCCCCAGTTGCATCAGGCGCGTGCGCGAATGTCGCTCATCGAGATCGCCCAAATGCTTTGGCCCTTCTTATTTATCTTGAGCGCCAATAGTTTGCTTTGCGGAGCTAGTATAATTAATACCAGTTGTGAGACTGAGACCCCCACTTTACATTTACGGTGTAGCAATTGTTTGGTCTCAACATGGAACACAACCCCTCTCCACAAGAGGGATTCCCGACACTGGACCCTTCTTCGATCACCGATTGGCGACCTCCAGCTGAACTAGGGATCCCGTGAGTAGAGGTTTATAGTTTGGGATCTGTTCTCCGGCGCTCATTGTCCCACGATACCTGCTCATCAACTTAAGGGAAAGCTTTGATGATCCGCCGAGCAATTATAATATGGTTTCTGAAGATGGTGAGCAAACTTTTAACCAAGGCGAGGTCGAACTAGTTCCCGTCTCGTGCCCTTCCAACTGAAACTTCATTAATTCAAAAAGATCCGAGCGACCATGCTTATAACCCCGCCTTACTTCGATTAGAAGACAACCAAACCCAGACGGCGCAGGCAACAAGTACCAGTCCTACCCAGGCTGCAAGCACAGGCACTAACCAACCGTAAGTGTTTATTCTACGTTGTAGTTGAGGTTCGTTGACTTGACAATCTTTCCCTATCCGTGATCGCGAATTAGTGGCCCTGAGTCCCACCAGCCTCCGACCAACGGTGATCCCGCCCCCGGGGCTGACGAGAAAACTACAAAAGATATCGACCTATTTGAAAGGATACCACTAATGTACCGGTTACTTGACCTCTCTATGAGTCAGCACCAACTGGATTAGGTATGTGACCATTTCTTTCAACAATTCATCAGTTCTGAATGTATCCAACAGTCGAGAAGATCATTATCGATCATGGGTCCTTAGGATCGCTGTTAAATAAGATGCTCCCTGGGTCATTCCGATCGATCTCGTCTATTGATTTCAAGCTGCTCGATATGGTAAATCAATCCTCTACCCATGCCACTGCTACAGTACAACTGAGCAACTGTTTGCAGCTTCGAATCAACCCGATTGGAGTGTATGGCTCTCGACCAGAGATTGCAAAATTCTTGCAAACGATCGGGGTTATCGATGAAGAAATGTGAGTACTAGTGTATAATGAATCTAGTTAGCGTTTCGGCTCACTATCGGCTTATCTTCTAGTGCAGGATTATTGATTCAGCCTGAACAATCATTGCCTCCTAATCTCTGCCTTCGCACTGGTCTATATTTAGTGCTTTCACCTGATTACAACCAGCAAGACGCCTTGCTTAGGCGGGCTTATCTTGTCTTCTGGCCCGAACTCACGACCTGGCGCGACGATGCCATCTCGGCGGTGGAGCAGAATCGTGTCACGTTCATGCGGTATTCAGCTTTCGCCACGCATTGCAATTCAAACTCACTAACCACCTACTAGATACCTCACGCAATTGAGTGACCAGATAGTTGCCCTGATATCAGACAAAGAGGCCACATCATTTGATTGGAATCCAAATGTTCACAATTCTAACGCACTGGCTGCGACTGAGGAAGATGACAATATATTTACGCGTGTGCGTACCTACCGTGTGCATAAGGTGGAGAATCAGGAAGAAAGCGTTACTGGCAAACCAGGTTTCAAGGTAAGGTTTATTGGTCGACGTAGTTCGCCGCCGCTGAATACTTAGTCTCCATAGGTTAACTTTCCCCGGTCTTTTGCTGGTAAACAGGTCCAGCTAATCGGAGGTGAAACCACAAGCGGCTTATTGGTATCGTACACCGAGGATGCCGAAAAGATCGAGGAACCGATCTCCGGGCCGTATAATAGCATGAGCTTGAAAAATATGTTGTGAGTTGAGTGGGAGACCCAACCTTGTAAACCAATGTTAACCCGTGACTCCACGGATCTAGCTCTCGCAATCATAGCGTTTCTCTCGCATCTACTCTAGACGATTACAAACTCAACTTGCTCGCAGACCACGGTCTTCGGGACAAGTATCCAAACATATTCGCTCAATATGATAGCCAAGTGGCTGAGGCCAAAGTCAAACGTGACTTGGATAAGAAAGACGCAAACGAACGCATTCGAATTCGTGTGGAAGAAAGTCGAGCTGAAGCTGAACAAGGGATTCGCGATACCTTCAGGGGATTATATCGTAAATTCAGGAGGTATGTCTTACGTACATACAATTACAATGTCAAATGCGAGAGCATTATAGGTGTACTATGGCTGAACCCGTGCCAGAGAACGGAGTACGATTGCTGGGTACGGGTAGGTACTGAAGTCACGCCAAAATGTGTGTACTACTGATACTTCAAGTAGGTCAACCATCATCCACTTCACAGTCTGGTTGCCAGCCAGAAGCGGAGCAAATAACTTCTATCGAATGCGCCAAATTCCGAGAATTAAAAACGAGGATTATTGTAATCCATTACGTGCTCGATAAGAGGAATCACGAACCGGGAGCTGGCGATGACCCTGAGAGGATTGTTCAAAAGCTTACTTCAGAGCCATTTGAGAATCTAGTGAATCATGAAAAGCGTCATGCTCGACTCCGAGGTCTATTCAATTGGTTCAGCAACTTGGGAACTCGGACCCCTTCCACCGACACACCCACGAGCCCCCGAGACAATAAGGGGAGGCTGGAGCCGAGCGACCTAGAGTTTCTTCAGAGCTTAAACGATCGGGTCGTTGACCATCCTGCGCTGGCTGGCTTGGCTCATGCGGCTACTGAAAGTGTTCGGGCCTACCTTTCAAGCGAAGAGGAGAGTTATGTTGAAGAGTCTCTGGGAGGCCAGCTCAATAACGCTCAAACAGCTCAACGAAAGCAAGCTGATGCAGAGATAGACAAGGCACATAATTCAAAGTTGGGTTCCTTATGGCAGGGTCTCCGGGAAGCCGTGAACAAGGCAATGGAATCCGGGCCTCAGTAAGCAGTTCTCAATTCTATCAAGATTTGCTTTGGCTAATGCTACGCTCTTGAAAGGAATCCGTTGCTAATAATTAACGGCATTACAGTGAGAAAAAGAGGCCGGGGATCTACTGGTGAGCACACAAGGTTGTTACATAGCGAGTTCTAGTAATAATAAAAATACATTAGAAAAAACATTCGATGTGAAAGCTACTCGGCAAGCTTTAACCCCCCAAAAGACTCACTTTAGCTTTCATCCTCTTGAATTGACACGAGACGATATTTACCAGTCACAAAGGGACGACGAATTCATCCCACAGCCAATAATTCCGAATGCTCCGCAATTGGAGTTCGCCCTAGAAGATGGTTTCAAAATCGAGTGAGTATAGGAAAGTACAGCCCCACACCCAGAAGGATCATAACGCAATGTATTATCAGGTTTATACGCACAATGCATGACAAGTGTTTGCTTGTTGTAGCTTCCAATGACAGGTCTTATGTATTCATGAACTCGAACAGCGACCTTGAACGCGCCACTAACAGCAAAGCCGCCAAAACCAACCTAAATCACAGTCGTATGGGTCTCAACCGGGTATATGCGTACGATGAAACCACCAGAATTCTTGTGGCATGCCATGGACCAGAGGTGAGAACACACGGAGTCCCAGTAGGAGACAAATATAGACATACTCCCCATAGGATCCCACCGTTAATTGGTTCACGTTTGATGAGGACTTCTCTACTTTGAGGAACAGTGGCGTTGTACCATTGAACGAGTGGTACGAATCATCAGTGCAAGTCGAAAAGATCTGCATTGTACCGGGGAATGCAGAACTTTGTTTGGTTGACTCCTCCTGCTCCGCTCGCATCCTTTCCTTGACGAGCGGGAAAATTGGCTATGTCACAGGGACTCCCCGACAATAGAAGCAATTTCCTGACGTTGCACTGAATATTCATAGGGCCGCTCGGGTAGACATACATGCTTTGGTGCAACATGCGTTTTCGGCGCCTGACGGTTCCTGTCTATTCATCGTTACGGAGGACGCCGATACGCACCTGGCTGAATTGAGGGCCTACCACTGGACGTCATTCAAGCCTAAGACGAAAGGCTTCCGTCCAGCAGCTGTGAACCCTAACGCCGACAAAATAATTACTTCCTTCGATCGACGCGACCGCATGTATCTCATATCTCTCAGTACCCCTCAGTCGGAAGGCATTACTTCCATTTCTCTTCAAGTGAAGCAGAAGTCCGCCAAGTATGATTTTCGATCCAAACAACGAGCTCCCGAATTCTCGAAGAGGGAAACAGTTAACAATTGCTTAATTGACTGTCACGCCGAGGTGTGGTCGCGTTTTCCTGTACTACCGGCGGTCCCAAGGAATACTCTCTCCGAAACCGAGAGGAAACCTCGGAGCATCACGTTTCGATCGAACGAAAATTTTTCAAAGGTCAAAGAATACTTTGCTGAGCTGGTTTCTACATTTGAGCGCTCGACTCAAAAGCCGACCAGTGGGAAGCTGTTCGCAATCTCAGTGCAATGGTCCGCACTTGCGTTACTGGGTGTGCTAAATCAAACCTCCGCCTCGTCCTTCAAGTTTGGTGGGTTTGTCGTTGAATTATTATGCTTAATTCCAGTACAGTACGTATGCGGGCTTGCATCATTTGCAGATACACAGGATAACGCGATGAATACCAGGCTCGCAATTACAAGGGAAGACCGGTTCATTCCACTCAAAGATGGCGTATTGGACCCAGCTTTCGACAAGCAGCTCCTCGGCGCGGGCGTTTCCACCATCATAAGTCTGTTGAGTATCGGAGGATATGAATCGATTTTTCAGTCTTACATGGCTGTCAGGGTTGGTACCGGAGCAATAAAGCTTGTGATGACAAAAAGGTTACATTCACACACTTATATTAGCCAGTGCATGTCGTAAGCTCAATGGGTAAGTCTTCAATTTTACTCATTGGAGAGGACAAGGCTTAACCTTTTGTTGTTAAGGGGAGCAGAGCGTTGGTAAGAGCTATCAAATCAATGATGCGTCATTGGTTGGCCACTAACTGGCTTGAATCGTTTAGGAAAGTCATATTGTTTGAACCATTTTGCCGATACGTCGTTCGCTGGCTCCGCGAAGAGAACGACCGAGGGTGTTTGGCTGTCGTGTACCCCAACTGACGATTATTTATTGGTGTCTTTGGACTTCGAAGGTAAGTTGACGCTAGTCGGTTTGCCAGCTTCGCAGCCATGGTTTTTTTAGGCATCGTACATATCACTTACATCCACTCACAGGTGTTCAGTCGGTTGAGCGCAGCCCCCAAGAGGATACCCTCCTTGTGTTGTTCAACGCTGCAATATCAAACATGGTGGGCCTTCAGTTCCAGTGCTTATACCAAAGCGACATGTAACCGCGAAGCAACAGGTTCTCTTCAGGAACAATTTCGCAGTTTCCCGGAGTATCACCAAACTGTTTAAAGTAATTTTGACCCCATCGATACATGAAGTCTAGTGTTGTTGATGTGTCTTAGGGGTTTCGCTCATCCGCCACAGTACTGGACCCGGAGCAAAACCCCGGTCTCTTCAATGTTTGTTTAGGTGCTACCCTCGTGCTCTTGATGTCTAACTGAGGGCACTATACGTACAGTCGGATCTTGCCGTCATTATCAAGGATGTGACGAAAACTGACGTCAATGGCATTGTCAACGAGTACGTGGTCTGTATCAAAGCAACAATCGAGCAAGCTAAATATGCTCATGTCCCAGATTTGACCAAAAATTCAATGATATGGTTCAAGAGGATCAGGAAAACAATTTTATCACCAAGCTGCATCGTGGTCAGCTCCATATTTTGCCATGGCCAGTAATCAAAACGAAGGGCTTCTACACACTGTTTGAACACATTCGACAACTCCTTGAGGAACGCCCAATAACGCACGAGGAAGGAGGTGCATTTCTACATATGCTAAAGACTCTAATGGCGAAAATCATGGTTGGTTCCTTGTTCGAAGCAACCACCTAACTGTTCGCACTAATTGATGACCTGCTGACCTAGGCGCATGACTGGGTATCGTTGGATCGTAGGCATCGTGCCCCAATCTCGCTGTACGAGGCTAATATTAAATTAACTGCTATTTAGAAACCCGTGCCACCCATCGAGCCAAACAAATCACGGAATACCTACCGGGCGTTCTTGGCCACGGCGGTATAGAGCAAATCCCCGACGTTTGGGGTCCGATGAAAGTTGGTGAAACCGTGACTCCTGCTATTATTGTGTTTAAACCCACATTTGTAGGAGATAGACACTGACCTTGAGATACCCCACGATGATCTGGTATCGGACGACATTTTCTGGGTCCCTTACAGCGTCGAGGAGCTCACTCAACCGGATGTGCCTGCCATCGAGGGGTTCCTGACCACATTAATTCACCGACACAATGACCATGTTAGCGGGAGGCACACAGTCGCCGAAGATAACTACGTTCTCGCCCTTCAGGATCGATTATATGGTACCTTCGATAAGCGAGCTGAGCAAACTCGACGCTGGGTTTCAGTCAACGTCAAAAAGTTTTCAGTCGAGTATCATGATATTAGGAATATGCACGAGCGCTTAAAAAACACAATCCACGCGTCGCGCACCGCCCTACAAATCTGTGCCTCTAAATGTTCGACCTGTTACTTGTTTTGCTTACGTCCACGCCAACATGAGGATAAGGGTGGCCACAATTGTGGGACAGACCATAACTGCGCTTCCGATTGCGAAGTCATGGATCAGCATTCTGAACCTGCTAATTGTGGATTAAGGTGAGTTACATTGACCAAGGCCGCAGTTCCATTATGGTTAATTTAGCCATCGGTTTTAGATCCGGTCACGATGGACGCCATTTGTGAGTCACTTCATACTCGATGAGCTGCTTGATACGCTTACTGACCATGATACAACCGATTGGACGTAAAGGTGCGAACCCAAGAGGCACACCTGCGGAAAAACGTGCTCGTTAATTGGCAAGCGTGGCTGCGAAGCAATCTGCTTAAAGGTGTGTCTGGGCGATGGGCGCCTAGCTGCGATCGCTGATCGAATCGTGATTAGGAAATCGACCATCGGGATGATCACGTGTGTTCTGCGCGTGTACACTATTGCGGAGAGGTACTTCACCAGCTATCTGGCTATACTCTATGGTTTATAATAACTTACACCATGTTGGCCCCTAGCCATGCAGTCTTCAGAACATCAAGTGTCCCAAAGATCATGCTATAGGCGGGATGATCGGCACAATCTATAACTGCCCTGATTATTGCCAAATACCATGGTCAGCACATATCGAGTTTCCGTGACAACAAGGCAGCTAAACCCGGTTTTTAGGGACCAAGAACATGGGCGCCATGTCTGCGCAAACGCTCAATGCCCAATTGAATGCCAATTGTGCTCGAACTCATGTCTTCATCTGGGTCACTTTCACGGACTGGAAGATAACCCAGTACACCTATGCACACAAGAGCATCGATGTGTAAAAAAATGCGAAGCTCCGGGCATTTGTCAAGTGGGTAAACTGTTCTCAATGTCTACTCAAGCTGACGACGATTTATCCAAACACAGATCGAAACGCAACCCGTAGAAATCGTGGAAAGCTTTTCCGGAAAGTTCGAAACCTTTCAATACACGCGGTTTGCTCAAGTGGCTCAAAAACTTTCGTGCGCTGTGCCAATCAAAGCTGGGGAATTGGAGCACGAAGGACCTCACCTTCACAGTGTAATGGCGTCTGCTAGTCATTATTGTGAGACTAGATGCCCGAGGTGCAACTACTATTGTACGCTTCAACATGGTAAGTTGCGTCTCTTCAACATCGGGATCCATTATGAAACTCCTGTGTACTTTAGGTCATGCGGACCGGCTACATCATACTAGCCATGGCTCAATGACTGAGACGCAATGGCTGCTTGAGGACTCTTCGGGCAATGCCTCTTATAAAATCCAGGAGCATACATATGGTTCTGGCGATCGAGGTTCAACCATGCTCTGCTCTGTAATATGTTCTTAACAAGGCCGACACGTGCATGTGGACTACTGTCAAAACCCAGAACCTGATGAGTGCGGTGGGGAAGACCATCAGCACATCCACAGTAGGATACTACCACTCCCTGAAGTCCATAAGGACTGGGTTTCGCACAAGCTCTACTGGAATCGATCTGGTATGTTAATCACAAGCGCACTGATGCAGTTTGTAGACTGAAAATGTAATTTGGTAAAACCAAAGACTTTAGAGGTAAGCGCGAGCTCACCGTGACGGCAAAACAGCACCCGGATTTGTTAACTTGTTTACGCCCCACTAGATCCATACTTACCTGACCAGAGGGCCGAATTTGAACAATGGTAAGTATTGATGGGAGCGTCGTTTGAGTTTCAAGGGACTAAGATCCATCTGCTGTCCAGTGACGCATACTGTCCAGGTTAGCCCCAGCCCTTCCTCCCGTCTATAGATTATCCGTCAGCTAACGCGGTCCAAAGACCCCACACACGAACAGCTATCTTATTGTAAACTAAAAATCATGCACGCCCCTCGCGCTCCAGACTCTCGCTTGAGATCCGGATACGTGTCATACGATGGCCATCTCTTTGACTGCCGGGATCCAAACAAAGGCTCGAGTTATCATATGTAAGCCCAACTACCCTTGTCGCTTCGCGATCTGAGATATATTCCTGTGTAGCTTTTTCGTAATTGATAGGTGCTGATTGTCGAACTTGCTATTTGCTTTGGTGGCTCAATAACGATGATCATTACAGCTCTTCCTCCATGCTTGGTACTGACCGCCGGCCGTTGTCTGATACTCCGGTCACTCATCGATTGCGCGCGAGCTGTGACAATCGCTACGGAGCAGTCCTATCGGCGCTGTACGGGTTTCTAAGATCCCGGGAACCTGTCATCAACGCGCATATGAATCAGAGCTTGGGCCGGCCCGACGTGGGGCGATCGGATGCGTATTCGGCCATTACGTTCAACACCAACGCAACGGTAAACAGGCCTCGTATCTTAGTTAATGTCGCCGACTGAAAATTCTGTTGTATAAAACATACAGACCCGTATATCTAATGATCTCACAAGCACTACGGATCAGTTGATCGATAAACTCATTGCCCATTCACCATGCGGAGGAACATTCTTTACAGGTGCATTGGACAAAACACACAGCATGCTTGTAGATAACTGGAACGCGGAGCGGTGCGCATATACTTTCACTCTATCACCGGAATATTTATTAGATATAATTTCAGGGCCCCGGTTGTTATTTTCCTCTCGGATGGCGAGGGCGATGCCGCAGACCAATCGGTTTTGAGGTTGTGCGACCTTTGCAAGCGCTTGGGGTAAGTCGGTTTGCCAGCGCATGAGTGTTCCATGTGCTCAAATCCTCTTCATATAGAAAGCCTCTCCAGCTTTACACGGTGTTATTTGGGCGGGAAGTCAGCTCGGAGCCCCTTATGAAAATGGCGGAGGTTGCTCGCGTCGAGTATGCCAAGGAAGGACACGCTGATTCTTACAAGCGATGCACATTTGTCAATGCGATGGATTCGGTGAGTAACCTGTTTCTGGCGCCAACATTCCTATCGCTAAGAAATCTCTGCTGACTGCATGGGTTTACAAGATTGAACTTGCTGTTGCTTTCGAGGATATTGCCAAATCACTGCAGAAACCGAGCGCTACCCTCATCGGGTCGCATTATAATCGGTGCGCAATGACCACTTCTCGACACGTGGCTCAACTCAAGCCAACCTCTACAGGTTACAAAGGCCAGTCTAAGAGCGGCATTGGGCGAATGGAGGTTTCCCGTGAGCGTAGCTTACTGTAACTACCGATTGAAATCAAACGCAAGCATTCAAACTCCTTGCGAGGCCGAGTGCTCCTGATACTACTACTATTACCACCTTCCATTCGGCGGGTAGCGTGATTAGCGTGCTTAATTACAGCGGCACGCAGAGATCAACCGCAGAGTCAAGCGCCTGGCGTCTAATGAGTCGACGATCAGTGGATATGCTAATTTTCGCTTGTGGGCCTCGATTGAGCAATCGCAACACAACACAAGACACGACGGGTAACTTCGTTCGACATTGTCCCCATACAACACCTAATTTAGCCTGCATAATACGGTAGTAACTAGCAGTTCTTTCCAGTCCAATATATTACCGAGGTTGACTTGACTGTAGGGTGCAGTTATTAACTCCCGGAGAGATTATCACACGTTAATAACTGGGAATGTTAATAACAGAGTGTTATTAACACGTGTTACTACCATGACGCGAATGTATATATAAAATATGATGTAATACAATACATACGCTAGAATACATCCAAGTTAACCGCACTGATATCCTTCTTGGCTGACATGTGTTCCTCAGAAGACTTTGTACGTGTCGCTTTCAATTCGATAGCCTCCTCTCGTGCCTCTTCTACTCCCTTAATATCTTGATCACTTAGGAGATCAAGTAAGATTGGGTTTGTAAGGTCAACGCCATAGACGGTGGCGACATCAAACCCCTTTGCCTCGGGGCTTACTGCCTCGTGTGCTTCCTCCCAGTTATCGCTGCCGTTCTCGTCCTCCATCATGTCTATCATATCCACCTCGAGCTCGTCGGGACCGGTTTCGCCCACAACACGCTCGCTGTGCCCATTGTCTGAGGCGTCAGATACCTCGAGCTCGATAATCGGGCCTATGGCGGGGCGCTGGGCAAGAAGAGTGGCGGAGAGATCACGGAATCTTAGAACAGATTTGGACTGAGCGAGATGATATTAGTTAGACGTGTTTGTGTAGTGCACGATCCGTGCTTACAGTTTTGGGTAAATTACTGCGATCGCGTAATAATGCTTGCCTGATACGTGTCATATGGACGAGTGTAGATATCTTCTGTCGAGATCTATCCTTTGAGTTTAGCTTTGTAAAGCACGAAACTGTTCGTTCCTCGGCCATTGAATTCGGAACAACAGAGAAAAGCTTTACGGCTAGAGCCTGCGAGGGTATAAAAAGAAAGTCAGCTGAATGAGCAAATATCAATGTTTGTATTCCGTACCGCAACAAAACAGGCATCGGGGTGCTTCAACAGTCGTTTCCAGAAGACCAGAGGTTGGTCTATGTTGCGAGAGGACGGGCCAATTGTAAACGGGCGTTCCCCACGTACATACGAGACAAGTTGTGATTTAAATGCATCGATAACAGACTCGCCGTCGACATAGTCATGAGAGGCGGGGATAGTTCCTGCGCTAATCTCGTGACGGAGCATCTTCTTCATGAAAAGCCCGACTTTATCAAAACAAGGAATGATGTGACGCAGGTCATGGTCGCTGGACGTTGGAACCTTTGGAGGTCGAAGTATAATCTTTCCACGATCCAGAGGATTAAGATTATTACGGCGAAGGACTGCTGAAATGTTGTAGCCTTTGCAATGAAAGACAGTTAGCTCAACGATTTCAGAATACAGGGTATATGCGTACGTGGATCAAGAATAAATGCTGCTAAATAGACCTCACGCCCAGATGCAAGGACCATATCGAAATATCGTGAGCTGGCAATCTCTTGTACATCGTGAATTACTGAGGCTGGCAGTCCA
The DNA here is from genome assembly GCA_037039685.1 of Ceratobasidium sp. AG-K. Taxonomy (NCBI): domain Eukaryota; kingdom Fungi; phylum Basidiomycota; class Agaricomycetes; order Cantharellales; family Ceratobasidiaceae; genus Ceratobasidium; species Ceratobasidium sp. AG-K. The sequence goes on along the minus strand of JAWNGF010000003.1, from coordinate 4,692,715 downwards.
AGCCCAGACTTGTTATCGTCAAAGGTGAGTCGAAGCGAGGCCATGATTGCCAAATTAAATATAAAGACGTCACTGGCATTAGAATGTCCAGATTCGAGACACTTGAGCGCCTTGGCAAAGGGCTCGGTAATCTTAATAAATTGGTGAAGTTCTGTCTTGAATCGTCCGAGGGTAACTATATTCTTAATGAACAACAGTTTGTGGTCCTATGAGATGATGAGCAGGTTTATGCGCTCTGTGGATACTGTAAACTTACCTTCTTGACTTCGATAATTCCATCACCAACCAATTGTTCAATTGCGGGCAAACAGCGCTGAACACTGGAAGCTGAGTAATACCACCCAGCAAAGCGAGTCTTTCCAGCCTTCTGTATGCCTTGTGTGATCCCCAACCTTGCGCATACTGAGCGAAGGTGGGTTGCGGCAAAAGTTGACCTAGAAAAGAAGCCAGCAACCTTTCGTATCAAGGATAGACACTGAAATTTTGACAATAGATTAAGGTGAGGGAGCATATATAAGTGGCAGCATATATGCGCACCTCCTGGAAGTACATTATCTTGTAAATATCCTTGATTGCGTTGTGCAACTGGTGGCACAGGTCGGGCAATATCAGAATGGTTGGGTGCGCCACAAAGACAAGCTCTCGACCTAAGCGTGTGCTACCTGTACTATCGCAACTAATCCCTGAGAAATTGAGTGGCCCGATTTCTTGGATAACCTATTTAAACGACGTTATAGATCATTGACGGACAAAGAATATGTTAAATACTGACTTTTTCTAGCTCATCAAAATAATACTTTCCTGTATGTGATATTCCCGAGGCTTCAACGCCCTTCATCAAATGTGCAACACGAGTATCGGGAGTTGTTACATGGATGGTTGTAAACCCAACAGCACAGAGAGCAGTACCCCCATCAAAAGAGACCGTTAGATTTTTGCATTTTCTCAGCTCACTGGCAGCAAGTCGACGAATCCGAGATGATTCCATCGGGATATGGCTACTAGCTATATGCGAACTTTTTTTCGGCCTAATGTCGGCACTGGCTTCGGATATCATGGCATGGAACTCTGGGAGATCGACAGTGCGTGTGGGGAGTTGTCCAGCAGCAAGATAATTGACTACACTAAGGTCGAAGCGAGCTTGCTTTACCTTTCGGCCTTCAGAAACAACTATTGAAGCCACGGATGGCTGTGATGTGGCTTTCGGGCGAGTACCAGAAGTCGGTTGAGTGGTTTGCGGTTTTGGGGGCAGTTTCAATACCTTGGTCCCAAGGGCAAGATTGTCGCACTGCACCGAAGCTTCCTCCTTAAGCCCTGGGTCAATGGTAAGGCACTCCTCTGTTGCATGATTTAATAACCGCTGCGCTTGCCGTGATGACCAGGACTCCTGGCAGCCCGTGGCCGAGCAACGCCAGCGTGTGTCGCCAGTTGTCTTGCTGCGGCACTCAATTACAAGCTTGGCGATGATTGGATAGCCACGCCGCCCTGTGGTATAGAGCTTTGGGCCAATGTTAACATCCTCAAGGTTGTCAAACCCAAACTTCCAGTTGCACTGCGCATCAGACGGCTAGCTAAGTGACTCGCTATGGTTGGATCAAGCTTTCACTCACCTTTTGTGCAGTGTGTGCAATCTTTGCAGACCGCTTTGCAACCTTTTCAGCAGCTACTGTCTTCTGCTGCTTTCGTGCTATGGACCCGTCTTGCTCGTCTTGGACATACTCCAGCGAGCGTTTCAGAGCAGCAGACAGCTTGGACACACGCTTAGCCTATATGCGTGCTTGAGTTGTTAGTAATAGTGGTTACACCTCTGGCAAAGTAGAGCACCTTCTCTGTGACAGACTGGGACACCTCTTCTGCTGCGCTTGTTAGATCTTCCAGCCATTTCGACAGCAAACTCTTCTCCTGAAAATCGCCCATAAGGTAGTGAGATAATAGGTCAGCAATTGACTAGCACGCTACATGGCGCACCAAGCAGCTCAAGCTTTTCGGGATCGAGAGTCCAGTGTCTAAAATCATAGATATTTGAGCCTGATGGCAAAGAATCTGGCAGAGAGCGTAAAGCTAAACGCAAGCGATCGATCTCGAGACGGTACGAGTGATTGGATTCCATCAAGGGATCTGCAAGACGCCAAGTACTAACTCTGAAAGGATTTGTTGGTGATGTCTCACGACCGTTGTTGCGACCTTTATGGCCTCGAGACTACCACAAACCTGAGCAAGCAAAAGATACTTGCTGCGTATCCTACATCCGTAGTTCAGCCGGCACTTGAGGGCGCTCGAAACGCCGGATATATGCTATTTTCCTTAAATAGAGCGGTACTGTATGACCCAAGCACAGGCCGCATACCTAAGTCTGCCGGTCTGTCACTTCCTGGCATGGATGCGCCGTATCTAACGTGCATTTTGAGATTAATGGGCACTTGGTGTAATGTGTTTGCAGGTATGGCACGGATCCCCTATATCTCCGTGCCGAAGAGCCAAATTCGGTTGGAGAGCACCCGGAAGCGGTCCCACCATGATTGCCAGTGTCGTGGGGTGGTCCGAGCTTGACCTGATAAGACAAATTTGCAGTACACTGAACCGAACTACTCAAGAATTGTTAATAACACGCCATTTTTCCGGGCGAGTTTTTACCATCGTTATTATTGCTGTTTTCAAAAGGGTCTGCCGGAAGCGCCGAGTGATGATGCACGCACAAAAAAACCGCCAAGAGTAAAGTCGATTGAACTCTGTCAAAACGAGTCACTGTGCTATGCAAAGTGTATACTCGGGCTCGCGTCGACGAGGCGCACGTTTTTGTGCACATTATATGATGCAAATACAGATAATGAGATATTGACCTCTTGGGGGTCCATGCGTGATTCTGCAGCCCGGAGTAAAGGTTGGAGCCCAAGGAAGGTATCGATGTTCCCGTAAGAGCTTCCTCTATATGCTAGCTGGCAAAGGTCTTCGGAGATTTAGTGATTTTACTATGATTGTTGTTGCAAAACCGACTCGTGACCACTGCCCCTTCGTGTATCTGGCGTGTGTAATTACCCCTCGAGAGACAGTGATCCAAGAGATGCAACAGGTACTATAAAGCGCTTGTGCACTGTGTTTAGACTCTCAACCGCCCTTCCGGCTACGGAATCGCCCATGGACCCCCACGAGGTGGATTTTTCAGTATCTGTATTTACATCATATAATGTGCACAAAAACGTGCGCCTCGTCGACGCGAGCCCGAGTATACACTTTGCATAGCACAGTGACTCGTTTTGACAGAGTTCTATTGACTTTACTCTTGGCGGTTTTTTTGTGCGTGCATCATCACTCGGCGCTTCCGGCAGACCCTTTTGAAAACAGCAATAACATGTTTGTAACGTAATGTTTATAACACTGGTTAGTAACGTATCACTTAATAACTGCACCCTACTTGACTGAGCCAGGACTACCGCCGCTCTGCAACGCTACTTTGTCCGGTTGCTCAAATTGAGACTCAACCTCTTCCGTGCATACCTCTCGTCGAAGCGGCACCTTCTTAATAATATCTCTTCTTCATGAAAATCTCTGTACTACAACATGACCCCGCAATGCATCTCCCTCAACGGAAAGGGGATGCTACACCCATAAATCGCAACCTCAACCCACTCGCCCATCCATTTGCCCGAGCACGCGAACGAACTAGAGCACTCAACGCGGCCAAGATCGAGCGCATGTTTTCTAAACCTTTTGTCTCGAGTCTTGAGGGTCATATTGACGGGGTTTATACGCTTGCAAGCAGAGTGGGGGACTTGGAAACTATTACCAGTGGGAGCGGAGACGGTGGTGAGTTTGGGCATGGAATGGATTAATTGGCTCCATTAACCTCTGTATAGAAATAATTGTCCATGATGTGGCGAACCAGAAGCATCGGCTCAAATTTCCTGGAGCACACAAGGGTACGGTTTCGGCCATCACCTATGGGGAGGGGTCGAAGTTATTGAGCTGTGGTGTCGATCGGACGGTCAAACTCTGGGATACGTCTGCTGCTGAAGGCGAGGAGCAAGAGCCGGGACGAGTGAGTATCGAAGTTGGTTTTGGTAACTCGAAAATTTACCGTCGGGTCGGTAGCTGGCACCTTTGAATGTTTTCCCTGGTAAAGTCGCATTCAAGTTGGTCGAAATTTTCGCGCGTGGTGGTCCGACTTACTGATGTATGAAATAGCGCAATAGATCACCATCGAACGGACCCCTTGTTTGCCACCGCATCTAACGTGGTTCAGCTCTGGGACGAGACCAAGTCAGTTGCAGACCCATCGATGCTCTCCACAATGTTCCTAACCCTGTGCTTATACTTTCGTATCCAGGTCTACACCCGTTTCGGATCTCACGTTCCCCACCTCGAATGAAACGATTACTGCCCTCCGGTTCAATCTGTCCGAATCATCTGTCCTTGCGACAACAGGCACGGATCGGACCATGACTCTATACGATATCCGAACTGGGAAAGCTGAAAGGCGACTAGTCATGCAAGTGTGTATGCTTCTACTACCAAATCCATTCAACAGCTCACGTCACTCGCAAGATGCGCGCCAATGCCCTAGCCTGGTCTCCGACATTCCCCACCACCCTCCTCCTCGCCTCAGAAGACCACAATCTGTATACGTTTGACGTACGCTCCCTCTCAAGCCCTACTCAAATATACAAAGGCCATGTCGCAGCGGTCATGTCCTGCGCATGGTCTCCTACTGGACAGGAATTCGTTAGTGGCGGATGGGATCGTGCGGTTAGGATATGGAAGGAAGGTGAAGGGAGTGGAAGTACAGCGTATACGGCGAAGCGGATGCAAAGGTTGGATTTGGCATTATATTTGGGTCGCAGAAGCTGACGGGATGGATTGGCGCAGGGTGTTCGCGACGACGTATAGCCAGGATGCACGGTTTGTGCTCTCTGGATCGGATGACGGGAACGTTCGATTATGGAAAGCACGTGCGGGCGAGAAGTTGGGCGTTGTGGACGGCCGAGAGCGTGCATCGAAAGAGTACAGAGATCGACTGCGTGAGAAGTGGAAGATGGATAAAGAAGTTGGACGAATTGAGCGGTACGTTGTTATCCGGATACCTCCAGGAAAATTATTAAACGTGAGGCAAATAGGCAACATCGTCTCCCTGCGTCGATCAAAAAGGCGAGCCAACTCAAGCGAACAATGCTCGATGCTCGTGCGGTCAAGGAGGAGAGAAGGAGAAAACACACTCGCGCAGGAGCAAGCAAGCCCAAGGCGGAGAGGAAAAAGGTTGTGGTCGTCGAGCAGACATGAGTGCTGGTTGGCTTGGACCTTCTCTCTGCGAGTGGCGTCGGACTTCATCCCAAGTCAAATTTCCATTTCGGACTGGAGATTTTGGTCTTGGTCAAAAACGCTGCTCTGTTTTTGCCAGATTACAAAGCCCTATGTATTACGGTGAAAGCAAGTACAGTATAAATTATTTACTCCGATTTTTCCACTTCTTGTGCTGGTGGGTTGTCCCATCGCACGGTTGACGTATTTCGACCTTCTGGAAACCCAAAGAAGATACCCGCAACAAGGGTGATGTGTGCCACTAATAAGACCACCGAGGAGAGATTAGTAGAAGGATACGTATTCCATGCGTATTCAATCGCTCCTAGTATTGCCACTCTGCGAACTCTGTTAGGGCTGTACACTGGGACGGAAATCTGGCGCTCACCGAAGGACAATGGGGTATTTCGTTCTCCATGCGAGGAAAGGCAACTGGGTTGCATACCACGAATAGAACTGGTAGTGAAGCGACCTGGCGCAGAGTACTCCAATCAGGTTTGCGGTAAAGAATATCGTGGCTATGTCTACCAAGCCTGTCAGTTCCTCTTCCTTCCAATGCCAGCAGACTTACAATCCTGAGATACTCCCGATATCGCGGCACCTTTCCATGGTCTCTCTGCTGCGCGCTTCAAAACTGCCCATGGACCACCTTGCTTCTTGCACCATACGCTCAGGCCAAATGCACCAAGCAATCCTACGTGGCACGCTAACAATCCTTTGGCAAATGGCGAACTCAAAAATGTCGGTTCAGGGACGAATCGCCAGTTTACGGTCCATTTGTAGAGGAATTGCCGCCCAAGGTTGAATGAGTTTACGAGGTACGGTTCTGGTTGGGTTGTTAGGAAGGGTAGCGAAGGGACGATGACGGCGAAGAGTGTGAGCGCGAGGTAGTAGAGCGAGGGGATGATGCCTGTGTTTAGCAAGAGGATGAGACCTAGGGCGGGGAGGTAAAGCATTATGTTCATTTTGATGCTCAATGCGAGGCTGTTTGTGCTTTAGAGCAAGTTGTAGCAGGCGGGGAGCGAGCTTACCCAAGGAGTATACATCCTATAGCCCACCAACGTTTTTGAAATGCGTGGATCGCTGCCAGGGAGAGCGGTGCAGCCCAGCAGTCGTTGAATAGTCGAAGAACATAGATTGAATGGAGGCGTTTACTGGGTGGGAGCAACAATAAGACGTATTGGGGTATTCCCGCCCGGCGGTAAATCAAGAATGTCAAGACCATCGTGAGGATGTATAGTCCCGCATAGAGGTCTTGAACTTTTGCAAGGTGCTTCAAGGAGCCCCCTTCGGTGAGGTTGTAGAGTAGGTGGTGGATATGGACATGGCCGGCCGGGTAACTGCGAATCGGTTCAGTTGATGTTTCGTGGGAGCTAATCACGAAATACTCACACCAGCGGTCCCGTAGGCCCAGATATGTTCGAATAATCCCGCTCGCCGTTTATGTACAATTTGGTTTGTATCATGTACGTCTCAAAGTCGATTTCTGTGTCTTGAAACGCCAGCTCAGAAGACAAATGCTACGTCACAAGTAGCCCGACTCACAAGGTACGAAGCGAATGATGAGTTTACATAGTGCTGCTTCGCCGAGAAGTACAAGAAATCCCGTAAGCCAAAAGTATTGTGGTCGAGTCAAGAGTAGTTGCAGAGTCCGCAGTGGCTGAGCTATATCCAGTGTGTCGTTGACCTGAGGACGGACAGGTGGCATAGATAAAATGCTAAGAAATCAACAAGAAATCCTAGAGTTATACAAGAGTTATCAGAGCGATATTCCAGTATTATGTAGTTCAGATGCGACGGAAAGAATGTAACTAGGTGTGAGCGTTGTGATTGAACGAGGGAGAAACCGGAAGGAGTAAGCGCCGGGCGTTTGCGGACAGATTCTGCTTGTCGATTCTCCCACCGCCCCCACCACCGTCATGTTGAGCCGTACCGTCCGCCCCACGCTGGCCGCTGCTACCGGCGCATTACAAAATGCTCAGGCAGCACGTAACATGGCTACTCTTCGTGAAATTGAGCTTCGTCTCAAGTCGGTCCGTAATATCGAGAAAATCACCAAGGTAGATCAGGATCGTTTATTCATTTATGGTGCTAAGCTGGCCTACTAGTCGATGAAAATGATTGCCTCGACGCGTTTGAACAAGGCTCAGCGTGCGATGGCTACGGCCAAGGAGTATGGAAAGGCCAACAACGGTGAGTTGGTTGCTCACATGTAGATACTGACCCTAATACCCGCCCAGAGGTCTTTGGTAACTCCGAAGCGACTGTCCCAGCTGGCGGAAAGAAGCTTTATGTTGTTGTTTCTTCTGACCGTGGCCTCTGCGGCGGTATTCACTCGTCGGTGACCAAGGCGACGAAGCGTGCTATCGCAGAGAGCGGAGGCGAGGGTTCGATTGTCGTTCTCGGTGAAAAGTCCAAGTCTCAGCTCTCTCGTTCGGCTGGCAAGAACCTCGAGCTTTCATTCTCCCAGATTGGTCGCGAGGTCCCCTCGTTTGCCGACGCTGCTACTATCGCCGACAAGATCATTACCAGCGGAATCGAGTTCGACTCTGTTGCCCTCGTTTACAACCGCTTTGTTTCTGCGATCGCGTACGAGAGCAACATTATCGAGGTCTTCAACGAGAAGGCCTTGTTGGAGGCCCGTAGGTCTGACCCCCTTGGAGCTCAGTACATGCACTAACGGGATATATGCTCGACAGCTGCTTTCAAGGCTTACGAGTTGGAGGATGACTCGACCAAGGACCTCGTAGAGTTCTCGCTCGCCAACGCTATCTATGCCGCTCTCGTCGAGGGCCACGCCGCCGAAATTAGCTCCCGGTAAGCACTTGTATTGCGCATTAACGTTGTATTTACTAAGTAATATTATAGTCGCAATGCCATGGATAACGCATCCAAGAACGCTGGTGACATGATTGGACGTCTCCAGATGCAGTACAACCGTGGTCGCCAGGCTAACATTACCAACGAGCTCGTCGACATTATTACTGGTGCTAGCGGTACGTTCATACAACAGTACATCCTGGAAATCCATCAGTTAATTGATAAAATTGTCGCTCGTAGCGCTCTAAACGGCATAACCTCCGCATGTAATCTAGACGGAAAACCTGGTCTTCAAAATGTTCTAGGTGCCATGTTCGGGCGTGATGCCATAGCCCTAATCAAAATTTGTGCTCCATTTTGATGAACCAAGTCAATGCTATTGTGAACCCACATCTTCGTGCTTCTTGGTGCCGTTTTCACACTCCCAGCGGTGCCTACCCTTCTCGGCTTGACCTTGGTGTGGTCCTCAAAATGAAGGTAACATGTAGCGGCCGGTGTCCCGGGTGCGGCCCGAAGAGCAAACCTGGTCACGTGGCTAGTTATTTGTCAGATATTGATACCGTGGCTACCAACCTCGTGTTCCCAGCCACGATCTACCTCCATCTCAGCTCTCCTAGACGCCAGCCATAGGCCACCGAACTTTGCCTTGTCTTGTTTCTACCTGGAAGTGATACTTGAATCACTAAAATGCCATCACCTGCTCTAACCCTATGGACATTTGACGGACCGCCAGAATATACTAGGTATCTCGTCCATATCTTTACACCTCCATATACTTCAACTCATTCTTTCAATTATAAATAGTGAGCCGGAGCTTCCTACTCCGCCACTTTCCGAAAAGCCTAAGAGTTTGGCAATCACGCCAGCTACGGGAGTAGGGCGTCTATTTCATGTTGGTCGCTCTCGGGCTGATCCCCAACCTCTCTCGTAGAATACTACTACGGGCCAAGAGGAAGAAGAATTCTACGAAGCTTCTTCTGTAGAGGAACATATAATTTGGACTAGGGATGATAAAGGCAAAGGAAAAGCGCTTCCTTCCCGACCCTCGACTCCCCCGGCCACACCGCCCAAATCTGCGGCTCAAAAGATTCTGTACGGCGAACACCACAATGCTACATTCGAAGGCACGAGCCAGTACGCTTGGGGCGGGAGCGCGGCCTGTGGGCTTGCGAGTTTGAACGCAATTAGATTGGCGTTTGATTTTTATGACAGGATAAAGGATGGAGAGGAGCTGGTAACCAAGCTAGTAAGCGCGGAGTTTGTCAAGGCGAGTATGAGTAATTATAGGCCTATTCGTTACTGACATGCACATACTTGCAGGATGCCATGGCCATTACGGCTTCGTGGTCGGACCAAATGCATCTGGAGGTCGAGTCGACTTTAGAGCTGCCAATGTTCTCGACCGCTTTTGAGGTTCTTGACACCCAGTATAGGAAGTCAACATACAGAACATTCTCCGACCTGCTACTGTGAGTCGTTTGATGATTATATGGCCTGCGTTGATGCTAAACCAACTGATCTTAGCTCACTCGTTCCCGGAAAAGAATCGACAGGACCCCGCGCTGCTTGTCTCACACGCACTCCAGAAATTATCGGAATCCTGCACATACCCATCGCCCAACCGAATGACAACGAGCTTACTACTACGTCTCGCCGTCGCGTCAACTCGATCTATCTCATATTCGACTCCCACCCCCGCCCGAACCATCCAAACGGAGCTGGAATCCAAGTGTTCCCTTCGCATCCAGCTGACGACGTAGTAGATTATCTCATGGACCTGTTCCAGTTTGACGAAACACTAGTCAACGACCCGCATCTCGAGTGGCACGTTCAACTCCTCGGCCAGGTTTCTTATCACGTACTCGCACCCGTCGAGAACCGCGAGACGCTCAACGAATATGATCTGAACATGCGCTTCCTCACGCTTCACCAAAAGGTCACCGAGACCAAGCAAAAACTGGACGAGCAGCTGGCAGAGAAGCGTGAAACACAGAGACGCTACTTTGCCTTGGAGCAGGAGATCGCGATGCTCAGGCACAACAGCCAAAGGAAGGATGCCGAAATAAAGGAGTTGAAGTCACGGATCGAGCCAGCCTCACTGTGGAAATCGAGCGATAATACGTGGGGTTGGAAGGACAACCTGATCAACCGCAGTGTCAAAGGCAAGGGGCGTGACCATGTGTATGATCGCTCCTCCACCTCCACGTCCGCCTCTACCTCGGGTTCGGGCCCGAACCCAAGTCGCAGTGGAGGTTCTCAGTTCGAGTTTTCTTCTTGGCAGAAGACTCCGGATCGGTCCAAGACACTCCCACCCATACCAGCTCGACCCTCGGGCAACCAATCTCGTGATACGCCGGCATCATCTAGCCGCACAGCTACAGCCGGCCCCTCAGGCTCCAAACACACTAACACTAGCCCGCAAGACCTAGACACGATGCGATCTCTTCAGTTGGCTATGACCATGCAGCGCGAGTTTGACGAAGAGCGCGAAACGCTTGCTTTGGATGCCTCACTTGCCCGAGCCACAGAAAGGCCCAAGTTTGACTGTGGTATTTGCATGGATAGTTTTACCGACGAATCTATCGCTATCGTGGAAGGATGCGAACATTCGTGCTGCCGTGACTGTATGCGCGACAATATCCAATCGAAGATTGAAGAGCGGCGGTATCCCATTCCGTGCCCATTCTGTGTGGCTGACTCGGACAAACCAAGCCGTCCTGGTAATAAAGGCAGTACGTCAACGTTTTGGCATGGTGATGACCTTGCGTACTTATAGTGTGGATAGCTATCCAGGCATGGCTCGTGGAGACAATTGGTATCTCGGCGAAGTTGTTTGAAATATTTACCGAGATGCAGTTGGCAGAGCATTCTATTATGATTGATTGCCGAAAGTACGTCTGATAAATGTTTGCTCCATACTTGACACTCATGTTTTGACTCGCAGATGTTTGTGGGATATGTTGCTTTAATCATGACCGGGATAATTGACACTCGTATTCAGGCTCTCAGTCGGCATTCGTCGACCGGAAGGATTATGAACTGATCGAAATCATTACCTGTCCTATGCCTAGATGCACGCATTCGTGGTGTAAGCAGTGCAACCAGAGTATCGAAGGCGGAAAGAAGCATTCTTGCGACGGGAGCGCCGAGCTGGAATCTTTGATGAATCAGCGCGGTTGGAAGGTCCGTTATCTCCTCATACCTAGACTGGGCTATTGACGGAATTCTCCCGAACAGCACTGTCCCGGTTGTCGCACTCCCATTGAGAGATCTATGGGATGTAACCATATGACTGTAAGTCTGTTTACACCTGCCCCCTGTCATATGTGAATCTCCTAATTATTATCTTGTCGTAGTGTTCGACTCCTGGATGTAATATGTACGTCTTTCAAGGATATAATATTCCGGAACTAATTTGGTTATATTCTTCGCAGGCATTTCTGTTATCGTTGCGGAGCAGTGGTGACTCGCGGAGGGACAAGGAATGAGGTCCAGTCGGCAGTCGCTTCACATTATCGTTCTTGTGCGCTCTTTGATGTGCCGGGAGAAACTTGATTCTGATCATCAATGCCACTACGCTATTTTACTGACTCTGTGAATCAGAGATTTCCGCGATACATGCCGTGCAAAGCCTTCCGTTTCAATAGTAAAGTTGTGGGTGCCTTAGAAATACATGTATATGTTTATGTTAGACTACGATAAGCTCGACTCGGAAGTAGAAATTACAAAATTGCGAAATCTTGGGTCAATGGCTCTCAACACTTTCGACATGTCGTGTTAACAAAAGCAAGGCGGAGTGGGACTAAGGATAGGTTCGTTATTGGAATGATATGTGCGATCACCGGTTCGCAAGGCATGACGGACACGGGGTGCTGCACTAGTACATAATGCCACCTCAGTAGCTCTATAAAATCCCCATAATTAAAGTAGCAGTCACTATAACATGTGCATATATCCACACGCCACTACGGATAGTGTCGCTTTCATCTTATCTAATGTGAATTTACCGTTGTGTAGAACTACTGACCATTTCACTCGTTGTCTGGTCCGACCCAGCACGTGCTGCTGATCAAGCTCTACACAAGTGTTTTACATGCGGGCGGGTTGAATCAGGGATACATGGATTGTATGAATTCGAGGACCAAAACATATCAACATTCGGAATATAACGCTGACAACGTGGGATTGTCTCGCTCATATCATCGCTCTTCAAATTTAGAACATAGCGCGCCTGACGATTGAGTTTAGAGTCCGGTTAGTCCGAGCACAAGAGAACTGGACGACATGTTTATTTACCTTCCTGCATGCTGGCTGATCAAAGATGCTCTAGGCTTCTGAAGCGAATTGGCAATGCCTAGGAATGTATCCGCCAGTGTAATCTTGGAACAAATACTCGCATCAGCACGGTTGCTTACAACAATAGATGCACTTACTGAATCAATTGCGTTAGTATATGCGCATGGGTTTCCTCGAACGGTGGTTAGTACATCTTGAGGGGCAGCCGCATAAACCTCGCGTCCAATTTCAGCCATTCTTCGAAGGGACGCTGAGTATGTGTCTGTGCCAAACGATACAGAATAGAAGGCAAGTGGTTTTCTGTCCGAACGCACATATAGGTAAAACCGCTTGACATGTGCACTAATCATACTTACCCGCGTCCAACGCACATCTGGCACAAGTCATAAACAGGATTATCGTCCAACCGAGCCTCTCCATCAGATAAAAAGACAATAACTGGGGCGCTGGGCAGTACTGTTATCATTGTATCAACAGGTGATGACCTTCATGACATACCGGTCGCTGCTCCAATTGGCTTCGATGACCGCTTGCGCACGAGCTAATGCGCCATGGAAATTTGTGCCACCGTCGTCCATTTCAGCGATTAGTTGATCCACGAGCTGGTCGGTCGTACTTGTAAAGTCGTTTTCCACTCGAGTCTTTGCGTATATCAATGAGAATTTGTGCTATAACGGGAACTTCAAGTAGTGCGCACCTCAGAGTTGTGGTCAAAAGTAATAACCGAGTAAGAATCCTGGCGAGCCTGGTTCGCGGATGCAGCCATGACGTTCTCACGCGACAACCAGAATCCGTATAGCGCGGAAAGAACGGCCCCATACCGGTTGTTGCACCGAGAGACCAACCGCCCACTGACGGGGGTGTTCGGAAGGGGCTGATGATCTTGACATCCCATGGAACCAGAGCTGTCGATCACGAACACACTACCCGCAGATTGTCATCACGCTAGTCTCAATGAACACACACACGACTTACATATGGTATGATTGATGCAGCCTTGAGGGATTCTGGCAATCGAAGTGGTGTCCATCTACCGACACATGGCCTGTTGGAGGAGCAGGGCGTGGTGGCATGGGGGCATGGAAAATTGGAAGTATGCACCGAGACGGATTTTCCGGGCTGGTGGCGGTTGCTTCGTGCTCCGGACCTGAAAATAAGATGCCAAATTAGGGCAGTGAAACTTATATAGCATGGATCGCGATGCACCAGCACAAAATACATCACTGACGTGATTGGAGCAAGACGTTGGTTATTATTTGATTTCGAAGAATGCAGTTAAGACATAGCGTACCATTTGGCAAATTCAACCTGCTCGTCCTGAGAATACGGATCTTTATGAATGGTGAGATAAAATTGTTCAATTTCTATCCCGACGATGCCCAGGGACGTACCTCTGAAACCTGTCAAAGCCAAGCACGGTGAGTGGTGTGGGGCGATAAGTGGCATATAGTATGCATACCGCTTCGAGCCCAATGGGTGGCATGAGAGATCCAGTCCTTGGGTCTGTCTGGCTCCGGATGCATACGAGTTGGTATATGCTCGCAGTCACGGTCGTTGCACCCATCTGGATCAACCGATCTACAGTAATCGATATGCGCATGTCGGCCTTGTGCAGAGCAGACAAGGTTACAAAGCATTGGAGCGCCTTCGTCTCCTGATCCAAACTTCCGGCCGTCGAGTTCATAACCTGGATTTGCGTCGTCACCTTCAACAACCCATTGGGTGGTAATCATCGAGCCATGGCTTGTCTCGTGTAGCTGCTGGGGGTGACCTGTTCAATAAAAGTCGTGAGGAGCCATGGCATGATGTGTCGGTGGGGTTACCTAGTGGTAGCGTGCAAAGGTACTCGCAGTTGGGACATCGAGCATCGCAAAAGTGGAAGACATCGGGGGCAATGTCGTGTGTATGAGCGCCGCCGTGTGTGAGCTCGCCAGGCGGGATCGGAATCACGCAGGAGAGTCGTCGGTCGACCTGCGTATACCTGGTGTACATGAACGACTCGTGCCTACCAGCAAATTGCTCTTGTATGGCAGAGGGACGGGTCTCAATCTATACGAGCTTGACATCAGTAAGCGTGTACCCGAGTCTTAGAGAACTAACCTGGCATATACCATCCGCGCCGCAGAGGTTTGTGCAGATGTGTTCCTGGCCGCACAAGTGAGTCGCACCAGACTCAAGTCCATGGAAGTGATCGGTGTTAGAGCAGAGCCGGAGACACAAGAAACACTCCATTGGGCACGCCCGTGCATTGTCACATGTATGTCGCTCATGTGGTTCATCCCTGGCGGAGACAGTTAGTAGAGAATCGCATCGGTTACACGTTATGTGACGAACCAGGGGACATTGCAAATCCCAGGACAGCTGTATACTCCACGCTTGCGACCTTGCTTCGCATTGCGCAGATCGCACGGCTACGCATATCATACAGTTATTTTTCGTGGCTTGTTTGGATCAAGATATTGTACCTTTCCGCATAGGTGGGAGCGAGCCGAGCATATGTGTTCGCCTTCGTGAAACATAGCCTAGTTACAATGCCGACGTTAGAGACTCACTTGGATCGAGAATGGAACTACTAGTACCTTGGTACACGACTGAGCGCACCCGCCCATTTTACTAAGATGACATTCCTCGCCGCAGGAGTGGGCTTTCACGTTGCACCTGCGTTCATGGTTATTAGCATATAGCATGCTCCAAATAACTTGACTTACATATGTTTTCCTCCGTGACCAGCACTAGCAGCAGTATCAGCTTTTGGAAATTCAACCTTGCTATGGTGATACCAATACTTACGGCAAACCACAAGGCTCACTCTCCACATGTCCTTCCGCTACTTCGCAGTCAAAAACGCATTTATGGTCCGTCCCGCAAGCATGCTCTCCCGTATGTCCACGAGTGTTGAGACACAAAAGCGAACAGCTAACGCAACGAGAGGAACAAATTCGTACCGCAGCACGCATTGCCAGAGCGGCGGAGTTCAATCTTGCTGTTACGTTTCGTATGTCTTGATTTCCGCCAGGGAAACGGTCGACGTTCACAGCAATCCACTGCTGGACGAGGGCTAGTCGCTGATCAAGCGCCCTGTAAATAAGTTGTTGGAGAGCCTCGACGTATTGTGTATCAGTCGTCGATGGCTGAAAGCGTGAAGTCGTTGTGCAGTCTCGGACAAGCGCCTTCAGGGCTCTCTCCGTCTCCATTTCGTTCCCGTTTGAATCGCCTCCAGCAAATTCAGGAACGAAGAACGTTGGCATTTTGTCTGGCGCCGGAACCTCTTCATCGGTGTCCATGTTCTTTTAATAACTGAGTGAGCAGCTGCCAAATCGGGATATGGACATGGAACGCACCTTCAGCGGCCCCTCATCAATTCTACCATGGCAAAGTGCACTTGGTAGCCTCTCAATAAGCTGCTGAGCTCGGTGAGTGGCGAGATTTTCTGCAATTTAGGGTCGCGTCAACAATTCATGTAGTAAGTGTACATATGTCACTCACGGTCTAATGCTCCCCAATCGCTGGCCTGGAAAGGAATGCCGAGCGCCATTAGTAATAATCATTTCACACATCGGCGATACTTACCTTGATCTTCGCCATGAGTGTTTTCAAGTTGTGCAGGAACGCACCGCCGCTCCCATGTGTGAACTTCTGTTTGTCTAGTTGTTGGCGAAGGCGAAGGAATAACGAGTAGAAGTTTGGAGAGTTGATAACTGGCCACGGGATAATTTGTATACGACCGCGATGCAGTCGGGAAATAAAGTTCTGGTCCTGCTCCTTCTCGACAATACGTTGGAATTTCAGCGAGAACCTAAGCAAGGGGGTATCAGCACTTCTCCATTTGATGAATCAATGCCACTGACTCTCTAACAATGTCACTTGCGTCCGCATTAGTGACATCCTTGATGATGATCGCAAGAGTCGACTACTAGACATTGAACAGACAGTCAAAGGTAGAAACCTGCAAACTCACGTTGAATAATCCGCGATTGGCGTTTGGATCTAAGACCATAGCGGAAGACTGAAAGCTCTATAATGAATGTATTCGGTGTCCGCTATTCTGGACATAAGTTCTCTGACGCGCTTACCGTGAATAGCCCCGCAATGTCCCTTGAGATAGCAAAGTTGTTTCGGAAGAGTACCTGCAGATCTCATTGAGTTGTAATTCAGATGTAACATGCTGTTTTTGATAATTCCACGTACGAGGTTCGAGATGGCGGTGTTGAATAGTACCAGCAACGCGTCCTCTTGAGCACTTCGTTCAATAGAGTGTACACCTGATGAAAGGAAGAAGTTAGGGATAGCTCGAAAGATTAACAAGCTTTTTCCGACCTTCGAAATCGAGAGACACAAGCAGGTAGTCTTCGGTGGGCGTGCAGGACAGCCAGACACCCTCGGTCGTGCGCATCGCGGACCCGGCGAAAGATGTGTCCGCAAAGTGGTTTAAACAATAGCTTTTGCCTAAAATGGGCAAAATAACGGTTAAATTTCGTATCAAATTTGCTTGATTTTGCATTTCACTTACCAACACTCTGCTCGCCTGGCATCCCGTCAGTTTTACATCACACATCATTAGGACAAATATCCACCTACCCATGGAGCTCACAACGCGAACCGGCTGTAGAAATCCCAAGTCTCTTTCAGTATAAACTATCGCCGAGCCCTAGCGATGCAATCACCTTCGTAGCCATGTACGACTGGAACAATGACTCGTACCATCCTAGGCTCAAGGCGTCGATAATGGCTGGAACGTCCGCACCTAAAAGTGTTTGCTCATACTTGGGATCCCAAACTCCGTCCTTAAGTGGAATAAACCTGTTCTCTCGCGTGATTGCAAGACTAGTTGTATTGTCCGGTCAGCGGGTTGTGTTATGGGGGGGGGGGGGGGTCGCGATAAACTCACTGCAATGGGATCAGACATAGTAGCTCCACAATGAAACTCCCAAGCTGGAACTCAGAAATGGCATCCTCCCAACCATGCTGAAGTCGTTCCGTGGATGCCACGACGATCGTCGTGAGACTGCCACCCGTGGGTTTGCGCGTAGTTTGCTCGAACGTCGCTATCATGCCTTCAAAGTACTCCTTGAGTTGATTCAGTGCAAACGGCGACAAAAATGTAAGTGTCGGAGGGCACCGACGAATAGGAGACAGTGTGTTTCGGGACACAGCAGGCACCACAGGGAACCGCGTCCAGACTTCGAGGTGACAATCAATCAAGCTGTTGTTGAACGTTTCCGCGGCCGCCTTTCGTGCATGTTCATGATCGGACCGGAAGGAGAACTCGGTTGCCTTTTGCTTGATCTGAAGGACAGTCGACCTGATCACTCTTGAGGCCGAGTCGAACGAGATGACATGAATCCGACCCCTGCCTTCGAATCTTGTGGCCACACGATAGGCATCAGAAGCAGGTAGCTCTGTCGAGTCAATCCCACGGCTGTTGGATCCGAACGATGCCCAGTGAAATGCCAGCAGCCGCTCGGGCGCTGATGGAGACTGTTCATCCCGAGTTGCGACAAACAA
Organism: Ceratobasidium sp. AG-K; assembly: GCA_037039685.1. NCBI lineage: Eukaryota > Fungi > Basidiomycota > Agaricomycetes > Cantharellales > Ceratobasidiaceae > Ceratobasidium > Ceratobasidium sp. AG-K. The sequence continues at coordinate 4,674,802 of JAWNGF010000003.1, read as the reverse complement.
ACATGACCCATCGGGTGCTGAAAACGCGTTGACAATCGGACGTGTGATCTGCAAATGAGCATTGCTGGAAGAAGAGGGAATTTGGTTGACAGATGGAGTATTACACGTTAACCAACTATCACATACCGGAACTGCTGTGTCACAAGCGAGAAAATGCGCGCGCGACCCGACCTCTCGATCAAGCACACTTCTTCGACCCCAGATACGAAGCACACTTTAGTGAGCTCGACGGGCGTCTCGTACCAGCGGTGAATCGGAATAGGCGAGCCACGGCTGCGAAGATTGGCAAAAAGCTCGTCAAAGATGAATATGGATAGCTTGATATCCTATCCGTCACGTCACGTGCGTTAGTCAACGGCTTGGAGCCGATATGGTCTAGCATGTACCTTCTGTCCATGTACGATTGCGAGCAAACGAGTTGCTTGATCAAAGGCAAACATGCACTCTGGACCGCCGAGTGAATCGTGGTTCAGCTTAACCTTGCCGTTATTGCGATTGATAGACTGATTCAGCGAAACGTTGTCCTCGACATAAATGCGCGTTTGTCCCGGCTCCGAAACTACTACTATGCATTTATCGCGCACAAGTTGAAGAAATCTGTGCAGTTTCGAAGCTCTGGTCATGGCATTCATAAAGGTGTTCAAAACCGGGGACTTACTCGACTGTTCGATTTATTGCAGTTGCAAATTCAAACGTATGCTTGAAGTCTAACTTGGGATGTGGAACATGAACTTCATCCGTCCGACATGATTGACTATCTTGCTCGGTGAGCTCGAGAGGGTATATTTTGTAGTGATTCTGAGCTGGCACGGAGGCAATACGGGTTCCGCTCCAATACAGCTGAGCTAGAGAATGAAATCAAACATGAGCATGATATATCGGAGCAATGGAGCCAATCCACTGACTGCCATATGGAGGCTGTTGAACTGAATCGATGCAAACCGAGTTCCTGATGGTCATGATTAGTTACGGTGGTTTCATGGGCGAACGGGGATTACAACCTCGACTTTGAGGGCATAGCCTCCTTCAAACTGTCCATCAGCGAGTTAAACGCGGTCTGCTTTTCATTCGAGAACGCTGACTCTCGTGCATTGGTAGCTGTCTTGTACCGACTGTGGCGCTCAATCGAGAGTATTCTGTCTGTCTGATCTTGTAGTAGTGCCTTTTCGACGAATTCCAATTCGCGCCACAAACAGTCATAGATCCGGCTCGTGATGTTGTGCAGGGAAGGATACACTTGTTCCAGAGGATGAAGTAAAGCGACAAAGTCGGGGTCATTCAGCTGCTCCAGGGCCTCGTTGACGCCGCCAACTGAGTGTGATACGGATCCGCCGAGGGAGAGTCGTCTACTGTATGCGCCACGAACGACATTAGCAAAGCTACCAATCCACCCCGAGAATTCACCAGGCCGCTCGCCATCCCTGGGATTTCCGCCTGGAAGCATTTCGGCACCTTGCAGGACGCGATCAATAATTCTGTGCTGCTCGCGCTCGGCAAGTTCGGGGCTTCCCTCCAGATGGGCTCGAATGATAAGCCATTTACGTTTCAAGTCATGGAATGTGGGATTGCCGACGGTTCTCCAGTTGTGCTTTTGTCGAATGACATCAGCCGCGTTCTGGAGCCCAGTGAAGTAGTTGTAGAGCAGCGCTAAAAAGGGAAGCCGGTTTGAATAAAGGCAGCACCTGTCATTGCGACAGTCTTACCACTCGTTTCGGGACCATGACTCGTGTCATATACAACATTAATCGACCTAGTTAATGTCTCTACTTGAGAAGGGGTTTATGGATGCAGACGGAAAACTCACGGAAAAATAGAGTCAAAGACTGAGCGAATTACGTTCCGAACTTCAACTCTGAGTTTCGACTCGTCCGAGTTGATTTTACGGTCAATAGACCGCCTGTCTTCGCCTTCTGACTTGGACCGAGTACGTTCCGCTTCCCGCAATTTTCGATCATATGCACTAAACAAACCCTTAAACTTTTCACGCAGACCATTTCTCGCCAGCAGCTCCAGACTCTCTGGTCGCAGATCCCCCAAATGAAGAGGCACATCGGTCGATCTACGGTGAGAAGTCTACTTTAAGGGCATGTATCTAAAGCGGGACGCTCGGCTTACTGTATCATATTCCGTAGAGACATTTGACTAATCGTTTGATTGCTAACCCGTTCTCTATCAATGTGGGCTTCTTCAGACGTTGACACAAGTAGCGCAGCTTTCTCCTCTCCAGGAACGAGATCTACCCGTGCACCAGCCAGGCTACCGGGTAGATGTCTTCCTTCGACTGGGACCTAAAAGGTAGCTGAGCATTTTAATTTACCGTCACAGAGCAATGATCATTACCGTGAACCCAGGGCTAGCAATAGCATCCTCCTCTTGCTCCAGCGACTTGGCCACTTCGAATGAGAAAAGCCGAGCATCGTCGTCATGCTCTTGCTGGTCCTCTGGAAGGTCTTTATTGTGTGCCCTCGCATCCCAGACAAAAGCCCGCGCTTGCGAGTGAGATACTAACGATATTTTTTGGTCGGCGAGTTTAGTCAGGTAGCTATAATGATAGCGCATGGGATGAGATCACTTTTAAAAAGAAAAAGCTCTGTACGTACCGCATAAATGTTACCCGGTTGCGCCGCACGGACGATGAGGCAGCTTGATCATCCCAAGTTGTGTCCTCGGGCCAATAAACAATATAGGCATGCTTGGTAGAGCCTTGGGCCGAGTGGCCTTGATTAAGAGCCAAATATAGCCCGGAGCGAAGCACAGGCACGGCATCATCCGAGACCTCCGAACTGAGCTGAGAGAGGAGCGCTGCACTGCCAAAGTCGACGGTCAATTCACATTCAATGCATTGGGCAATAAAATATTCACGAATTCGCATCCAAGCATCCTATCTCTTGCAAGAACTTAATGATTTCCGCTTGGTTGCCATATATTCCAACGGGTTTGATGGATAGCTAGTAAAGAGCGGTTAGCATATACCTGGGTGTAAAACAAATTGGAAGCAATGCCTTATCCAAGGATTTGATGTTAATCTTTGAGACCGAATCATACGACCCAGGCTGAACGAGGTTGAGAAATCGATGCAATGAAGCCTGGTCAATGACGACCTTTTCCACTAAAGATTTATTGAGAAATGAAGAACAAAATACCGAGGCGAGCTTACCGATTCCACCCGACCCATGTTCATCTACCAAGTCGAGTAGTCGAAACCAGTTGGTAATTCTTCCAAGTACGTCGCTGTGCTCATCCTGCGTTTGGTTTGTTGAATAAATTTCAGCGGTATCAGGATTGGCATCAAAGTTCGACACGGCGTCGGCCATTTCGGTCTCGGTATCGCTCCCCTCATCAGACACACTGTCAAGGGTAGAGCTATCGCCTAAAGCCGAGGCCTGATCACCTGAGGGGCTCGGGATTGTGGCGTGACCACTCGGAGTCGCGCTAGGGGCCTCCGAAGGCTCATCTCCTGCATACAGTCAACATTGATTTCAACATCCACGGAGCAATAGGAAAGTACTTACTACGACTGGTGGACGCGGTACCATGTGGCTCAGGTATTACGCTGTGTGGCTCGGGTGTCGTATGTGGTTCAGGTGCCATATATGGCACAAGCGTCGTACGCGGCTTAGAGGAGGATGCCTGATTTCGCCTTCGATTGTAACTCGGTTAATCGACGGTATAAATTGTAGTGTTGGATTGAGCTTACATTAATGTTTCTAGCCCTGGAGCCCTTGGCTTCCCTTCGGGTTGGGGGAAAGTGTTGGGGGGTTGAAACGGGCGACCGGGGGTCGCGTAGGCCATTTCGGGCTATAGTAGATGAGGGCGACGGATAGGTAGCAAGCACTCAGACGGAGGGCGGAGAACTCTCTCAGTCTCCCACTTTCGTGGCTTCAAGTACGGCTGGGTTCTCCGGCGTCTCGGCGAGGCCTAAATCGGTTTACTCGATTTGTACTATTTCTCCTCCTATCAGCAAGGGGTGAAAATCTACGATCACCGGGACCATTGAGGTGATCCATATCGGAAGCCGAGAACAACTTTTTGAAAACGATGGCAGTATTCAATTATTGCACCCCGGAAATCTCGGCCCTTCATAGCCCTTTTTGGTGCAACACGAGGCCGTGATCAATGGATCTTACTTCTGAATTCCCATGTGGCAACCGTAGCCACAAAATTACTCCCGAAGGGCCGGGCTATTTCACAGTCAAGAGTCATGTGGACGGGGCGATGATGAGGGTGCCTTCGTGGAGCGGTCAAGGCCTAGGCGTGGGAGAGATGCTGATATGGCGGTACATTTGCGGTTTGAGTCAAGCTGACGTTACACTTTCGAGGCATATAGATGACACCGTGCACGGGAAGCGATGAGCCAAATCGCGTTCATATAATTCCAGAACGCCAGTAACCCCAAATTCACGCGGCTAAGCGGTGCTAATCTAAATCCAGGGGGAAGCAACGCGAAGGGGATCATCGGAGTTGCCACCCGAAGCCACCGAACTCGTGAAGCGGCCTAAACACATCTGGATCTAAAGGTCGCTGAATCATCGTAGTGCTATCTAAAAGGATACACCCTACGGTAAACAATTGATGAGTTTGTTGAACAAGTATTTGCACTAGGAAGTAGGTGTTGGTGTTTGGTCTGTCGTTGTGTGACCCAGCAAGTCATGGTCATGTAAATTTGATGGCATTGATTTCAAATTCGGCGCTTATCTTCGACCCACATGGGTATCACGATGATCGCCCATCTTAAACGTAACGCTGATCGCTGCTGGCGCGCCAAACAACTTTGCTCAGGATTTTGCGATGGTCAAATATTGTCTCGAATATTTTGCCATTGGATTTATGGTAGCCGGGAATGTAACATATCGGGAGCCCCTGTTGAAGGTCCCGAGCATGATGCGATTAGGTGACTGCAATGGCGGTGGTCCTTTCGTGCTGTAACGAAAGTCCCTCATTTTCTATCCGCTGTGGAACGTTTAACAGTGGTAGCTGAGTCGGCGGGTCTCTGTTCGACTACCTAACTCTGCTCGGCTGCGCTAGTCAATACGTATGTGATTCCGGGAAAGCAGGATAATTGATTGGCACCAACAGCCTCTTGCCATAGCGTGTTTGCCGTTGATAGGTTTGCGTGACTCATTCATTTCTCGTATATGGCAGTATTGACATGGTGCCTTGGATCAACTGAGGATCCCATTGAGTTCCCGCTCGCCACCGCTACTGCACTGTAGGGATTAGCTTCCGGTAAGTTCTCGCGTCGCGAGTTCATATGGCATCGACCTGGTTGATTAAATTGTAGCCGCGATTCTGAACAACACCCATGAGCGCTGGTGGGTGATTGGACGACTCCAAATGCAATATAGTAGTGGCGGCCGGGCTCATACCGCCAACGAACCCGTTGACAAGTTACTGACGATGGCGTCATTTTTGTGTAAAGCACCCCCTCTACGTTTAATTAATCGATAAAATTATCGCTTGAAGTTCTATAATCGTATTTCTATGAGGTCTAAACGGAAGCACGGCCGTCCAAATGTCTCATTTTGATGAACGAGGCGGAGATGTTCTGAATATCATCATTGACAATTACTGTTGTAACAGTCGTTGTACAACCAAAAAGCTTCTCTTTGTTGGCAATGTTTCTTATTAGCAAAAGACACAAGATGGCACCGACTTGTCATGTTCGGACGGGCTGACCCGAAGAGTCACACTGTTGGCTATTTGTCCGACCTGATACCGTGGCAATTTGTCCGGCCCGAAAGAGCAACCTGGTCATGTGAGTAGCTCTTTGTCAGATCTTGATACCGTGGCTCACTCGTGCGATCAACCCACCTCCACCTTACCTCGATCACTAAATATATTGCATCTTTCTTAAATTCGGCTCATTTCTACTGCCAACGATGTCGATGCCCGGCCTAACCCTATGGACTTTCGATGGACCCCCAGAATGCGCTAGGTATCTAGTTCAAACCGTCGTTACCATACACTTTCTCTAAATCGTCTCATCATAAACAGTGATACAGAGTCCCTCACCCCACCTCCGAGTGATAGTCCCAAGGACTTGGCGTCTACGACAAATTTAGAGGTAGGGTGTCTTTCATGTCGACAACTCTAATCTTCGGTGCTGCAGCGGTTCTCGTGGCATCCTATAACCGAACAAGACGACGACGAATTCTATGACGTCCCCGTTGTACCGGATGATCAATTTTGGACTACCCGTGGTAAAGGGAAAGGGAAAGCAAAAGCGCTTCCCTCCAGTCCGTCGACTCCTCCAGCCACTCCTCCCAAGCCTGCGGTCCAAAAGATTCTTCACGGAGAACACTATGTAGCTACGTTCAGGGGCACAGGCCAAAAATCCCGTGGTGGAGGTTTGACTTGTGGCCTTGGGGGTCTGAATGCGATCCGATTGGCGTTTGAGCTCTATTGCAAGACGAAGGATGGAGAGGAGCTCGTGACCAAACTTGTAAGCGAGGAATTCGCAGAGGTGAGTATCAGTAATTATTAAAAACGATTATGAGTACCAACCAGTATGTACTCGCAGGATGCAATGGCCATTACGGCTTCGTGGTCAGATCAAACACACCTGGAGGTCGAGCCCATTCTAGAGTTGCCCCTGTTTGCCACTGCTTTGCAGGTTCTCGACACCCAGCATAGGGAGCTGCGATACAGGACTTTCTCGGACCTCCTGCTGTGAGTTTTTTGTGAATCCACATCGGCTAGGTCGGTACTAAACCGATATCTCAGCTCACTCAAACCGGACAAAGGATCGACTGGGCCTCGCGCTGCATGCCTCACCCGCGCTCAGGAAATCATCGGAATAATGCACATACCTCTCGCTCGACCGGACTACGCTGAATTTGCCCTTAGGTCTCGTCGCATCGACTCGATCTATCTCATATTCGATCCCCATCCACGCCACAATCATCCCGATGGAGCCGGAATCCGAGTGTTCCCTTCGCTTCCTGTTGACTATATTGCGGATTATCTCATGAACTTGTTCCAGTTCGATGAAATGCCAGCCAACGACCCGCATCTTCATTCGCAGGCTAGGCTCCCTGGCCAGGTTTGTTACCATGTGCTTGCTCCAACGAAAGCCCACAAGACGCTCAATGAATACAATCTCAATATGCACATTCTCACGCTTCATCAAAAAGCCGCCGAGACCAAGCAGACGTTACATGACGAACAAACACAAAAACATGAAGTAGAGCGACGATTTTTCGATTTGGAACAAGAGATTGCGTCGCTCAAGCAAGATAACCAAAGGATGCACGATGAAATCAAAGAGTTGAAAACGTTGACCGAGTCGGTCTTGGCATGGGGATCGAACGATGGCGCTCGGGGTTGGAGCGAAAACTATCCCAACCGCGACGTCAAAGGCAAGGGGCGTGACCTTGAATACGACCCCTCAGAACCCTCGAGTTCCGAGAACCCCTCTGTCAGTGCGCAAGTCCTGGAACCACCCAAGTTTGATTGCAGTATCTGCGGAGATAGTTTTGCCAACGAAGATGTTGCTATCGTTGATGGATGCGAGCATTCATGTTGCCGGGACTGTATGCGTGGTGTTATCCAATCCAAGATCGAGGAGCGCCGGTATCCTATTCCGTGCCCGTTTTGTGTGGTTGGCTCTGCATCAGATACTCCTGGCCCTATGCGCAGTAAGTGAATTTTCTCAGTATCATAGTTATGTGGTGGGCTAAAAGCACGGTTAGCGATCCAGGCTGAGCTTGTGGAGACTATTGGAATCTCAGCGGAGCTGTTCGAAATATTTACCGAGATGCAGCTGGTGGAGCATTCGGTTCTGGTCAACTGCCGCAAGTAAGTGCGGAGCGTTGAGCTATTGGTCCATGCTTACTATGAAACCACACTTTAACTCTCAGATGTTCGTAGCGCTAATTTTCATCTTCATCCAGTTGAAACAGTGCTAACTCGTTAATTCCAGGCTCTGGGTCAGCTTATGTAGACCGAGTGGATTATGGATCAATCGAAGTGGTTGCTTGTCCGATCGCCGGGTGCACTCACTCGTGGTGCAAGCAATGCAACCAGACCATTGAAGGAGAGGCGAAGCACTCCTGCGATGGAAGCACTGAGCTTGAGGCACTGATGAACCAGCATGGATGGAAGGTCGGTTGCCTACTTATACTAGACCGGTGGACCTAACCTAAAGTGTATTCGTAGCACTGTCCAGGTTGTCGTACTCCAGTCGAGAAAATCGATGGGTGTAATCACATGAGTGTGAGTGTCAACTAGGGTATGGTTGGTTATGTTCGGTACATGGGCTGATTGGACCTCGTACTCGACAGTGCAAGACTCCGGGATGCAATGTGTAAGTTATTCAGCGCGAATTGTGCTGGTCATTTCAATGACGATACCCGCTTCAGGCATTTTTGCTATCGCTGTGACGCCATAATAAATCGTGGTGGCACGAGTGCAGAGATTAGCGCGGGAAAAACTGCCCATTTTCGTTCTTGTGCGCTCTACTGAAGTGGAACCGGGGATGATATGTACCAAACTTGTAGCTTTCTTGATCCCAGACCAATGCGGCCCAAACGAGCATCGTTGAGAACATTTGAGCAATTCTATGTACGGTTCTTAAATCATTTACAGGGGGTTCACATGTACATCTATCGCAGCTACGAGGAGTTGATACTGGGTTTTTACGAGCGAGCGTCTGCACTAGGCCAAGGGGTGATTGCTTTTGTCTAGTGATCACCTGAGACATGGTCAGGTCGCAAGTGATTTCAAATTTATTACAACGCCAATCAAAACGCACACTTGCATCCTGATCGCCCAGACCAGCAATCCGTGTTGCCGGTTAAGGTTTCACTCAGCTGAGCTGGCCTTCGATTAATGGGCCCTGGTCACATAACACGATAGTATTCATTAATGTAACTCAGAGCGAGGAATCTTCAATCAGACGCCTCGTCCATTCCGTTCTGGGTCTGATGGTGCACCTGAATGGATAAGGGTGGCTATAGGTAATCTTTGTTATAAATATGGCCCATTTTTGGGATGCATTGGTTTGCGCACCTCACTGTACCGCTTGTGTACTGAATCAATGGAGGTTCGGGCTGTCCATCCATGCCTATCTCGGGAGTAATGTCGAACGCAGCAAGCGTGAGCGCAATTGACAGCCAAATTGATGATTGAGCCACGGCCACTCCGGGGCAACGACTATCCGTGCACATAAACTAACAAACATGCAGATTGTGTTCACGTACTCACCGCCTACCGAAGCCAAAGACCACTTCTTCTGGGTTACTCTCTCCTTTGGGGCCAAGAAACCGGGATGGGTTGAAGCTTTCGGGTGCCTTATAAACGGCAGGGTCTCGTACCATACTCCATATATTGGGGATAACCATTGAATTAGCTGGGATTCGCATACCTAGCAGCAAGAGTTAGGCCCCTACATCATAGATACTGTGTAAATATTCAAGTCAACGCTTACCATTGTAATTGTCGTCGGTATCCGAAGCAAGCTTATGGGGTATGCCCATTGGCCCCACTGGCTGCCACCTCAGCACCTCTTTATAAAGGGCTTCGACGTATGGGAGTGACTCTCGGTCGGCCAAGTTGGGAAGCCCGCCCTTCCCAATAACCCGGTCGATTTCTGCTTGAGCCATTCTCTGAGAATCTGGATAATGGATCATTGCAAGGAAGAAGGTCGATATAGCTGATACAGTCTGGTAGTGTGAATGTCAGAGCTCGAGATTGAAGATTGTGCATTGGAATATATACCGTGTCGGCCCCACCGATATACAAGGATGCTGCTGCCCACTACTTCGCGTTAGCGGCCGTTGATGAGTACCTTGTGAAATAAGACCCTACCGGAATAAGTGATTGGTCTTCTTCTTGACTAGATTCCTCGAGCCAGTTAGAAACGAAAGAGGGTTCAGCTATACCTGCATTCTAGCAAAAAATTACGTATCCGGCGGAGAGCCGGGGTAAAAGGACGCACTAGCTGCTCGTTCAAAATATTCATGGGACTTTTGACCAGATCTAACAGGTGAGCTCGCCATTCCGCTGCTTTGCGATGAAAAGGCGCCCAAGGAATATGTTTTACTATGCCAAATCGATGTAGCTCAACATTTCCGTAAAATTTCTGTGAGATGTATGCTCACACATTGGGAAAACATCGACTAAAAAGGCCCCAAGGGTCGATGCGGCGGAGAATGAGTCCATTGCTCGTTTTGCCCTGGCAACGTACTCGTCCGACTCGTCCTGGACCGTATACCCGTAAGTTAGTTTCGCGACAGTAGCCCCTGCTGTGCTGTAAGTGTAGACCCACAAGTGAGCAGGGAGAACGACGCTTTCATTATATTGGACATACTGTCGTATATGACTAATCAAATCGTCAGGCTTTTGAAGCAGCTTTCGAATAAACTTGAGTGCCTCTTTCTCTTGAATCGGCCACCAGTTCTAGTACACGGTAGTGCTTAGGACGGGAATCTCACGACATGAGAATGGGCAACGTACCTCCATTGCCTTGGAATTTATGGTACCATGAAGGAGTCTGCGCATTCCACGAGCTTTTTCACCATATTTACACATCCCAAGCATATCCCCCCATCCTACGCTACCGAACAGCGGTAAATAACGTTTCGAGACATAACTTCTGGATAAAATGGATAGCCAAACCTACAGTTCGCTTGCCATTACCATCCATGGTCTGTCACTGTAAATACTAGATCGCTTGTCCAACAGCTCCATGGCGGCCTCACGAGAGTTTAAAATCACCGTATCGCTCCCCAGTACACGGATGTAAACTACATCACTGTCTTCAGAACGTGGTTTAACATTCATCCCGGGATATAGATCAAAACATCTCACCCATGTCCCTTCCCCAGCGAGCAAACGCGATCCAATTCGACTCGTTCTGCGGCAGAGAGAGGAGACTTCCGATAAGGGGCCAGCGAGGTGGTCCAGGAGGCGGAGGTGCACGACGTGTACGGGTTTTTTGTCGATGGTACAATATAGTGAGCGCGACCGCACCCGCACCGCCGACAATATAATCTAGTGAACTGCACGGCATGGTTGTAGGAGTGCGGACGTGGCTGTAGGGGTTGTCCTGCGAGGAACGCTGTGAGGGCCACTCCACGCCGTTTTGACCAGAAATTCGCTTTTTTTCTAATCCTGTCCGTCCGGGGCCTCGATTACTGTGAAGACGAAGATAATAATCAACTACTAATCAGGTTGCAGGAATAGGCATCAGTTTAGCGCTGACAGTATCAGCCGCGAATCCCCATATGCACATCTCGCGAGACGAGATGCCCAAAATCTGGGAACGGAATGGCCCAGACTCTCCAAAACCCAAAAATCACGTCATGAGAACCCAGAATGCGGGGACATCTCTCGAGGGAGGCTGGTGTGCTCGCGGCAGCTTCTCAGTGCTTCGGAAGCCTCGTCCATTTTCAAATTGCTCGCGAGCGCTAACGAGCCTGCACGAGCCAGACGAGAGAACCCGAGCCCGCCTTCCTGCGACCTTGTATGATCCAAGGTTTTGGTGGTGGAAGTACCCTCGCATTTATGATGGGCACCCTAGCCCTGGCACCCTAAGATAGCCCAATCATCGGATACAGCATTGAGCAGCGTCTCAAATGAAATTTGCGTAATGTCTCGGTTCAACAAATGAATTAGAGAAGGAACGTGGCGAGAGTGTGGGGCGTTGTGGCGACGCAGAAGAGATGCACGATCACCTGATGTATTGGTCAACTACTATCCTAACCTTAATTTGGATGCCTTGGTATCAGTTTCGCCTTCAACTCACGGCATACATCAGCTGTGAAGCAAATGCCCGCCGCCTACGACTCAATATCGTCATATATTCCGGAATTATGTATACCCATACGGGTGTACGCGTATTTACAAATCAACAGCGTTTCAAAGTAGAGCATCATCAATCAGACGCTTCACCTGCTCCGACCTTGGCTTTATATCACACCGGAACGGATGGGGATGGCTAAGTACGTAGAGGTTTGTCAGAAGAATTTCTCATTTTGGGGGGATCATCAGCACGTACCTCACGGTACCACTCGTGTATTGCAACGGAGGGAGCATAGGTTTTCCGTCTGCCCCTGTGGCAGGGATGACATCGTACGCGGCAAGGGTAAGCGCGATAGATAGCCAAACTGACGATTGGGCCACAGTAATTCCAGGACAACGTCTATTCAGCCGCGTGAGCTATCGGTCGAGTCGGTGTGTAGGAGCACCCACCGTCGACCAAATCCAAACGCAACATCCTCAGGGTTGCTCTCCTCTTCGGGGCCGATGAACCGGGAGGGGTCAAAGCTTTCGGGTGCCTTATAAACAGCTGGGTCTCGAAGCATATACCAAATGTTTGCGATAACCATGGAATTGGCCGGGATACGCATACCTATAAAGGTAGATATGACCCGTTGTCAACGGCACCCCTGCATATAGTAATACTTGTGCCTACCGTTGTACTCATCGTCGTTATCTGAGGCCAGGCGATGCGGTATTCCAATAGGTGCTAAAGGCTGCCACCTTAAGACTTCCTTATACAAAGCTTCTAGATATGGAAGTGACCCCCGGTCAGCCAAGGTGGGAAGTTTATCCTTTCCTATGACACTGTCGAGCTCTGCTTGGGCCAACTTCTGCACCTCCGGGTAATGCAATATGGCGACGAAAAAAGTCGAAATTGCTGATACTGTCTGATACCGCAAAGTAAATTGGTTTCAAACCCACTTATCGGATATTAGATGACATACCGTGTCAGCTCCGCCAGCATACAGTGACGCCGCCGCCCACTGTGAATTCGAGCCATGGATGAGTGACAGTCTTAAGAGGTCAACAATATCGATATCTCACCGCAGCAAGCGTTTCGTCGCCTTTTTGTCCAGCCTCCTCGAGCCATCTGGAAACAAAAGAGGGCTCGGCCTCACCAGCGTTCTACCATATGCCACCAAAAACCACGCTTCGTCAGCCGCTTTAAATGCTAAATACTAAAGCGCACGTACCAAACGTTCACGGACGAATTCAATGGGACTATTAACGAGATCGACTAGATGAGCCCGCCACTCTCTTGCCTTGCGCTGGAAGGACGCCCAAGGAAAGTATTTTACTATCATCGTGTCATGCGAATGACTTTGAGCATGGTAAAACGCTAAACCGAGTGAATAACCTTACGTGAGGGAAAAATATCTACTGCAAAGGCGCCCGGGGTTGTCGCAATCGAGAAGGTATCCATTACTCTCTCCGCCTTAGCAATGTACTCATCCGCTTCGTCTTGTGCGTTGTATCCATACGTGAGCTTTGCGACCGTAGCACCTGCTGTTCTGCGCTCATATATCCAACAGTAAGCTCTGGGCCAAGAAGCGTCACTATGCTAGATTCACCGTCTTATGTGGTCGATTAGATTTTCGGGCTTCTGCGATAGCATTTGAAGAAATTTGAGAGTTTCTCGCTCTTGTACTGGCCACCAATCCTTCAATTTACCAACGTCAATAACAGAGTCCAACAATACAAAGCCAAGCATACCTTCATAACTTTAGGATTCATACTATTATGAAGCAATTTACGTATCGCTCGGGCCCTTTCACCATATGCACTCATCCCAAGCATGTTGTCCCAACCTATCCTACCAGCGACAGGGTGTTCCAAGGCATTAGACCAGATCGAAACCAACTCTTCAACCAAACTCACAACTCGCTTGCCATAACCATCCGTGGCCGGTCACTATAAATGCTGGACCGTCTATCCAACAGCTCTACAGCAGCCTCACGTGAGTTCAAAACCACGGTGTCGCTCCCCAAAACGCGGACGTAAATTACGTCGCTACCTTTGGAACGTCGCTCAGCATGACGCTCACCCAGATATATGACGAAAAAACCAACCTGCCTGCTTCCCCCAACGAACAAATGAAGTCCACGTCGGTTCATTCTGGGGCATAGAGAAGAGACATCCGACGAGTGGCCAGCGAGGCGGTCCAGGAGGGAAAGGCAGAGTTCGTCCATGGGAAGATTGCCTTTGATACAGCAAAGCCAGTGCGACCACGCCAGCACCGCCAACAGCATAGTCCAAGGTATTAAGCGACATTCTCGCTAAAGTTTGGGGCGGAATTTTACCTGCTCTTTCAAGGAGTGGTATAAGTGAGGGACTTTTCACGAAGCTCCACTAGAGGAATTGGTTCTTTTCCAATGGCATCCCTTCTGACACTTCAATTACAGTGATGGAGCTTCGCACCGGCTAGCGGGAGGAACTTACATCCGGTTGAGTGCATATATGCACTAACAGCGAATGCTAGTTAGCGATTGAGTGATACAATACAATAAACGCCTCGCCCCTTTCGGTCTTATTGAATGGCTCTCAGTGGGCAGTCGCTTTTCTGCTTACAGATAGAGATGGTAACCCAAAATGTACTGGAGAGCGGACATCTAAAGGAGGCGTCATCGATCTACCACCACCTAACTTGGGCGCTTATCAAAAACTGATGGCTACAGGCCAAAATTTGAAGTAAACGCGCGTTTCTATCTCTTACAGAGTTAATTTCGGGATTCGGGAACAGCGAAAATGCGTGAAACAACTCAAAGAATGTATATATCGACTTTAAAATAAGTAGAAGCTCAAGGGAAAAAAAGTAGATCGCCGATTACTGCTGTCTCGAAGGGTCAGCACGTGATGAAAAGTGGCTTATTAGCACTGCCACAGCGGGTCAACCGCTTCGCAGGACGTGCCTTAGCTCAGCAACGGACTCCAGGGGCCTGTGGCTCTGGTGCTTAGCAACTCCATTTTCATGCCGCCTCCAAGTTTTAAAAGAAAGGTTTTGTTGGCTTGTGCTCGTAGAGCCACTGAAGCAGTGAGGCAATTATTACAAACATTTTTAAGTTATATTTTACATTTATACTGATTTGCTTGGATTTGTGGCTCGAAGTCAGCGCTTTGTTGAGGCTTACTATAGGAAAAACAATGGCCCCGAAGCAATTGAGTGGGCCACAAAACTGTTCCGACACCACCGTCAGACACCAGCCCATCTTGAGTTTCACCAGATATAGTCTTGACGTGTATAGTACAGATAGCTATAACATAATATATTCTATCCTCTCGACTCTAAACGAGTGAAAGATGAGATTGGACGGTCCCCCGGAGTCCGTCACTGAGCCAAGACACATCCTGCGAAGCGGTTGACCCGCTGCGGCAGTGCTAATAAGCCACTTTTCATCACGTGCTGACCCTTCGAGACAGCAGTAATCGGCGATCTACTTTTTTTCCTTGAGCTTCTACTTATTTTAAAGTCGATATATACATTCTTTGAGTTGTTTCACGCATTTTCGCTGTTCCCGAATCCCGAAATTCACTCTGTAAGAGATAGAAACGTGCGTTTACTTCAAATTTTGGCCTGTAGCCATCAGTTTTTGATAAGCGCCCAAGTTAGGTGGTGGTAGATCGATGACGCCTCCCTTAGGTGCAAGGATATTGTTTACAGTTCTCGTCGTTCTTGTAAATATACACAGAGTTCTGATCCTGACTGAGCGGTAGAGGAGCCGGAAGGCGCATTCGAAGTATTTGCGCTTCAAGTTACAGTAGTAATATGGCATAAATGGTGGCATCTATGGACGAGCAAGCATAGTGTGTACGCCCTTCAACCAAACATAGTGGCTTTGTCGTCCGTGTCTAGCAAAAGGAAGCATTGGGCAGTCCTCGGCTCCGGAGCTCCCCGTAGCAATTTGGATTTTTGCTGAGCCGGAGGGTAATATCTGGCTTCACGGAATCCGAGGATAATGTGTATAATTTCATTCAGTTCAAAAATTACGGCAATCTATTAAAAACCTGGAGTTCCAACAGCAACAATGGGTGACCTTTGCTCAAATAGCTGCTATGCGACTTTAGTAGATGGATCGCCTAGAGTAACGGGCAAATATTTCAATTAGGGCATGTATCGAGATTCCACAATGGTCTCATACCTTCCCGCGTGCTGGCTAATCAGCGATGCCCGAGGCTTCTGGAGAGAATTGGCGATGCCCAGGAAGGTATCTGCGAGTTGGATCTTAAAAATGTGGTTGGCGTTAGTACGAATTTCTGATAGTTAAAGCTTAACAAACTGACCGAGTCGATAGCATTGGTGTATACACATGGATTTCCTCGTGCTGCACTCAAGGCATCCTGGGGGGCAGCCGCGAAGACCTCACGCGCGATCTCCGCCATTCGACGTAAAGATGCAGAGTATGCGTCCGAGCCGAATGATACCGAGTAGAAAGCGAGAGCTTTGCTGGATTTTTTTCATTAAAGAAAAGTTGTGACGAAACTCGAATAGGCGTCACTCACCCAAGCCGGACACACATGTGACACAGATCATATACCGGGTCGTCGGCAATATTGTACTCGCCATCAGACAAGAATACCAGGACAGGAGCTCTGATAAAGGGGAGTGAGTGAAATTGCACCTATATGTTATATTGTCTACCACCGTATCGATCGCTACTCCAGTTGGTTTCAATAACCGTTTGGGCCTGGGCCAGAGCTTCTCTAAAGTTCGTCCCACCGCAACCAGTTTGAGGGATAAGCTGGTCTATCAGCTGATCGGTCGTGCTTGTGAAATCGTTTTGTAACCGGGTCTGATAATAGATTATGATCAACTGCTTTGTGAAAGAGAGAAACGACTTGCCGTAGCATAAGAGTCAAAGGTAATGACAGAGTAAGCATCCTGCCTTGCCTGAGTAGCAGACGAAGCGGCGGCAGTGTCGCGAGACAACCAGAAGCCGTACAACGCAGACAGCACAGCACCATATCTACTGTTACACTGAGAAACTAGCCGAGCACTGATGGGGGTATTTGCCAACGGAACGCGGTCACCCCATGTCATTGAACCTGAGCTGTCGATCACAAAAATACTAATTCCAACCATTAGTCGCATCCCATTCAAATAAAGAAGATGAACCCCTACATATGATAGGCTTGATGAAGTCTTGAAGGATTCTGACAATCAAAGCAGTGACCATCCATCGAAATATGGCCAGTTACAGGGACAGGCTGCGCGGGTTGTGGCGCGTGGAAGATCGGAAGTGTACAATACGATGGGTCCTCGGGACTAGTGGCAGTAGCTTCATGCTCGGGCCCTGAAGAGAATTGGTTAAAACAGTGCACCAGGATTGAAAGGTTGTTTGGTGCTTCTTACCCGCGCAGAGAATGTCGCTGCGGTTATGAAATGGGAGGTTAGTATTGCCTTTTATGCATCAGAACACGTGAGAATTTTATGCTTACCATCTCGCGAACTCATTCTGCTCGTCTTGCGAGTAAGGATCTGGGCGAGCAAAAATGAGTTCAATAAACGTCGATCAGCGATAAAAGTTGGTGTTATCTCTAGAAGCGTACCTTTGAAACCTACAGTAATCGAATAATTTGAAAAATCAAAGAACAAATAATAAAATCGGTGAACGTACCGCTCCGAGCCCAATACGTCGCATGGGAGATCCAATCCTTATACCTGTCGGGATCAGGATGCATACGCGTTGGTATATGTTCACAATCGACGTCATTACAATCGTCTGGGTCAAGAGCTCTGCAATAGTCAATGTGCGCGTGTCGACCTTGTGCAGAACACACAAGATTACAGAGCATGGGAGCGCCTTCGTCACCTGACCCAAATTTGCGTCCTTGAAGCTCGTACACTGGATTTGCGTCATCTCCGTCTACAACCCATTGGGTGGTGACCATTGAGCCATGGCTCGTTTTGTGTACTGGCTGATTATGCCCTACGAGCCAGGTCAGGAGTGGGATTCAATACAGCTCCGCGTAAACCACTTACCTAGTGGTAGCGTGCAAAGATACTCGCAGTTGGGGCACCGGGCGTCGCAATAATGAAATACGTCGTCGGCAGTATCATGCGTGTGGAGGCCGTCATGTGAGAGCTCGCCAGGGGGGATCGGGATTACGCAAGAGAGGCGTCGGTCGACTTGCGTGTAGCGAGTGTACGTGAATGACTCATGCCGGCCGGAGAATTGCTCTTGAATGGCCGATGGCCGAGTTTCAATCTAGTTCATCCTAGATGTGAGAGGATAGTCGAGTTTAACTGGGGAACGCACCTGACAAATGCCGTCTGCATCACATAGGCTCGTGCAGTTGTGTTCTTGACCACACAAGTGAATTGCATTTGATTGCAATCCGTGGAAGTGATTGGAGTCACAGCAGAGTCGTCGACACAAGAAACATTCCATCGGGCAAGCCCGCGCATTGTCGCATGCATGCTGTTCGTGAGGCTCGTCCCTGAATTAACTCGTTAGCAATCGCACGCGGAAATAAGCAGGCACTAGACTACACACCAAGCCACATTACAAGTACCGGGACAACTGTAGATTCTATTATGATCCTGTCTCGCATTTTGCAGGTCGCAGGGCTATATTATAATAACGTATCAGCGAGCTAGATTTTTCGGGGTTAACACTCATACCTTCCCACAGAGGTGAGCACGTGCAGAGCATACATGATCACCTTCATGAAACATTGGCTGAAATGAGCCATTCAGTTGGAGCGAACTTCACCAGAAAGAGGCAGGGCACAAACCTTGGTGCACGACTGAGCACATCCACCCATGCGGCTTAGGTAACACTCGCTACCACAAGAGTGAGCCTTCACGTCGCACCTGCATTCAACCCTAGAGTTAGCGCACGCTCATAATATCGCCCTGAAACCCAAACTAATCTCACATATGCTTTCCACCGTGCCCGGCCCTAAAATAAGAGCCGTCAAGGCCCAAATAACATAGCAACAGATTGAGTACTTACGGCAAGCCGCAGGGCTCACGTTTTGTGTGTCCTTCCGAAACTTCGCAATCGAAGACACACCGATGGTCGGTCCCACAAATATGCTCCCCGGAATGACCACGAGCGCGGAGGCACAGAAGCATGCACCCTGAACAGCATGACGAGCAAAACCGTAGTGTGGCCCTCATTGCAAGCGATGCAGAGTTGAGCTTTCCCAATAGGTTTCGTATATCTTGGTTTCCAGAGGGGAAACGATCAACGTTCACGGTGATCCAGTGCCGGACCAGAGATAAGCGTTGGTCGAGAGAGTCGTAAACACTTTTCTGAAGAGCTTCAACATAGGCTGCGTCAGCGACCGATGGTTGGAAACGTGGCGAAGGCTGGCACGCCTCAACAAGTGACCGTAGAGCTTGTTCTGCTAGTGCTTCGCCCATTGACGGGTCCCCTCCCGCGAAATCGGGAACAAAGAACGATGGCATATGTGCCGGGATTGGGAGTTCCTCGTCAGTGTCCAAGTTCTGGTTGAGCCAAGGTAAGTTGCAGATTTTTTAAACCAGCATAATGTATATACCTTCAATGGTCCTTCGTCGGTTCGACCATAGGAGAGTGCGCTTGGGAGCCGCTCTGTGAGTTGCTGTGCGCGATGAGCTGCAAGGTTTTCTAATTGGTTGGAAGTTTAAGCTCAGGCAGAGAATAGATAGGAAAACTCACGGTCCAGTGCGCCCCAGTCATTAGTCTAAAGTTAGACGTTAATCGAGGAGATTAAGCAGATTCCTAATGTAGTAGCTGTGCTTACCTTGATCTTTGCCATCAGGGTTTTCAAGTGGTGCAAAAAGGCTCCAGCGCTATGGTGGGTGAATTTCTGCTTGTCCAACTGTTGGCGAAGACGAAGGAACAAAGAATAGAAGTTGGGAGAGTTGATGACTGGCCACGGGATGATCTGTATGCGCCCACGGTGTAGCCGCGATATAAAGTTTTGGTCTTGTTCCTTCTCCACAATTCGTTGGAACTTTAGTGAAAACCTGGTTACCCACCCGGCCGTTAGTTCCTAAGTTCTGGGATTATGCTACCACTAACTCTTTGACGATATCGCTAGCATCCGAGCTGGTGACGTCTTTGATAATGATTGCTAGCGTGGACTAAAATAACCGTTAGGTATCCTTCAAGGTAATACCAGAATGGGCAATCGCACGTTGAATAATCCAGGGTTTGCATTGGGATCCAAGACCATGGCAGAAGATTGAAAGCTCTGATGGGAGAACAACCGACTGTCAGTTAACATTGTCATGAGCAATACATTATGCTCACCGTGAATAGTCCAGCAATATCTCTCAACATAGCAAAATTGTTTTGAAACAGCACCTCAAAGTCGACGGAGTCAGCGTTCAGTTGGGGCGATTTAACCTATCATTTTTGTACCAGATTCGATATTGCAGTGTTGAACAACACAAGTAACGCATCCTCCTGTGCACTCCGCTCGATTGAGTGGACGCCTTTTGTGTGTTTAGCTTAGATGTCGAAGGAGAGACACCAATTCCATACCTTCGAAATCGAGCGACACCAACAGATAGTCTTCAGTGGGCGTGCAAGACAACCACACACCCTCGGTCGTCCGCATTGCAGACCCAGCAAAAGACATGTCAGCAAAGTGGTTCAGACAATAGCTTTTTCCTGGTCGCGATGGAGAAGTATTTAGCATCCAGTTTTAGTACAGGGGCCTCACGTTATGCTTACCAACACTCTGTTTGCCTAGAATCAACCAGTCAGTCTCATCTTGTGCAAATCAAAGTTCAAGCCTGTTGCCTACTCACCCATGGAGCTCACAACGCGGACGGGCTATTGAGATATGCAAGTGTCATCCAGGTAATTTACCCAACTATATGCACAATAGGCTTACCTTGGTGGCCATATACAATTGAAAGAGTGACTCGTACCAGCCCAGGCTAAGCGCGTCAACGATTGATAGTACATCTGCGCCCAGAAGCAATTGTTCGTAGTCCGGATCCCAGACCCCATCTTTGAGCGGAATAAACCTGTTCTCCCGAGTTATGGCAAGACTGATACATGCAGTCTTGATTAGTTTGACGACCTGGTTGGGTTACTTTTCAGGCTTACTGTAGAGGAATGAGGCATAGCAGTTCAACAATAAAACTCCCTAGTCGGAACTCTGAAACATCATTATCTGTCTCATTGACCACCCTGTCCGTGGAGGAAACGTTTATGGCAGAGAGAGAACTACCCATAGGTTTCTGTGTAGTTTGCTCAAACGTTGATATCATCCGCTCAAAGTAGTTTTCAAGATCCTCCAGGGTGATTAGGGACACAAACGTTAGCTTGTGAGGATAGCGCCGGATCGGACACAGGGTATCCCGGGATACTGCAGGTACAACGGGAAACTGGGTCCAAACCTCGAGGTGACAGTCAATCAGGCTATTGTTGAGAGTTTCCGCCGCCACCGTTTTGGAATTATTGCGATCGGAACGGAAGGAAAATTCGGTAGCCTTCTGCTTCACCTGTACAATAGTTGAATCGATTGTCCTCAAAGCGGGATCGAAGGAGGTAACATGGATCCGCCCCCTTCCTTCAAACCGTGTAGCCACGCAATATGCGTTAGATGGTGGCAACGCTGTTGAGTCAATTCCACGGTTGTTAGACCCAAACGAAGCCCAGTGGAACGAGAGAAGCCTGTCGGGACCGGACGGCAATCCCTTTTTCCTTGTTACAATGAATAAGCACAACCCATCTGGGGCTGGGAAGGCATCCGTGATAGGATACGGCACTTGTATATATGCGTTCCTGGTAGAGGAGATCAAGAATTGCGTCAATGCAGGGGATTGTACGCCAATAACAGAACGGGCCATACCGGAATTGCTGAGTTACTAAAGAAAATATACGTAGCCGGCCCGATGTCTCGATCAAACACACTTCCTCGATCCTGGATACAAAGCACATTTTTGCAATGTTGACAGACTGGTCATACCAACGGTGAACCGGAATGGGGGAACCCCTACTTCGTAGATTGGTGAATAGCTTGTCAAATATGTACACAGATAGCCGAGCTTCCTGTATATAAATTTACTAGCGTCAGTAGTAATTATCATTCATCTAACCCTGGACGAACCGGCTGCCCATGTACAATCGCAAGTAGTCGGGTTGCTTGGTCAAAAGCAAACAAACACTGCGAACCGCCAAGGGAATCATGATTCAAGGTGACCTTTCCATGAGTCTTGTTGATGGACTGATCCAATGAGATGTTGTCCTCAATGTAAATGCGTGTTTGCCCCCGCTCTGAAATGACCACAAGGCACTTATCACGCACAAGGTGAAGAAACCTAATGTAACAAGAGAGATTCACTGATGCACCCCAACAGATCAGGACAACCTGTACTCACTTGACCGACCGACTTTTTGCTACAGTAAACTCGAACTTGTGTTTTATCTCTAATTTAGGCCGTGGAACGTGTGATTCATTTGTTCGGCACAATTGGCTGTCTTGCTCGGTAAGCTCGAGCGGGTATATGCTAAATCGGTTTTGAGCGGGAAGGGACGTTGCGCGAATTCCACTCCAACGGTACTGAGCTAAGTTCATTCTGTAAGTGCACAACTAGAAGTAGCAGTCAGTCGACTTACAGCTGCTAGCGGAGTAGTAACTCTGCTGAATCTGGCGCACTGACTCTATTTGAATTGGGCTCCTACAACATATAATTAGTCCCACTGCCCCAAAGCCAAGGCGAGACGCCCATACCGTGAGTTCGACGACATGGCATTCCTCAAACTATCCATTAGAGAAGTAAATGCGTGCTGTTTCCCTTCTCGGAAAGCCAGATCCCTCATATTGCTAGTGCCATTGTACTGTGTTTGGCGTTCTCCAGAAATAATCTTATCTACCTGAGACTGAAGAAGCTTTTTCTCTATACTATCCAACTCCCGCCATAAGCAATTGTAGATTTGTCGAGTTAGGTCCGAAACCACAGGAAACGACTTTTGCAATGGGTGAAGCTGGGCGACAAACTCGGGGTCTCCAATGAGCGGCGTGGTCCCGCTTGTATTCCGTCGCGACTGCGATCCATTAGGCTGACTCCGCCAGGAGGTGGGGTTAAGTAGACCCCAGCCCCAGCTTGAAGACGCAATGGGCTGCTTGCTCGATCCCTTGCCAGTGGAAGGAGCTTCTGCGCCATTCAGGACGTCGTTGATGAAATCGCTGTGCTCCTGCTCAGGCAGGTCCGAGTTTTGCTCCAGATACTCTCGGATCATTAACCATTTGCGTTTCAAAGCCTGAAATTTTTTGTCCCCTATGGTAGTCATGTGGTGCTTTCGGCCAATATCGTCTGCTACCTTTCGAAGGCCAGAGTAGCGAGTCTGAAGCAAGGCTGGATACAACGATTATTTGCAAACCCACAGAATTTTTGATAGGATACTGACCGCTAACTTCGGGGCCATGTCCCACGTCAAATCCAACGTGCAGCGACCTAGCACAAGGCATCCATCAGACGGCAATCAGGAAACAAATGAATAACTTACAGGTATACATCATTGAACTGCGCACGAATAATATTCTGGACCTCTTCTTTCACACCCGGCTTGTCTTTGTTGATCCTCTCCTTGACGAACTTTTTATCTTCAACCTCCACTTTCGACTGAGCGCGCCTAGCCACCTGTATTTGTTCCTGGTAAACATCAAAAAGACCCCTGAACCTCTCGCGCAAGCCATTCGAGGCCAGAATTTCCAGACTCTCTGGAGATAAGTTCCCCAGCTGAATAGGATGTTTGGTCGACCTGGAACAAGATGTGGTGTTTTAGACAGTTGAATCCGAAGTAATATATCCGGCTTACCAAATCATTTCTCAAAGCGCCATTTGGCTGACCATTTGGTTGTCGATTTGGTCCCTTTTGGACTGGGCCTCCTCAAACGTAGATACCAACAGGGTAGCCTTTTGTTCTCCAGGGACCATCTCAGTGCGTGTATTAATAGTGCCTTTGGCAAGGTGCTTAGATTCTACCACAATCTGTTTGGTGTGGGTTAACAAAATCAAGCATTTATGGGAATGAGCGAAGGTACCAAGAACCCCGGACTGGCAATCGTGTCTTCTTCCTGCTCGAGGGACTTTGCTACCTCAAATGAGAACATCCGGGCATCATTGTCATTCTCTTGCTGGTCCTCAGGGAGATCCTTATTGCGAGCACCAGTATCCCACACAAAGGCGCGTGCTTGTGACGGCAAAACCAATGCAATAGTTTGGTTGGCAAGTTTTGTCAGATACCTAGGTTAAAAGAATCAATACTGCCAAATGTATGGTCGTTGGGAAGAAGTGCTAACTTACCGCATAAAAGTCACGCGGTTACGCCGGACCAAAGACGAAGCAGCCTGATCGTCCCACGTAGTATCCTCCGGCCAATAGATAATATAGGCACACTTTGAAGAGCCTTTGTCTGCAAAGCTTGGGTGGACGGCCGAGTAGAGTCCTGGATGAAGCATATGATTGAGATCCTCCAAGCCCTCGGCGCTTGCCTGGGACAGGAGTATTGCGCTGCATACATCTAAGGTTAGCTAGCCTATATCTAGCAAAACCAAGCTTTGGAGAACCTACAAGTGTGCGTCCAAACATCCCTTTTCTTGAAGGAAGGAGACGATCTCCAATTTATTGCCATAAATCCCAGTCGGTTTGATGGAAAACTAGCATATATGTGTGAGCATACCTGTAGGTAGGAGCTGAGCTGGCAGCCTGTACGCACGTTGTCCAAAGCCTTAAAGTTGATCTTAGATACAGAATCATATGATCCCGGCTGAATCAGGTTGAGAAATTGATGCAGCGAGGTCTGGTCTATTACAACTTTCTCAACTGAAGCATGAGTTAACAAATGAAGACCTCAGTGGAAGTACGTAGCGCCGTACCAATTCCACCCGAACCATGTTCATCTATCAGATTGAGCAATCAAAAGAAATTGGGGATTCTTCCGAGAATGCCACCATGCTCATGTTCTTGATTTGCAGGTGAGAGAGAGACAATATCAGGAAGGTCGTCGAAATTCGATCAGGCGTTGTCCATTTCAGTGTCACCATCGCTTGTTGTGTCGGACGTATTTTCATTGTTAAATTGGTTACCGCTGGTTGATCCCCAAGGATCTGGTATGTCCATCAAAGTAGCGTTAGCAGCAGTATCATGGTTGCCCCATGGTTGGCCTGTTCATTACCGATTCAGCTACGGAACTTTACGCTAAACACTATCATACTATGGATTTTGGATGTACCAGGTTCAGAAAACGTTGTGTTACACCCCATGAAAGCAGATGAATGGGTTGGGCTTGAGTGATGGAAAGTGGCCATGTTAACCTCCAGATATGGTTGTAGCAGCTACCACTTACACCAAAGTCTCCAAAGCGGGGTTGCATAGTCTCCCTTGGGTGAATATGTCGGGAGGCTGAGATTTAGGATCGGAGCTTGAATCAATCATGGCTGTAGCTTGGGAGCAGATGGAGAATGAATGTCTACTGGGAGAGCGCAACACAAAATTGGCTATGAGAACCCTGCTTTTGTAGACCCGGCGGCAAGCGTCAATAAGAGTTATTGTAGCCAACCGCCAATTGAGCTCAAAACGTTTTCAATTGTAAATAATCATCTCCCCATAAATGCCGAGTGAAAGTACTTATGGGCACGGGATCTAGCAGGCACCCTGGGTACGGGGCTGCAGGGGGGGGTTCTTCAATTTCTAGAACAACGTTTGAGAACAGGGGTTACGGATATCGATCCTTTTTGGGAGTGGCTAAGAGTGGCTATCAATCGCAATACTTCTTATCTTGGGGTGGCAATAGCCACATGGCCTTCTGCGTAAATTTGGGGTTGCTAAATCCAGCTTCCTCTCCTATCTGTCAAGCGAGTTTGTGATTCTAGAAATACATGCAAAATAGAATATGAATATATATCAGCATGTCCTGAGTACCAAAATACGTGCCAGCCCCGCTTTTGAACCCTCGGTCGCTGAGCCATTCCATGTCACACGTGCGCATTCACACTCCTACTTTGAGACAAAATGAAGTAATTGTGGTATGTGTCACAGGAGAGACGATAATCTCCAGTCATATTTTCATGACTGGGTCCAAACTAACCGCCCGGAATCAAGCCACTGTTGGAAAGCGGAAGAGGGGCAAAACAAGGATATGCATATTGGAGACTGTTGGCAGTCGGCACTTGGTGGCCACAAATCTACACCGTTTTAGTCTAAGCCGTGACAGCACTCCTCTCCTTGGCATTTCACGGCAAATAGGTCTTATGCCAACCAGGAAAATCCTTACGTTACTTCCACAGCAATCGCTTAGCTTTGACCCCAACTTTGCATCCGGAGTTTGGAGTTTGGTCCCAAGAGCGACCGCGTGGCACTTCAGTAATGCCCCATCTTAACCGCCCCGTGTTGCCATGGGGAGCCAGTGGTTGTGCTATCCTCGGGGGTTTAGCACCATCATTTTCTAGTCCCAATATTCTTGTTCACACATGCTAAGACTTCCGGTGATGGGAAGGCTTATTTGGGGCTTAACACAACCCCAGTTGGCGTGGTAGTAGGCGCCCGGTACCTGGGTCCTCCTCCTCCCGACCTCCACTAGCTATGGTCACCCTTGCCCTCTCCAGCGTCCATCCCGCATCCTCTGCATCCTTAGCTCCGTTCACTAATTTTCACCTACTGCTTGCTTCCCATTTACATCCGGTACCAGTATGTTTGGCATTTTACACGGATAGCCACCTTACCATGGCTAGGGTTGCTAATTGTCATAACATCTGGGGAATATTGCATGTAACCTTCACTAATACTAGTCAAGCATACAGCCAAAATGAACTACCTTGCTTGCCAAGGTCATCCTCCCCCTTTAATACAACTTGCTGGGCAAGGCTAACTGCATCAACTACACGTAAATTTAACAAACCAATTGAAGCGATGCCGCACAGGCTGCCACATTGAGAAAGCAGAGAACACGATCTTGGGTTAAATTCAATTCGAAGCTGGGTGCAAGAAGGTGCCCAGCACACCCACGTGCACCTATCCAGTCAATTATCAATTGTATACTGCTGTGCCGTCGCTCTTATTGAGGTGAGGGAAAGTGTTAGATAGTGGGTACTGTAACTCTAGTTGTGACCGACCTAGAAGATCAACCAAGCCACGTGAGTAATGGTTTGTCAAATCTGGATACTGTGGCTAATTGGAGGCAATTTGGTGCAGGCCAGCAATCTAACTCTGCATCACCTCCCTTGAACACAGAATACCTATATCTCACTTTGCCTTGTAGCACTCATAGTAGATAACTAAAAGCATACATCGACTTTGTCAATACCCATGGGCTCTGGACACCCCCCCCCCCCCAAGTTCCCCACGCATCTCGTTTAGACCACCATCTCCAGATACTCTGACTGAATCTTCCGCCCATGAAAAGCGATTCGGAAGCCCTCACACCACCCCAGGTGCTAGTACCAAGAGCTTCTCACATTCCAAGTCCCGGGATTAAGCCCCTATCGCAGACCTTGTACATCACCCGCAGCTTAAGACCGGACTATACCGAGGCATGGGTGAGGGAACATACAGGGGGGTAGGAGTTTACTAACCACTCACGTTTTGGAAAAAATTAAGCTTAAGGAGCTACTCTACATTGACGTCACTCAGGAAAAGAGTTGAGCTTTATCAAAAATTAGGGGAGCTTATTGAAATGTGAATATTGGGTCATTAGAGCTGTACATGTGAGCCCAAAGCGCAATATTGCTAGAACATAGCACCCAAGAAGGCAAATTCTTATACGTTTGATTTTGTGTTATTGTGTCATCGTTAAACTATTTACAAAGGCTTATCATAATTATCAGACTCGCACCAGCCGATTAAGTGAGGCATGTTTGACAGAAGGAACCGACTCAAGACTACCGAGGGACACGCACACATTTGCCTTGTTAGCGCAAGCAACTCAAGAAAATGGGAAGCAGACGTTGGAAGGCTGAACTCATATAATCTGTTTTTGGAAAATGGATGAAAGTGACTGAGCTTGGAGTGCGTAGCCCGTGGAGCCGGCCACTCTATTACAACTTACAGGGGTCCGCGGCGCTTAGTATTGTCCATGATTGTTGGTGTGGACTTGAATTTTGCCACTATTGTCACTGGACCATTCTTCTTCATCTTTCCCCGCCCCTTTGCAACTATACACTGAGGATCGAATTGATATACCTATCAATATATCCCATAACAAGATCTTCATGCACCAAAACTCCTACGACGCAATGGGGATTGAATCGCTCCTTGACACCGAAAGTACACGCAACATCATCATTGTCAATACGATACCATAATGATTTCACAGGTGAATCCTCAATACGTCCCTGGGTTGACCTTGCTGAATTGGCGAGAACAAGTACACCATGGAGCTCTTGTGCTTTGACCGGCCCGGAAGAGTAACCTAGTCATGTGAGTGACACTTCGTCAGATCTTGATACCGTGGCTCACTTGTGCGACCACTCCACCTCTGTTTTATCCGCCTTCAACATTGAACATATTATATCTCTCTGTGTTCCATCTCATTTCTACTTGGAAACAAAACGGAAATACCAAGGATGTCGAAACCTGGTCTAACCCTGTGGACTTTTGACGGACCCCCAGAATACACAAGGTATCTTGTTTGAACTGTCATCTTCAAATATCCTAGCTGAATCATTGGCCCACAAACAGCGATTCTGAACCTCTCACTCCGCCTCCAGGGGACAGGCCCAAGCACTTGGCATCTGCAATGAACTTGGAGGTAAGGTGTCTATTTCATGTCGATCGCTCTAATCTCCGGTGCTGCAGCGGTTCTCGTGGTATTCTACAACCGAACAAGAGGGCAATGAGTTCTACAATGCTCCTGCTTCACCTGATGGTCCGATTTGGACGCGATATGATAAAGGGAAAGCAAAGGCACTTCCTTCTGGTCCCTCGACTCCTCCGGCCACACCGCCCAAGTCTACAGCCCAAAATATTCTTCATGGAGGACACCATATTGCTACGTTCAAAGGAATAAGTCAGTACTCCCGTGGTGGAAGTTTGACATGTGGCCTTGCTAGTCTGAATGCAATCCGACTGGCGTTTGACCTGTACAACGAGGTAATGGATGGTGAGGAGCTTGTAACCAAGCTTGTGAGCAAGGAATTTGCCGGGGTGAGTATTGATAGTTAGTAAAAGCAGTTGTGAGTGTCAAATATACATTTACAGGATGTAATGGCTATTACGGCTTCGTGGTCAGATCGAACACACTTGGAGGTCAAACCCATTCTGGAGCTTCCAATGTTCTCAGCTGCTTTTCATATTCTCGACGTTCAGTAT
The DNA here is from genome assembly GCA_037039685.1 of Ceratobasidium sp. AG-K. Classification (NCBI taxonomy): domain Eukaryota; kingdom Fungi; phylum Basidiomycota; class Agaricomycetes; order Cantharellales; family Ceratobasidiaceae; genus Ceratobasidium; species Ceratobasidium sp. AG-K. The sequence goes on along the minus strand of JAWNGF010000003.1, from coordinate 4,645,785 downwards.
AGGGAACTGCGATACAGGACGTTTTCGGACCTTCTGCTGTGAGTCATTTGTTGTTTGCCCCTGGCATATCAGTTGGGTGGTACTAAGCCGACATCTTAGCTTGCTTAAGCCCAAAAAAGGATTGACTGGACCTCGCGCGGCATGTCTCACGCGCACTCCAGAAATCATAGCCATAGTGCACATGCCCATCACCCAGCTGAATTATAACACAATTTTTCCTACATACCGCTGCCGAGTTAATTCCATCTACCTCATATTTGACTCCCATCCGCGACCCAATCACCCTAACGGAGCCGGTATCCAAGTGTTCCCTTTGGACCCAACAGAAGACGTAGCAGAGTACCTCATGGACCTGTTCCAATTCGACAAGAAGCTAGTCAACAACCCACATCTTCAATGGCAGGCTCAACTGCTTGGCCAAGTGTCGTATCATGTACTTGCGCCAGCCGAACCCCGCGAGACGCTAGGCAAATATGATCTGAACATGCGCTTCCTCGCACTCCATCAAAAAGTGGCCGAGACTAAGCAAAAGCTAGACAGCAAACTGGCACAGGGGCATGAAGCGCAGAGACAGGCCTTCGACTTAGAACAAGAAAACGTAATGCTCAAGCGCAGTAACCAACGGATGCACAATGAAATTAAGGAACTGAAAATGCTCATCAAGCCAGCCTCGTTGTGGCAGTCGAACAATAACGCACAGGATTGGAGGAGTAGCCATACCAACCGCGACGTCAAAGGCAAGGGACGTGAGCGTGTGTACGATCCCTCTCCAAGCTTGAGCTACGAGCCGAATCGTGGTGGGACTTCCCAGTTTGAGTTTTTGTCCTGCCAGAAGACTTCAGATAGGCCCAGGGCGCACCCGGCTGGACCATCTCACCCCTCTGGTTCTCGATTTCGTAGTACGCCTGCTTACAGTAGTAGATCTGCAGCCAGGCCCTCATCCTCCAAAAATACCAAAATCAATGCACAAGACCTGGACACGATGCAATCCCTCAAGCTAGCTATGGCTATGCAACGCAAGTTTGACCAAGAGCGTGAGGCATTTGCCTTGGATGTCTCCTTTGCGCAAGCACTAGAACGTCCCAAGTTTGATTGCAGTATCTGCACAGATAGTTTTACCGACGAAGATGTTGCCATCGTGGATGGGTGCAACCATTCGTGTTGCCGTGGCTGTATGCGCGACATTATCCAATCCCAGATTGAGCAGCGCCGTTATCCCATTCCTTGCCCATTTTGTGTGGCCGACTCGGACATATCAAGTCGTCCCGGCTCTAGGTGTGGTGAGTAAACATTCCTGTTAGCATAGTTGTGTTACGAGATCAAACCGTGAGTAGTGATCCAGCCTTGGCTTGTGGAAGCCGTCGGCATTTCAGCGGAACTCTTTGATGTATTTATCGAGATGCAGTTGGCGGAGCATTCTGTTCTGGTTAACTGCCGCAAGTAAGTACGGCACATTGAGTTTTCGATTTATGCCTAATACTCGCACTTTATTTTTCAGATGTTCATAGTGTCTAATTTTCACCCTCATGATAATCAAGCGGCGCTAACTCCGATTGTTTCCAGGCTCTGGCTCAGCATATGTTGACCAGAGGGACTTTGACCTGATCAAAGTGGTCACCTGTCCCGTGGCTGGGTGCGCCCACTCATGGTGTAAACAGTGCAATCAGACAATTGAAGGCAAGACGAAGCACTCCTGTGACGGAAGCGTCAAGCTTGAGTCACTGATGAGCCAGCGTGGATGGAAGGTAGGCGATCTAGTGCCAAATCCGTGGACCTAACATGATGTGTATCCGTAGCACTGTCCCGGTTGTCGTACTCCAATTGAGAGAACTTCAGGATGTAATAGCATGACCGTGAGCGCATTATTGTTGACTATGTGTGTTCGATGGATTGACCAATCATTGTTCTGCAACAGTGTAAGACTCCAGGGTGTAACATGTGAGTCATTCAGTGCAACACTCCCGAATACTGTTATAACAATGCCCTTGCAGGAATTTCTGCTATCAGTGTGGAGGCGCGAGAGGTGCAAGGCCGGGAACTAATGTGCGCGGCTGTTCTTGTTGAATGTTACGCAGTAGCCACGTCTATGTGAAAATATCATGTATATGCATATGTGGTGTCTGTGTATCTCTGGGTTTGATCACTCCACCCATTTGGGAAATTGTACAAATGAGTGAATACAAGATGAAAGACCATGTTACCGTTCACTACACCTTGCTCGTAGAGTGGAATTGAGGGACTTTTTGAACTGACGCGTTCACGAATATGGTTTGCTCCATGTACATGTTCATTTGCCAGATCGAGCTGCATACGCACATATTACAATCTACCACCCCTATTATTTAGGCCATGCCCAACTATGTATGTACTGTAATATACACCTTTAAACACTCACGCGTGCGCAAATGGGGCTGCTCCTTTCTCCTGAATTTTTTACTCAACGCCAACTAGTGGCGAGATCTTGAAGCTATCCCCCGAAAGACACCAACTTGGAAGACTCGGCTTCTCTGCCACATTTACTAATGTTATTAAGCTCAGTTGCTTGCCCTAGCTTTATACCATACCAGATGCTAAGCTTCTACGCACCTGTAAAATCTAGGCTTCCACGCCCAGCCGCATAGTGGCGCGCATTGTCCCCTCCTGAGGCACTTTCAGGCAAAGCTCAGTACTGTCTATTCTTACCCAGGTTTCTCCTAAATTTTGCCGTGGTTCGCAGTCAATTTCTCCCCGAATCAATGTGATACATTAACTTAAATCTACTGTAGGTTAACTATTACATAGAAGTTGATGCTCTCGCAAGTTGTACTCGGAGAGTGGTGGCACTTTGTGAGACCCAGGACAGGGGGAATAGTCACGTGCCTGAACCCTGAGGACAAGACTGACTGCAATGTTGGGAGGAGCGACCTTGGCGAGTGAGGTGATAGAATCCACGGTTTCGTCTAATGAATTGTAACTACCACCCCATAATAACGACAGTAATTTCGCTACTATATAGGAGCTTCACACCGTACTGGATGACCCAATGTCCAGTATTTGCCCTGGTGTACGTGCGCCTTGGTACACGGCGCATATATCTTATATTTGATATTCATTCCTAGCGCTACGAAGGTTGTTATCGTGCCGTGAATATATATAGCAGACATCGCCCACAGAAATCGAGTTCGCCAAAAACGGGAGGACACAATGAACTAGGCCATTATTCCGAAGAGAGCTTGGCATACACGAGGTCGCTGCGTGGACTTGGGCGAAGAACTAATTTACCGCAAACACTAGCGTAGTGCGCACTTGCCCCAAATCAGTAAACAATCCAAACTACAGTAGCCCAACCGCAGAGAACTAGCACCAGCCACGAGGAAATTTTGAACGAGCTGATCGCATGGACATGTTATATTCATTCATCCATTCATTTGAGGTACATCACTGAGAAATGGGATTAAATTGTTCAGGAAACAAGTGGTAGCATTTATGTGCGGCGCCTGTTGTAAATCAAATCAAACATTCAACGGTGGCGATAAGGTAGATATGGATTCAACTCACTGTCCGATCAACGAGGCTCTAGGCTTTTGAAGTGAGTTGGAAATGCCCAGGAAGGTGGTTGCGAGTTGAATCTAGTGGATTATCAATTTCAAATTATCACAATCGAGAAGATGTCGACATACAGAGTCCACAGCAACATGGTATGCGCAAGGATTGTCACGGACGATGTTGTTTCGAGGGTCTGGCGGGGCAGAAGCATAGGTGGTTCGAGCAATCTCCGCCATTCGCCTTAAAGATGCCGAGCTCCCTTCGTTTCCGAACGACACAGAGAACAAGGCCAGGGGTTTCCTTGAAATATTGTCAATGCCGTATTGCGTCAACTTGTAGAAGTGGTACACTTACCCCAGCTGGATACACATTCTGCACACATCGTGCACCCGGTTGTCGCTAAGATGGCACTCTCCATCGGATAGGAACACCAACGCGGGCGATCTGTAGTGCGTGTGGGTTAATTTTTTGGTACTATAACGGGTGAAAATTTGAATACCTATCGGTACTCCAATGAGAACGAATCAAGGTCTGTGCATGGGTTAGCGCCGCATCGAAATTAGTCCCCCCTCCAGCAGAGTTTGCCAGTAGAATAGTGATAAGTTGGTCCGCGCTGCTTGTGAAGTCGTTGGCCACTCTGGTCTAGCAAAAGCTATCAGATCATATAGTATGAAAACAGCTAAGGGGTAAGTACCACTGGGGAGTTGTTAAATGTCACGACTGTATATGCATCTTGCCGAGCTACCCCGTTCGCATTCATCGATTCCCGGGAGTACCAGAAGTCATGCAAAGCCGAAAGAACGGCGCCATATCTATTGTTAGACCTGGCCCGCAACCGAGCACTGACCGGGGTGTTTGGCAACGGTCCGCGGTCTCCCGATGTCATTGAGCCCGAGCTAAATGAACAGCCGTATGAAGGTTAGCATATGCTAAAGGATACCGCTGGACTGAAGAACACGAACCTATCGATTACAAAAACGCTGGTGTGCGGAGTAATTAGTGCCGCTGGTCGGTCATCCATTGCGAAGCCACGTACACATGGTAAGCTTGGCTCAGACGAGCCGGGTTCGGGCAATCAAACGAATGTCCATCTACTGAAACGTAGCCGTTGGCTGGTGCGGGGTCGCGAGCGCGCAGCGGGTGAAATATGGGCAGATTACAGTACGAAGGGACTGCGGCTGCTGTCGCAGTCGCTTGGTGCTCGGGACCTACAGCGCAAAATCTGAGTAAATCTCATACTTCACTGGCAATTGAACGGACCAGAGCACATGGAATCGCTATGGACGAGGAAATGGTGTTGAGTATACGCGCCAGGGTTCTCATGAACCAGGTTGACTTACCATCTCGCAAATTCTGCCTGTTGCTCGCGCGAGTAGGGATCTGGATATCGTTTAACGAGAGTTTATATACTTGGCTCAAAAGATGTTCATCTAGCCGAACTAACCTTGGAACCCTAAAGCGAGAGTGAAAACAGCTTGAGTTTAAACATACTTGGCGCATTATGGATGGGACAAACCGTTACGTGCCCACATCAAGCGATGTGATATCCAATCTTTGGGTCGGTTGACATCCGGCTGCATCCTTTCGTTAATATGCTTCCATTCATTACCCTGGCAGTTGTTCGGGTCTCGACAGAAATCAATATGCGCATGTCGACCTTGAGCTGCACACAGCATATGACAAAGCATCGGCGCTCCCTCGTCCCCGACGCCAAACCTTCTCCCGTCGAGTTCGTAAACTGCGTTTTGGTCCGTTCCCTGAATTGCCCATCGAGTGGTCGTCATTGACCCGTGGCTGGTTTCGTGAAGCTGCTGTGGATGCCCTAGTTGTAAGTTATAAGCAATAACCAAACTAAACCAAGTAACCCTCAGATGGGACGAACCAAGAGGCAAAGTACATAGATATTGACAGCTGGGACACCGAACGTTGCAATAGTGAAACACATCTCTTTCTGCGCTATGTATATGACGCCCTTCGTGTCGTAGGTCGCCGGGAGGAATCGGGATAACGCATGTAAGACGTTGTTCAACTTGTGCATACCGCGTATACTGAAAGGCTTGATGGCGTCCGGAGAACTGTTCCACAACAGTTGACGGCTGAGTTTCGATCTATTCACAGTCTGGTTAGCGTTTCCTTCATTTCGACCAGCAGAGCGACAAACCCGGCAAATTCCGTCAGCTGCGCACAGGCTCGTACAGGGGTGGCCTTGTCCACAAAGATGTACCGAATGTATATCCATCCCATGAAAGTGATCCTGCTCGCAGCAAAGTCGCCGGCATAGCTGACACTCAATAGGACAAGAGCCGTTATTGCTGCATTCGTGACGCGTGTGCTCCTCGTCCCTGATAAGTTGGAGGCCGCATTACAGCACATTCTGCGGGCGATTCGCATCAAGCTAATAACGCACCATGGGATATGGCACCGTCCGGGGCATTGATAGCCAGAATTGGCATCTAGGAAGCTACAAAGCTGTGCGGCATATTGAGACGGTGCCCAGGATAGGGATGAATGCGGATGAACGTACTTCTCCGCACGAATGTGTGCGCGCCGAACACAAATGCTCTCCAGAGTGATCTAGGGGCTGTAATAGACCACGGTTATATAGGGTGGCTAAAAGTAATTGAAAAATGTACCTTGACGCATGAATGAACACACCCGCTCTTGTCGATCAGGTGGCAATTGCGTCCGCATGAATGCGCCTTGACGTCACACCTGCGAATTTCAAATGTCAGGTTCATGGTTAATAGCACGAGAGTTGTGTAGGATACTCACATATGCCGAGCACTATGACCTGCACTACATCACTGGATTAGCGCGTACATGAATTCCGGTATATATATAAAACATACGGAAGTCCGCATTCAACCGGAATAGGATGCTCGTCGACAACTTCACATGGAAATTCGCAGCGATGTGACGTGCCACAGTGGTGCGGTCCTGAGTGCCTGTGAGGCCGAAGGCACAGATAGTGACAAGAAGCACATCTCTCGCTGCAAAGCTGGACGGCCGTACGCATCCCAAGTGCCAGGCTGTCAATCTTGTTCAAGATGTTCCGGATATCCTGATTTTCAGGTGGGAAGCGTTCTACATTGACTTGGACCCAATGGCGAACATCCTCCAAACGGCGATCGAGACACTGAAATAACTGCTGCTGCAAAAGATCCACAAAATTTCGGTCGCCAATTTCGTGCCTCGGCCCAATAGTAGGTTCGCGAGCGTAGGTATCGATCAATTTGCCAAGCATGTGTTCGATGGTCATCTCATCCTGCATTGTGAAGCTGCCGGCTGCGTCGGGAACAAATAAAGGGGCATCGAGTCCTGACGATAACACCAGTTCATCGGTGTCAAAGTTCTGAAGTGGTACTTAGAGTAAGTATGATAAATATTTCCCATTCCGGAGCCCAACCTTTAGCGGTTCCCAGGTATCGGTGCCTTGTTCGACTTGGCCCCGGCTCAGTGCATTCTGAAGTTTTTCGTTGATTTGCATAGCGCGGTGTGCCACCAGGTTTTCTGATTAACGTACTTTATTAGCACTGTTTCTTAGTCGGCTCGTTTGGTACTTACGGTCCAGCGACCCCCAATCACTTGCCTGGTGATGCAAATCGGGTAAGTAACATGGGAGACCGAGAGCAAAACAACGTGCCTTAATCTTTGCCATCAGCGTTTTCAAATTGTGTAGGAATACACCTCCGCTGGGATGGCTTATGGGTTGGCTATCGAGGTACCGTCGGAGATGATGAAACAATGCATAGAACCCAGGAGAGTTGATAACCGGCCAAGGTATAATCTGAATTTTACCCCGGTGAAGTCGCGAGATGAAGTTTTGCTCTTGTTCCTTCTGCACGATTTTCTGGAACTTAATGGAGAACCTGTTTGTAATCAGGCGTAAGAATGGGTGAAAATCTTTGGAGTAACAACTAACTCTTTAACTATGTCCTTGGAATCAGCGTCGGTCACATCCTTGATGATAATCGCCAGCGTAGACTTACGGCCAAAGTGTAAACAATGATCGACGCAATCTAGCCAATACTCACGTTGAACAAGCCTGGGTTCGCTCGAGGATCAAGCACCATTGCAGAGGACTGAAAGCTCTGAAGCAAGTAAAACATGCGTGAGATCAATGAGACGGACCCCCGGTTGGAGATCATACCGTAAATAGGCCGGCAATATCTCGCGACAAGGCAAAGTTATTTCGGAACAAAACCTTTTCAAAAGGAAGTGTGAGTATAATGCTAGTTCATGCATGTTTAACCCGGGGGGAGGGGGGCATTGCCGCCTTACCAGGTTGGATATTGCAGTGTTGAATAAAACTAGTAACGCGTCCTCTTGGGCACTTCGCTCGATGGAGTGTACGCCTGTTAGGTGGTAGCGTCAACGAGTGCTTCTGGAAAAAATTCATAGTCGCATACCTTCGAAATCAAGCGATACAAGCAAGTAATCGTCAGTAGGGGTGCAAGAGAGCCACACGCCCTCGGTCGTGCGCATAGCAGATCCAGCGAAGGTTGTATCGGCGAAATGGTTTAGGCAGTAGCTTTTCCCTATGAGACCGGCTCGTATGGGGGGTCCACATGAATGAAATTGCTAGACGTTATCTTACCAACACTTTGCTCGCCTGTAATTCAGTATTTTACGTGTTTAGTAGCATAAAAGTCATCCAAACTGGTGACTTACCCATAGAGCTGACTACACGCACAGGCTACAAAGTCGGCGTCTCAGCGGATCACAAACTCACTCGTTAATTTCCACTTGCCTTGGACGCCATGTATGATTGAAAAACTGGCTCATACCACCCGATACTCAGTGCGTCAATGATGGCCGGTACATCAGCACCTAGCAATGAGCGTTCATGTCGCGCATCCCACACGCCATCCTTCAGGGGAATAAAACGGTTGTCGCGTGTAATTGCCAAGCTGAATAATCATAATGGGTACGTATATGCGCTTGAAACAAGGAATTATGACGTACTGGAGAGGAATTAAGCATATGAACTCCACTATAAAGCTTCCGAACAAAAATTCCGAGCATGGGGTAGTTTGAACGAGCAAATCCGGCGGATCGGAGGCCGACACGAAAGCAACAGATGTCAACACTCCCTCAATGGGCTTGCCCGTCGTCCGTTCAAACGTGGATATCATTCGTGCAAAATAGCTATCCAGAGCCCCGAGGCTGGCGCTCGACGAAAAGATCAGCTTCCGAGGCTCCCGGCCTGAAGAGGAGAGTGTGGAACGGCTAACAGCGGGTAGAACAGGGAACCGAGTCCATACTTCCACGTGACAGTCCAACAGGCTATTGTTTATCGTTTCGGTGGCTGCGCTCGCCGACTCGGGCTGATTGGAGCGAAACGAGAACTCGGTCGCCTTCTGCTTGATTTGGAGAGCCACCGATGTTGTCTTTTTAGTCCTGGCGGAAAGCGATAGCAAATGAATCCTACTCCGGCTTTCGAAAGACGTTAGAACGCGCCCATTGCGTGAAACAGGCAGGATAACGGGACTAATTCCAGTTTGATTCGACCCAAACGATGCCCAATGAAATACTAGCAGCTCATGTTGTGGGGGCGTTGATTCTCTGAGAACCGAAACTAGCAAGCACGACCCATCAGGGCTAGACCATGCATCCGCAACCTTCGCGTCGATTTTCACGGAGGCAGGACTGGGGTTAATGTGGGATGAGTATTAAATGTCAGCTCTAGATAGAGTGGAGATGCGTACCGAAAATGCAATGTGACCAAGGAAAGTATACGAGCATGGCCCGATGATTCAATAAGGCATATTTCTTCGGCATCTGATCCGGACACAAAGCACATATTTTGAATATTCACCTCTGACTCGTACCACTCTTTGAGAGAGAACGGCGAGCCACGCGCACGAACGTTGGCGAATGTTTCATCAAAGCTATAGATAGAAAGCTTGGGGCCCTAAGGATAAAGCAAACCCTAGTTAGGACTAATGTTAAAACGACAGCTTTGCCTCAACATACCTCGTGCGTATGATATATCGCAAGCAGACGAGTCCGCTCATCAAGCGTAAAAAGACAGTTCTCGCCTAGTCGCTCGTAGTTGAACGTTAGTTTTGAGGTTTGTCTATCGACCATATCCGGCAACCGAACATTATCCTCGATGTACAACCTAAACGCATTGGGTCCTCCAACGATCAGCAGACATTTGTCGCGAACAAGTTGCATGAACCTAATATCATATCAGCGTCACGAACGGCGGTGTATGGCCAGTCATACTCACACAATCTTGTACCCCTCCTCGAGATCGAATTGAAAATGCCTCGTGCTAAACTTAGGTTCGGGAACATGTGACTCATTTGCTCGGCACTGTTGTATGTCATGCTCAGTCAGCGCAAAGGGATGTATCGTAAACCCAGTTCGGGCCTTGCGCTCTTCGACCCTTTCTCCACGAACCCGATACCGAGCTGATTGTGTGTGTAAGTGCATGAGAGTACCCTGAAACATATATATAGCGCACAGTATGAGTAACGAGAGTGCTCCTGTTCCACAAAGTTCACGCGCGTCACGTTTCTACTTTTGATAAAGTAAAACGTTAATTGTATCTTCGTTGTTAGAATAAATCATTTTACTCACGAGTTACTGGGAGGCATAGCAAGCTTCAAGTCATGAGACAGAGCTGAACCGGCCGCGGCGATCTCCACTCGCTCTTGTTCGCGACGTTCCAGTTCAAAGATAGAAACTAGACGCCGTTTCTCCGCTTCAACTACCCTCTCAAGATACCGTTTCACCAACTTGTTCCCCAACTTCTCCAAATAAAGTTGAAGGCAATGGGTTATACGATCCGTCAGTTCGACAACCACAGGATATGCTGACGCGAGAGGCCGCAGGTCACGAATGAATTCTGGGTCAGGAAGCTCTTGACTTGGTGCCCTGGCTTCGTATCCAAAAAAGCTCGCCATAGCACGAAGAGACGCCTTGAAGCCATGCTTTCCCCGGTGATCCTTATGTACCGTTGTCCACTCTCCGTCGTCATCCCCGGAGCCCAGGACCTGGCTGACAAATTCAACCTGACGATTGGGCGAGGGAAGTGGATCCGAAACCAGATAGTCACGGATCGTGCGCCACGCCAACTTGAGGTTCTTGAACTCTTCGTCATCAATGATATGAGCCTTCGACTCCCTCCTTATGTCATCAGGAACGGTCACCAGGTCACGGTACTTTTTCCTAAGTTGGACTAAGCACAGCGAATCGATGTAAGCAACCGAGACGCTTTTTTATTGGATTAGGTATGTACCAAATTCTGCTGCCTCTAGTTCCGCCAGGTCAACCGAGGTTTCAACGGACCTTGATCAGAGGATACGCTCAAAGACCAGCGATAAGATGATACAAGCCAGACTTACGGGTAGACTCGAGCGTAGTGCATGCGTATCATTAGGACAATCGTACGGCGCAGCAAAGGTTTGTCTTGTTCGAATTTCTCCTCCATGACTCGTATGCTAGAGTTATATTCTTCCTTGCGCTCCGCCTCCTCGAGCGTCAGTCTCTGGCTATACTTGGCGAAAGGCTCCGGATAAAGCCCCCGTAAGCCATGGTCCCCAAGTATCTTCAATTGTTCAGGGGATAGATCTCCGAGTACAATCGGACGTTTCTTTGACCTATACCAAGATTATCGGGTCAACCGCCAATAATACACATAATTCACATATTCTCACTCGACCATTGACCGCAGAGTTGTGGGGTAGAGTTCATCGCTGAACTTTTCAGCGACACTGTGAGCAGGTTTATGGGCAGAAACCAACAAGCCGGAGACTTCCTCGCCTGGAACCAAGGACGTATAGCCGGAGCTCATAATGTTTGGAATTCTTCGTTGGTCAGGCAGAATCTTATCAAACAACTCATGAGTAAATCCATGTCATGTTTTGAACGCAAGCATACCGTAAATCCCTCTGTGGCAATCGCATCCTCGTCTTGCTCCACCAACTTGGCAACCTCAAAGGAAAACATGCGCGACTCTTCGAAACTCTCGACCCGCCCTCCTGGAGTGTTTGCATTGCGGACACCGGGCGCCCAGACGATTTTGTTCGCTTGTTGTGGAGATATGAGCGCCACGGTTTGGTCCGTCAACTTGGAGAGATAGCTACGCAGGGGATCTCAGGCTCAGGCAGATTGAACCTTATGGCACGCTTACCGTATGAAAGTAACTCGATTACGGCGGACTGAAGAAATAGCGTGGTCTTCCCACGTTGTATCTTCGGGCCAATATATGATATAAGCCTGGTGAATTTCGGATTCGGTGCTAGAAGGTTGAAGAGGTAGAGCCAGATACAGTCCAGATCGAAGATCGGTTGGCGTCCCAACCGCACATGATAGCAAGCCTTGGCTGGTGGCCCAACAAATGCGAACATTATGATCAAGTCAAAAGATGCACAGAGAAAAAAGCCCACGTTATACCGTTAAGACAACCGACCCCGCGAAGAAACTTTAAGATTTCGAGCTTCGAACCATAAACACCCAACGGTCTGATCTTCAGCTGTTGAGTTCGAGTCATGGGTAAGTGTTCGGAAACAGCAAACACCAACGTATACGTAAACATACCCTATCGAGTGCTTTGAAGTTAATTTTTGAAACCGACTCATAAGAACCAGGCAGGAGTGTATTAAGCAAGCGACAAAGAGAAGACTGGTCGATCAAAACCTTCTCCACTGTGGTGGTGGCAGTGTCAGGGTGGGCGCCAACCGTTCAGCTGACTTATAGCCACACTCACCTAGCCCGCTGGAGCCATTTTCTTGATATAAATCCAATAGACGAAATAGATTGGGTACGTTGGACAACAAATCGTCGCCAGTCGGCTCAGGTGGTTGCAATGACTTGTTGACTATGACTGGCCGGGAATCCCCGGGTCGGGACCTGCCACTTGAGCCACTGGAACCTTGCTTGTCACCCGCCCGCTCGAAAACTTGGTGGAAATCTTTGGTCAAACAAATCGACCAACACTTAGGTGGGATTGTAGAGAAAAGCCTACCTGTCAGAATGACCTGCTCCAATGGTGAAGCGGGCGGGAGAGGAACTTGAGTAGCGTCGTGGGAGGCCTGAGGCCGCTCTCTAGTCATTATGTGAAAAATTATATCGCTATTAGCATGTCAAAAAAAATTCCGTACATTGAGCGTTCGTGATCTGGTGGCAGATTCCTAAGCCTGCCTTGGTCGAATATGCCAGGCGGAATGCCTGGGTCGGTATTGAAAGGTGGCATTAATACGATTCAAACTCAGGTTAAAGGTCTGATACGAGTACGTGGGGAAGACACAAGGCTCAGCAGCGGGATGCACTCGCTTTTGAACGGGTAAATATTTGAGGAGCGCAACACTGCGTCCAAACCGGATATTTGTGCGAGCCAGGGCTATGATTGACTGGGCCTGGAGGCCGATGCCAAACAGTTGACTGCGCGCATGGTGACTCCTTTTTTATCGAACTTCCTAAAATCGGGGCGTAAAGCTAGGTCATGCGGTGGCTACCGATCAACCAATTACTTAATCCGGAGTGGCTACAGCCACCTGACATCAAGACCCTCATTTTGCGGAGTTTGTACTTGACTTCCGAGTGAGAAGTACTCTCCAGTAGATTACACATAGAGTTTTTTTACTGCTCCAGTTTGTGAAGCACCCCTAACTGACGCATTGTCATCAGCACATTGAACCACCGCTAGTCGTATGCGGAGATTTCCGAAGTCAGTTCTCGCCCCCTAGAATTATCGGTCAGTAATAATTTGCGATTTACTATCCCATTCATTGAAGCTGAGCCTACAGATATCCATCCAGGCGCTGAGTCACTTGGTGGATTCCTGGTGCATAACCTAGATATCTCGAAAGCCTACACGAAGCATATTAGTTGAGTCCACTGGAGAATTCTAGACCTACATGAAACTCGTCCAGATGAGCGCCTCGAGCTGGCGTTCTTGGTTTGACTTGGTTAGAAGCATGTGATATTTCTCTGCCGACGTCGGGCCACATTTGATAGCTCTCGACCCCATGCGCTGATAATCATTGTACCGGCGTAAGACTAATCTACAACCGCTCCTTGCGCATCGAACCACCCGCAGCAGGAAGACTCGCTACACCTCGTTCCCGGGCTACAGCACAATATTTCACACTTAAGGTGTAAAGCAATAACATCTAGGGTTTGATTATCACTCGCGTCGCGAAATAAGGAATACCGAAGCCCACAACTCGCACCCAGATTTTGGGTAGGGCAGTTTAGAATGAGCTTGTAGCATTCGGCGTAGGTCAGACTCTTTTCGCTTTTGAAGTACCCAAACCAAGGATTTGATTCCCTCCTGCTGGGCTTCCAGGACACGGCGAGTGTTCTTGACTTCATACCATCACACTATGCGCATACCAGGAAGCAGATAGAGGCGTATTATTTACCTTAAGAATATACAATGTTTCCTCGTTAGTCTTTGGTTCTGGACCTTGTAGCGCCATGTGCTACGGCAGTTAGGTAGCCCAGTACGTTTGCGATAGAATGTGGGAGCTCCTGATGACACACGTGCGGTTATGAAATCGCTTTGATGGTCACGCACAATACAGTATACTTGATCGTGCTTAGTTCTCCTATGAATACTCCGAGAACTGTACATATAATTCCTCAATATCTTCAAATACCCTTGTCTGGTTTTGGCCCATAAAAGTTACAGGGCCGATATGTATCGCCTTGTACACTGCTTCAGCGGAGCACACAAGAACGATAATGGGCACTCTTGGCCGAAAGCATTTCTGCAGTCGTGCCTCCACGACTTATCACGACGTCACAGCGATAGCAAAAATGCCTACAGGGGTCATCATTACGATCGTACCCAGTAAAATTTAGGTTGAGCGACTTACACATTGCACCCCGGAGTCTTACACTATTGCAACACGAGAACCAATCAGCCCGCGTATAGAGTATAAACAACAATATCCGAATTAACACCCACACTCATGTGATTACACCCGTCAATTTTCTCCACTGGAGCACGACAACCTGGGCAGTACTACGAACATATATTAGGTTAGGTCCTCCAGTCTGGTATCAGTAGGCGACCGACCTTCCATCCTTGCTGGCTCATCAGTGACTCAAGCTCGGCGCTTCCATCGCAGGAGTGCTTCGCCTTGTCTTCAATGGTCTGATTGCACTGTTTGCACCACGAGTGAGTGCACCCAACAATCGGACAGGTGACCACTTCGATTAGTTCGTAGTCCTTACGGTCAATAAACGCCGACCCGGAGCCTAGAAATGAAAGATGTTAGTGTTATTTGATTAGGATCAAGGCAAAATTTTGTGGCGACGAACATCTGGGAGGTAAATGGCAGATTTTAAGCACAGATCAAGAACCTAATATGTTCTGCTTACTTGCGGCAGTTAACCAGAACCGAATGCTCCGCCAACTGCATTTCGGTAAAGATCTCGAAGAGCTCCGCTGGAATGCCAATAGTTTCCACCAGTCCAGCCTGAATCGCTGGTCATACTCTAAGCCCACAATGCCATCGCAGTACCACAAATATGTACTCACCGCCTCCAGTGCCAAGAGGACTTGACATATCCGCATCAGCCATACAAAATGGACACGGAATGGGATATCGACGCTCCTCGATCTTGGATTGAATAACGCCGCGCATACAGTCACGGCAACACAAGTGCCCGCATCCCTCCACAATTGCAATGTCTTCGTCGACAAAATTCTCCGTGCAAATACGACAACAGTCAAACTATGGTGGGTTTTCTATTGGCGCAATCGAGGTCTCGAAGGCAAATGCTTCATTCCTTTGGTCAATTCCGCGTTGGACGACCAGTGCTCGCTCGAGCGCTCGCATCATTTTCGAGACTTGCGCGCTGATGTCGGGAACCTCGGAGCTCGAGGGTTCAGCCGTAGCTATATGACTGGAACCTGCAAGCATAGTGTGAGGTTGGGTGTCTAGATGCTGGGATGGTATGGCGGGAAGTGCCCCGAGTTGATCTGTGGCTTCCCGCCAAGAGGGAACGTTGAGCCGGGAAGTCCGACTACAACCGGGCTTCGACCTCGAGGCATCTTGTATACTGTCACGTCCTTTTCCTTTCGTATCGCGGTTGTTGTGATTATCTTGCCACTCCCATCTAGCATCGTCCGACCTACACGACAAAGCAGGCTCGATTAGTGTTTTCAGTTCCTTGATTTCATCTTGCATCTGCTGGTTGGCTTCTTTAAGCATCAAGATCTCCTGTTCCAAGAGGTGAGACTGTCTCTGTAAAACACGCTTCTCCGCCTGTTCGTCTCCTAGCTTTCGCCTGATCTCGGTAAGCAGGGTTAGGAAACCCATGTTGAGGTCGCATTCGGTTGGCGTCTTGCGGGTTTCAGCCGGCGCAAGCACATGGTATGAAACTTGACCCAGGAGTTGAACTTGCCATTGAAAATGCGGATCATTGACTAGTTTTTCGTCAATTTGGAATAAGCCCATAAGATATTCAGCCACATAGTCTATTGGATCCGGAGGGAACACTTGGATTCCAGCTCCATTCGGATGATTGGGGCGCGGATGGGAATCGAATACGATGTATACGGAATCAACCCGACGGTGGTGCGCGGGCGCAATTGCATTACCTAGCCCGATTATGGGCATGTGCACTATGGCGATTATTTCTGGAGTGCGTGTGAGACACGCCGCACGAGGATCAATCAATGCCTCTTCCGGTTTGAGTGAGCTATGGTGATGGTTCAGTACCGGCGTAGCTTATATGTGGCCAGTGAACAATCAACTCACAGAAGAAGGTCTGAGAACGTTTTGTATTGTAGTTCTCTATACTGGACGTCAAGAACCCGAAAGGCATTCGAAAACATCGGCAGCTCCAGTATGGGCTCGACCTCCAATTGCGATCGATCTGACCACGAAGCTGTAATAGCCATGACGTCCTACGGGTTCCAACTCGTTGATATATGAACCACTTTTACTAACTATCGATAATCACCTCTGCAAATTCCTCGCTCACAAGCTTGGTTACAAGCTCCTCTCCATTCTTTATCTCGCCATAAAGTTTGAACGCCAACCGGATCGCATTCAGGCTCGCAAGCCCACAGGTCGAACTTCCACCTCGGGAGTAATGACTTGTGCCCTTGAATGTAGCGATATGGTATCCTCCGTAGAGAATATTTTGGGCCGCAGATTTGGCCAGTGTGACTGGAGGTGTCGATGCACAGGAAGGAAGTGCATTGGCCTTCCCTTTATCATATCGAGTCGAAATTGGATCATTCGGTGCAAAAGTATCGTAGAACTCGTCGTCGTCTTCTTCAATAGTAGGACGCTTTGTGAACTCCTACAGCGATGGGGAGTTAGAGGGGTCGACATGAAGTAGATTTCTTACCTCTGGGCTCGTTGTGGAAGCAAAGCTCTTGGGATTGTCGCAAGGAGGGGGGGTGAGAAGCTCTGGATCTCTGTTGATGGTCAGAAGGGTCAGGTCGAGCATATGAATTGGGCTGTGTTGACGAAATACCTGGTGTAGTTTCGTGACCCATCGAAGATCCACGATAAAATTCGAGCAGGCGTCGACATTTTCGATATTTCCGTTTTATTGCCGAGTGGCACCAAGATAAAAAGATTAATGTATAATATGCTCAGCGTTCAAGACAGATTAGGTAGAAGTGAATTGGCTCCACAAGCACCCACAGACCGGGGACAGGCCGATAGGGCACGCTTGCTTTTATAGTGGCAATTTTTTATGGCGCAAGGTGATATGTCCAAAATGGATCTTCGTGTGACACAAACTATTCAAAGTTACTACTTGGGTCCAAAGATCGATCACAACAGCCTCCTGCGTGCGTGTTAACTCCTTCTTTGATTAAGAGCCCTCGGACAGGGCGGATGACCAGTGTCATGTGGTGGCTACTGATCAACAAACGACTGATTCCAGGGTGGCTACCGCCACATGACATCATGGTCTCCACGTAGCGGAGTTTGTAGATCCATGATTCCAGACTTCCGAGCGAAGAAGCATCACGCAATACAGTGAAATCCTTTCGGAGGTATTGATCAACAGGCGCGGTTCACCATTGGGCAACACTGTAAGACCAATTCCCGCGAATAAGCACATCGCTGATTTGGCTGCCGCGACTTCATGATACAGTATGACTTACAGTAACCCAACTACTTGGATAATAGGCTATATCCGTAGAGCTCGTATTTTAGAACGTGGTCAGATTCTGGTAATCTTCGAGTTCTATAGTTTTCTCAACCCTAGATACGACTGGCAGCTAGCATATACTCAGTACAATAGTGTTACGGTATAAATCCATCCGGCAGCCTCCAATTCTTTGGGATGCTCAACGAAGCTATACCATTTCTGCGAAGCCAAGAGCCTGCAGATTGTAAGCTTCCAATGTTGTGTAGCCCGTTGGAAATATTCAAATATAACTCGGCCGAATGAGTGTTCTTCAGTCTCGGCTGGAAGTATGCAGTACAGCTCGGGAACCAACATTGGAACCAATACAATTGCTCTGAATCCTGCATTCTAACGGACTAAACCGTAACCGTACCAACTTGATATTAATATAGAGCTGCTCGTCACTTAGTGATTGACCTAAAGTAGGAGTATTTATTACGGCTTGAGCCGGAGGGTTACGGTAGCTCATACTCGAAATCAAAAACCTGTGCATCGTGTATGGCCAAATTGCCACTCACATCACAAAATAGCGGCCATCGAAGCAGTGCAACCCACTCCTTGGTTCCTAGATAGAATAGCTTAGAGTGAGAGTTAGCCTTTGGTGTAGATGATAAATTTTCCACTTTTCACATGCTCAAACCGAGTGTTCGGTCTTCCAAGACTAGTCGTGCGTATCTACTACTAGATCACAGCCAGTACCATAAAAAAATCATATATATCTTGGCCCTGTTTAGGGCGACGTAGTGCGCCTTTGATTGCCTATCCCTCTAGGCGGTCGGGGGTCACGGGTAATGTATATGCTGTCATGCTATGATACCTTTGCCAAGGCTGTAAACAGTTAGATAAAGCCCACATGCGAAGTCCGCCTTGTATTTCCGTGTCGAGAGTCGGGCAAATGGTTCATATGACCTCCAATATAGCTCCCTTGGTTTCAGGGGCTCAGTATACTACGCAATCTCGTGATAGGGTGAATTGGAAGACGAGACATGGGGGTGTATGTATGCAATCCGCGGCGGTCTACAGCGGTAAGTGACTAAATAGGGATTTCCGTGATGAAACTTAGGTTACGCAGACGATAAATGGAGTTCCGTACCTATCATCTTCTCATATTTTTTGCCCGCTTCCAATAACTGCTGAATTTCATGATGTGTGAGGCTATTCTTTGTTTGCTTTCCATTCTCTCGCCTGGGAGACTAAAATGACATTCGTGGCAAGGAGAGCGGGGGTGGGCTGGTCTGCTGACTGGACGGACCCTGAACTGTATAGTACCAGTGTGCCAAGCACGCCCAAAGCTTCCACTACATACCAGGGGCGATCAGCGACACAGACCACGACCACGCCTGCCAACTTCGCCATGTCCGTACGAGTCAAGACACTCGAGATCCGGTGGCATCACAGCGCGGAGAAGAACTACAGCGAGCCCATCTACGCGTGCGACGTCCAGCCTCTGCCAGTCAACCAACTCAAGAAACTGGTTGCGCCAAGAATACAACAAGGTCGCGAGAAGGATAAGGAGGCGTCGGGCCCAGGTTATGGGCAATTTTATAGGCTAGTAACTGGTGGTGGAGATAATAATATTCGGGTGAGTTCCGTACTTGTTGCGCTACCATGGCTGACAGGTCGGAATAGGTATGGATGGTATATCCGAATGTTACGCCTTCAGGCCAAGCAACGCCAGCTCAGCCATCGCGTGTCGAATACTTGGCTACTCTCAGCAAACATACAGCGGCGGTCAACGTGGTGCGCTTTAGCCCAAATGGTATGTCCCACGTCAATCTCGGCCTATTTTTATTAACTGCCGGTCAGGTGAATTGATCGCGTCCGCTGGCGATGATGGCATGCTTGCCATATGGTCCCCGACCGATAAACCCGTACACAACTTTGGTGATAGCGCCGAGGAGCTGCAGTACGAGAAGGAGCACTGGCGACCCCGGGTTGTCATACGGTAAGCGCCCGCTGTCTTCCGGTCGTCTGCCCACCAACATATTCCGTAGGACTACAACACGCGAAGTTTACGACCTCGCCTGGAGCCCAAACGGGGAATACATTGTTACCGGTAGCACAGACAACACCGCGCGGGTGCACAATGCAACAGATGGCACTGTTGTTCGCGAAATCACCGAACATGCCCATTATGTCCAGGGTGTCGCTTGGGACCCGCTCAACGAATTCCTTGCCACCCAAAGCTCGGATCGGTCTGTCCATGTGCACGCGATTTCGACGAAACGCGGCGTGTTTGAGACGCACGCGGTTGGCAGAAACTCGCGAATGAAGGTCAGGCATACTCGAACACCCAGCCGAAACGCACCACCCCAGCCCCAGCCTCGTATGGTGCGCCGCCAGTCGAATGCCAGTGATAGCGAGTCGATTATTACGTCTGCCAGCGAGCGCCAGAGTGAAATTGATCGCGAGCCTTCAGCATTGCTTATTTCGACACCGAACCAAAGTCAAGGCCAGAATCAACCATCGCACCGCTCGTCGTCCTCGGCGCCCACCACAGGTCCTAATCATCTTACGGCACCACTTACGCCCACTACGTCCATTGCGAGCACCCCAATTCATACCTCGGCACCCATGTTCCCACCCTCGTCCTCGCGTCGGTCCTCATTTAGCTCAGCCGCAGCACCTTCCCCACCTCACTCAAACATGAGCCGTTATGGCCGATCCCCTTCACCCATGCCCCCGTTGCCTGCCATTCGTACCCCTCTACCAACGAGTTCCAACACCGCCGCGTGGGCGACCAAACTCTACGGCGACGAAAACTTTACCAACTTTTTCCGACGTCTGACCTTTAGTCCCGACGGCGCCCTCATGCTCACACCCGCTGGACAATTTGAAGATCATTCACACATCCTCGAGGCAACGACATCCGGACGCGCCGGAACACCCACACCAAGCTCACGTGCCTCGAGTCGTGCACCCGACGACCCTCCCGTGAGGCCCAAACGAGAACGACCCTTAACTGGCGCAGACGCAACCATTCAATCGAGCGTGTACATTTATGGTCGAGCGGGACTATCGAGCGGACAAAACCCCATCGCCCATCTCCCAGGGTACAAACGTGCGAGTGTGGCAGTCAAATTCTGTCCGCTCCTGTTCGAACTGCGTCCAGGTGTTGCCGCTCCAGGAGAGATGAAGCGAGTCACGTTGGAGATTGGCAAGGAACAAGTCGTACACGTGGATCTGAGCGGTTCATCCAGTCCAGCCACGAGCGTTGGAGGCGCGAGCGTGAGCACGGCGCAACCGCCTTCGCCCGCCCCGTCAAACGTCTCTATGAGCGGGCCCGGATCTGTTCCGGCCACGCCAAGCAGCGGACACAAAGGTCTTCCGCCGCCTGCCTCGTCAGATAATGGCGCGCCAGCAAAATCCACGACCAATTCGGTGTTTGCGTTGCCTTACCGCATGCTTTTCGCAGTTGCGACTCAAGATACGGTCATGATATATGATACCCAGCAAGCCGGGCCGATATGCATGTTTAGTAACTTGCATTACAGTAGTTTCACTGATATGGCGTGGTGAGCCGCCTCCCTTCCGACTTGACCGAACATATACTCACCCGCCCTTTGTCGATAGGGCACCCGATGGCCAATCTCTCATGCTTGCCTCCTCAGATGGATATTGTTCCCTTGTTGTCTTTGACGATGTTCTTCCGCTCTATCATACCCAACAGCACAACCTTCAACTACACTCGATCGCCGCGTCACACTCGCACCCCTCTCGAACACCCGTTCGTCCCTCGGCGTCCCCAGCAATCGCGACCACACCCCTACCAGGACCAGGACCTCGATCATCTAGCGCAGGCGTACTCAAACGCAGCGCCGACTCGGGATCAGGCTCTTCAGCTCCCGCCCCAGCGCCCGCCCCGACCCCAATTACGACCCCAATTACGGACGAACCCGAGTCCTCGACGACAACTGCCCCCGAACCGGTCAAGAAGAAACGTCGAATCGCACCCACAACCATCTCGACGCTCGACAAGTAAACCCGCCTCACCAAAATTACTGCTTTGTTTCGCCTGAGTCTTGTTGCATAATATTGCTTCCTTCGTGTCTAGCGTCGTCTTGTATGTCGGTGATGAATGCTATGTGTCCGGTGGCTCACGCCTCTATGTATACACGAAACTGTACTAGACCTGCATATGCTCTGAGCCGTTGAACCTAGATTAATTGTATGCACTGGAGCGTACACCAGGTTATATATCAATAATACCCGGGCTCTAGCTACCTACATAGGCTTCGTTCAGGACCAACGCGACAAATAGATTTTATTTGAGAGCTATGGTTTCTGGTTCGCCCCCAGGGTCACGTGCTGTCGCATTAACTGGACGAGAGCTTGCAGCCAAAGTTACATTCTCAGTCGACTACCATCCGTACCTACTAGAATGAATAATACGCCGTCCAACACACCTTAGGCGTGGAAAGATACCCGCCAACGGTTAGAGATGGCAATACAACGCTATCTCAGATGCACCACAGAGCTCGCATCCTACATGCATAATGATTCCATGTATAGCTCAAACAACCTACCTGCACTCGTCACCACATCTCTCGATGCTTATAATGATTCCTCCTTATGTCTTCACGAATAGACAAGCTTCGGAAAGCACAACACGTATTAATGACCATGCGCAACTCACCAAGCCCTCTAACTCCGGTCCACAGGCTTCCATCAGACGTTCTTCGTCAAACCTTCTCCTTAATTATTGGTCAACCTCGTTATGACACGTATACATTTGATCCAGAACGCCAGTATCTTGAACATAAGTTTCATGAACGTCAACCGCTCTCGACGCTCAGCGCTGTACGCACCTACTGGCGAACCGCCATCACTAAAACTCCTTTGTTCTGGTCGCACATCGAGGTCAAGGCTGATCATTGGGACAACTTGGTTTTCTGTTACACCTATACGGAAGCGTACCTTAAATGAGCGCAGAACTCGCCGCTGCGCCTTTGTATTTATGGACGCAAGACAAAGTTGAACAATGGCCTCAACCGGGCTGACACACGCTCCCATCTTCGGACCCCTGGAGTTCTCCAAGTACACGATTTTCGACGTACTGGATTTTCTAATATTGTTTCGTTTTGGCTTGAAAATGGGCACCCTAAGTCCGTGCATACCCTTATGTTCTCCTCGTGCACATCTTCTACTAGGTAGACTGATCCTGGAATCGAATTACCAAACCGGGTCAAAGTAGATTTGTTTCTAGAACCTATTCATGTACTTCATTTATCTGGAGTGCACTTCGATTGAACCAACCCTTATTATCCCGGACATGAAAATAATTTCCCAGTTTTGATATTAAAAGCATCCAAACTATATTTCAAGCAATTGCGTCAATCGAGAAGCTACGGTTCCTGCGTTACGGGTTCGAACCGCAACCCATTGTTTCGCTTGATTGGAAGTGGGGACATCGTGTTTGACTGGATGCTTAGCTGGTACGATGTGATGTTCACAGCAATGATTGAAATAAAAAAATCCCAAGGGGCATCTATTTATACTTTGGTAAACATTCGCACAAATCCTACCGTGGACAGAGGTGTACAGTTCGATCTTATACGACAGGAAGGTTTTTCGAACTTCCGGGTATTCATGCTGCCAAGGCTGCATTATCCAGTTGGGCGTGGTCATTCCTAGTGGATGCTGCATGGGCCTACGAAGGGCGTAAGTTACTAGATCGTGATGCGAAGATTCGATAACAGAGTAAAATGGGGCAATGGGTAGAGAGATTACGACGGTAACCATTGTCGCAAGTGAGTCTGCCTATTGGCAAGAGGCTCACTCGGAGCGGCCACTGGCATTAATTCCTTGGTTCGCTTCTACGATCCATTTAGCGGTCGGGCCATAATCACCCAAATGCAAACTTAAAAGTCGTCACTCTGAACGTGTGGCCTGAATGTATGCGCTCCAATCTTCACTCCGCAAGATCAAAACGCCGGGCTCGAACGAAGCGCTGATTATTCAGGCACAGCCAGTTACCAAAACTGGCCCCGACGCCATTTGCAATCGCTGCGGTTGCTCCATTGCACCCATTTTCTAGTTATCCTCGATCACCATCTACCAGCCCACTCGTTCAGTTTTAGCCCTTCCATCAACGAATTCTAGTCACCAGTGACATATCCGTCAGCGACACGTCTCGGTCCAACTAGGCGAGGAATCTGCGGCGCAACGCATCTAGCTTATATAGACTCACCCTGCCACGCGTCGGTCGGATTTTTCGTCATTCAACCTTGACCTGGCTTTGAACATTTTCTCTCGAATTTTGGCTTGACTTTCCGGCATGAGCGGTGGGGCGAGTACAGAGGCCAAGCCGTCACGTCTTATGGTGGTAAGTCCTGGTTATGAGTGAGCGTATTATGAAGTAATGGCGTTATTGACAGGCGGCTTCGGTATCGTTTTACATTGTCGCTGCGATAGCTGTGAGTCTATTATTCCTATGTCTTGGCGGAATTCTCATGTTGCTTGGCAGATGATTCTGGCGTATGTCTAACCTGGTCGTCAAATCTCAAAACTAACTATTGGCATAGGAACAAATGGGTTCTTAATGGAACCGACACCCCTGTGTTCTTTTTGTTTTGCCAACTATTAGTCGCCATCTTGCTATTTGTTGGCGCACACATTGTCGGAATATTAAAGTTACCACGAATGGTCGATATGCAGCTTCTAAAGGGTTTGGCACCACTGATTACTGTCAATGTTTTGGGCCTCAAGTAGGTGTATCAATTTATCCAAGCGAGACTTGTTACTGACGCATACCAGCTTCAACAACTTTTGCCTGAAGTATGTGGACGCGTCGTTTTACCAAGTCGCGCGAGGGCTGGTGCTGCCGTTTACCGTCATCACTTCGCTGATGTTCCTTCGTGCTGCGCCACCATCTAAGCGAATTTTACTTGCCTGCACGATCGTGACAGGCGGATTCTTTACGGGGGTGTTCCTGGACCACGTTACCGCCAGCGGCCTCGCGTCGAAATCCGCCTCGACCAAATCGGGCCCCTCGGCGTTGGGTGTGTTTTTCGGCATTTTGTCATCGATCAGTACGGCTCTGCAAGCCGTCGTGATCAAGCGTGCGCTAGACGTCGTCGACGGGTCGGCGATCGATTTGGCGTGGTACACGAATCTATTGAGCGCGGTTGCGAATATCCCGATTGTCTTTCTTGCTGGCGAGGTACCTGCGATTTTGAAGTTGTTGTTTGGAGCGGATGAGCCGGGGTCGGCTGCCGGAGGCGCGTTGGGCACGTTTTTGTGGGGTACGGGTGTCACAGTGAGTTGCCCAATTCAGCCTCGCGCGCCGACTAACCACATTCCGTGCAGGGTATATTTGGTTTCTTGATCTGCATCGCTACATTGTTCAGCATCAAGGTGACATCGCCTATTACACACATGGTCTCATCGGCCGTTCGGGGGGTGATCCAGACGTTCTTCAGCGTGTGGATATTTGGCGACGTAATTTCGCTGTAAGTGATCCTGGTTTTATGTCATGAGGCGGTGGCTCATTGAGATTAGGGGCCGCGGGACGTCTATTACGCTCATTCTTGTGGGGTCGATATACTATACGTGGGTGAAACATGTCGAGGGACAGAAAAAGGAGTCGTTGCCGTCGGCGCAGAGCGGACCTTCCGGGTCGCGATCGGGGTACGAGCCGGTGCCAATGGACGATCTCAAGGGCCGCTCGAGCACGAGCGAGAGACGGGACTAGCAAAACAGAGTGTATGCTCGGTAATTTTAATTTATGTTTCGTACACACGTTTCTACCCGCGTGTGGTCGTGCGAGGGGGACGAGGCACGTGAAATTGTTGTGCCAATTTGTTGGAAATGGAAAGGAGGTTGTTTGCAATTGTTCGGCGCTCGGTTGTGGCTGTGCCACGTGGAGCCTCTTGCACCCTGTCACACGCTGTTCAAATTCAACGTGCGGTTCACTCCTTTCCACCACCCTCTCCATGACCCTTGAGACCTACTCGTTTGCCGGAAGCGTCCGTCACAAGCGCTCCAGTCGTTCTCGACAGTCGTCCTGCTCGTCATCAACGCCTATGCAATATCCGACATTTGTCCCTAAGCGGTCGCCGAGTGTTGGACTTCGGCTCCGGAGACACGACAGCGATATTCCGGTCGTCGATGTTGGAGTCCAGGCAGGAAATGGTTCGATAAAAGAATTATTCGATGATGATCTCAGCACCCCCGAGTTGCTTGAGCCACCCGCGCTCCCAACTGCCAAAATTGACTGGGAAATCCCGCGCAAGGCTTTGCACTCGTCCATCGGTATGTTGGTCATGGGTTCGAACACGACACGGGCTGACGTTTTGTTGCAGGATTTCTTGTGTTGCCCTTGTACTTTTCACGCCCGGAGGTTGCTCCGATTGTCAAAGTCCTAGCGGCCGGTCTGGCATTTGTTACGGCTGCGGATGTTCTTCGACTCAACATTACACCCTTTGCCCGGCTATACGAACAACTTCTCGGCGCGTTTATGCGAGAGAGCGAAAAGGTTGGCTCGTCATGTTGTTTGTCACCCGACGTCACCCGCTGACCGCATTGTTCACCATTTTCAGAAAAAGATCAACGGTGTAATATGGTACCTTGTCGGCGTCATTTTTGTGCTCCAGTTTTACCCTAGGGACATTGCGGTGGTCTCCATTCTCATGTGAGCAGCCTTGTTCGGCATGTTGTTCAAATTCTAACCATTTTGCAGTCTTTCCTGGTGCGACACGGCAGCATCCACTGTAGGTCGTGCCTGGGGCCGTTACACGCCCAAGCTTCCGAGGAGCATCCTGTACATCCCCATCGCGCCACGTAAATCACTCGCGGGTACTCTCGGCGCGATGGTCACCGGCTCCCTAGTGGCCTTTACGTTCTGGGGCTGGGCCGTCACACCCGAGTACATCCCCAACGAAACCCCGGCCTGGAATCGGCACCAAGGCGGCTGGCTCGGGCTCACTGCGTTGAGCCTGTGCTCAGGCCTTGTCGCTGGAATCACCGAAGCGCTGGGTAAGTTTGCAATTTCAAATTTTCAACCCCTCGTACACGAGCTCGGAGCTGACCCGATCTGGTAGACATTGGCGGATTGGACGATAACTTGACGCTGCCCATCATCAGCGGAGGCCTCATTTGGGGTATCTCGCGCCTCATTGCGGCCCTATAGACTGACTCGTTGTGAAATTTATTCCATTATATCGTGATGCTGGATTGGATGCTGGATACCCGACCCGATTTTCCTTTATCTCTTTGTCTGTTGTTCCATGAAACGATTCACGACTTCACGAATCACGCGTTTGTTTTTACATAATTTGTACCGCTGTGGATCTATCTGCGATGTGCTGTATCTCTCGCCCGCCTGGCGTACTTCATTTTCCTTGCCGCTCGTTTATGGATGAAGTGGTTGTGGGCATGCCCCCTGAATAGTTTACAAAGTATAATATACGTACATAGTGCTCCTTTTTCTGTTCGGCCGTGTGGTGACCAGGTTGGTCACGGTGTATACGTAATCGATGATCGAATTCAAGCGGCTCAAGTTGTGCGCTGTCGGTTTTGTGCTGCCTCGGGAATCGGTTGATGTATGGGTATTCTGACCCGGGCCCGTGATTCTTACCGATCCCGACGTTGGTGCGAGGACTGAGCGAGACGATTTGAGTCGCATCACGTCGTTTGGACAGAGATGAGAGCGCGGGTGCAAGAGGCGCGAGCTCGTTTACTGTGTATAAAGACGTAACTTTAGGCCAACTTTACCTTGCTTCTGGCCCTGGTGTTCCAGATGAGAACAATACCTTCTTTGGCCTAGCTG
The DNA here is from genome assembly GCA_037039685.1 of Ceratobasidium sp. AG-K. Classification (NCBI taxonomy): domain Eukaryota; kingdom Fungi; phylum Basidiomycota; class Agaricomycetes; order Cantharellales; family Ceratobasidiaceae; genus Ceratobasidium; species Ceratobasidium sp. AG-K. Next base: position 4,618,373 of record JAWNGF010000003.1, on the reverse strand, counting down.
TGCGTCAGACTTCTGTGTGAGTGTGGCGCATACATTGCTCTCTTCCCGACAATTCATTGCATCTGTGGCGGACCCGATCGTGCAGAGAGCGCAAATTTTCTGTGCATTTAAGGAAGAACGGAGCGAACGAGCCTGGGCACGGTGGACTTGTTTCATTACGGAACCCCGGCCCCTTTTGCACTCTGTGCCTCGGAGATCCCGGCCGATGTGACCCTTTCATTTCGATGAGTATCGATCGTCTCAAACACGCTCAAAGGAGACCGTCTTATTACGAGTAGACGCTATGCATGCGTGCGCATGCCCTCCTCGTGCACATAGCCTTTGTCGCAAGAGGTCTATCGCCCAGGGTTCTGAGATTCAAACCGGCCTAGGCTGTATGCTCTTATCGGCATGTGGCACGTTGCATCTCCCTCGAGGCTTGATTCAATCAACGCATTCATTTACCCCGCACTACATTCAATCTATGCCTTCGGGACCTTGCCGATGCGTGCTCCCGAGTCGTAGTTTTCCAAGAACCACTTGACAGACTCGTCCAATGCTGCGAGTCGATCTCAATCAGTGACAGATCGACTCGAGTCCGAGTGCGCGTACCTTTCTCGAACGGCGTAAACTCAAATCCGCCAGTCAGCTCTAGGAGCTTCTTGTTCGAGGCGGGCTTACGGTATTGGCCGTCGGCGCGAGAGGTGTCAAACTGCGGCGTTGTTGGTTTTGGCATTGCGGACAGGGGTGGGTGGGGCGTACCTTGTATTCGCCTTCAAAGCCAACCGCCTTGACGATAGCATCTGCAACAAATTTGATGCTGACTTCCTCCTCTTCTCCGACTGTATCACAATGAGGCGTGAGTAAACGAGGGGTTATTTGAGACGTGTATGCATACCGCTGAGAATCAACGGCTCCACACTCTCATAGTCACGGAGCATCCAAATGAAGAGCTTGGCCAGATCGCGAGAGTAGATGAATTGGCGAAGTGGCTTGCCAGTACCAGAAACAATGAACGGGGTTCCGTTCTCTGGGAGGTGCAGGTCAGTTTGGGCAGCGATACTCGGAGAGATTGATAGGCGCACTCTTTGCCAAATAGCATTTATGAATCAAGCCTGGGATGACGTGCGAGTCTTCCAAATCGCTTCGAGCGAAATAGTTAATTAGGCGTCTGGCCGATAAGGTGGAGCGGGCTTACTAGTTGTCGTGCGGTCCGAACACGTTCGTGGGGATGGCAGAGGTGAAGTTGTCTCCGAATTCCTCATTGTACGCGCTGTATTCGCGCATAATTAGTAAAATAAAACATCAGACAATGAGAGACTTACTGATTCTGGACATCGACCATACGCTTCGCGTGCGCGTATCCAAAGTTACTCTCATGCGGGGGCCCAAGGTGGATCTTGTTCTCGTCCAATGGATACTCGACCTTGTCGGGGAAGACGCACGTCGAGAGACAAGAAACGAGTTTTTTCACGTGTGTTTGATGGGAGGTTTCGAGAACATTATCGTTGATGCGTACATTGTCGCGGAGGAACGTGAGTTTATACTTCATGTTCTTGAAGAGACCTCCGACGAGGGCGGCGAGATGGATAACATGTGTAGGCTTGTATTTCGCGAACAAGGCTTCAGTTGCGGCGGGATCCCTGATATTTACGCGTGATTTCTACTTGTCTCTCATCCTCGCGCGTTTCCATACCTCAAATCACCCTCGGATGAGTTCGCAAAGATCCATTTTTCGCCCGGTCGTTTTCCAAAACGGCTGCCTTCGGGCTCGGTTTCTATGACATACTTGATGGCAGCGCCCACGAGTCCACTACCTCCAGTAACCAAGATAACGTCGGACATGGTGTTGAGTGTGCTGAGGGTATTGCGGTTAGTAATGAGTCCAATATGGTAAGGGTTTCATCACGTGGCTGACTATAAAATAATGTCACGTCCACGTGACGTTCGCGTCTCCAATCTTTCCTGTATCGAGCCACTTGACGAAACATGTCAGACGTAGGCCAGTATGTCATTCTTCTGCACTTTGTAACCAGCATTATTTATAACAATCCTTTCCCTAATTAGTGAACCCGCTCCCCTTCCTCCGATTAGTGATGAACGTATGTTTGAGTCCATTCTACCGTCTCGTATTCCGGTACCACGAGAATCTTTCTCAGTATACCGGACCATGAGCTCGTACTCTGAAGTATCTTGGAACATTATTCTGGCTTCAGATAATAGTTATTAAATTAATGCATAAATCTTACTTGTCATTATCCCCCCTAGTTCCGGAGGATACAATCAAAATCATGCTCGCGACCGATAACCACATTGGGTATAACGAACGCGACCCCATTCGCGGGCAAGATGCAATCAATACCTTTAAAGAAATCCTCGACTTGGCACGAAAACATGACGTGAGTCGCCAGTTTCTCAATCCATAACCGCAATTTAACTCTGTTAGTAGGTGGATTTTATCCTTTTAGCCGGCGACTTGTTCCATGAGAATAGGCCATCTCGCGATTGCTTGTATCGCACCATGGCTCTACTTCGCGAATATGCTCTGGGGGATAAGCCCGTACAGATTGAACTACTTAGCGATCCCAACGAGGGGAAAGCAGAAGGTTTCAAGTGAGTTGTCTGGTTCCAACATTTCTGACAGCTATTGAGCCAGCGTGTCAAGTTTTCCTGCTATAAATTACGAGGATACCAATCTCAATGTTGGTATTCCCGTATTTTCAATCCACGGCAACCACGACGATCCTCAAGGCGCCGGGCCGGATGGTGCATTATGCGCTCTGGACATGCTTTCGGTCGCTGGCGTGATCAACTACATCGGAAAATCTGACTTGTCAGCGTCGGACGATCCTAATGCAGGCATTCAGATCAAACCCGTCCTACTACGAAAAGGAGCAACTCAACTTGCCTTGTATGGGGTAGGCAACGTCAAGGATCAAAGAATGCACTTTGAATTAAGGAGCAACCGTGTAAAAATGTTTATGCCCAAGGACAAGGATGACTGGTTCAATATCCTCTTGGTTCACCAGAATCGGTACGTCTTTGATGTATCTTGCGAGTAAGCTCTGACTTGACGTCCAACGTACTTAGTGTCAAACGAGGTTCATTGGAAGCGGTTCCAGAAGGCATGTTTGATGATAGTATCAACCTTGTTGTTTGGGGGCATGAGCACGACTGCAGGATTGTGCCTGAGCCCGTCGCAGGCAAAGACTATCTCATCACCCAGCCAGGATCATCAGTCGCCACCTCTCTGGCAGATGGCGAAGCTATCCCAAAGTTCGTCGCTCTCGTACTAGATTGTGCTATCTGGCATACTGCTAAATCCCTGTCCCCTAGGCACGTCGCGCTTCTAGAAATTCAGCACAACACATTTCAAATGACACCTATTCCCTTGCGGACTGTGCGCCCGTTTGTGTTGGATGAAGTTAGCTTGAGAGAAGCTGCTGAGACCGATGGGTTGGATGTCACGAACCAGATTGCTGTAATGAAATTCTTGCGAGAACGAGTGAGTCTCCTTCCAATCAATAGGCCCCAGTGCACTGAGAGTCAACCTCAGGTCAACGCATTGATTGACCAGGCTGGTGAGGAATGGTGTGACCGCAATGAGGCTGCTGGCATTTCACCAGCCGAAGCTGGCGAGATGATGCTCCCATTAGTTCGATTGAAGGTCTGAAACTCACGTTTCGTGCGAGATTATATTGACTTATGTTCCAGGTTGAAACTACTGGCGTCTCGGTGATGTCTAACCCAGTTAGGTTCAGCCAAGAATTTATCGGAAGGGTTGCAAACCCTCGTGATGTTTTGGTCTTCCACCGGGCCAAAGTCATGACCAAGGGTACGTTTTTAGCGCTACGATCTAGCCAGATCTTGGGGACTTAAATTACGTATCCGTAGGAGCCAAAGTCGTAGCGGATGAACCAGAGTTGTCGATCGATGACCCTACAATTCCAGCCGCTGAAAAATTGGAAAAGGTTCGAGTGCAGAACCTGGTACGAGAGTATCTAGCTGCACAAGAACTTCAGCTTCTTGGCGAGTTGGGTATGTCGGACGCCATTCAGACTTTCGTTGAGAAGGATGAAAACAGGAGCATATCCGAGTCAGTCCAATAACCGCATTCTGCGCTCGTTAACCCGACATAACTGTTTTCAGATTCGTTAATAAGTCCCTAAAAGTATACGAAAAAAAGCTAAACAGTAGGGGCGACGTACAAGAGGCAAACTTAGATGACGCAGTACGTCGCATAACCGAATACATTTATATATTATCCAACCACCACGCCCGCCCCAGCTATACCAAATAAAGGAGGAACACGAAAAAGAGTACCAGGAGACTCAGTTTGGACCGGTATGGCTTCTGTGTTTAGGCTGTCTTCATGCCTGACTAGGTACGATCAGGCTTCAAAGTCCAAAGGCAAGGCTCGTGCCACTGATAACGACGACTCGGGTGCACGTGCACGAGATGTTGACTCCATGGAGGAAGACGACGACGACTTAGTGGGCGGCGGTGGAGACGGATTTTCTGAGGAGGAAGAGCCAGCTCCGCCCCCTAAAAAAGCGGCTACCTCTCGAGCTACCAAGGCCGCAGCCACTAAGGCCACAAAACCTGCCGCAAAGAGTAGCAAAGCGAAAGCTCCGGCCAAGGGGAAAGGAAGAGGAAAGCAACTGGTGAGTTGTGCTACTGCAAGCCGAATCAATTATTGGACCGTGGAAATGGGGTGGATAGTTTGCACCTGAAAGTGACGAGGACGCCGAAATGATCGACATACCAGACGACGATGATGACGAAGAAGACGAGCCAGAGCCGGAACCCGCGCCTAAACCAAGAGGCAGGGCGGGAGTCTTGAGGTAGGCAACTTACTGGCTTGATTCCAGTACCCCATGTATACTAACGTATTTGTAACAGCGGTGCCACCAAAAAGGCCCCTGCCAAGAAGACGGCAGCAGCAGCGAGTACAAGTAAGGGCCGCCAAACTAAATTAACGGTTGGAGCTAGTCAAGCGAGTACTCGTGCGCCGAGAGCGGCCGCGAAAAGCGCCCGCAGTAAAGTGCAAGCCGCGGTAAGCAGTAACATTTCTTTTGGTTACGAGTAGAGAAATTCAAGATTTTCCAGATCGAGATAAGCGACTGAAGCGGATGTTGGAGTGTCGATATTCGACGTGGTTCTGTACAGTACCGGATATTCTTATCCGGGAAATTTTCTTCTTTGTGTACTTACCCCATTTCTTCCGTTATCGCATATATACTCGTTTTCACTCGGAATTTATTCACGCGCTAGGAATTACAAAAGCGGATGTGTCTGGGCACGAACTAATGACTAGCCCGTATGTTTACATGTATGCACTCGCAATCCTAATATATGCGTTTGCCCGCCGGAGTTGGAGCTTCTTAGCCCTGTACATTCTTCGGGGATTGACTTGCCGAGCTAGTTCATAAACCTTTAAACCCCAGAATTACAATAACTGATACATCGCACGCGGTTATTCCGAGCATGTCTAAGCTTAACTTGTTGCCCTTGGTGTGCCTCAGAAGAATAGTATCGCCACGATCTGTTCCAAGCCTGTCGACAAGATAGGCAAGCCTTCACGTATTGCATCCTCTGGTAACATAATTTAGTCTAGCTTCTCAAGGTGATTGTCTACACTCTCCGGTATTATGGACGGCTCTCGGAGCGTTTGCTATCTAGGAATAATTTTGCCGCGGTTGCCTGCAGGCAAATGTCTTCGATTTGGTGCTGCATTGTGGCCCCAGAGTTAGGCCTACATCCGTCCTGAGTTGCAGACCTGACTCCGGGCGTGATCCCCCGCGTTGATTATTAAATAAAGCGAGCTATATCACAAGATCGATCTACTCAACGATATATTGGCAAGCTCGTGATGACGGGTCGGACATGGGACCCTAACTTGCAAAGTCCCGTTTACAGAACAGAAGTTCCCGAAGATATTTGAATGTCCCTTGAGTCGGCCCGGTAGACTCATCGGAACTTCGAGTTCAGCCGTAGCTCCGATCACCTTCCATCATTCGGTTAATCCGGCGCAGAGACTTGACGTCAAGCCGGTATAGAAGGCACGTGACAGTAGGGCTGTGGTGCAACATCTGTCAGCGCGCCGTAGATCAGGGAATATAAAAGCAGGTGGGGAAGATTGCGTAACGAGCCACTTCGTCGACTGTCAGGATGGCCTCTCTGGAGAGTAATTCAGTTAATTCTGATGAGCTATCCTATTCTTCACTCGCTGCGTGGGCTAGAAAATTCCCGCCACCTCGGACACCAATACTCAACGCTTCCAGGGTTATTCTACGCGCCAAGGAATGCTGCTTCTGCGGCCAAAACATGAAATTGGGAGGTGGATAAAGTGACGCATCATTAATCCAGTATATACTCTCAAAAAAATGCCGGCGTGCACAACAAAAACTTGGAAATCCACTTCCCGAGCCAGAACTGGCGACCACCCTAACTACGCCCCCAGCCAGCCTGCGCCGCTCACCCGAAGACGATATAACACAAGCTCCTACCACTGACGCCAACAGATTACCCCTCATCGTGTTCTTTGAAGCGGCGGTTCCGAATTTTTCAGACTCGTGCGGCTATTTGCACACGCATATGCATTAGAGAGTAAAGCTCACTGGTGATTGGTGATTTTGACAACTCAACGGTCAAGAAAACTACCTTAATGAAACCCAAGAACAAACGAAAGGCAGATGCTCTGGATCCCGACCTGATTGGCACGAGTCCGTTTGCGAGATGCCGTATATGATCGACGATTGCAAAATGTTCGAACACTCCCACGTGTTCCACTTACGTTTATGGATAGAACACATAATTCTATATTGTGTTGTATTCTGCTCATCTAGTTACAACCCTTGGCTACACCGCCATCGCGCTGCCATTGGCTTGTGTTGCTACAATGGTGTAGTACTTCAAATCCTACAAGCGTCAGCTTCAATTCAACCTGGTTTTCTAGCTCGCAGATACCCCCTACCTATTTTCAGTCCCAGCGAGTAAATACAATAGCCTCTCACGATTCGCATTATGAGATTAATCAGACGTGACGTCATTGCCATCTCGAAGTCACGTGAGCTCGACGCGTCTCCATCGCGCGTACGTACTGTGCGGCTCGTCAGCGCAGATCTCACCGTTCGTATTTGAGGAAAACGCAATGCCTGACAACAGGCTATCAATTGGAGCGGGGCTTACCCTACCCTCAACAATAGCTAACTGTGCAGCGTATTTCTCCATGGAAACAGCACATAATTGATATACCTCGTCGCCTCTGCGAGTCTCATCTCGCCACGCAAGCGCGCCCGAGAGCTAAATCTCACGTCCGAGGCACAAGAACCACCATACCAGGCACAATCGTATCACTCCAAATTTACAATATCCGCGCGGCTAGTCGGTACGCCATCAAAAGTCGCCTCGCCATCATGATCGGCATCCTCCGGCACGCTATCCCGATGGGCATGGCCTTCCGACTTTGCAACGGTGAATTGACTTAGGCTGACGTGCCTCCCCTGTCGTTCATTATCTCCAGCCGAGATGCCAATGAGTAAGCGCAATCTATTTGCTGTGCAACGATGATGCAAGTTGAGCAGGTTTAGGCTCGAAGAAGCGCTGCGAGTCATTGCGCACGTCCCGATTAGGAAATACTGATTTATCTCGTGATCAAGGGCCGATGCAGTTGGGTTTGTTATCCACGGATACTAATTCCGCGGGAAAGTGCAATGTACTATTGGACACCGCCCCCGCTTAGTGATATGAGATACTAAGTTTAATGTGCTGGGCGCTGGAGGGTGCTTAAACAGGATCAATCTTCTGCTCGCTTATGAGCACAGTGACTGCAACGGCGGACCTCGGATACGCGTGTTGCGCGGGGGCATCTGAACAGTTGCACCGCCCCTGTTTGCATATAGAACCCAGTTGGTCTGTGAACGTGTTCTTCTCAGCGACCAAGATGGATATTTCAAAATCCATTATATGCTTCGAAGGCATCCAATAGGTTTACTCGCTTGCGCTAGCCAAGTTTGCGCATTTAGCAAGCTCTTTTGTTGCTCAGGACAATCCCGTTGATCCTAACTACATCCTGCTTCCGGATTTGTGTGATCCTCAGCGCTTCTTCCAATTCATCGTGGTCACCCAAATGTCGATCTCAGCCACTAATGCATGCTTCTCAGGCAAATGCTGCACTGCACAGACGCCCCAGCAGGTTTGAGGATAGAAATGGGAGACCGGGATACGCGTCATCCTGATAGCCGGGAGGGTTTGAGGGTGATGTATGCGTCATGAGGCCTGTTGCTTAGGCTCCAACGTGCGTAGTTGAATGGTAACGGCATGTATGCATACAGCTGCGCAGGAACAATACTGTCATTTTTCTTGCTTTACTGCGATCTTGCGTGAACATCACGGATCACTGCGTATCCGTCAGGCGGAGACTCGCATCACTGCGCTTACACAAACGAGTTTATTGCCTGAATCGCTGCGCGTCGTGCCGAGTCAGCTGTCAGGGGAGAGCGTACGACGTATCTGCATATCATCGGCCGACGCGAGCTGTGTAATCGCAGATCGAGAGCGTGTACAACAGTGCGCGGATAGGTTGAGCGGCTCTATCCTGAGTGTGGGGGAAAGGCGTTGGCTCCTTGCCAATGCACCGGTTCGTGATATTGCATGGAGCTATACCCACATTGCGCATTTGGGTTTCTTACACCGGTGCTCGGTGATTTGCACGAGTGGAGGGTCTGGGAGCGGAGGAAACGTCCAGGGCCCAAGCGCAGACGAGGCCTTGCTGTGTGAGCGGGGAGCTCAGTAACTTTATGATCGAATGCACGAGACCTACACGGAGCAGGGACTTTGAACGAATTCCGGCATATGGGGATCTTCTCGGTGAAATACGATTGCTTCTACTCAGGAGTTTTCCAGGCATCGATTTTGAGTTGATTCAGCGAAGTCTATTCATGCGTGTGCGAGTCTCGGCTGTTGGGAAATTGAGGGTGAGGCGACCAGCCCTCGAGGTACTGTAGAGGCAGCTGTTCGCTTTGGAGGGATGCCTTGAAGGTGGCAAACACACAGGCTTGTCGTTGGATGGAACGATAAATAAAACAAGTTCTCATTAAGCTACCCTACGAGCAGGCTATTACATGGGTTCGAATATCCAGGTCCAAGTGTCCGAAATCCACCACGCAGACGTGCTGCAGTACGATTAGCAACTAGGCATTGTAGTCCAGCGACTTCAAAGGGCTCAGCTGGCAGCATCCAAACGATCTGTGTCTAGGAAGTTGTAATGACTGAGTGGAGGCTCCAATTCTGAACGGTCGATCTCAGCACAAGAACCCAGCGAGCCACGCCGCCGACTCACCTAGAGCCTCCCCATAGTCAAGATCTCCAGTCCTACAACGCCCGATCGGGACGGGTCCCATCTTTCCTCGCGTTCGCGGCCAGGCTGATCTGGACCGTCCGAGTCGACATCGATCACATCTCCTTCGTGCCTCCTACGCACTTCGACCATGTCTTCTCCCAGAGTGGGCAGCCTAAACCCACCGGGAATGATCCTCGAAGGTGGGGGGACGCGCCGGGGAGGCTGAGGTGCAGGTGCTGGCGTAGGATTGGGGGCAGGGACCGAAGGGGGGAGTGAAAACTGAAGGTTTGGTATTGGCGTCCGACAGACTGGGCATAGTGGTTGTGGAGCCGACTGTGCCACGACACTCCCGTGAAGACAAGAGCCACAGAGAATATGACCACAGCTAGATACGAGTGTTTGGTACGAGACATTCGGAAGATGGGGCCAATGGGGAGACGCGGAGGATGGAGACCAATGGGAAAAGTGCACGGGACGCGCAAGAAGTCCGGCGAATCATGTCGCCGCCGATACAAGGGCGGTGGAGCGGGCGTTGAGCGCGCGAGATATGAGATACCCGTGTACAAACATATCAGAGTAGGTTCACGACAGGGCGAGTCAGATCGAGTGCCAAGCCCAAAAAGGGAAACGGTTAGTCAGACCAAGTACGAATGCGTCGAGTCAATCCAATCCAGTGTTTCATGATGCGGATGAGTAAGGATCGAGTTATTGAGGCAGAGTTAACGAGGCTCAAGGAACCGGAGGGGAATAGAAGCAGATCCACGATGCGAAGAGCAAATGGCGAAAAAGACGATAAGTGTGCAAAATCGCGTGAGAGTGTAAAGTGAGACGTACGGAGTGATGATGGCGCTCTTTGGAGGTGAGAAGCAGATGGGACACGCGTACTCTGAAAGCAACGGTCCTTGCTCGTCTGAATCGGAATCGGTCGGAGGTGATGATTTGCGCTTTCGGGCCGCAGCGGAATCCGAGACTAGGTCAGGAGGGGGTGAATTGACATTTGATGCTGTTGAGTCTGCGGCCGCGGGCGCCAAGTGCACAGTGACTGATGCGTTTGGGCGACTGTGGCGACTGGCACTGCCTTTGATTCTGAGGCCATCGCTGCGGGACGAGTTTGGCACAGTTGCGGTCTCAGGAGTGGCAGATCTGCTGGTATTGGGAGTTGATATTCCACTAATATTGCTGGTCGCAGCAGGGCCAATCCTATCGATCAGTCTCGGCAGTGGGGTTCGCGACGTCGAGGGTGCTGGGAGAGGATTCATGAGAGGGGAGAAATTGATGGTCACTGCCACCGCGGATCAGACGGCTCAGGGTTACGTCACTCGAGAAAAACAGAAGACACTATATAAAGGCACGATGAGAGACAGAACAGATCGAAGGCCCCGCAATGCCCAAGGCTGCCGATGCATCTCAAAAGCATGCCAAGCCAGTCGCTGGCAACACTCTCAAACGCAACCAGGTTGGTCTCTACTGTGCGCTAGTGCCCTCTCTGACCCCCCCCCAGGCATGCAGGCAATGTCGTAAGCGCAAAATGGTGAGTGTCTTGCTCGGCTCTTGTTTGTCTCACTGACAATTGTTCCAGAAATGGTATGTACCATTGTTTGTTCCGTCGTGCTCTAGTAACGCTCCCCAGCGACGCGGGCCGTCCATGCAAGGCCTGTCTGCGCACGCATGCCGCTGCTGTAGGGAATCTCGTCAAGCAAGGGCTTCCCCTCGACTCGATACACCCCGATTGCGTCTATGACGGTGACGACGATTCGCCACCCACCGCACCCCAGATCCTAGCATCGTCGAGCCGTACACCAGCACCTCTTTTTACTCCCCCTTCGTCATCCTCAATACCTGGCAGCTCCACTGGCGGTCTGCCATCGTTGTTCACTCCAGAGGGTGCCCCCGATGCGATCGGTTCGCTATTACAAGACCCGAAAGTGACAACCATTATCCGGGAGAACGAGGCTTACTTGAACGGCATGATCAACAACCTGCCCTACATCTCCTCGCTCGATCAAACAACCTACAGTACTGGCCATGTTGATCCGGTTCCAGAGCTGAACGCGGTCTTGCCATACAGCTGGCCTGAGGAACTGCCCGAGCCTTATATCCTTACTCACCTGTGAGTTTATCTCCTGCCCTCGATAACCCATTCCTCACCCCCGATCCAGGATTCGGACATTCTTTGCGTCACATGCCCTCGCTCCACATTTATTCCACCGTCCGACCTTTCTCGCTCGCCTTGCTCTCCCCCCGACCCACGCGGCATTCCCCTCTCCAGCCCTTCTCCATGCCATGGCTGCGGTTGGGGCACTCTACGCGCCTCAGCCTGGCCTATCGCTCGACTTTGACTCGGGCCCCATCGTCGGGAGCGTATTCAGGCCACCCGAAGAGCTCGAAAAGATCAGGCGACTCCGAGAACGATTGAAAGCTGCAGGCGGATCCGGTAGCTATGCGAGGCCGTCAAGAGTTGGAGGCAGTCTTGGCTCGGGTCCGATTGACGACATGTCATTTGGCGACCGACATGCTGCATTGTGCTTTGCCAAAGCCCTTGATGATTCCCGAACCGGCCGACGACTTCTCGAGAGCGTCCAAGCGTTGATTGTTCTCGCGTGGTGGATGAACGCCAATGCCCGTTGGAGCGAGGGATGGGCGATTACTGGCATGATTATGCGTGAGTGTAGTCCTAGTTTCCTCGCATTGCTAGTGTTGAATAGAAATCAGGATATTGCATTCCAATCGGGCTGTCCGCCTCGGCTTCGTACGATGACCATATCACTGGTGGTCCTGGTGCGCCTGGGAGGGCCGACATTGACTCGCCTATCATCACCCCTGAACTCTCTCCAGGTGGCAGAGGATTTGGTCCCGATACGCCCAGTTTTCCCGGTGCTACGCCTAACCCCGCAAACGATAGTAGCGCCCATTCGACACCCGTGTTTTCGACGCCCAAGTCTCCGGAGGGGTTTCCAACTTCTGCGACAAGCGAAGGACTTGCACCGCCACCTCCGGCCGAGGACGCCTTCAACATCTCGGGGTTGACATTCAACCCTGACGGTAGTTTCAACTTCAATGATGAAGCCGGATCATACAACACCGGCGTTGGTTCCGGCTCCGGTTCCGGAGCCGCAGCCGGAGACGGGTTTCCCGGCAGCGCTACCGGGGCGGGATACTCCAACCCTCCGTACCCCGGAACCGGATTTGCTGGTCCATCCATAATGAGTCCATCGTTCCTCTCAGATCCAGACTCGTCAATCAGAGGAACACAGATTCCAGGAGGGGAGCCTCGTCCACAGCCTGCGCGTCGTGGACGGGGTCGAGCGGGCAACTGGAAGAGCGAGTCGATCTTGCGTCCAACGAGGGATATGGTCGAGAGTGAAGGGCGACGAAGAACCTTTTGGCACGCTTACCGTACGTCTGCTTGGTAATGGTTCGGGCTGTGCTGACCGAAGCGACCAGTGCTTGACCGAGGTCAGGGGTCGGCGACCGCTTGGCCAATGGCAATTGATGATCTCGATGTTGGTCAAGACTTTCCGCTCCCATTGGCGTATTTCGAGAGTGGGGTAGGTGTCGAGTTCAGTTGCGAGCGTTCGGGACTCACGTGCTTCGGATAGGAGGAGCCCAGCGGATACAAACGTCAGAAGCTCATGACGCCCGACTTGCTCACGCATCACGACTTGCCGCTCACGGACTCGTTTGTGCTCCTGCTCAAAGCCAATGCGCTGTACGAGTTTTTCACGGAATGTATGTGCATTGATACTTATTCGTACGCCCAGGCTTTCCCGAATAACCAACTTCAACATTCGGCTTCGAACTCGCCTTGGCGATGCTTCGCCATCACTCGACCTCCGTACAGTACCCGCCTTCAAGACACTTGACTCCCAAATCGCTGCATTCCGCCTGAGCATCCCTCGTGCATTTCGGGATGCGTTTGATGCACCACCTCCTACTGCTGTCTTCGACCAACAAGGACGTGTCTTGCGATGGGGAAACACGGGTGCAACAGGACCTGGCATGGGCGCAGCTGGGTTAGGGCCCGGCGCAGGTGTGTTCGATGGAGTCTTATTGGCGGCGCTGTTGGTTCCGCATATGTATGTTTACACCTATTACCATACGTCTACTCAGATAACTAAAAATGGGTTACAGCGCGACGATATTATTGCACGATCCCCATTGTGATCCGGATTCGCGCAACGACGGGTCGGTACTCAAATGTACCAATGCCGCGCGAGCGATTTTGGATGCACTGTATAGGTTGATCAGCACGACGTACGAGTTCGCGCATCTTCCGCATAGCTTGCTTGTGAGTCTTCATCTCTGTATCTACGACATTGGGCTGACTTTCGGAAAGTACTGCTGGACCGTAGCATCTAGATGGATGATTCGGTTATATGGCTCGGTGCTGTTCATGGGTGACTTTGACAACGCAGTAAGTTGCCAGTTATTGTATCACAACCTCGAGTCGACTAACGGGGCCACAGACAATTATCCGCGGCGAGATCGAAACCTTTAAGTATGTCATGCCCGCGCATATATCCACACACACGCTAACCAAACCTACAGACAAGGCATGGCCCGCATGGGCGAACGACTTCCACACGCTGCACGGTACTCGCGTGTCGTCCCTGAGCTTTGTCGCGAAGTTGAGGAACAAGCGATGGAAGACATTCGCGGGCGGCAGGCCCAGATCAACCGCAATCGAACTGGTAAACAAGATGATCCAGCTCGACCAAGCGACCCGAGTACCGAATGGATGTTTCAAGCCAACGGACGCCAGGCGCATATTGATGTACAAGCTGGTGAGGGGTATGCGAGGGGTGGAAATTTGGCACCTTGTGGACTCGTATGGCCCAGTGACAATAACTGATAGCGCGGGTGTTTGTTTTAGTTGCAAATTTTCTTGGATTCTGTTCTGGTCTTGTGATTTTGTGATCTTGTATGTACTACTTAGACGTGGCCACAATATGCCCCGACTCACTTATGTTTACTTATCTATGCATTTCGTTCACGTGTAACCTATGGCTAAATGGAATGATGTGAGGACCAGAGCCGCCTGACCGAGACTCTGTTTGACACTATGCCTGTATGTGAGCTTGAAAGCTTTGGAATGCATTATCAAAGACAGTGCCGGAGGTGCGCTCGTAATGTACAAACTTGTGACACTACAGTAAGGCTCGATCAGAGAAATCTACGCACCGTTCGTCTGTCTATAGATCGACATAGACGCCCTGCTACCACGCCTAAGCCTTTGATCCCGTGATTTTGCTATTGTATTATAATACTGACGATGTCAATTTGTGGAGGAATCGGCTCCTCCTTCACGCACACGAGTAACCATAATATACGTTTGGATCCATCCGAGCAATGAACTGGGAGCCCTCATGTACGCAGTTTGCCCGGCCACTTCGAGTGACCCCACTATCTCCCACCCCTGGTTCTCTGTCCTCTGACCAGGCCTCGTCATCAAGCCATACATCCACCCCTTCTGGTATCAGTATACTTGTCACCTCCTGTAAGTCCAATATCCGACGTATAATCTTCCATACCATTGGTAGAGCCTGCTTCCCGTACAGTATGCCACAGTTCCCCTCCCCAGGTGGTCCCCCACCAAATTCGGCAAAAATTAAACCCACTTGGACTGGCCTAAAGACTTTATTGAGGGTGGCCGAGTCGAAAGCAAACATATCCCCCCCCCCCCCATTCGGAGCAGTAACTGTAGGATTAAACAATCAAGTCAGTATCTCTGAGGTTCGTGAAGCCATTTGACTTTGTACTTAGGGGTTTGATGTTGAGCGAGCAGGGATACCCCAAAGGAAGAAAGCACTACGAAGACGTACGGGTAAAGCTTGATGGATTACACGACGATTTAGATGGATTTGTTGGTTGTACTTCAAGTCCGCGATGACTGGAAGGATGCAAAATGCGTGCGCGTGGGTCACGCCGTGGGCCGGGTTTATAGTAGAGCGACAAAAGTATACAAAGCGGGATCAACGTAAGAGTTGAAGTTCGTGAAAGAAAGATCGGAGCGGGGTAAGGTGAAGAGACATTCGGGATCTGTGAAGGATATCGATGAAGTCCCGTCGTCGGATCTAGGGCCACCTCGAACCTCTTATGGTAAGCATACTGTCTATACTGAGTAGCGCCTCATGGCCGAGAGGAGTACGGCTCAACACTAATCTAAGCATATGGGTGACATTCAATAAACTTGACGAGGTGTGTTTAATACAGCTCATATCAGCAGTTGCATCACTCGCTGACCCAAGATAGGAATCTCGCTTATGCCGGCTGTCGCTCACAATGCTCGCAGTATACAACTCTGCCGAATGTGAAGGTGTGCAGTGAGAAGCATACACTCAGGTGCTCGCGAACAACGGGTAGTTGAACGGTGATAAGTTAGGCTTACAACAAACAAGCGAGAAGGGGTATGCTGGGCGAACGGCACTACGGGGACTGAAAAAAAAAACGATAATCGTATGTGGCTATATGTCAAGCTCGAAAAAACGACGGTGCTAGGCGCCACCTTCTTCTGCTCCAGGTTCATACATGAATGTCGGAAAGTCAAGCTAATCATCCCGACAATTACATACCAGCTCACTCGATTCTCTTATTCCTTCCCGCGCGCTTTGTCCCGAATTCTCAGGGTGGACCCCGATACACAGTCCCGCGTCAGCAAAATCCGGGTTGGCTCCGGAGAGCTCCGGAGCCTAGGACTTCAGGGAGCAGGACTCCCCTTTCAGGAGCGCTCCGGAGATGTAAGTAGTGGATGCGGATCACTGCTGATCACACCCATCGGGCGCCACATCTCCTGTAGTTTCAGGAGCCCGCCTGAGGCTCCTTGTCTGAGGGATTTTGCCGACGCGAGCACTGAAAGCACTAGGGGTACAATTTGACCGCTTGCTCGTCAAGCCGCTCCTGGAAGTAAAGGATGCCCTTCCTTTTCACTTGGTTGCGGTGATCCACGCTATGGCGATCTATGCCTGGGATGGGCGCGAGAAAAATCATAGCATGGGGCATATCTTAGATTTATGGCTCGCTCAGGCGGCCAGTTTCAGCTTTCCCTTTCGAATCCTAGCCCCAAACCAGATATATATTTCCGACTGACAGGTTGGGTTGATCATAGTCTTTGTGCTCATCCAGTCCTTCATGATCTCAATGTTGCGGCCTTGAAGCACGACCTTGAGGTATACCTTCGTTCAGAGCTTAATAATGCTCGTTTCGCCTCCTCGCAGCTTGGAGACCTCGTTGCACATTACAGCCTATTATTCATGCGTGCCTCTGCCGTTGCTAGACATATCGAGTGTAGGTTTCGCCTTACCGGACACGAAGGTTGGCTAAACAGGATACTTGGTCTGGTGCCTGCCTCACAAAGCAGCAAGGTTCGAGGCATTGATATATTCTATGCGTTCGTACTCAACATGGCATTCAAAAAAAGCAGTACCTGGACGATTTTAAGCAAATAAGATAATGGCATTCGCGAACTTTGGGTCTGTGCTTGACACTCACGCAGGCTCATAACCTACCATCAGAAAGAATAGCGCTCTCTCACGACACAAGACGATTCCAGCTCTGAGGACGCAGTAATCCAGAGCATACACAATAGCCAAATAGTAACTGGCTCACTTACTGGACATTCCAAAGGATCCTAAGCAGGTTATTTCTTTCCTGACAGCACGCGCATCGTATCGGGTTCAGACAACTGTACTATACCGACCTGGAATGTGGAGGAAGGTTGCACATCTGCTTCTCCGCTCATTGTTCATAATGGGCTGTCTTTCTGGTCTACCTCTCTCAGGTTCCTGATGGTTCTCGTATCGCTTCCAGCTCCGAAGGCAAGTCTGCCCAAGTCTGGGATGCCGAAAACGGAGAGATGCTCCTTCGACCCGATGGTCGTAGAATTTTTTTTTACTCAGCATGCTACTCACCTCGGAGACAGAACTATTCGAGTGTGGGATGAGCGCAGGCAAGATTCAACAGAGAGCACACTAGAAGGATACGTAGATTGGTTTATATCCGTTTGCTCCTCGCATAATAATACCCGAGTGCCCTCTGGCCGCCATGGTAAGGCTTTATACGAGTGAAACATCCAGATCATGCAGAGAACTATCGGCCTGATAGACCCCGAAAAGGTGATGATGTTGCTATTCGGATACTTTTTCCATCTAGGCGGGGTTCGTCGTCTCATTTATGTTCATACACGGTTAATCACGTCTCTAACCTCAATGCAACCGCTTGAGCACTACTTTTGGCTCACTTAATCATTAAATTGTTGCACGTTACTGCGAGTTCTGTATCATTCCCCACTCTTGGTGCCCGTTAGCTCATTCGAGAACATAAGCGGGCATAGCCATGGTTGGGTAACCAAGTACCAAACTCTCACTACAAGTCAAATAATTATGTATATTCCTAGCCAAAACATTAGCAGATTGTAAGCAGTCCCTGTCTCTGACGTTGCATTGTGGTAACTTCGGCATTAGCTAAGGTTAGGTACAAGGCAAATGTATGGATGTTGCCCTTGGGGTCTTTTCAAATCGGGTTGCTTTTGATTGACACCAAAGGCCTTCACTCACGCTCTCTACTACCCTCGTACAACACGCCACGTCTGGGGGAAATTATTGTAACGTGAGATTCAGCTTAATCTTGCAAATGTACAGAGGATTGAGGACCAAAAGAAAAAAATTAAATTAGGGGAAGCGAGGACCTTGATGGCCCATATACCATGTCCGAGCCTTCAAACGCATTGTTTGACATAGTAAGCCAAAATGGGAGGCATACGAACGCCAAGAACACGGGTTGGATGCTCTTGTGTCTCATAAAAGCAGTACATACAGTATACGGAGGGCATAAAATGGAGCTTAAGCTTGCATATATAATCGCATTACGGGGCGAAACTGATCCCAACACTCAATTGCACCCAACGTTCTTTTATAATTGAGCCCCTGCCAGGTACTCAAACAAGAAACTGTAATGCATTTTGGCGGTATGGTTACTGATAATCTGATGGAAGAAACAATGCAATAAAGCAAGCTCCTATCTAGTCAAGTGCTCAGATGCCCCATACCTGCACGAAATATTGCGTGGATAACACCGGTGGGACCAGGGGACTATAGTGCAAACCTAACCTCGAAGGTTGATTCCCCCACGCCATGCTCAATCAGCCTTCTACCGCGGGAAGATCGGCAAGAACCCTCAACCGGTGGGACTTGCCGCGTGGCCGAAGATGTTGCCGTTAAGTCCGACCGCTTATTGCCATCCTGAGCTCGAGACTCGGCCCCCATGTCGTCTGCCATGGCCTCGCGCTCTAATTGGTACGATTTCTCACACGCTGAAGCTTAAATCCGTTCGTTAT
Source organism: Ceratobasidium sp. AG-K (assembly GCA_037039685.1). Taxonomy (NCBI): domain Eukaryota; kingdom Fungi; phylum Basidiomycota; class Agaricomycetes; order Cantharellales; family Ceratobasidiaceae; genus Ceratobasidium; species Ceratobasidium sp. AG-K. Next base: position 4,599,720 of record JAWNGF010000003.1, on the reverse strand, counting down.
GGGTGTTTCTATGGCTATCAACGCGCGAATGGCACATGGTGCTCTGGACTCGCTCGTGGACAACTGACACTCTGGGACTGAGGCGAGTGCTTAATTGTTGCAGGGCAATCCAGGTAGGTTCAAAACTTTGAGCGGTAGCCACATGATCAATCGCAGTGATCTATGTTGGACCCGACCAAGACCATCAATTCATATTTAAAAGGCGATACACAGAATCCAAAAGTTCTCCGAAATAACCGACTCGAATTTTCACGGCCCCACTCGGGGCGATCCTTGTAGGTTGTGTGACAATTACGCAAACGGGCATATTTTTTATTTCACAGACTTTCCCCATCGACTCGCGGGAAGGAAATGACGCTCTACCGTTCGTCATGCCGCCAATCATATGCGTTTGCGCATCGTTCCACCCGCGCGCCTACTCGGTTCCGCCCCCCAGCAAGGCTACATTTCACCTTAGAGTTTCAGGTACTGCGGTGATCCAACCCGTCTAGCGCCGAGAAACGGAGTAAAAACGGTCCCGTATCCGAGGCCCGATCAAAGTCAGGCCATTTGGCCGGACGGGTACGCTCTTGTGCTCGGAGTCATACGTGGCTTGGAGCATGTGCACACAGCCGGGGTCCGACCGCATGCACATGCGCGCTGGCTTACAAAAAACGCATTTTTGAACGTTTACATATATAAAGTTTGTTGACCCTAGTGACAAGACACGAGACAAAGTTATACCGGCTACGGTGTGTCATTACAAACTCTAGACTGGTTGCCAATTCGTACCGAAGCACATGAAAAAGCTAGCTCACCTTTTCCTCGTCAGCACATTCCCACGGCTTTTTCTTGATGGGGATCTTGGGGGGCTCAGGGGCTTCGGTCTGCCGCCGGCTTGGTTAGTCCTTGTAACTTTGGCTGGGGAATGGACTCGCCTGGACCCCATCAGGGATAGTATGGTTGTGCGGAATAAGGTGTGTTTGTCCGGCCTCGATGAGGCGTGTGAGCTCGGCGAGACTGAGCTGGCGGTCTTCGTCTGGGGTCTTGGAGAGGTCTGGTGGTGTCGCGGGTCGCGCGCGAGTGTACTCTTGTATAATTTCGGGGGTTAGGTCTCCGTTGTGTTGTCTAGCCGAACCGGGCCGTTTGGGTAAATATGGAGGCGAGAGTATATAAAGGACACACCTATTGTAATAGAATAGCTTTGGACCTAGGAGCGACTGCTCGAGCTCCGGAGTAAGTGGTCCTCCTCGTTGAAATACCTCGACGACGGGTTGGCCGAGTAAGAGTTGGAGACCCTCCTATGCTCAAATGTAAATATATGTGTCACGGTTGGGGCGATGAGCGCACCAGAAATGCTCTGTCCTCATGAAATGGGTAGGCCAGGAAGTCCATGACGAGCCGCTCGGTGTCCTGAGGCGTTGCCATGTGGATAGGGTTTCTCGAGAGTGTGTGAGCCGCCGTGTGTGGGGAGCCGGCGGCCTGGAGCCGTAGGCAAGAGGGACAATGATGGCGTCTTCTTAGGCCAGTAACGCCAGGGCACTGATCCCGTGATCGGCCGAATAGGATAACATAAGCACAGCATGTATATCTTTAACACTCGACGACGCCTGGTTGGCCACTCTGCTCATTATAAGCACTGTTCCGGCTCGCTCTGACCCTGTCTTCGGCCCCTTTGCGATTAAGATCGCTCGGATATCCTTTAGTCTTGATCTAGTCGTACCACCACGATCGTCGACTTATCACCCCCCGTGCTACTATCCCCGGGTCTGCTAGGATTTTTCTCAAGCCCGGCCACTCGACGCTCACTCTAGCCTGCCCGACTCGTGGCTGTCAATACAGATTCCCCTCCCGCTTCAGCGTCTGGATCAACTACAGTACAAATACCGCTTGCCGCACGTCCTCGGTCTCAAACGCACCGACCTCCTTGTCCTACTTACATCATGCCAAAGGACACTACATCCTCTATCCCGCACCCACATGTGCACGGGCAACAGCCAGTTGTCCCCCTCAAGCGCAATCAGGTACGTTTCTCGCGCGCTCACCCACCCGTTTTCTCATTGTCCTGTCGAATCACATTTAGGCTTGCCGCCAATGCCGCAAACGAAAGATGAAATGGTAAGTTGCTAGCTCTGTTGCTGGCAACTTAATACAAATAGGTTCTGACGTTTCCCAAACTAGTGATGCCCAAAGGCCGTGCCGGGGCTGCGTTAGATCCCATGGAACGATCGTCGCTAATCTTGTCAAGGCTGGTCAGCCCTTCCCCCCCGTGCCCGAATGCACCTACGACGGCGATTACGACGACGATGGTGAAGCACATGTTCCACCCCAGGTCGCTCACATAGGCGCCCCCGGCAATGCCATCGTGCAAATTACCGACTCGCACCATTATCATCACGGTAAACACGTTCAAGTGACACATTGCGGCCCTGGCTGATCCAAATTTGCCTCAGACAATGCACACAACGGAAGTCCTCGCCATGAAGACGGCGCGACTCAACAGCTTCGCCATGCAGTAGCAGCGACGACCATCTCAGGCGGAGCCAACGGCTTCCATTCGTCTGGCCTCTCGACTTCGATCGGGTCTGGCTCGGGCCCTCATCGAAGCGACAGCGCTGGCGCCTCGGTTTCCCCTGTCTCGACGTTCTCCAGCGGCCAAATGCCAGTATTGGAACACTCGCCTGACCTCGGGCCCAGTAGTGTGCCTCTGTTCGACGCTATGCCGTCGGGTTACTCGACCGACCTTCCATCACCCGAAGTCCTTCTTCATTTGTAAGTTCGTTCCCGCCGGCAAGTGATGTGTGGCAATTTACAAATGGCGTTTGACATGATGCTCCGCAGAGTGCAGAAGTTCTTCCAATGCCAAATCTTTGCGCCCACACTACTCCATCGTTCTTCCTTTATCTCACGACTCCAACTCCCCCCTACGCATCCGCAGTATCCGTCTAACGCGCTTTTGCATGCTATTTGCGCCGACGCTTCGCTGTACGGTGCGAACGGCAGCCAGCATGGATCGCCTAGTGGGTTTGGGGCGATGCATGCAGGGTTGTGCATGGCCAAGGCGTTGGAAGATGCGAGTATGGGTCGGAGGTTACTTGAGACCGTCCAAGGTGTGTTTGAGCGCTGGCTTTGGCATAAGGTTTAACTGACGATATTATGTGTCAGCATTTATCGTAATGTCTTGGTGGCAGCATGCCAATGCCCGGTGGTCCGAGTTGTGGATCAGCACTGGATTAACCATTCGTAAGTCTCATAATCGCAATATCTTCTGGTTTTTGACATTGAATGCTAGGGTATTGTATACCCCTTGGTCTCAGCAAGTCGATAACATTCGACGACATGTTCAGCGGCGCAGTCGGCGGCGTGAGCGGTCATTCGACAAACTGGAAGGTGGATACGATTATGCAACCTACGACGGACGCCGTCGAGGTTGAACTCCGACGAAGAGCGTTTTGGCATGCATACAGTGAGTCCCTTCACACGACCGAGTTGGCCTTGTTGCTAACATTGCCATGTAGTGCTGGATCGCGTGCAGGGCGCAGCGACGGCATGGCCAATGGCAATTGACGATCTAGACATCGGTCAAGAATTACCGCTCACCCAGGCGGCGTTTGATGCGGGGGTATGTATGCATTGCCTTTAATTCGGGCTGCTGACTCACACCTCCTATGAACAGGTTTTGCCTCCCGATGTTCAGCTTCAAAGGTTGTCCAGCCCCGGGCTATTGACAACTCATATGCCCAATGCCACGGATTCATTTATCCTCTACCTTAAGGCTGGAATGCTGTAAGTTCCCACTGTCATCTCGTAACTATGCCAGCTCATTCACATTGATCTAGAATGTCTCGTGTCTCAAACTTCAATGTTCGCCTACGGACACGACACGGACATCTAGCGGACTTGCCTCAGAGCCCTGCGTTCAAGACGCTCGAGTCTCAGATTGGCTCGTTCCGGCTTAGCTTCCCAAAGAAACTTCGGGACCCATTTACCCATGGCGTGGATCCAGTCTTGTTGATGGCACACACGATTCCGCTCATGTGAGTACTCGGCCTTCGGTTGCTTTCATTATTGCCACACTCCCGAGCCCACGTCTTCCTTGATTACTCCCCGTCCTTCACTTTTACCCACCTCGTACGATGTATGGATCATGACTGATCAACAATAATGCCATAACAGGGCAACGATTATATTGCAGGAGCCGCATTGCAGTCCCTCGCTCGATTGCGTACCGTCTTCCAAATGCCTTGAGGCCACGAGGCTCGTACTTGATTCTGTTTACAGACTGAGCAGTACAAGCTTTGATTTCTCGCATCTGACAAACGTTTTTACGGTGGGTTTATTTGTCCACTCAAATTAATAAGATCTGATGGAGCATGATTTTAGTTCTTCTGGACGGTTGGGTCCAAAGTCTTGATGAGGAAGTACGCAAAGGTTTTGGAGGCGAATGAGCAGGCCGAAGCCGTAAGTTTTCATCGCTGGATGAATTTGGACATTTGTTGACGGGAATGCGTAGACTTTGATAAGGAATGAGATTGAAGTTTTCAGGCTGGCGATGATCCGACAACGTCTTCCCCATTCGATCCGCAATGCCCGCATCACCCTCGAACTGTGCGAAGAAGTCGAGAGCCGAAGGTCTAAATCGGGTCACGGGAACCGGCTCCTCGCTTCGGGTGGAATGTCATCCCCAGACACGATCGATGAGCCCAATTCCGCTGGACCAGGAACCGACCTCAGCTTCGAGGGCCTACCATTTGCGAGCGGACTATCGTGGGCGCTCCCTAACGACGCGTACAACAGCTTTGCGAGTCTGGAATCAATGATGGCCGCACCAACTTCAAGTCCTGGGTTGGTATTCTACTCCTAACTAGCGCGAACACATCCGTTCTTACCGTGGTTCTTTTGTGCTTTCTCTAGTTGGTAAAACCCTCGCAGTTCGGACTATTTTTTCGTTGTAGATCTGTTCCAGGGGTTTATGTTTCGTTTTGCGCTCCTCTCCGCCTCACTTTTTGTATTTATAGTCATGGATTCGAGTCGCCTCTCATTTCCGTTTTTGTCTGCCCCAGAGATCTGATGAAAAGTCATGTGACCGCGTTGGTGCGGGTTTATAGAAGCCTAATATAAACGCGTTCTGGCTTCTATCCACACAACCACCACTACACGACTGCCACTCTAAGTTACTATGGAACGCATGTGAGTTGCGGGAACTAGTGGATAAAACAAAGTAACTTAGTGGGTCGATTTCTAGGCGTCAGAAGTTTGCCGGCGTCACGGCTCCCACATCCGTGCGTGATGCTGGGCCGATTAACTTGATTAGCTCCGACGAGGAGGACGTAGAGCGCGACTATGATGACGGGTAAATATTGCATTATTTATGTAGAGACGCTACTTGACCACTCTTGTGTCTATGACAGCCCGGAGATCTCTATCCCTCAAGCAGGTTCTGTCCTGGGCACGTACAAACCTGGAAAGCTGCCTGGAGCAGGCGGGATTTCAATGCCCGAGCCACATCCGTATCGCCCCCCAACTGGGCCAGGCGCGCCATTCAAGCCTCCCACTATGATTGGGACTTCCATATCTAACGGCGGCGGAGTCGTAGAGGACGAAGCCGGAGAAAAGTTCAACGTTGATGTAGGAGGGGACGACTTCAAGACCAACCCAGACGATGCCCAACGCGCGCTCAAGGAGCTCGTCGAGGGTGCGATTGGCGCCGCAGATTTGGAGGGTGTCGATATGAAGGATGCAACCGTCCAAGGCTTCCGCGAGGGGATTACGTTGATGCCGCATCAGGTCCAAGGCAGGGCTTGGATGCGCGAACGCGAGACGGGCAAAAAATGTGGCGGGATCTTGGCTGACGATGTAAGTAATATTCGACTATTAGATTGCCGTGGCTCGTGGTACCTGACAGCGCTTATTCCTAGATGGGTCTGGGCAAGACAATTCAAACGTTGACACGAGTGGTTGAGGGCAAGCCAACCGAAGAAGACAGGGACGATGGATACACTGGCGGGACGCTTATTATATGTCCAGTTGGTCTGATTGCGCAGTGGGAGTCCGAGATCAAGAAGATGTGTCTAAAGGTTCGCACTATTTCGCATCATGGTCCGTCCCGCGCCAAAGGTATGCGTGTACGTTTGCATGAGCGGGTCGAATTCTGACTAAATGCGCACTTGTTGAAGATGTCAGTACGCTTGAACGCGCCGACGTGGTTATTACGTCTTATCAAGTGGTTTCTTCCGAACACGCTGCGCACATGGGTGGGACCGCTTCTTCAGCAGCGCAGCCAAAGAAAAAGGCTGCCCCATCCAAGACTAAGAAGCGGGTAAATGAACTGTACCTTTCAAGTCGAGTGTTTGCTGATAAGTTATTAAAATAGATTGAATCTGAGGATTCCGGCCTGAGCTCTGACTCCGACGTTGGGAGTTCTCTCAGCAAGAAGAAGCCGGCAGGGTCCAAGAAGGCAAAACCTGCAGCACTCTTTGGCGTCAAATGGTGGCGTATTGTATTGGGTAGGTTTCTACCCTCACGCACGGGCGACAAAATCTCAATGTCATCCAGACGAGGCGCAGAATATCAAGAACCGTACGACTAAAGCGGCCATGGCGTGTTGCGCGCTCCGTGGGCGAAACAAGTGGTGTCTTACCGGTACTCCGATTCAAAACAGCGTCGAAGAGCTGTATTCGTTGTTCAAGTTCCTGGGCGTGCGGCCTCTAAACGATTGGGACCAATTCCGTACTACCATCGCTCAACCCGTCAAGCAGGGCAGGAGTACCCGAGCAATGAAGCGTCTTCACGTGAGTGCTCTGATATTGGCGTTGCGTTCTAAGCCACTCAATTGCGCATGCTCTCAGGTGGTGCTCAAAGTCGTTATGCTTCGCCGTACCAAGGACATGACCATCAATGGCGCCCCGCTCTTGAACCTCCCCGGGCGAAAGGTTGAAACAGTTCTCTGTGAATTCGATGACGACGAGCGGGCGTTCTATCAGGCCTTGGAGCAAAAGACAAACCTGACTCTCAACAAGTTTATCAAGGCCGGGACGGTTATGAGCAACTATACTAGTGTCTTGCTGCTCCTGTTGCGGTTGCGACAAGGTGTGTGTGTGTGTTTTGGGCGCCAGACTCTAAGCTGACCTTACAACAGCCTGTGACCACCCCTCGTTGGTTAGTAAGGACTTCCAGAAGGACGTTGATGCTGTGGAGAGCAAGCCTGCAAAGAAGGATGATGAAGAGGATGACGAGCTCGCCGACCTTTTCCAAAAGATGGGCGTTGACAAGCGCGTTATGACCTGTGCCATCTGCCAAGCCGAGTTCGTATACCCACAAAATTTAGCCTTTGCTCGTACTGACCAATTTATGTATAGGCTCCCATCAGATACCCCTGAGGACGAGAAACACTGCGAGGATTGCGCGTCCAACCTAGCCGCTCAAGCAAGGCGCAAGTCGGTTGCGACCAAATCCGGGCTGCCCCCATCGAGCGCAAAAATTCGCAAGATGATCGATCTCCTCAACGAAATTGATGAGCGTTCAGAGGGCGAAGACAAGACGATTGTGTTTTCTCAGGCAAGTCGATTGCCTGTTGATGGTTATCTTAGCGCCTAAAAACTAGGTATCTCTTAGTTTACTACCATGTTGGATCTTCTTGAGCCGTTCTTGAAAGACTCTGGAATCGGTTACTCTCGTTGTGAGTGGCCAACGTATCTCGCGCGTCGCAAAATCCTTGATTTCTTATTATTCTAGTGGATGGTTCCATGATACCCAAGGACCGCGAAGTGGCCCTGGACAAAATCCGAAATTCTTCCAAGATAAAGGTTATACTGATTTCGTTCAAAGCTGGCAGTACTGGTGCGCATATACCCAGTCCACCAGGCCAAATTACCGTAAATTTACATCGTGCTGTAGGATTAAACTTGACTGCATGCAACAACGTTATTTTGGTGGACCTCTGGTGGAACCCAGCCCTAGAGGACCAAGCGTTTGATCGTGCGCATCGGTAGGTTGGCCTCTTCCCCCAGCGTCGCACTTACTCAGGCGTTATGCCCCTAGTCTTGGACAAACCAAGGACGTCAACATCTACAAGCTGACAATTCCGGAAACAGTCGAGGAGCGTATACTCAAGGTGAACAATAGCTTTGTCCCTTCAAGTTTGGCTCTGGCTTAACTAAATGACTGTAGCTGCAAGATACGAAACGTGACCTCGCTAAAGCTGCGCTAAGCGGAGACAAACTCAGCAATAACAGGCTGCGTTTGGATGATATTATGAACCTCTTTAACAAGCGATCCCACGAAGAATCAGATGACGAGGACGAGGATTGATACTTGTTTTGCGCTTCGACTTACAGATCTTGGATTTTGCTTATCTTCTCTTGGTCTAATGAAGTTTATACATGCAATCGACAGGTGTAATGAACGAATATTCTCACAACGCGTGCACTCGACTGCCTTGGGTCGATTATGGTGTGGGTTAGCAAGAAAGCCTGATTTGCAAGACTCGTGCCAACCAACGAGCTCGAAGGGTTCGTCCAGCAGGCATGTGCGTGTTGTGTCCAAGTCCTCAGCTATTGTCGTGGGCGCATACATGTCATTCTGCTCAATGATTTTGCGCACATTGGTACATACATGCTATCCTACAAGGAGGTAGTCGTTGCTAATATCTCACAGCACTTAACGTGGTTTAGGATCACAATCCCCTTCTGCTTCATAAGCCTGGGTCGAACTTCAACAGTTCCGCTGCGTTAGCAACATGCAGCGGATTTACAACCTGAACATGAAAGACACTATGTCCATAATACCGCACTGGTAAGCTACTGTCAAACATAGGCCGTGCATTATCTGTTTGGCTACGGCAGCCCGGTATAGGCACACGGAAACCTCGAGGGGTCAGCATAAACATCCGTGGGACACTTCATTTAGGGGTATGATGGGCCCTACCTCCTATTCTGCTCTTTACTTCCCAACTCCATCCTTGTTGAAGTGTACTGCAACACCGACGCCCGCCAAGTTATCCCGCAAGCTATCAGACTGGATTGTAATCAGCTCCACATCCTGTAATTGACATAGACGCTAACGCCGCTCTTAATCTATAACTTGAACATCCTTCAGCTCTAGCTCATGGAACGATCACGTCCACATCCACGCCCACGTACGCGAATGCTCACCCACTCTTTGTCTAGCATGCCGGTCCTATGCGAGGAGACCTTCGAGACGACGACGGGGGTAAGCTTTGAGCTTTCATTGCCATCGTCGCTCCCACCATCTCCTAGCTGCACTGCATCCGATTCTGCTGTTCTATCAACGCCACATACCCCACAACCAAGCTCATGCGACAATAACTCCGAATCCGAGGTCTTGCCAGTGGGTCAACTGCCGGAACCAGTGTCTCGGGTGAGCCTTGGTCCGTGCTGAAGTATTTTAGTATCACGTGGCTTACCCGGCGGATAATGGGGCGACGACGACATTGCAGCCCGAGACTCCTGACAGTCGTAAGGTATCTTCGGATAAAGGCTATAACAGTGGGGCTCTGAACGCAGGGCGAAACGCACTGATGGATGAATACTGTGAAACACCGGAGGTCGCAGTTGTGGATTTCTTTCAAGCTGTCCTCCCAGCCGTCTCGTCCGACATGGTCGAAAAAACTATGGCTCATCTTGTAGCCACCGGATCACTATTGTCTGGTGATAACCCCAGCTGGAGTAGCTTCCCCGTGCGGCCGTCGGAATCGACTGGTTCGGAAAATAATAAGTTCAGCGCTCTCGGCGATATTTGCTCAGAGATAATCACTGCGTTCAAGCATCTATTCCCTGGCCAAGGCGAGGCGGTAGAGCTTGTTCAACGCCCAAACCATGCAGTTCCGTCCGACCGGCCGAACACCGCACGCCCAGACAGTTACTTCAGCTTGATTGACGGCAATGGCAGTCGAGCCGACTGGAGGAATATTGTGATGACTTGCGAGTTCAAGAGTTCGAACCGGGCAGAGGAAAGTGTACAGGTAAGTACCGTTGCATGCGTATTGATCGATACCATTGCTGAGTCTCATTCTTTAGAACACCAAGCAACTTCTATGGGGTATGTACCACGTTATGCGCAACGATTACCGCCGCTTCACCTTTGGTCTCACCATCGAGGATTTTACTACCCGTGTTTGGTTCTGTGATCGGTCTGAAAATATGGTTAGCCAACCGTTCGAACTTGACAAGGTAGGTATATGAGTGCTTAACAGCGCCTGATCTCACTACCACCCACTTGCAGGAACCAAAGCTGCTTGTTCAATTAATTATTGCTTTGGTATTTGCATCTTACGTGGACCTTGGCTTTGATCCTACCATAGAGCGACTGTTGGACGGGAAAATTGCGATCCTTGTCCGTGGCACAGCAAATGGAGTACCAGTAGTCACAAGGTATATTGCTGATCCTCGGGATGATGTGCTTGCGGAGTATGGCGCCGACCCTATGAATGGACGAGGGACTCGTGTATGGCGCGTACGCAAAGAAGGCGATCTCACGGGGGCATTCTATGTGCTCAAGGATAGCTGGATCAGCTTGGGACGGCAACTGGAAGGTGATTTTCTCCGTGAATTCAAAGGGGATATCGAGAAAAAAGGGGCAGCTGAAGATCTTGTACTCTTTGACAAGCTGTTCATGGACATTGCTGCGGATGGCCTAGTTGAACTTGGCCCGGGCAAAAAAGACTGCACGCTGGAGACAATTCGGAGGGGTACCCCACCTCGAGCCGACCAGAGCGTCGAGTTGTATGCGCCACGCCAACTGGCAAATGCTCTTTCGGAGTTTGCATCATGCGATGGCCCAGTACCTCATTCTTGGTCCAGGATTCGGGCACCTTCAGCCACCATAACGCGAAAGAAGCCATACTGTGCTCGCAAGCACTATCGGATAGTTTTCAGGGGGTGGGAAGGAGACAAAAAGGAGGTGGGGAAAGCGCTTCACGAACTGGAAGACTTGGGGCAAATTCTGGGCTGTCTGCCAAAACTGATAGATGGTAAGCGACTGAACATCCATTGACCAGTGGCTAATTACGACCACACCAGCAATTGGGTTGCTACACCGGTATGATCGACTTCATCGTGATATTAGTACTGGGAACGTGATAGTGCGGACCAACAATGCGGGAAAAGTAACAGATGTCAGGCTTTCTGATTTAGAGTATGCTCGGAAAGGTACAGGGGGGCCGCATCAGGATATACGCGCGGTAAGTCCTCACTTTTTGTGATGTTTCTGCTTTGTTTCCATGTGCTTTGGACAATTTGGAGTAGTTGACAAGTTGATCATCCAACTAATTGCTTATCAACATAAGCACCACATGCAGAGTCGCTCCACTTCTGGCAGCCGACCGTGACCTTGAGCAGTCTTCATCTTTTCTCTGTTTGCGGATCGTGACTGACCGATTAACTGCATAACAGGGAACGTATCAATTTATGTCCGTCGAAGTTTACCTTGGATGTTACATACACCTTCCTTCCTCGCAACCTATCGATACCAGCGTGGAGCGCCGCCTCTCCCAAGTGACTAGCACTCCTCCAAGCTTCAACCACAATGTACTCCACGAGCTAGAGTCAGTCTGGTGGATTATGATCTGGGCGATACTCCATAGATACTGGTCGGTTTCTGCCGGATATTCCCTGAGCCAAGACAAGCTGGCAGAATTGCGGGAACAAAAGGCGCTACTATTTGACCCACCCAATTGGACAAGTCGACAAAAGCTTATTCATCTCCCGGAACTCCTTGCGGGAGTACTGGGTCTTCTTCCACAAAGTCCAATCATTGTTGCGCTTGCCTCGCAGTTCAGTTTTGGACAGTCGCCGTACAATTGGTGGTACGTTCACCTAATGGCTGGCTGGGACAAGAGGGAGGAACTTTTTACTTGTGCACTAAAAGAGTTCCGTCAGTTTGCTTTGGACCTGGTTCAGTGCGCTACTGTGTCTGATTGAATTAGCTGTGTCTATCCTACAGTATTTCCAGTATCACGTATGATCCGGATGCTTCGTCCATTCAATTCAATTTGCATTGGAATTCCTCGTGAATGAGATAACTTTGAATAGTGTAAATAACTTTTTGGCGCACCCTTGAGTTATATGCGCTTTAGTAACGTCCCAGTCGCATTGGCGGGAGAATTTGCTGCTATGGAACTGGCCAAAACCACTTGAGCATGATCATTTAACCCGAATAAGTACTGCGCTCCGAGCATCTCTGGCATGTGGTTGCGTCAACGGGCGCCTAAGTTACTCACCTTGCTGAGTAATCAAACGACCAACAGCGGCTGCCAGTTTCTCGCAACCACGTTACTCAAACCAAAATTGCTCTACCATAACCATCTCGTCATTAGGACTACGTTGGACCTGTAGCATACCATCGAAATGTGAGGATAAGTCTCAATTGCAAATTTCTAGGTCAAGTTCCCAAACCCGAACTTACGAAGTTACATGAACTCATCCACTGCCACCATGGCCGAAAGGCAGGACATCCTATATCCTCCACCTCCTACGTCTCGCACCCCACGAAGATCATCTCGTTTATTACCGCCCAAACGTCCTAGTACTACCGCCATGCGATTGACTCGCTCTCAGGCAGCCCGCCAAAATCCACCACCCCACCCCAGTCGTATTTCGCCTATGCAAAGCTCTAGTCTATCGCCACCTCCACCCGAAGTACGCGAGCGAGCTACCGCTGACGTCGGCGTGGATGACGCCAGGCTACCGACTCTCCCTTTCGTGCCTCATACTACACATCGGTACGAAACACCCAACCATGACTTGCCGCCCATCGTCGGCATGGAGCTGGAGGCACTTGTGGAGCCGCGAACTCCAGCAAGGAAGCGCAAGTCCTCTACGCTACCAGATTCAGACTCGGAGGACTTGGCGGACAAAGGTCCGTTATTGTCCGAGTACATGTGCCCTATCTGTCTTTCCCCGCCCAAACATGCTATTATTACCCCGTGCGTACTTTGTTCTCTTTGAATTGTTCTTACGAGTACTGACTTCTTGTTTTTTCTTGTTATTTTCTTCGCCTCCGGTTTGTGGATACGCCAATTGTAACTCGTTACGGCGCTGAACTACGTGGTTCCTTGCGCTCTGATCGGGGTCTGTCGGTTGGCTTTTACATACACACACAATCATGGATCGATGCTCGACTGTCGGGTTTAATGGATCTCAATCGAACTAATAACTGGGTGGCCCTGGTTCCAACCTGTGTCGGCATGGGAATTATTGCCACGCCTACCCACCGACGCTGCGCCACCCATACGACTCTGGTTATCTATTGCCACATCTTATTATGCGGAATATCTATTGTCATTATAAACATCTGTTCAGCTGTGGCCACATCCTATGCGGGTCTTGTCTTCATGGTTCAGTAGCTGCTCGCCCAGTCGCCCAGAATCTCTGTCCAGTCTGCCGTACTGTTATTCCCAATCTTCGCTTCACGTTGCCGGATTCACGGCCCAACCCAGATACGCCCTTGAATGTCATAAACCGCACACCGGAGGATGGCGTTGTCGACGTTGACCCGAGGGAGGGAGAAGAGCGATGGGACCCGGGACGGTCAGGGGTTATTGGACTCGAGATATTGACCATAAGGAATCTGTAGTAATACAAGGTATGTTCGTTTTTCCTCAAGGGCTGCTCTATTGGACGCGTCGTTATTGGTTTTAACTGGACGTCTTGCTTGGTTCGGGTCAGTTTAGATATTTCCGGAGGTGAGGTGAACTCATTTTACCGCCTAACGGCTGCGATTGCCGTGGGCTATTGTTTTTTTTGTACGGATTCATGTGCTTTGTGGGACATACGCCTGTATCATACCTATTACAATACCCTAGCCACGGCGCCTGTCATCCACGTGTTATCCGAGATAATTACCAAAAATAGGACACCGTCCACTAATTCACTTCACAATTCGGGTCATTCAAATACTTAGTACAAGGAACAGCATATATGATCAGAATTTTAACATATCGACCGCGTGGATACAGTCATATTGCATAGCAGGGGCACTTGCCCGCTGGAGGCTCTCCCCATTGACAAGTACACAGTAATCAACAAATGAAGCCACAAAACGCACGAAATGTGTCGCTCATCGGCCAGCACCTGGGACATTGCGTCCGCGGCGGTCTCCACGAGGAGGAGGTGCAACGTATCCGGTAATGGGGGCGGAAACGGTGACGGGGAGAGCGTCAAAGTTGAGGTGACGCAAGAGATCCTATATTTCGATACATTTTATAGATAATTCACGGTGATGGTATTAGAACGCACCTTGGTCTCGGGGTCAACCTCGATACCGTTGCTCGCATCGAGAGCAGAGACCTCGGGGACGTAGTTGTCCTTGCGCTCACGTTCCTCTTCTTGGAGCTTGAAGGAAATACCACGGACAGGGCCACGCTGGATACGCTTCATCAAGTGGGTGGTAAAGCCAGAGATCTTGTTGCGCAGGCGCTTCGAGGGAACGACGGCCTTGTGGATATTGGTATATAAAGTGGATTATTCCGATTTGTTGGCCCTACTCACCACCTCATCGATGATACGCTTGTTGGTGTGGAAGTCGAGGGTGAGGCGAGGGTAGCTATAATCATACCAATGAGCATATCCTACGCATCTATACGTGAATCTACTCACTACTTCTCAATGAGGACACGAGAAGCCCTCTTGACGGTCTTTGTGCGAACGCGGCCCTAATAATGTCGAAGAATCCTATCAGACCATATTCCGACGATATTTCCAAATTTATGTACCATTTTGTTGGAGTGTGTCGGGAGGTCTTGACGTTACGGACGACGATGTGCACAGACAATCACCGGAAGAGGTCGGATGCAAACGCTCGTCCGACTACAACTAGCTAGTACCACTCAGCCACTCGGATGCAAATGGGATTCGATGATAGGGTATGGTGGTTGATCTAAACATTATCTCCGTCGACGACACCAAGGCCCCGTAAGGTGAACATTACAGACAGCTCGTTTGAATCGTGCTCTCCATAGCGCGACACTCATTCTGAGCTCGTTGACTTATCTTTCGCTTTCCCCCAGACCTCCGGCATTTCCTCTATTTCGACTAGGCCAAAATGGTTCGCGTATCTGTCCTTGTGAGTAATTTATCGCTATATCCTCGATTTATGTGCATAAGCTAACTTGACGATACAGAACGACTGCCTCAACAACATCGTCAATGCCGA